>JAOXOE010000506.1:9393907-9416571 GCA_028565055.1 Phoeniculus purpureus | reverse complement strand
AGGGAGGTGGTGATGTCACCGTCCCTGGATGTGTTTAAGGAACGAGTGGACGCGACGCTTAGGGATCTGGTCTAGCATCTAGATAATAGGACAGAGGTTGGACTCGATGACCCTGGAGGTCCTTTCCAGCCATGATGATTCTGTGATTCTATCTTGCGCCTGGAATTGCTGCTCTTATGTTAATAGAGGGATGGTCTTCTAAGTGGGAGGTGATGAGAGGAAGTTTTGTGTTGTTTTTTGGACTCTACTTGAAGGGAAACTTGATGGAAGAGAAATATGCTCGCTAGAAGAATCTGATGTAAAAATTTTGTTTTTTCTGTTTTGTATTGAAATAATAGAGTGAAACTTGATTTTATTATTCCACCAGCCTATATTCAAGCCATCAGGAGAAAATGGAAGGGCACTAATTTGCTCTGGGCAGAGCAGTGACAGTACTGGCTGTATGAATGTTGCTTATGTGCTGCTTGAATTTGAATGTCGGTAGTTTTAACAATGATAACTGGAATAGGAAAGCTAGTAGGAGGTGGAGAGTGCTGTCGTTCTCATGCAGTGCTGGGCTTGTGCAACAAAGGGTTGCAGTACCAGACCAATCTAGTTTCTCTTTCTCTGTGTTGAGGAGAAAAATGCTAGGATTTTACTACTGTTTCTGACCATGCTGTCTTGTTTGGACACTGTTTTAAGAGCTATGGCAAAGCCCTTAACAAGGCTTATGACAGGGCGAGGGAAGAAAGAACAAGAAATTTGTGAAATGGCAAAGACGAGAAGGCAGAAAGAGGAAGCCTGGGAAGAAGAATGTGCCATTTTCAGAGTTTTAAGACAAATTTCCCTCTGATGGAGGTTGTGTTTAGGACATGCTTTGGTGTAGCTACTCAAAACTGAGAGCTCTTGTGAAACTACAAGCCCACGTCATACGACTGTGCATATAACACCTCTGCCCTGCCAAACTTGCATCTCCTTTGGGAGTCTCTGCTGCTGTGATTTCCTCCTAAGAAAAGCACATGAAAATAGTGCAACCAGCTGCTACTGCCAAATAAATGAAAATTTTTAAATTAGTCCATGTTAGCTCTCTAAGTCTTTTTAGTTTAATTTAGATCTAACAAATCAACCAGAAGATACAGCAATGCTTAAATGATAATGCTTAAATGAATCAGTCCATTGAATAAACCTGTCTGTGGGTCTAAATCGAAGCCTATGGTATGGCAGCAGTAAATACCTCTCGATTTCTCTACAACACAATAAAGGTTTGATTACTTTTTTCTTTCTTCCATGAAGGACTATGGACTTGTGATTGTGCTGGGAAGCAAGACTACACAAACTTCCAGTTGAAGTCTGTTGTGTGGCCTCTGGCCAGTTGTCTTGGTCTGTTTTCCATAGGTTCTGCTGCAAAATTCTGACTATTATAAGCTCAGACTCTGAAAATCTGCTGCAAAATTCTGACTATTATAAGCTCAGACTCTGAAAAATTGAAGTCCTGTAGTTAGTCCCCAAGTCATTAGGTGCTTTAAGTGTGTGTAATTGCCAGACTTTAGATACCAGGGCAGTAAAATTCACCCTGATATTTGTTGCTGCCAGCGTGTGCGTATGTGATACAGGATACAACTGAGTAGCTAGCACAAGGTAACGAGTGCTGAAAAGTTCTAGAATAAAAGCTTGGTATCTCACAGGCCATTGTAACTTTTACCAAGAGAGCAGACTTTTCTCTTAGAGCATATTTCTGCTCTCAGCAGTAAGAATCGAGAGCATGTAAACGATATAGCCGCCGAGGGGCACGGTACTCAGTTTTGCTACTACACACTTGTAAGGAGTGAGGGAGTGGTTGGGGAGAACATTCTGCTCCCTTTGCTCTTTCAGAATTGTGACTTTGGAAAATGAAAGGCTTTATTCTCTTTGACACTGCTAGGCAAGAGTAATCTTCACTTACCCGCTTCATGCACCAGTGAAGTTTGTCACGGCAGTGCCTGTGCAATTAGCTCACACTTCTGCAATTGTCAGTGGCCTG
This sequence comes from Phoeniculus purpureus, assembly GCA_028565055.1. Taxonomy (NCBI): domain Eukaryota; kingdom Metazoa; phylum Chordata; class Aves; order Bucerotiformes; family Phoeniculidae; genus Phoeniculus; species Phoeniculus purpureus. Next base: position 9,414,572 of record JAOXOE010000506.1, on the reverse strand, counting down.
TGGTGGGACACAAGTGATAACATGTGAGCTTGTCCATAGGCTGGGCTTGATGAACTTAGAGGTCTTTTCCAGCCTCAATAATTCTGTGATTCCATAACTTTAAAAGTTAAATGAAGGGTAAAATGCCATTAGACAGTTTGTGAACTAGAGAATCATGTTTGACCGCCAGATCAAATTAGAAAAACAGGCAACAGAATTGTGACGCTTTTCCTCTGAGACACCCAAGTGAAGGAAACCTAATTTGAATCTTGTTGTTGTAAAATATCTAATGATAATATTCAGCCTTCTAGTCTCTGCAAGGCTTGATATCAAATCTAACCATGTTTTATTTTGAAGAGGTCTTGAACTGATGGTTATACCCACAGGCAACTGAACAAGAAGGGTCAGGGTATTCACTGGTTGTCCCACAGGCTCTCCTGTCAAAACAGGACCAAGATACAGACAGAAAGTGACTGCTTTGTAGCTTAGAGCTGGGGGGAAGTGACAGGACTAAATGCCAATTACCCAGAAGTGAAGTACAACTAAAGGCAGGAGAAGAAAGCAGTATGTTCCTACATCTGTTCATGTGGTAGAGGACTGTGACAGCATGCTCTCAGCTGCTCCGAAGCGGCAGGCATTTTGGGGTCCTCATAAAGGCTGACTACTTTTGTTTCCCCAAATCCTATTAAAATGTCTGTACTTATAAAATAATTCAAACATTCACTGTGAGAAATCTGATGTATTCTTTATTCAGCTATTTTCCCCACCCACAGTGGGAGAACTACTGCTGCTTAAAAATGGAAGTGAGAATGGCAGGTAAGATGAGAGACATTTTATGTGCCTGATATCTAGTTAATTTTTCACATCTCAAGCTCATGTATGTGTTTTGAGTGCTGTATTTACTGAAATGTGATTCATCATCTAGGCTAATTTAATATCTGCTTCCTACCAGATAGTCACAAAAAGCATCTCTTGATTTGTACCCAGTGTGGTTGGAGGTAACAAGTCACACTCTGTGCTCTGTCTAAAGTGTGATTAGTATTAATTAGAAAATCTGACTTATGTAAGGCATGGAGAGTAAGGTGCTGAAGAGGTAAAGCAAAGGATCTTTTAAATACTGAATACTGCTTGCATGGAAACAAAAAGTCAGAAGCAGTACCAGAAGAGGCCATCTGTGCTCAACTGAAACAAGCCTCATGTTTTCAGGCCCCTGAAACCAGTGGGAAACTCTAGAGGAAGAAAGACTTACCTTGGTAGTTGAAGATCAGGTTAGCACGTTTTTGAATGAATTGGTCATTCACAGATCTGTGGGACTGGATGGGATGCACTCATGCATGCTGAGGAAGGTAGATGATGTTATTGTGTGTCCACTCTTGATCTTTGGGAGGTTGTGTTGATAGAGGAAGGTACTTGAGGATTGGAAGAGACTGATGTTGTCTCCTGTCTACAAAAGGGGCAGGAAGGAAGATTTGGGAAACTACAAAGCTGTCATCTTTACCTTGATCCCTAGGAAGGTGACGGAGCAAGTAATTTGGGAAACCATTTTCAATCATGTCAAGAATAAGAAGCTGATTGGATTAGTCAGCATGGATATATGAAAGGGAAATTGTGCCTGCATTGTATGATAGCCTTCCACATTAAAGGATGCAAGTAGATGATCAGTAGATGTTTATCTTCACTTTAGTAAGGTTTTCAACACTGTCTCACAAAATAGCCTCACAGATGAACTGATGGAGATCAACTAGATAAGTAAATAATGAGGTAGACTGAAAATGGATTGATTTGTGAGGCTTAAATGGCTGTTGTCAGGGGCGGGAAGTCCAGATGAAGATCAGTCAGTAGTGGTATATCCCAGAAGTCAATACTGGAGCCAGTACTTCTTAGTATCTTCATAAATCACGTCAATGATGGGTAAGAGTGTGGCCCTCAAAGTCTGCAGATGATACATTGGGGGAAATGGTTGGTTGAGGTGGTTTTGGCTAGGATGGAGTCAGATTGTCTTTCTGTCAATAGCTGAGTCGCAATGCCTGCCTGTGGATGGACTGTGAATAGTCTCTGCAGCTTTGCAAACAGCCTGAATAAAAGAGATAAAAATTCCCACTGCATCAGGGAAAAATTTTAATGAGTTAAAACAATGTGTAGCAGAGTGGGAAATAAAATAATTTGCTATGTTAATTACTTGATCAGATTCTAAACACAGATGTATTATGTGCATGACATGCACATAAAACTACTTGTGACATGCACATGACACGAATATCGACTAACGTGTGTGAATACCAACTGAACAGCGTGTCTTGGCTCTAGTCTCTGGGTCTCTTTCTTATAGCTTTCCTTTTAGGAGGTAAGAAATTATTACTTAGGCAGCTAACCCAACCTGCTGGATTTTGTGTGCCTAGCCACATGTGGACAGACATGTCTACATCTATGAGAGTGGAGAGGAGGAAAGGAGGTGGTATTAGAGCCAACCCTATTCTGTATGAGTCCACAAAAGCATTGTCTGTACAGAGGAGAAATAACTCTCCTTGTCTGCTGAAACCCTTCTGTGTACAGACAAGGATCACTACTTTGCTTCTTTCAAAAACATCTGGGATTAGTAATGGCAATATACATATTTTGGAATAGGCTTCAGATAAGTGTCAGCATGTACTAATAAATATAGGGTTTCCTCTTCTGCTGCAGAATTTCAGCTTCACATCTTTCACCTTTCACAAATACGATCTCCTCACACATGCTCTTTCTGTACCAGAATTTGAAACCAGAATTTGAAATCTGAATGCTTTCAACCAAAAAACACACCCCAGACCCCCTGAAACATCATCTGCATCCTGGATTAAATTTCGACAAACACTGATTTTCAACTTACTGGAAGTGCCGTTTTTCTTTGGGCTGTGTCCATTGTCTCAGCAAGAACATCCTGCCTTTCTAAAAGTTGTATCAGCTTACTGGATTCTTTTGTTCTGACAGTTAAAGACATTCCTAATGATGACAAATTGTCATTGTATGAAGCATGAACCAGAATTCTTCTGACCAGTTGTGCTTACTGATTCTGTGACTTGGTCTGGGTGATCCTGCTGTGGCAGGGGGATTGGACTAGATGATCTTTCGAGGTCCCTTCCAATCCCTAATGATTCTATGCTAGCGTGGAAGATTATGCACAACCATTGCATCTTCTTGGACTTACACTTGAGAATACTAGTTAAGGGTTCTTACAGCCTGGTCTTTTTTTGAAAAGGGAGGTGTGCCAGCTTTTGGAGGATTTTTTTTATTTTTTAGTTGCTGGTGGGGCTTTAATCCAAACTACTTCATTCTTCCTGTTCTCCTACTGCAATAATGAAATCAACAGCTGTCTCAAAGCCAGTCTTAACAAATTGCAAGTGATTTCAGTAAGTTCTCAAGTAGTACTGGTGACTGTCTCATCAACATTGGCAGAAATTCAAGAAGCAGTGGTGGTCTTGCTGTCATCATGTACCATGATGGTAACTGCTCTGTGTGCTTTGTTTTGTTAGTTCCATTGTTTGCCAGTAACCTGATAATGGTGAACTACAAGAATCAGTTCTTGCCCATAATTCAGTGTAGTGATTGCATGTTTTGAGGCTGAACTGGATGCATTGTTTTTCAAACACTTGCAAATTTTGGGCAGCCTGTTTTAGTGATCAGCTCGAGTTACTGCTATTTAGCTCTTGGAGGATCAATATAAATGTTCAAGCTGCTGTATCCAACCCATGTGTGCAATCTTGTCCAAAGCTCCTGTAGTAGATTTCAGTGTCCTGCTGTCCTTTTTGAAGGTGTCAGTAAGTAACATTAGTATGAGCAGGGCTTTTTCCTGTTACCAGGCAAGTTATTGCATGGTTTTCAGAGTAGCTGATCCTTCAAGGGCAAAATACAAGGTGTTTTTCCTGGTCACTTTCCAACAGGATTAGCTTTTGGGGGAAAAAAGAGAGAAGCTCTCCATGAAAATTCTTCCAAGTTCTGTAAAGTTTCCACATACCTTACTCTTGAGTACCTGTGGCACCTTAATTAAAAATGGACGATGGGTTATACAGGGGAAAAAGCAGTGCAAGTGTGTTTATAGGCTACTGCATGCTTACATGCTGTGGCTGCTTTTAATGCAAGAGTAAGTTTTGTCCTCCTCTTTGTGCCTGAGTACCAAGTGGTCTTTTCTGTTGGAGTTAAAATGGAAGTGGTGATGAACTAAGAAAGATTTTTCTTGTGCTACTGGGTTCTGCAGCATCTTTGCCCATTTTATCTGCAATGATAGCAAAATTCCTAGTAAGGTTCTGTAACTCTTGAGCTCTAGTGCTTTATTTTAGAAGCTTTAAAACCTCAGAAGCAGCCTTAAAATAGAAGTATCAAGTCATGACCTGAATGAAACTTCTCTAGTGTGTTCTGTGTTGATGGGCTCTGTATTTATGTGGTTCTGGGAACAAGTCTGGTTGGATCCTTTTGCCAGGAGCACTTGCTTCCCAGTCTTTAATGCCTGTCAGACTGAACTTTCTGATCTGAGGAGTGTGACTATTGGGATTGTTTGTTTATTCAGGAAACAGCCCAGTAGCTCTGAATCATTGTTTCTGTAGCACAGGTTAGCAGCTGGCAGGACAATAAAGGCAGAACACATGGTGTGATAAGTGCCTGCAGAGCTGGTGCAAAGTTCTCGGGTACTTGGGTCAGGCAGCCTCTAACACTATTGTATCAGGAATAGTGTCCAGCAGGACTGGGGACATAATTCTTCCTCTTTACTGGGCACTGGGAAGGCCTCCATTTGAATACTGGGGGCAGTTCTGGGCCTCTCACTTCAAGAAAGAGATTGGAGTCTCCTTCTGTGAGGACATTGCATTGGCATGAGAATGTTTCACTTGCTTTTAAAAGTTAGGAAGCTTCTTCTCTGCCAGGTTGTGATTTTGAGTGATGAGACCCTTGGTGAAGTGCTGCTGTGACTGAGCTACCTCAGCATAGGATGATACATGGCTAATTGTTTTAGAAGGAATTTGGCAGGATAGGAGCTAGTAGGTAAAGCAAATCATACTTTCAGTAGTAGCAGCAGCAGATCTCCTCTTCCGTAGGTGTTTTAAGCTGTACTGTAAGGCAGCACATGCCTCAAAGTGCTGGAGTAGTTCTGTCGCACAGGGTATGCTGTCCACTGGCTGCTCCTCTCAGGAGCTAACACGGATGGTACTTGGCTCCTGTCTGGCATACTGGGGTTGGAGGGTAGCTGGGCTGTATGGCCCAGGGAGCTAAAATGTCATCACAGGTGGCAGAGTTTAAATCTTGCCATAGAGAAACATAGGAAGGAGTCCAAAAAGTTGCAGAGCTAAGCTCGCTCAGACAGGACCTTGTGTGTTTTAGTGAAGTGTTAATAATGGTGTCTAAGACAACTTCCAACATAATCGGTTGGAGCACTGACAGCATTCAAGCTTTGGCAATAATGTTTGCATTAACAAATGGTTGGCTCTCAGGACTGTAGGCATTACTCATACAGGCTTTTCCATAACTTAGTGTTTGAGTCAAAGCTTGTAGGACACGGAAGACTTACTGAATTAGCAGATTTAGTTGGAAGAGACAAGTGCTACAGAAAGGTCCATGAAATGGCTGCAGGAACGCTGTTGTTGCAGCATATTGCTGTTTCTTGGTGTGAACCAAAAGATACAGCAGAACCCTTTAGTACTAATCAGGTCTGAAGACCTGGGCCTCTCCCTGTGTATGTGGCAATCCAGGTAGAAAGGTGGTAAATGAGTAAAGGTATGAAATATGGGATGGATGCAGGAGATAGCTCAGATACCGGTGAAGCAATGCAGAGCTCTGTAGTTGAAAGTGCCGCTCCAGAGAGCAGGCTGTGTCCCACTTCTGTGGTTTGGTGCTATGTGAAGTGTATCTGGGAACCAATGAGCTCTGGCTGTGAGATTTGACTGACCTTGGTCCAGGGACAGGAGCACCTTCCTGCTGTTCTGTATCTTGTTCGTGGGTTTGTGTGTAAGCTGGCAAATGAAATGGAAGGAAAGATCCGTTGTTTCACAGACAAAAATGATGAAATATGGTGGACTGGCTAACAGATTTCCATGGAGTGAGCCAGCGGGTGAGTTTAACCTTGGGAGTATCCTGTCTGCTTATCTTCCTTCCCTTTAAGCAGTAAGAAAAAGAATAATCTTTTGGTCTTATAATTTCCTTTTGCCTGGAGAGATAAGGCAAACTGTGAGGCTGCAGCAAACAAAAGGGATGTTTCCTCTGTAAGCTGCAGATAGGCAGCAGTGAGACCTGAAGTCCTGCGAGTGGGTTGCTTCCTTTTTCTTGTGGTCCACACAATGTGAGTAGCAGTATTCTGAGCTTAGTGGAAATAATGTGCTGTGTATTTCACAGTAGTAGTCCGAAGCAATGAAAGCATTTGTCCATGCCCTCCAGAGAGTCAAAAATACTTGTCAGTATTCAGATCAGAACAGTTTGTCGTGCTAGTGTGAAGTCAGAGTATATTCTGTGTATGCAGACTTAGACTGTAAAAACATAGCAGGGAAGGACTGTCAGACACCATGGTAGTCTTTCTCTCTGTACTAAGAAAGGATCAAGTACACTCAAACCATTCGTGTATTTAAACTATTCTTACAAGAAACCAAACAATAACAATTTTATTGCATCCACAGGCAACCTCTTCCACTGTTTGGAATCTCAATAATGGAAAGCTTGCCCTTCTTTTGAACGTTTGTTTTCTTTGCTCTAATGAGAGCATGGCCCCTTGGCTGTGGCTCATGCTGAAACCAGTGTTTGCCAGGTGCCTACGTGTCTAGCAGAACAAACATGGCTTCATTTATAACATGTAAAATAAAGCAGCAGGTGCTTTTGCCTGTGGGCAGGAAAGGTGCCTGTTGTAGAGTGATGCACTTCCAATTGTTTTTCTTTTGGGGTAACACAGTGCACAGCTAATCATACCATCTCTCTCTGATTCTGCACCTCTGTTTAAAACGCATTAATGTTTGTAGAATAAACTCTATCAAAAACATAAACCTAGTAATAGACTTAGTTCCTGGTGTGGCTCTGAGGAAAGCAGCTTGACTGCTCAGTGCCTGTTTTCCATACAGGAAAAATCAGGGCTTTTTTTGTTCACTGGAACACGAGTTTTTAGTTTAATCACCCTGTGGTAGTCCACGTTTTTCTGAATGTGTGCTTGGGGTGTTGTGTCCTAGCTGAGTCCTAAAACGCTGTGTGATACTGTTAGTGGCAAGTCCTGAAGGATGGGCAGCCCCACTTGTGCTCTGCTGCAGCGTGTAGCAGAATGAAATACTGCAGAAGCAGCAAGCCATGGGAAAACACAACTGCAGAGATAAACATCTCCGCTAAGAAATGCGGCTACTGGTGAGAACCGCCAAGTGTCATGGTAACGAGGTAATGAAGAAGGCACAAGTGAAGATTTAGAACATGGGAACTGCTGGCACCTGGGCGTAGGAGGTTGGAAAAGGGCTGCAAAATATGTAAACTCTGCTTGCTTGCTAATTAACCTAGTAGATCACTAAAGACTTAAGCACTTGAGCAGGGGTTTTGTCCAGTAAGCAAAAGACACGTATGTGGAAGCATGAAAAAAAGAGAAAGAAAAGGAAGCCGACTTTGTGCCGACAGCAGTACAGGCAGCGGGCTTGGAAGTGAATGAAAATGCATTAAGGAAAAACAAATGCTAAAGAGTCCCTAGTTTTTCTGGCAGATGGTGATTGAGTGTTAATCTATATCATGTAATTGAGAATTGTTTCAGTTCAGCTACTTAAATACATGTTTTCTTGTTTGCTCTGTGGTGACCCAGGTCTGCACATCTGGCTCCATGTGCTGTCCTGCGACTTTTAGCCGTGGGCAGCACTGTGCAGTTGAGATCTTCTAAACTGGCTGCTGTTAGTATGTTAGTGACCACATGGGAGTGATTAACTTTCGTGTGGTTTGCCTATGCTTAGTCAGAAGTTCTAGGTCTATCTTAATTTAGTCATCAAGGTAACAGAAAGTAAATTGGAAATATTTTAGGGATGCCTAAGTCGGAGATGGTAGAAGGGCTGGAAAAGAAGTGCTCTGCAGCTTGACCTACATCTGTAGGTGAAATCTTCCCTATCCATCCTTGCAAACAGGATGCATTGTTTATCCCCTTGGACCCTGGGTATTTTTACAGCATAACCAGTACAGGGAGGTGATGCAGCAAATCGGGGATGGGGGAAGTGAATAAAAAGCAAGCTGTGATTGTTCAGAAGATAATCTGCTCCTTTCTGCTTTCCCCAACCCCAAACAACCTGCAAGACTGATTGACATAAAGGTCCCTTTAGGCCATTGCTCAAATGCATGCGCACATCATATGAAGAATTATGCCTAATCACGTGTAAAATAACTACTAAGATGAGAGAGTTTGTGTGTGTTCTCGTAGTCTGACCTCTGCCTCCCTTGCAGACTCTCCTGCAGGCTTTGCGAGGGTTAAGATGTATTTGCCACCAAGCAGAACTCTTCCTCCAGAGCTTTTATCTTTAAAATGACCTCGTGAAAAATTCCCCTCTGCCTGTGTGCGAGTGATTTCTATGGAATTCTGTCAAATCTCCTAATCCTGTTTTGGTCTTTTTGTGCAATTTATTTTAATCTCAAAACCCAGCTCTCCAAATTTGCCAAAGAAAACACTGGGCACTACTGAAAGACTGAAGCTGTTTTGAGGAGCCTGTTAAGAAAGTCAAAAAGTGGGGGAATAAAAAAGAGGGAAAAAAAGGACAAAAGGCAATGTGTTTTTCCAATCTTTCCTAAAAAACCCTCTGTTTTACACTCTGATTAGAGACTACATGGACCCTGGAAACCATAAGGTTTTATCAGCTGAAATTTTATATATCCCAGGTAAGAAGGGGTCGTGAAAGCACTGGAATTTTTCTATAAAGACCAATGTAAGCGTTATAATAAGATAATCGAGAAATGCTGCTAATCAAGTCTTTTCAAGCTGATATGGGGGAAGGAAGATAGACTATTGGTTGTGGCACCTGTCTGTGAGCTCTTCACAATCATTAGTCCTCTGAAGTATTTTTGTTGAGCCACCTCGGTGTTGGTGTTGATCTCTAGAAGCGTTTAGGTCTCAAACTCACTTTGAGTGTTTGTGCACAAATTGTTTGTGTAAAATCCCTCAAGGAGACAGAAACCTGCAGCTTGAGCTAACACCCTTGAATTTCTGCCGAGTGCCTTTACCACAAGCAGTTCTCTCTAGTTTGGTAATTGTAGCTTCCCCGTAACAGTTTGGTGATGCTCTTACACAGGCTTTGTTTAGGTGCACTGGATGTGTGGGGAAATAGGTGTTATGGCCCAGCCTAAGAGCCACTGATTTGTGTATCCAAAGCTGGCCATACAGTGCTGCTCTGGTGCTGTGGCTTTGGGTAAGAGAGAGGATGCAGTTATACTTCCTCTGGTTTAGAGCAGACGTCAAGGAAAAGTTCTGTTCTTGGAAAGAAAGATGCAGAGCGAAGGTGCTGGATGATGCGCTTGCCTTACCAAATGATCTTGATGTCTCTGTAGGCTTGCATTGCTCTCCTCAGCTGTCCATCAAAGTCTTGTGGTGGTTTGGTTTTTTGACTGTTGCTAGCAGTGACTTAAACTATTGAAGGAAATGAAGTGCCTGCAGCTCTGTGCCTGTGCTAGTCTCCGAGGTTCTTGGTTGATATTTACCTTGTGAGCAGCATCAGTTTAGTCTGTTGACACCACAGAGTGTGAGCTTTTTCTTTAGACTATCTGGCTGTGACATGTTCTCACTGGTTTATCTCCACTCCTGCCTGGCTCGCCATCGATATTGATCATGATCAAGATGAGATTAACCCATTAATTTAGTCAATGTGCTAATGGGACAAAGCAAAAAAAACAAACCCAAAAAGGGTTCAAAACCACTTAATTCACAGGTAAAACCAAAGGCTAGCTTGATTTGGGGGAAAACAGGACGTATTTAATTTACACAGCTGAAAAACCCCAACAGCAAGGCATACAGAGATTAATCACATGCTCTTACATAACTGTTCCACACCGCTACCTCCAGCAGTTCTTTTCCCTGTGGGAACATTGTGTCCATAGCTCAGTCCGGCTTTGCTGTCCTCAGATGCAGTGGTTCTTTTAAGGATAAGTTCCCTGTTCCATGTGCCTCCAAGTCAGTCTTCCATTTCCAGCATGACAGTTCCTGCAGGCCATGATTGGGGGGAACTCTCAATTTCAGCTAGCCATGGATTGCAGGCAAAACCTTTCCCCTGCTGAGTTCTGAATTTTCCATTCTCTCCATTCACTGCTGTTACTGGGTCACTGTGAGCTGCTCTGGTTGGTGCTGTGGGAGTAGGGTATTCGCTTGGGCTAGATCAAAAGAAACATGGCAAGCAAGTCAAGAAACATGGCAAGCAATTCTGCTCCTCTACTCTGGGATTGTTCAGGCAGGAGGTTTCCAGGGAGACCTTACTGAGGGCTTCCAGTACTTAAAGGGAGCTTGTAAGAAAGAAGAGAACAGACTTTTTAACAAGACCTGTTGTGACAGGACGAAAGGTTGGGGTTTTAAACTAAGAGGCTAGATTTAGACTAGGTATAAGGAAGAAATATGTTCTGAGGGTCATGAAACACTGGAGCACGCTGCCCAGAGCAGTAGTAGATGCCACATCCCTGGAAACATTCTGGATCAGATTGAATCTGATCCATCTGTGGAAGATGTCCTTGTTCAGTGCAGGGGATGTTGGACTAGATGGCCTTTAGGTTGCAAGTGACCTTCAAGGAATCTGTGATTCTATGGTATTCGGCTTCTATCATGACTGATACTTGTGCTGATCGTATTTCTTCCAAAAATGTTTTTCATTTAGATGTTCAAGCTGAATCATGGAATCATTAGGGATCGGAAGGGACCTTGAAAGAGCATTCTTTGTCCTAGGTGACAGCAATGGTTGTGAGCTTAAAGGAGTCCTACACTCACACAAATACAGTTGTCTTAGCCTTGCTGACTAGTCTCTCAAGCGGTTCTTATCTGAAACCTTGATTTTTCTATCGTGCACTAACACATACATCCCTTGTGGAGGGATTTCTCTTCTAGATCAAAGGCAGAATATCTCAGTAAATCTCCCTGACCTTCTGCAGATGTGGCTCTCTGTGCCTTACACGTGCAGAAATTGAATCCTGGTGTGCTTGCTGGCTTCAGGCTTAAGCTGGCGTATTTTGTCTTAGTAAGCATCTTAACAGTCACACCTTGAGTTCAACTGCTTCAGGCTGGCCATATAGAGAAGACCAGAGGCTGAGCACGGAGAATAACTGCCTTAAAACTGGGCAAAAATGATTATCCTGTAGTGGCTGAACGACTCCAGCTGGCTGTTGTTGTGTTGTACAAGAAACCTCTGTGTGAGGCGGTGTCGGCTTTAACAGCCTGGCTGCTGGTCGGTGCCCTTCCTCAGTACGCTACCGCCGACGGCCCGGATGCTCTGGATATTCTGTAAGGTCCCAGGTGATAATTTCCACACAGAGTAACTGGGCACAATAGGCAGCTCTTTGCAAAGGACGTTGTTTTTGACACCAGTTATCAATCACAGACGCAACACGGGGAGATGAGGAAACGCGGTGAGGAAGAGCAGCGTTGGGGTTGGATTTGGACCGCGTGCTTTCCTAGGTCTCTTCCATAAGATGGCAGCACCTTATTTTGGGAACTGCTCTGGGAGACTGATGTGAAGGGGTGTCTGCGGGAAGCCCTGCGAAACAGGCGGTCAGTCTTCATCGCCATCTGATCAGTGCACGGCTCTTGTATTTGTACCAGTGTTGATCAGCTAGGAGCCTGACTTTGTGTGTGGAACCAGTTTCTCTTGCTGGTTTATCAGGAGTGCTGGTGTTACCAAAATGCTCGCTGTGGGGTAAGTGTGCAGGATGCAGGGACAGCACCAGGGTTGCTTGACCTGGTTTGGATTTCTTATTCAGGTGTTCCATTTTGTGCAGCAAATGTCTTAACAGCTGCCCACAGCAGCTTGAGAAACTTCTCAACTCTGTGTCGTGGCAAGAGTGGAATTGTGGTGGAAGCAGATGCTTTCTTCTGAAGAACGTGGAGAGAGAGGGGTTATTTTTTCCCAAGCAAAAAGCAGGGGTAGGAGAAGCATTTTAAGAGGAACTGTTTCTGAACGCTCACGATAACGGGGTTTATCTTTCAGCTGTTGGTGCTTTCCTTTCTAAGCACTTTCAGTGACACCCCCCGTGGCATGTGCAACACGTTTAAGCCATTCCGTTATCTCCTATTACTTTATGCATTTGGCTCTGCAGATGAGTGTCAGACACTTACCCTGCTAGTACCAAGTATTTACTAGCCACAAGCTGCTGTGGTACTCTCTAATGGAAGATTATATTTAAGTACAAATTATAATCTCTTTCTGGATCTTTGTGCTCCTTCTGAATAGCTGGATAATATGGGAGCAGCTAGCAGCCTATTTTTGGCTTTCCCTGGTGCTTGCACTTTCTGGCTAATGTTAGTAGTCTGTTTTTGTTTCCTGTGGCCCATTAGCATCCAATCTATCACAGGAGTCACAGCACCAAAGCTGTAAACTTGAAGAGTGGGAGGAATAAGGCTCTGTGGTATTTGCTTTCCATTATTTACAATTAAACTGTTCCATTTCCGTGAGTCTGATTTCAGTGTTGATGGACCATTACGGTACAACCCAAACGGGGTCTGTCTCTAGCCGCTTCTGACGTTGCGTCTCTGTGTTATAGTTTAGACTTCAGCTTGGTGAGGACCCTGAGGCTGGATCTTGTCTGTAAGTGAATGGGCCAAACACAGCAAGTGTGAGCTGTTTTCTGGGGGCTTGGAGGAGCACTTCTTCCTTAGCTCTTGGACCTGCTTTGCTACAAAAACCCACCAGCTGAGATGGGTTGCTTTAACTTCCTTTCTGTGAATCATGCCCCAACCTGAGCTAGGATGAGAAGGACTTTCAGCTCTCAAGTTTTGGCCAGTGGTGAAGTTTAAAGTCTTCAAAGTAGTTATGCTTGGCAAGAAATGCAGCCTTTTAAGGGGTCCTGTCATTGTTTCTGGTGTGTGCAGTGTGTGTGCTGCTTGATTTATACCAGCAAGCCACCTGGAATGTGTGTCCTGGTAACTTCTTTCTTTTCAATTTACTTTCATCTCTCCTCTTACTTCTTTAAAGCAAATTGTCTGAATAACGTTGAAGATGTTTTGTTTGTTCTAGAAAGGTTCACGTTCTTTCCAAGAGTCCATTTCATTCCACTTGCAGAATGAAGCCTTTTTCACCTCAAATTATTTGTATTGTGGTAGCATACAGAGGCTCTGGTCAGGGCAACTCAGGCTCGAGAAACAAACTGGGTGAAATTAAAATGGGAAATAAGTGAAAGCAGTTGAGAATGTATGGGGAAGAGTGGGTATGCCAAGTTGCCTAGTGGCATTCGGCACAGGAGAAGATCAGCAAGGACCTGGAGCCTGGATGGGGAGAACCAAGCTCAAAGTAAGATGCCTGGTTTGTTCAGTTTGGATGGGTTGGATGGAGGTTAACCGGATGGGTCGGATGGAGGTTAACCGGATGGGTCGGATGGAGGTTAACCGGATGGGTCGGATGGAGGTTAACCGGATGGGTCGGACGGAGGTTAACCGGATGGGTCGGATGGAGGTTAACCGGATGGATTGGATGGAGGTTAACCAGATGGGTTGGATGGAGGTTAACCGGATGGATTGGATGGAGGTTAACCGGATGGATTGGATGGAGGTTAACCAGATGGATTGGATGGAGGTTAACCGGATGGATTGGATGGAGGTGAGCCAGATGGCTCCACATCTCTCTGAGCATTGGCCGAAGGATGGGGCTTTTCATGGCCACATGAAATGATTGGTTTTTGCTTCTTTGTGCAAAGTTTTGTTACAGAACAGAATTCCTTGGAGCAAATGGCTTTAAGTCAATTGTGTATCAGCTGTTGCTGTGTAGTGCTTTGTTTTGATGTGTAGCCACATACAGCTCAGGACAACTTTTGTGTACTGTAACACACCATACTTCTAGCAAGTATGTAAGTCCTAAGAGACAGTGGCATTCGGGCTATACGTTCTTTGGTCCACTCTACATTGAATCCAACACAAAGGGTGCAGCTACGTGATTTAATGTCATCCTGAAAGAATTCACATAGTCTACTGAAAGGAAAACAAACCGTGGAAATAAACTGTAAGTAAATATGTCCTTAAACATAGGGCTGCAATGCACACAGAGGTTGTATAACGTTGTCCCCTGCTGAACCTTTTTCAACAGTCTTGAATCCTTGCCCTCCTGTGGGATAAAGGGGGAAAAAAAGCATCCTGTAGGGTAAATTCCCTTGTTTTTGAGGGGGATTGGACTAGATGATCTTTCGAGGTCCCTCCCAATCCTTAATGTTCTGTGAATACGTTGATGGTGCAGTGGTGTACGCCAGGTGTACCTGTTGTTGTAGTTGTACGCCAGGTGTACCTGTTGTTGTAGTTGTACGCCAGGTGTACCTGTTGTTGTAGTTGTACGCCAGGTATACCACTGCACTGGGCACAAAGACAACTGTTCCTAAGGCTAGATCCTGACACGCTGGTAGCAGTAGGTGCTGTCTTGCATCACAGTAAAATCAATGGCAATGCAGTGTTTTGCTTGATATGCCTGGTTATCTGCTGGATCCGTAAGGGTTGGTGCTTGTTTCGTTGGGATAAATAGCTTACACAGGCACCTTTGTCTTGCACAACTTCTATCAAACTTTGGTTTTGAAGGCAAGTTTTAAAGTCATTAGTTTTCAGCTCTAGCTGTTACCCTTTTATTTTCTGGAGAAACTGTGTGGTTCTTCGCATCGGGATCTTCCTTAGTTCTGCTCTAACTATGTCAGAAAGCTTCTAACAAGGGTTCAGAAAATTTCCATGCCAGATATTTTGGTGTGCTTCAGACAATTTATAACGTTCTACCTCCAGCTTATATTATTTGAACTTCTACTTGAAGGCTTTCCTGAACGCAGGCCTAAATAAATCTCTTTTAGTTCTAAAGACAATGGAAGGAACCTCAGCCAATACTCAGAACGCTGTTGCTGAGCAAGTGTAGTGCTTGCTGTATGGCTTTGCGTGCCGCTCTTGGAATAATACCTGTGGCTACTGGAAGCCAGACGTTTTGGTACCGCTGTCCTCAGTGCTGCCACAGGATCTAGCATTTCGGAAGCATCCAGCCCTTGAGTGTCAGTGAAATTAGAGGGGCTTTGTGTGAGCTTGAGGGGCTGCACTGGGGTGAATTTTCTTGCAAAGTACAGGCTGCAGTGTTGTAAGTGCGATGGCAAGAGAGAGAGCAGAAAATGTGAGTCCTCTTGCCTCATCTGCCCAGGGGGATCGCAGCTTGATGGCTGTTATGGCTGCAAGGCTTTGCTATTAAATATAATTTATGTATTTGCACTACACTAGTGTTCCAGTATTTAGTCGAGAGGTAGTTCAGGGTGGACTAAAGAGACAAAACGCACCGGGAGGTTTTCCTTACCCTGGTGCGTCGGTACAGGCAGATGCAGTTTACCTTAAAGCGCCCAGCCTTTTGAGAAACCAGTACCAATAAAACATGCACCAGTAAAAAGCCGATTTATGTACCAGAAATGACTACATGTGTTGTATAATTAGAATACCTGCCCCGACTTCTGAAACCTATCGCTGCTGGGTCTGCTTTTAATCGAGCATCGTCTCTTCAGCTGATGAGATGAAATGTAGCTGGGGAGTGTTATGAGAACCAGATGGAGATGCTGGCTGGATGACTGGCAGCGATGGAGACTACCTTGGCCCGCTCCAAGCCAAGCGTGCTGTGTACCTTCAAATGATACCTTAATCCGTGATAAAGACAGACAGCTCACTTCTCCAAAATCAAAACCATATTAATCAGCGGTAGTCTCTTTCCAACGTGGCAGAGGCTACTGCTCAGAGAGATGCAGTCTGGAACAGCTTGATACAGGCAGAACTGGATGGCTACACATGGATAAGATAAAATCATTCAGCTACCTAATAAATAAATGTGAAAGATGTTCTAAGATGCTACAACTTCAAGTACTAACTTGATTTGTTAACCCACAGGGATGTTCGCTCCGTCTCCGAGTCACTGAGCCCTGATTTATGGTACCTGTTCGTAGGATTCATTATCTTTCTTTAATAAAACCTTTAAAATGTTGCTGGTTGACCTAGTGCTCCCTGTCCACCTCGCTCCACGCCGCTTAAATTAACGCACGCTGTTCAAAAACGTAGTTGACTGGATGGCGCTCTGGCTCGGCAAGGATTCGGTTGTGGTAACTGAATGTTATTCCTACAGAGTAAAATGCCAGTAGAGGTAAAGTCAATAAACTCCACAGGCAAATATATTAAAGAATTCTAATGCATCATGATTTTCCTTTTGCCATCGAGGGAAAAGATTGTGTTTTACACAGGAACTGAAGTGTTTCCCTTTCTGCGGCTCTGTGTGGATTTAACTAAAGCAGCAACTAAAAGAAACAAGACTTTCATAAAGAAAGCCTTGTTGGTAATTATAGAGAGGTTGTGAGCCCGTGTTCATAGCCTTTATTTTTCTTGTTCAGAGCTTTATTGCGAGTCTTTAAGTTTCACATGAGTCTTGATACTTTGCATGTGTGAGACAGATTTTAGGTAAATAAACATCGCTTATTATTTCGGGGCGATCCTTCAAATATAGATTTTAAAGGGTGTGCTCTTTGTTTGGCCACGTAGGAGTCTTTATAGCTGTTCTAAACCGGATTATCGGATTAAAAGTAAGATGGGATGGAGCAAGAGGGATAAGCCAATCGTGTTTCTACTTAACACCTCTAGCAGATCGTCCTTACGTTAAGCAGGGATAAGTTGTGTGTTGGTTGTTTTCGTCGTGGTTGGAGTTAGAAAAATTAGCCACAAGCATATAAAGACGTTTGCCTGGTCTCAGCCTGTGCTGCTGTGTGCAGTAAGAAACTGTGACAGTAAGAAGCTGTGTGACACTGTGGTGTGGTTTTTATCATCTGCATAATGAGGAGTAGAAACTGGTTGAGGAAAATGTGCAACTTAATCTGCCCATGGTGGTGGGGGGGTTGGAACTGGATGATCAGGTGGTGCCTTCCAACCCAGAGTGATTCTGATTGTACAACTTCTCCAGCGAAGTGATCTTGCTGTGGCAGGGGGATTGGACTAGATGATCTTTTGCGGTCCCTCCCAATCGCTGGTGATTCTACCAAATTCTATTTACAAAGATGAAACAGCTGGCTGGACTTTGTCTATAGCTTTTTGAGTTCCTCTTGAACTCCAACGGTGTCGTTTTTATAACGTGGCCGTGCTCGCGTGAACAACCTGGTGGTGGCAGGAGCCTTCAAAATGAAGGCGCTCATTGATCAGGAAGAAAACCTTTAAGCTATAGAATCTCTTCTCTTTCTAGGCAAGGTTCTCAGTGGTAACCAATTTGCATCAAGCCCAGGGTGTCCTCAACACCAAGACCATGACTGCTGCAAGCCCATACCCTTGTGTTACGTGTACCACGGCATCAGGACCATTGTGTGTGTGTGTGGGTGAGATATTTTCACAAACCATTGGTTTGAAAGCCTCTGTACTTCAGAACAGCTTGTTTTGAAGCTTTGAAAGCTTGACAACAGACCCTCAATCCACCAGAAGAGTGTGATCTCATGGGTGCAGTTTGCAGTGCTGCTGTTGCTTACAGCATTTGATGAATATCCACGTATATGCTCCGTAGATTTCTCTTTACCGTTATTTATTACATCCACTTTTTGCTGGAGCTGGTAGCAAAAGGAATCGTTTAAGTGCTTTAAAAATACATATTTAGAAATGTCAGGTTTCAGAAAGCTGCGTGAAGCCGTATTTCCCCTGCCCTGTTTTGAACTGGTAGTATCTCCACTTGCATGTGATACCATTAGTTCTCCAGTTTAGTTTTTTGGTCAAGAAAGGAGAAAAATCTCCAAAGCCTGTTAGAGGTTATGGCAAACAAACTCACTGACTTCTTGGATGCTGAAAAGCCAAGAAACCAGGTGACAGGCAGAAAGAAGGGAGCGACGATGCCCTGTGGCAGAAGATCTGCAATGGGAAGAGGCACAGTATTGGGGGTCAGTGATGCCTGAACCTGAGGCAGTGCATAAAAGGGAGTTGTTAATGGTTTCAAATCCAGAGACTCAAAGGACCGGCGCTAAAAGTGGTCTAATTTTTCATTTGTAGCTGCAATGGCTGTGTCTCAAAGGGGCGTTGTGCATGGCTTAATGCCCTGCAGAAAGCAGGGTATGGTGTGGGCATGGGTGAGCTAACAGCCTCGTCTGAGGCCATGCTCTCTGCTGACATGTGCTTCCTATGCAATGTATGGCAGCGTGAAGAGCCCAGCTAGATCGAACTGTTCTGCAAAGAAGCCAGCTAAACTGTTTCCCATCTAATCAATATTTCCTGAGGGGATGTCTGTGTCTACTGAGCAGCAGTATGAACTTTCTGCCACGAATCCTGTCACTTCTGGCCATAAGCCTCATGTCCTCTCTCCCGATGAGCGACGTTTGGAGCAGGCATATTAGCATTAGCACAAGGACGGTGAGTGTGTGCTACAAAATACACCCTTGGGTGTCCTGCAGGTAATAATATCTGAGCTACTCATGGTGGAACTTTTTTGGAAGCTCAGAATGCCTCAATCCATAGACCAGACTCCTGGATTTTGACCAAGAGGGTATTACAAATAGCTAATGTCAGCGTCATTGCCATTCGCTGTAGCTAACTACCACCTTGGATGCAGATTAGTTTGTGCACTTGTCTTGCACCAGACATATACAAAGTCTAGATTTCTCTTGCAGATGCTCGGTGTTTTGCTAACTAGCTAAATGGATAAACATATAATCTTTCAGGAGCTGTCAGAACAGCATCTAGTTTTCATTACGCTCTTTGTTTCTCTCCACCCTTTGGCTCTCACAGTAATTGAATGCAACTGCTCTGGCCACTCAGCATCTGCAAGATGAAGTTATACATCTTCCAGACATGGCACCCAGTAGTCAGCACATTTCTTACTCTCTGGTATGTTTTGGGCCTCTGCTTTGGCTTTAGGACTTTCTACCTGTCTCTGAGGCTTCTGCTGATGCTCTTGGTGCATAGTGCTGGATTCCCGTCTTGCTCTCTAATACTGTGAGAAGGGAAAATAAAGGGGAGTGTCTCCAAGAGACAGTTACAGAGAGCTGACAGGAAGCTCATTTTACTTGCAAACACATCCAGAGCAATCCTGTCGTGTCAGAGCCTACACTCAGCGTTTTTCTGTGATGCAGATGTGAGCTGAAGAGCTCGTTCCACCGTGCTTCGAAGTACCTGTCTGTTTCTGTGGCAGCAGCAGTTTGGTTTCTATTTTAAGGAGAATGGTATTGCAAAACCATTGTTGACATTTGCACAGAGAAGGTTCACTCCTGTAAGTGGCTTCACGCCGTTAAGTAGGAACGTAGCCTCTTCAGTTTGCCCAGACAAAGGAGGAATACCCCTTCAGAACCCTGGCACCAGTTCCACAGCAGAACTGAACTGCTGTAGCAGATTGGAATGACAAGAGTCACATTTTCAGATGGGCATGTAAATGAGACGTGTGCCCAGATGGGCATGGGGCACGAATCCTGACTTGCACACATGCCTTGGGGTTTGTGCACACGCACACATGCAAAGTAATCTGGCAAAGAGCTGCCAGATCATTTGGCAACCCCCCTGACGGGAGATGTTTAGTGTTCTTACACCAGTGGTGTGTGAGAAGGCAGGAGCAGAATTGAATAGTCAGTGTTTTAATTAATAGTCAGTGCCAAGGAAACCTCTTGAGGTGAGTGTGCACAGAGTATACAAAGCTGAGAGCATGTGTGTGTGAATATACTGGAGGAGGGGGTCAGATGTACCCTCAGTAAGCTTGCAGGTAAGTGGGACAGAAGTGTTGATCAGCTTGAGAGTACGAAGGCTCTACAGAGAGATCCAAGCAGAACTGATTGATGGACCAAGGCCAGTTGTATGAGTTTCAATAAGGCCAGATGTTGGGTTCTGCACGTTGGCCACAACTACACCTAATAGCTCTACAGGCTTACAGAGGAGTGGCTGAGAAACTGCCCAGCAGAGAGGGACATGGGAGTATTGGTTGACAACCACCTGAATAGCCACATATGAGCTATCAGTGTGCTCAGCTGGCCAAGGCGGCCATCAGTATCCTGGCCTGTATCAGGAATAGGATGGCCAGCAGGAACAGGAAAGAGCTTTTCCTCCTGTTCTCAGCATTGGTGAGGCCATACCTCGAGTACTCTCACCACAAGAAGACCACTGAGGTGCTGGAGTGGTTCCAAAGAAGGGCAACAAAGCTGGTGAAGGGTCTAGAGCACAAGTCTTGTGAAGAGCAGCTGAGAAAACTGGGGTTGTTTAGCTTGGAGAGGAGGAGGCTCAGGGGAGACCTTACCATTCTCTTTAGCTACCTGAAAGGAGTTTGTGGTGTGGTAGAGGTTGGTCTCTTCTCCCTGGTAACAAGTGATAGGGCAAGAGGAAATTACCTCAAATTGCACTGCGGGAGGATTTGGTTGGCTGTTAGGAAAGCTTTCTTTGCTGGAAGTGGAGGAGGTGGAGCACCTCCCTTATGAGGCTCCCTTATGAGGAGAGGTTGAGGGAGCTGGGTCTCTTTAGCTTGGAGGAGACTGAGTGGTGACTTCATTAATGTCTGTAAATATGTGAAGGGTGGGTGTCAGGAGGATGGAGCCAGGCTCTGCTCAGTGTCATCTA
>JAOXOE010000506.1:9380030-9393807 GCA_028565055.1 Phoeniculus purpureus | reverse complement strand
GTGAAGGGTGGGTGTCAGGAGGATGGAGCCAGGCTCTGCTCAGTGTCATCTAGTGATAGGACAGGGGGCAATGGGTGTAAACTGGGGGATTGGACTGGATGATCTTTCGAGGTCCATTCCAGTCCCTGATGTTCTGTGATAGGAGGTTCCACATAAATGTGAGAAAGAACTTCTGCCCAGTGAGGGTGACAGAGCACTGGAACGGGCTGCCCAGGGGTGTTGTGGAATCTCCTTCACTGGAGATGTTTAATACCTGCCTGGATGTGTTCCTGTGTGACTTGATCTAGGCAATCCTGCTGTGGTGGGGGGATTGGACTAGACGGTCTTTCATGGTCTTTTCCAATCCCTAATGTTCTGTAATTCTGTGAAGTGGTTATTGGGCATTGCAATGGGTTGCTCAGGGCAGTGGTGAAGTCTTCTTTCCTGGAGATACTTGGGGAGTCCTGTAGATACAGCGCTTAGGGATATGGTTTAGTCAGTGTTGTGGCTGTAGCTGTGGTGGCAGAGCGTTGTGTGGGGATCCTCGTCTGGAGCCCCACGCGTCCCACCTGGCTCACCACCAATGTGGTGGGTCAGAGACCCCAGTCATATTTCAACCACGAGCTCCTATCTAAAGCATCAGACACAAAGGGAGGGTTTAACCAAACCACTTACGATCTGCAGGCAGTAAACAACTTACAAGGCAAGGCATCAAGACGTTTTGATTCACTCAAGGTAGCTGAAGCATCGGGGACTTGTCAGTGCTGGGTTAAAAGATGGACTTGATGACCTCGGCGATTTTGCAATCCTGCAGTTCTCTCCTATGCCAGAGTAGAGGCCTCTGGGTTGTCCCTTGTACGTTTCTAGATGCCATATAAGAGACTGACAGCCTGCATTTATCAGGCAGGTCTTCTCCTGTCTCGGCACGCGAGCTATGGCATGTCGTCCTCTCCTGGACTGTAGCCCTGCAATACCTAATTTGAAATGTTTCTTGCTGGCCAACTTTGTGAAACGAGCTTTAAACTGAATGATCTTGGGGGGGTGAGGTCCAAAATGGGAATTCTTGGGTCAACACATCCACCTGGGGAATACACCTAGGAAAGACCCAGAAGGCAAATCAGCCTGGGGCTGTATACACCACTCCCCTGCAGGGGAACCTTGGTTAGCTCTCTGACATGCCTCTGCACTAGTGCAGGCAGTATGGGGATCAAGCAGGAAGAGCTGGAGATCAGTGGGCAGTCACAGGGCCATGATATCTTTGCAGTTACTGGTACATGGTGGGATAGCTCAGACAGCTCTTTAGGTGCAGCCAGCCCCGCTGTGCTTTCCTGCACAGGTAGCCTCAGTGAGGCTGAGGGCAGCTGGCTGGTATGTTCCTGTATGACTTGCTCTAGGTGGTCCTGCTCTGGCAAGGCAATTGGACTAGATGATCTTTCAAGGTCCCTTCCAATCCCTGATGTACTGTGATTCTGTGCCCAGCTGAGAACATGGTATTCTGCTAGATACTGGGGAGTTGGCTTCGTGACTAGCAGATTCAGGATTTGTAAATGTATTTTCTTTTGCCAGCCATGAAAAGAAATAACCCCACTTTTTTGAGTTGTGGATGTCTGTCCTGAAGAAGTGGGTGTGCAGTTGGGCACAGTGATGGTTCAGGGGAAGAGGTTGAGCCTGGCGCTGGTGCCATGCTGAAGACCCACCACAGCCAGCCTCAGCTGTGATGAGAGCAGCATTTATTTGGGCTGCAAAGGCAACAACGAGCCTCTCTGTCCTACAGCCTCGAGCATTAGCCGTCTTGTTTCCGCTCTGGTTTCATGTTATACGCTTGAAACTCTGCTAACTGGCCAAGTTGAAAACTTCCTTTAGGGTGATATCCACCTGTAGGGTATCTCTCCAGGAAAAAGTTGTTGGTTAACAGCTCACTGCCAGCCTGGCAGCATTTTGCTTTATTGTTGTAGTAGCAGACTTCCAAATGCAACGGCACTGTGAAAGGATAGTGTGAGATTTAGTAGAAATTGGTAGAGGATTTGGGCTCCATCAGTCTGGGTATAAGCACAGATGAAGTGACAGACTTCGATCCAGAGATCTTTCAGTCGAGCAGTCTCAAGAGCTGCACTCCAAAAACCCAGCTCTGTATCACACACTTGCCTTGCTTCTTCTGTTTTGGGGGAAGCTGAACGGGGGAGCCTTCGATGCGGGGGGTGTGTGTGCTCGTACACTCACTTGCAGCTGAGTCGCTGGCAGTGTTACAACACACCAAATAATGATTTAAAAAGAAATTGGTCTTAAAGACGATGTGTAAAGAAAAAAGAACCCTACACGTAAAGAAAGCCTTGGGGTGGCTTTTCCAATAACATCTTGAGCGTGGAACTGCTCATGTCTCTGAGCCATTAATGAAATCCGTATTGCAGGGATGGCCTTGGAGTAGTGGAGGAAGGAGAAAGCAGCTGTATTTGCTGTTGTGTTTTCCTTTGTGTTCTCTCTTGGTTTGGTTTAGGAGCATCTTTTCCGGGGCAACCATCCCCCCTGAGGCTGCTCTGCTGAAGAGGGCAGGTTGAGTGCCTGGTGCTGGCTCTCCAAAGGATGTCCGCTGTGGCGCTGCAACCCGTCATGCAAAGCAGCAAGGTGCTTGGGTGGGAGGAGCAGCATTTTCTGTGGGAGAAAGTTCTGGCACAAGTATTTGACCGAGTGACTGTGAGTATACCGCTGAAAAACTAACTCAAGCAGCCAGATACTGCCAGAGTTAGTCTAATGATTCAAACGTGTTTCACCAGGACAGGTTTAGCTTCTTTCCAAAATGAAGCACTGCAATAACATCAGCTGTAGCCTGCTTAGGGCATCTCTTTCCAGACACGTTATGGTCACCCTTCATGCTGTATGATACGAGAGGCTGATGCGTATGTGTTTTGCTTTTAAAGAGCACTGGAGGGAGTCAGTCTTGAGTTCTGGACTAGCAGCGATGGCTCCATTTATAACAGGCAGGAAAAGCACAAACTTAAAGGAAGTGTAACAGCGCGTGCATTAGCTAGACGTTTGTTTCAACAAGCTGTCAGGCAGGATATGTAAAAGTAAAGCTACTATGGTGGAGACAAAGCGATTACACTTAGACAACTGAAGCCCAAGTCAGCTTTGTGATATTGAATTCACTGTGCTGCTTCCTTCTTTGTGCAACCGGTTACTGTTCGTAGTCATTGTGCTGGAGCAGAGCGTTGGAGCTCATGTGGAAGAGGGACCCCCAGAGAAGAGTTTAATCCCATGCAGCTCTCCATAGTATGCAAACTAGTCTTGCACCTGATGAAAGACTGCAAGACTGAAACAGGATTATTAGTCGCTGGCTGCGTTTTAAAATGATCAAAATAGAGCAGTCACACTGCTGCTGGGTTTTTGGCTCTCTAACACCCGTAGTCTCCCAAACTGAATCTGCACATTTGTAATGCAAAATCCTGTACTTCACTTTAAAGTAAGCGTGTTTATTTATGCAGTTTCATTTCCAATAAAAGCTGGGCTTTGCAGTGCGCTGCACACAATGACAGTGGTGCACTGAGTTGCAAGGTCACGCTACAGATCGTACTCGCTCTGCCAAACACCCAGTGAGGAATCTTGAAGTGAGCTGTGCACACGGTCTGAGCAGTGAGCAGAGCCAGAAACAATACAGGTTAGAAAAACATTTGGTTTATTTAGTGAAAGAAGAAAGAGTTTGACTTGTTAGGGAGGCTTTTCCTACTGTACTCATTCTGGATCCAGGTCCTAGAAAGAATGTTTGGGATGGGACTTCCTGTAGTTGACCCTAATGTCTCCTCAGAGCCTCGTCTGTCTTCCTCTAAACTGAGGAATACTGGGTGTGTTTGAAGATCTAACTAGCAGTTTATGTGCTGTGCTGTTGCATTACCAGTCTCTTGCCATTTTCCACCATGTATGTGAGGTTGTGCCTGGTGAAAGGCAGGGAAATATCATCCTGTGCAAACAGTTGAGGTATGTGCAGCTGAAAGTGCTGGGGCTAAGCAGTACCAGTGCCTTTTTCCAGAGGAGACATTTATCCTAGGACAGAGGCTGACAGAGCTAACACTGTCTCACCTGACCACTGC
The DNA here is from genome assembly GCA_028565055.1 of Phoeniculus purpureus. Taxonomy (NCBI): domain Eukaryota; kingdom Metazoa; phylum Chordata; class Aves; order Bucerotiformes; family Phoeniculidae; genus Phoeniculus; species Phoeniculus purpureus. The sequence goes on along the minus strand of JAOXOE010000506.1, from coordinate 9,389,746 downwards.
ACAGGCTTGTGTGTTCTCTATATGGAAAAAATGGAGTCTAACTTATCAGAAGTGTTAAGGCCAAGAAGTGCCAAAGCCAGGGTGCAAATAACTTCTGTTCAGGAGGATCAAGTTTTGTGGACCCCATGTCAGATGAGGCACGAGCATCGCAGCACTAACATCGAAAAAGGACAGACACAAGAGGCATGACTGCTAGAATGAGACCTATGCGGATTAATACTGATGTTAGAAGCAGCTGGCTCCTAGTCTGGCTTCAAAAGCAGTTGAAAAATTGCTGTTGATGGGCTTGTCAGTGCGTACTTACTGCTTCCCTGGGAGCTGTGCTCTTGCTTGGTGCATAAAGCACAGGCTGCAAACATTATTGCCTTGGGGGACACCGGTCTGTGCACTGGCTAGGAATGGGTGGCTTTTGCTCCTAGAAGCTTCCTTTTGAGGAAGACTTTCTCTGGACAGACTAGTGTTTGTGTCAGTGGTCACTATTGCTATTTCATTAACAGTTAGCAGCACGACCAGTTAGCAGCACTAACAGCCAGCAGCATGGCCAGTTAGCAGCACGACCAGCTAGCAGCACTAACAGCAGCACGACCAGTTAGCAGCGTTCACATTGCTGCTAATTCATTAACATAAGCAAAAAAAAGGTGTCTGACTGAAACAGAAGTTGTTGCATTTAGTGGACTTTTAACTAAAGCTCCCCCTGGTTTTGTGCTGTTCTGGTGTCGCGGTTCAGGGTTTTACATTGAGTGGCAGAAGAAGGGGGTAGAAAGAGGAAATGTTTATTTCATTCATGCTGGAGAATGCAACGACAAGAGGTTGTTTCCGTACCTACTGCTTTTGTTGACCTTTCCACACTTGGAAATGTCAGGAGATACCAGTAGTGCAGGTCTGTCCAGCTTTAATGCTACGATAACTGTGACTGCTCACGAGGGAAATGGTTGTGCGTCACCTGGAACGGTGAAGGTGTATGTGAGCATACACACAGGTCTCTTTCTCTCCCTCCCTGCCCAACATATCCCTGTGGCTGCAGGGAGTCTCTGTTAAAAATGCCACTTTGGTGTGCCTGTAAGTTTGACTTTGCTTTTGAACCTGCCAGATTTACTGAGGCAGCAAAGAGGCCAGGGGGAGGTGTGTGTGTGTGGGGGTGTTTGTGGGAAGTGTAAGGAACTTCAAATAGTGCTGAATGCATTTTGACTTTCTGTGATTAGACAGTGGTCAGCAGTACACTGGCTTCTCAAACAGGTATTAACCTTTGCTTGCTTTGACTTGGGGGCCTGTGCATGTCGTCACGCTTCTAGAGCTGAGGAACGGGTTCCAGGCATGACTTGGATACCTAAGTCACATATTCATGGGAGCTGTGCTCTCCCTAGCTGTGCTGGCTGAGTAGCCCCCACCTGTGTTGTGAGGTGGAAGTGCTGTGGGTGCAGTGGAGTGGCAGGAGGATGCTGTTACCTTGGACAGCACCAGGAGAACCTCTGGTTTGTCGTTACTGTCCCCTCGCCTACAACCTGGAACAAACTAGCACAGAACAAAGTGAGTGACAGCAAACACAGTTTCACAGGACCACAGAACATTAGGGATTGGAAGGGACCTTGAAAGATCGCCTACTCCAATCCCTAGAGTCAAAACTTCAGTGATCAGCAAAAACAAATGGAGAGGTGATGGGACTGAATGTTGTTCCTCAAACTCTCAGCTGAGGTCTTCCAGTACAAAACAAGGAAAACCGAAACCAGCAAAAATTCGCTCATGTGTTGAAAAAATTTCTAAAAGGATTAAAATTAATATTGAGAGTGGGCATCATTATTTCCTGCCTTGCAGAACTTCACCTCTTAACTTTTGGGACTTATCTCTGAGGTTTTAATTAGCTGTACACTGTCTGCCCAGAAATAGCCTGGTGGAGGAAGTGCTTTCTGGCTCCAGCGGAATCACAGTCAGCTGTGAACCTGGCTGGTTATCATTTAGCCACACAGAAATGCCCTCCATGGAAACTGGCAGTCAAGCTTACTGGAGTAGTCGTGCTGTCTCCAGGTGAGTAGCTTGCACACACTTTATTGTTTTGGCTACGTGATCTTGATGTGATCTTTAGTTATAAACTCAGACGCTGTTAGGCATGGGAATACTAATAGACATGCTTCATTGGAAGCTGTCATGTGCTTCCAAGTCATTACATGTGGTTGCTGGCAGTATCTATTGTCTTTCTGACAACTTTCCCATCTACCTATTACCACAAACTCCCCCTTTTTGTTTTCCTTTTAATTTATAAATATTAAATTATTAATAAAATTAACTCAAAATTGCTCTTCAATACATCTGATTGTCAACCAAGTGGCAAGCTACTTTGAGATACAATTTTGTACAGGTTTTTCTGGGCTACTTGATTTCTCTAAAGGCCAGAAGGTTTATTTGCCCTTAACAGGACGTGGTTGCTGCTAGTGTCTAAAACAGAAACACTGCATCGATGTGTTTGTCTATCGAGACTCCACACAAGCTAGGACTAGAAGGACTTTAAGGAACGAGTGGACGCGACGCTTAGGGATATGGTCTAGCAGTTAGATACTAGGACAAAGGCCGGACTTGATGACCCTGGAGGTCCTTTCCAGCAATGATGATTCTGTCATTCTGTGATTCTGTGACTTGGTCTAGGTGATGCTGCTGTGGCAGGGGGATTGGACTAGATGATCTTGCGAGGTCCCTTCCAATCCCTAATGATTCTGTGATTCCACAGGCAGAGTCAAGGCAGAGTCTTCCCAAGGCAGAGTCTGCTCCAAGAGCAGACTTTAATTTTCTATGCCAAGCTATTATTTGCTTGGTATAGATGTCTAATATTCCTTGTGAGATGCTAGAATTTGGAGTAACCCTCTGGAGCCCTCCCAATCAGACATGCAAGTTGGGTCTTTTATGGCATAAACCATCTGAGATGACTGCTAAGCTTCAGACAGGGTTGGCAGGAGAAGAAAGAAGACAAACCCGTGTTCTCTCTGGGAGCCAGCTGATTCAGTTTGTCTTCTACATGCGCCTGTATTACCGTGTAAACGGCCAGAAGGTGCAGGAGATGTTTAATAACAAATTGGACCTAGTTTCCTTTGATCCACATCTTAGTCTTCCCCTGGCGATCTACTGACCTGGGCACCTGCTCAGCCAAAGGTGCGTTCAGCATTGCCCGGTGCCCAGGTGCCTGCAGTGGCAGGTCCTGCAAGTCAGTCATCCAAACTGAGGTGCCGGTCACGAAACAGGAGGGGTCCTGCCTGCTGCCTGCACTCCCTTTGCTCGTGGGAAAAAGCAAGGGGCGCCTTTGTGGCGGAAGCTGTTGTCCAAACCGCGCGGTTTTCAGGCACAAGCGGTAGGTGCTAAGAAGGAAAGGCGTGCGTAGTTTGGTGCGTACAGATCAGCAGCGAGCACAGCGCTGGGAATTCCTGGCCGTGGGTCTGTTTGGTGTAACATTTGGATAACATCTCCCTGAACTGAAGTTTCATAGCCTGGAAATCCAAACCGGTGATAACAATTAGTTGTTCCCGTTGCTCCTGCCCTTAATGAGGAGTCTGCATGGTGGTGGTGGTGGTGGGGAAAGTAAAAACCAATCAATCATTTTCAAATCTGTCAGAAGGTGAAGGACAACCAACATCTAAGCTGTGGCTTATGTTTGATTCGTGTTTGATCTGAACCACCACACACGCTCCTCAGAATTTAATACATCCTGGCAACCGGTTGCTCCAGAACCGCGTTTTTCCCATTACTTGCTGGACCATGGCTGGGTGACTCCCTGCAGAAGGTTGTAAAGACCAAAGAAAGCTGGGACATCACCACTAGAAGTCCCCCCACCAAAGAGGGAGATGCTGGGTGGTTCTCAGTCTCCTATCGTAAATGATTTTACACTGTTTAAAATCCATCTCTGGTGCGGTCTATTTTTACTGCTTTCCTAAGTACCCCGACTTGTTCAAAACACAGTAAAAGGCTTTTGTCTCAGCCCATTCAACTTAAAAAATGGAAAACAAAATCCTCTTAATCCCTCCTTGGATGAGCCTGCACGATAAACTAGCCAGACTAGTAGTCACAGTATTGCTATGGTGCTCAGGCTGCTGGGATTCCTACACCTCGTCTCTCTTGGATCACCAGTGTGATCAGTCATTCTCTATTAGGTTAGAAAAGCTCAGAAAATAAGAACAATAAAACTGTTAAACGTGCTGTGGAATTTCATTCTGTTCCTGTAATGAGCTTAGCAAACGCCGAGGCACGGAATACGTAATTTTAAACAGATTTTTAAATACCTTCTCTGTCAGCTCTCTTGGAAGAGGAGCAGAGCCGGCCACTGATACGTTTTCAGGAGCAGAAGCTTTCTGGGCTTGATCCCCAAGGTGCTGAGCGCCTCTGGCTTCTCCTGCTTCACCTGGAGCTGGGCAAGCTGCACGCTATGGGCTCAGAGCCGCTCAGATGATTAGTAAGGAAGCTCCAGGATGCTCCTGCTTTCATCTGTAGTGCAGTGGTGGCGACACAAGAGCTCACGGGAACAGGCAGCCTTGCAAAGGACTTGGCTGCTTTTTACAGGACACCACCATCATACAGAAGTAAGTAGAGTGTCAATAGCTCCTCAACCATCTATTTAAAATTTCCTCCTTAAAGATGTCTGCTTTGAAGGCCAAAAGCAGAAAAGACCTTTCCTACCACGTGCTTTTCCGTGTGGCACCTTAAATAATGGCCGTAAATTAGAGGAGAAAGATTACAACCCACCATCACCACTTCTCTCTGTAGAGAACTTGTTTTTATTCTTAATCTCGTTTGACTGGGCACTGCTCAACGGAGCAGTAAGAAAAGCATTTGGAGCATCCCATCGATCCAACGCACATCTTAACGCAGGCGAGTCCAATTAGACTATTAAGAGCGGTGAGAGCGGCCAAAATAACATCCCCGCGCTTTTGATAAGTCACTTGAATGGAGGACAGGATGTTCATGTTGTAATGAGCAACGTGAAGCTGGAAAGCAAGAGATTGTCTCGCCTTGGTTACTGTCTAGAAAAGCAGACAACACAGAAAGGAGATCTGCTGCTCAATACTTAAAAAAAATAGAGCTGGAAATGAAACAGATGAAACCGTTCGTTTACTTCTCTTGAAAGCTTCTGCTCTGAGGAGAGCTGTGCCGGATTGTTCTGTACCAAGACACCAGATGAATCACCTTTTTTCTCCTTCCTTCACCTTTTCTGGTGATGCTGCACAAATGGCATCAAGCTGATGGAGAAACTTATAAATACACCGTGGCTGCAATTTAGCAGCATTAATCACACAGATTTAGTAGTTTTAGGTGGTAGTAGGTCATCCATTAGCTGACAAGTTGACAGCTGTAGTGTAGAAGCCTGAGTTCAGACCTCATCTTCCCCTTGCAGGTCATCCATTTCTTTTTCAGCAAAAACATCTGGTCATTCCAAACCTGCCATTTTCATACACTTCAGCTAGCGGTGGAATGTTGAAAAGCTGTTCTGAAAAACATAGCCCTTTCCTGTGCCAAACCAGCAAGTCTTGTTATAAATCTTCCTCTGCTTTTTCAACAGTTCTGAAACGACAGAGCTGAATTCTTGGTGCAGACTAGCCAGTGGACACAGAGAGTGGCTCTCGAGTGCTGTCCCAGCCATGCCATGGTGCTCGAGCCTGCAGGAGCCCCGAGCTTCCTTGCAACCGTAAGCCTCAGGTGGAGGATCCTTTTGCTTTCTTCCCCTCTTCCCGAGCAGAGCTTGTTCTAAGGCACTGAGTGGAGTCAGAAAGGAAGAGCAAACCAGAAAGCCTGCCTTCGGTCACACGAGTGCACGGTCTCCACTAATCTGTGTCAGTGGAGGTGGCCTTTCTCACTGCTTTTTTGTCCCATTCTTGCCACCACCTTGTGTGTAGAGTCGTGAAAAGGAGGCTGAGGGAGTTCACCCCTGTCCTCTTTTATTTGCCGAATGGAAGGGGGAAGAAAAGGAAGGCGAGAAACAGCAACACAGAAGTGTTTGTCAGCTGGAAAGAACTGGAGGGGAAATATTGGATGTGATAAAATCATTACCTGCCCAAGGGAAATTTCATCCAGGGAGAACTGAGGACGCAAGAGGTGTGCCAGCTGGTGTGCTTATTTGTCCCACCAATTGGCTACCCCGGAACCTGGGAATGGCAAGCCCAACTTGCTCCTCCTCCAGCAGATATGTAGTGATATATAGGGTGGGTGTCAGGAGGATGGAGCCAGGCTCTTCTCCAAGTCATCTAGTGATAGGACAAGGGGCAATGGGTGTGAGCTGGAACAGAGGAGGGTCCACGTAAACATCAGAAGGAACTTCTTCCCAGTGAGGGTGACAGAGCCCTGGCAGGGGCTGCCCAGGGGGGTTGTGCATTCTCCTTCTCTGGAGTTCTGTAAAACCCAGCTGGACATGTTCCTGTGCAACTTGGTCTAGGTGATGCTGCTCTGTCAGGGGGATTGGACGAGATGATCTTTCCCTTCCAATCCTTAATGTACTGTGATACATCAAATACAATGGGACAACACTCTCTGTTGTCCCTGTTCCTACAGAACGTGCTTAGGGTGCCACAGACAAGCCCGTCTTGCCCCGAAACACCGTTCTGAGTTAGGAATGGGGATGTAAAATTCCACCTTCCCTCTCCACGCAAGTCCCCTGGCTTTTATTCTAGGTGCTGGTTGCGTGAGAAAACATCCCCTGTGATGTGAAGGGCATCTGTAGGGAGATCAATGGTGTGTTTTAAAAGACACGAAGGGAAACAGGATGACCCGTTCAAGCCTGGTATGTTGAAAAATTCAAGGACTACTGAAACTTTGTGTCTGAGCCAAAGCTCGTTTTATTTTAATTATGATTCAGTTTTTGTGGTCCTGATGAGGACAGCAGGAATGGAATGTTCTCCATTACCGAGTCCTGATTTCTTAACACAGCTCATCTGGACCAGTGGTGCTGAGACAAAGCCAGAGTAAAGTACTGACTGCATGGGATGTCTTCTCAGACCCACGACGATGTCTGTAGTCAGAGAGAGGCAGGTGCATTTCAGAAGAGCCCAATGGACATGACACTTGCTTAACACCTGGAGGAGGAGCAAAGTTCAAGCTGCTCATCTACGCAGCAAATCCCAAACGAGGATCCAGAAGTGCTGGGGTTCACTCACTCTCATGTTAATCAGCTGTAATTAATCATAGAAGGGTTTAGATTGGAAGGGTCCATATAGCTCATCTAGTTCCAACCCTGATGTCACAGGCAGGAACACCTCTCTGTAGACCAGTTTGCTGACCTGGAACATCCAAGCTCCAGGCAGGGGGCAACTCTTCTGCTTTGCATGAGAATTAACCAAAGTAAAGATTAAAATCCAACATCTAAGCTGCAGTCTGAGTGTCTGTGGACCAGGTCACAATAGTCACTAGCCAGCAAACAGCTCTTTTCTTGCTCAGGAGAAGGATGCAAAGCGTTCAAAGCCCTTAATTTGAGAAAGAACAGGGACTTAAATGCTTGTTTTCCACAGAGTAGCTTCAAAAATGATGCTCTGGATCCAGGATCTCGCAGGCTCAATTTTTCTGGTTCTGCATCAAATGTTAAATAACTTTTTTCATCCTGAGAAAGACACTTTGAGATCTCCCCAAATTAATAGATGCTGGGAACCTGAGCAAGAGTTTTTGTCGTCTCAGAAGAGAAGAACCAGTCACGTGTGGTGTTAGGATGAAGAATCACGCAGAAAAGGTGTCCCCAGTCCCCTGCTGCCTGATACTATGTCCTGATAAAACTGTGTTCTACTTTCAGACAGATCTCCTCCCTTCAGTCTTCTCCTGTCTTAAAGCTATCAAGCAGGCAGGTCTTGAACGGATCAAAAAGTACAGGTACAGAAAGAAAGGTGTGAGCCCCAGCTGTCAGGTGGACAAGCTTCCAAGCTCACTTGTCTTCAGGGCCCATGAAGAAAAACACTTCTTATTTCTAAGTCCTTCAGCCAGTCATGGTGAAACTGTAGACCAGTTCCTTATGAGCCAATGGCTCCTGCCATTTGCTGTCCAGCAGTGTGGAAGCACATTGATTTACTATCTGAACTAGTTTGCCTCTTCTTTCTCGCTGCTGGGCTTTCTGCCCGGGCATGTTGATGTGAAGCATGCTTCACGGAATTATTGAGGCTGGAAGAGACCTCTAAGATCAAGCCCAGCCTATGACCTGACATCACTGCAGTCAGCTAGACCAGGGCACTAAGTGTGACTCCAGCCTTTTCTTAAACACCTCCAGGGATGAGAACTCCAGCTGGTCAGTCCATTCCAGTGTCTGATTGTCCATTCCAGTGTCTGATCACCCATTCCCTGGCGAGAATTACATCGCTAGCCCTGCTGGCCACGCTATTGCTGATACAAGCCAGGGTGCCATTGGCCTTTCGTGCCACCTGCACACACTGCTGGCTCATGTTCAACTGGCCACCCAGTACTGCCAAGTCCCTCTCTGCCAGGCTGCTCTGCAGCCACCCATCTCCCAGTCTGTAGCTGCAGGGGGTTATTGTGGCCAAAGTGTAGGACCCTGCACTTGGCCCTGTTAAGCCTCATCCCGTTGACCCAACCTGTCCAGACCTCTCTGCAGCATCCTCCTGCCCTCCAGCAGATTGGCACTCGCCCACAACTTGGTGTCATCTGCAAATTTACTGAGGGTGGATTTGATCCCCTCATCAGTAAAGATGTCAAATAGAACTGGGCCCAGTACTGATCCCTGGGGGGCACCACTGGTCACAGGACACCAACTGGATGAGGCACCATTCACAACCACTTTCTGTGGCTGGTTGTCCAGCTGGTTTTTAACCCAGCAGAGGATGTGCCATCCAAGCCACGGGCTGCCAGCTTTTCCAGGGGGATTGCATTTGCATTTACAGTGCAGATGGAAGCTGTTTTGCAAGAAGAAGTGTTCTTCAGCTCCTTTGTCTCTCCTCTACCTTTGCCACCAAGGCTCCCCTTCCTCTTCCACGCATTGCTCTTCTCTTGTACTGAAGGTGTCTGTGTCCTCTATAACCAGAGGACCTGCACTGAGCTTTAGAAGTAGTATTTGGAAGTCCCCTGCCTTCCCCCTCCTCCGGTGGTTGTAACCAGCAGCCCATTTGTACTTCTGTCTGTGTTCCGAGTGCAGTGCACTCTGTTGGCTTCTTCTGGGTTGGGACTAGGGGTTCCTGGCTGGTGTTCAGGGCTGGCAATCCCACAGGCTGTGGCTGCAAGAGCCAAGTAAATGCAGAAAGCTACTTAGCAAAGAGATGGCGTATGTGCCGCAGGCTGAGCAGCGAACAGCCGCTTTCCTGACAGCTCTGAAAGGGGTCTGCTTTGCCTCAGCATCAGAAAAGAGAGTCTGGCGCTCTCTCCCCTTGTGGGAAGAGCAATCCTTCATTAGGGACCCTATGTGGAGTCTTGTGAGGGGGGGAACGCTCAGCCCCTTCAGCTGCTCGAGCATGTCCTGGTCCATTGTCTTTTTCTCCCTAACACTCTCCAAACTGTCTCTTACCCACAGAGGCAGAAGGCACTGAAGGAGGTGTGTGAAACTCAAGGCAAGGAAATGAAATTCCCCATTTGCATTGTATTTCAATCCACTACTTTAAGGTGTGGTGTTACGTCTTCCCTTCCAGCTTTCCCCACTGCTAAGAGCAGCATCTTCTTCCCTTCCAGCTTTCCCCACTGCTAAGTGCAGCATCTTCTTCCCTTCCAGCTTTCCCCACTGCTAAGTGCAGCATCTTCTTCCCTTCCAGCTTTCCCCACTGCTA
>JAOXOE010000506.1:9360787-9376026 GCA_028565055.1 Phoeniculus purpureus | reverse complement strand
CTTGAGCTCTGTGGTAACGGGTTGGACTTGATGATCTATGAGGTCTCTTCCAACCTTGATAATACTGTGATACTGTGTGATACTGTGAAGGCTAAGAGTGAAGAAAGCTGGCAGGTGTAAGACTAAGAGGAATACAGTTCAGAAGGTCTTTTTCAGAAGTTGTTATATAGATGCTAAACTTCACATTAAAGCAGTCAGCATGAAAACATTCGTCTCCTTTGTCTTCTCAGCTTCCTGTAAGTAGCCCATGGTGATAATTACCTGGAACCTTTGGTTGGAAAGCTGTGACACAGGGCGGCAGATGAATTTTGGATCTCTCTATTCTATGCTACCCGATGGCTGCTAACAAGTGAGTTTTCCTTCGAGCGCTCTTGTGCTCTCCAGCACTTGCCCAGTTTTAGGAGGCAGCGTAATGAAAAAGACTAGGAGAACCTATGCTATTACATCGGTGGTGGAGCTGGGTTTTTGAATAACCTGTTGGACTCACAAGAAGAAACATGTCCCAGAGCGAGCCAGAGGCCCTAGGTTTAGCTCAATTTTCCATGTAAACCAATCTCACCACCACAGGGGGTCACGCAGCATCTTCCAGTTCAGGTGGCAACGCGTTTCTTGCTGCAGCCTAACCCGTAGAGCAGTGCCAGAGGAGCTGGAGCAGGCAGGCCAGCAGCAGTCACTTGGGGGCTGATTTATTATTCTCTGGGCACGCACGCATGACTTCCATTGCTAAGAATAGATGCTGCTCGCCCGATGAGGGAGAACATGCTCCCAAAGTGCTGCTGGCATTCACTTGCCTCCTGATTGATTACGGGATTGATTCTCCGCTGCTTCTCACCTTGTGCAGCTATTTGCACCCATGTGAGGAGAGCGAAAAGTAAGCTTACAGCTAGTTATGTGTAAATGATCACACAAGTGTGGAATCTAACACTCAGCACTGAAGCTGCTCAGGACAGAGCAGAAGCACAGAGAATCTGCAGCGGGCAGGTGACACAAGTGGCATCCAAAGGTCTTTCTCCTCCACAAAGGAGGAATTGAACAGCAGTGAGACAGCATTTTGCATCTACACACTCGGAAGTAAACGCTTTGTTAGGAAGTTAAGACCTCCCGGTGAAGCCCCAAGAGATGTGAGAGCTCAGTCTTGACTTCCTGAAATTCCCAGCTGCCCAGAGTGTCTCCTGAGCTTAGCTTCAACTAAGCAGTGAAGTAGCTGCTCTGAGACCACCTTCGTGTGTTTTAGCCCAGTGCTGCTTTGGCAACCAGAGAGGGGACGACTTCAGGAACATCAGTGGCAAAGGTTTGTAAGCTATCCTCAGCACCAAGCAGCAAGGTCCCTGCATTTATCTTCACTCTTCTATCCCATGTAGTTTTCCTCTGTATAGTTCCTACTTCTGTTTAATTTGCCAGACTATCTGGCCCTCGGAAATAAGTAGCACACAAGGAGGAAAAGATTACTGCTTCCAACATAACAAGACTTGAGCAGGTAAAATCCCTTCTAGAACCCAGGTCTCAAAACCTAGGTTTCATAAGATCTTAGAAATGCTTTTGTTGGAAGAGACCTTTAAGATTATCAAGTGCAACTGTTAAGCCAGCACTGCAAAGTCACCGCTAAATCATGTCCCTCAGCACCACATCTACGTGTCTTTTGAATATCTCCAGGGACGGGGACGTCATCACTTCCCTGGGCAGCCTGTTCCAGGCTTTACAATGGCTTCTGTAAAGCAGTTTTTCCTAACATCCAGCCTGAACCTCCCGTGGTGCAGCTTGAAGCCGTTTCCTCTTGTCCTGTTGCCTGTTACCAAGGAGAACAGACCGATCTCTACCACGCTACGCTCTCCTTTCAGGTAGTTGTAGAGAGTGATAGGGTCTCCCCTCAGCCTCTTTCTCCAGGCTAAAGAAGCCCAGTTCCTCCAGCTGCTCCTCATATGACTTGTGCTCTGGACTTCTCATCAGCTTTGCTGCCCTTCTTTGGACATGTTCCAGCATCTCAATCTCCTTCTTGGATGAAGGGCCCAAAACTGAACACAGTGTTGGAGGTGTGATCTCACCAATACTGAATGCAGGGTGGCAATCACTTCCCTACTCCTGCTGGCCATGCTATTTCTAATACAAGCTGGGATGGCCTTCTTGGCCACCTGGGCACAGCATTGGCTCAAATTTAGCCAGCTATTGGCCAAAGCTCCAGGATCCTTTTCCACAGTTACCTTTCCAGGCATGATTCCCCAATCCTGTAGCATCTCAGGTAGTGGTCTGTCTTGACCCAAGTGCAGGATCTGGCACTTGCCCTTTTTGCACCTCACGCCGTTGGCCTCAGCTCATCTATCCAGCCTGTCCAGATCCCTCTGTAGAGCCTCCCTACTATCAAGCACCTCAACTCTCTTGCCTAACTTGCTACCACCTGCAAACTCGCTGAGGATGCACTCGGTCCCCTCATTCAGATCACTGATAAAGGTATGAAGCAGAATGAGCCTCAATACTGAGCCCTGGGGGACACCACTTGTGACCACCTGCCATTTGGATCTAGCTGTGCTCACCGTCACGCTTTGGGCTCAGCCACCCATCCAGCTTTTTGTCCAGCAAAATACTTGTCTTAGCCACGAGCAGACAGTTTTTCCTGGAGAAAGCCATGGGAAGCAGTGTCCAAATGTGTGTAGAAAACATCCACAGCCTTTCCCCTGTCCTCTTTCAGACTCCGGGAAGTGATTTATTTAGCTGGAAGTCTTCTATGGCTTGTCACTCGCAATGCTGCTGTTCCCCTCTCTGTGCAAACCAGTCATCTACAAACAATTTTGCTCACCTTTGACATACATTTATGAAGGATTTTCACGAGCAGGATCTGTAAGACATGGTTTGCTGGCACTTACTCAGCTGTTACTAGGCGTAATGAAACCCAAGCTGTCTGTTAGCTCATCCACTATCTCGGCTATCCAGAAATCTTGCTCAAATTCCAGCTGTCCAATTTGCAAACTCTGCTTTCCCAACTCTTGGACGAGTGCATGCTTCCCCATCACTGTCTCCTTGTGAGACCAATTAGTTGGTTCACTTTTGGACAGTCTACTCCTTACCATTTTTAGCATGTCTGCCCTACTAGTGCTTGTCCTAGAGGCGGTGTCCACTTTTATCTGGGCATTTCACAGCTACCAGCATGGATGAGTTGCATCCAGTGTTCTTCTGCTCTGCAACTGTGAGGGTCTAAACAAAATCCTGGGGCCTCATCTGCACACTTCTGGCTTCGCTGACATAACGCGGTGTCCTTGCAGCGCTCAGACTGGGAAAGAGACTTTACTAGGCTCTTGTGCGGTTTTGTTCTGGCCCAGCCTCCTATTATAACAAGTTGACTTTTATAGGGAAGTTTTTCACCGTACCAGCACTTCACTGCTTTCTTTAGTTTTTGCCTTATTGCCAACTTCTCTTGTTTTACAAACCAAATCTATCACTTCTTCTAATTATTCAAAACCGCCACAGACCAGACTAGAGTCACCTTTTCCATTTGACATATCTGTACTTATGGGGCTCATAGCAATTAAAGTTCATCTTTCTTGCTAGCAGCTGCTTCCTTTCCTGGTTGGCTGCTGCAGAGAAAAACTCAAATGGTGGGGCAAATTCCCCAAGTCCTCGGGGTGTCTGATTTCCTTTTGTTGATCTGGCCCTGCAAGCTGAAGTCCAGCTGAATGTGTATAAGTTGTTCCACTGCCCATTTATCCTGGGAGTCCTTGTTTGCTCCAGATGATGCCAAGAACAGGTCTCGTCTGGTCCTCAGCCAGGCCAAAGGATCCAGCTTTCCCCTTGCTGCTAATTCTCTGATCTGGCTCTTCGTGCCTGGTGGTTGCCTGCGTGCCACATCTCCACAGCTCCTGCAAACTTGGAGCGCTTGGTTGTCTGTCATGGAAGGCTCTGCAGCACGAATAGAGCTGGCGTGCACGGCCTGGCTGCTGCAAACCTCTCCCCTTCTCTTCCTCTGCACTCGCTTCGGTGAGACGCTGAGCGGAGCCAAGAAATCTGTCAGGGAGTTTTCCTTCAACGAAATCAAGTTTTGCATTATTTGAACTGGACAATCTCTCGTCTCCCCAGTTGGCCTCTAAGGGTTACAAATGGAGTAGAAAATAGTTTTACTGAGGTCACTTGGCTAACCTACTTGTGCAGCCAGGTGGCTGAGTGAGGTCTGCTCTGACCTCTGCCCCTTTCATTGCTTTCTCAACGCAGTTTCTGAGAGCTGTCATTCCTTACTGCTGCTCAGGTCTATTAGTAGGTTTTGGGTTGTCAAGACCCCTTTGAGGTCTTCCATGGAAATCCTCCTCATGGGCAGGCAGAGCTCTGTTTGCAGCTATGTGGCTTCTCAGCGTGGCTAGTGTCGCCGTTGCTCCAAAAGCAATATCGTCTCCGCCTGTAAGTAGTTGCTCTACCGTTATCGAGAGACTTCTAGATACTTCTTCCTTCTTTATTTGAGGCCTCCACCACTAACTATGCCTCACGCTGCTGGCTGTAGGTCAAGGGAGACCTTTTTTGCTGGATGTGCTTGAATGAGCTCAAATGTGCTGAGGGTTGTCCCAGCCCAATGTAGGTGACGTTGACGGAAACTTGGCTGACACTGAACAGCTCTGTCCTGCCACTTTGCATGGTAGAGTCAAGAGGAGTTGAGGGTGGAAAGAGAGATGAGCACCGGGGAGAAGGGAGGATTGCCATACATACAGGGTGAGATGGAGGAGGAATGGAGTTCGAGCAAGAAATACGGTTGCCTGCAGGCTCTGCAGGATGCAGCTGCAAATCAAATGCAGCGTATGTGCCTCACGCTTCCCACTTTGTTTTCAGATTTCCTTCCATCATGGTTGATTTTTGGTGGCATGCCCGTTATCCTAGGTCTCTTCAGCCTGTGCCCACACAGCTCTTCAGACTGAATTCCCAGAGCCTGGTTCATGCACAATAATACTTTGCAATCCAGGCTGCTCGTCAGAACTCAGTGTGTCGTGGGTTGTGCTGATGAGGAGATGAAGGTCATGATGGAGTCAGGTGACTTTACTATGGTCCTCTGTCTACAAGGAACGTGTAGACAAGAAGGAATCAGGAGCTGCTTTTTCAGATTGCATTTTGTCTTTTAATCAGCTGTCATGTCCTAATGGGTCAGAGAAGGGAAAGGGAGTGACTCGGGTTAGTAGAATCATTAGGGATTGGAAGGGACCTTGAAAGATCACCAAGTCCAATCCCCCATGGATTTGCTTGCATCAAATTAAGGTCTCTGCATAGAAGTCAGGTTTGCCAAAGTTACTAGATGCCATCCTCAGATAGTAGAGGAGAGAAAAAAAGAGAGAGAAGAGATAAGAAATTAGATCACCGCTCCAGACTGCAGCAGTGTCTGGCATGCTCTGCCTCCCCCTCACTCCTCAGCTCTGCAGATCTCTGGTTTCTCCAGCCATCTCCGCCAGTGTCTTGGCATAGTGGATTCTGTGTGGTAACTGGTGATCAGTCTCCCTTCACCTCCTCAGCTTTGCAGACTTTCAGCATCCTCTTTGCATGGTCTCTGTCTGAAGGGGCTGGTGACCAGCCTGGCACTGTTAGAGTTCCTATCCCCTACTGACAGAGGTGTTTTCTTCACCCCCGGTAGTGTGGGCGACAGTGTTCTTGGGGACTTAGAGAGAGCTGCAGCTCGTTATGTTCCCCCCACGTAAGCACACCTCTGCAGGTGCAGCGGCGGTGTCCCAGGGCTTGCCTGTGGTGTTCTCGCTGCAGAGCACTCATCTCTCTGCCAGGTGCAGGACCTCCTCTGTCACCCTGCTCGCAAGTTATCCTCTGTTTTCTTCCAATCTTTTGAGCTACCTCACCTGGTGTTAATCCGAGTCCGTCGTCAGTTTAGGGCAACTCTCCATTCGTCCCTACCCTGACTGCTCTTGGAGCCGTAGTCCTGCAATTTGTTTAGGTGGTGTCCTTGTCTCCTCTGCTCTGCTTTCTTTCCATGATCACACAAACCCAAGAAGCAGGGAGACACAAGACACCTGTAAACAGAGGCCGTTTCTTGATGTTAGTTACGCAAGTTTCTGTGTGGAAGCTGATTTGTTTTTGCTGGTTCCATAAAGCTTCTTGAAGACTTTAATTTCTCGTATTTAACCCCAAAAGCATGGTGGCTTTAGTAGCCCTCCTGGACTCCTTTGTGGACAATCTCAGTGCTTGGCTGGCTGTGGAATCGACATCTCATTTTGTACCTTTTGTAGGTTCTTGTTAAGCATCAGTGTCACTAATCTCCTTTAGCACTAACTAAAGGGGCACAAGATAACTACACACGAGGACACCATCAGACATCTTCATGGTGGCTTTAGTCTAGTGCACTCAGATTGACTGTCACACCGCCCTAGGTGAAAACTGTCTTGGGACTGTTAACAGAAAGCCACAACAATGTGTAAGGCTGGGAAGAAGGAGTGTAGCCTCCTTTGCCTATCTGAAAAGGGTTAGCACATCAGAAAGGCAGCTCAGTGGCTTCTTGTGCCTGCTGTAGATTCTTTCCACCTCAAGAACAGTCCATCAAAGTACTTCTGCCAATGCTAAATTAAATCATTAAGGAGAAAGCACTCACTGGGGACTTGCTCAAGTGTGATGCACAGCAGCATGGGTGGGGAAGAGAGGTAGGGAACCAAAGCTGGACCAAAGCTCTGACTTTGTAATTCAAATGGAATGAGCTGGAATTCTTTGAAGGGCGTCCATTTGAAAAGATTTTGGTTAACTTTTTAACTCACATCAATTTGCTTATAGATTTTTTTTTTAATAAGCTTTCCATGGGGTGAAAATTAATAATGTGACCCAAAATAGTTCTCTTCCAGAAATGGCCAAGTTACAGTGGAAAAAACCAGTTCAGCCACATAAAGATGTGATAGTTGTAAAAGAAATGTGAGGAACTTGCACGGCTCTCCACCTGCAGCAGCTAATTAAGGAACAGTGGCTGAAGCAAAGTCTTTTCCCTTCCTCTGACTATAGATGTCCACAGGTGTCTGAGGTAGAGGGGAGTTGCAGGCAGCTCAGCAAGGCAGTTGTGCTTTAATGGGGGCAGAATCCTTCCACAGGCTCCTCTGGCAATTTCAACGGGGTGTCCATCATGTCAGTGGGAATTGAAGTGCCTGGCTCACATGGAAACCTGCATTTTACCTTCCAGATTTGGTGTCTTGAACTGAATTGTGCCCGCAGAGCTTAGCAGGATTTGCTTTCAGGAGGGGATGCTCAGCCATTTCTGGGTTGGCTCCCAGACACAGCAGTCAGTCCCAGCAGTGCTGTGAAAGCCAGGCTGCTATCTGCAGCTTGCAGCTGTCCTGACTTCGTAGCTTGGGCTTGGGATATCTGCAGTCCCAGCTCCTTCCAGACATATTCCTAGGAAAATCCTGAGGGGAACATGCCCAGGTTGTGCTCTGAGCACTCAGTAAATGTACTGTAGTTCCAGATGTGTCATCCTCATGTTTTCCTTCAGGTAACTATCAAGGGAAGGTATCAGATGCATGACAGAGTACAGCGGCTAAACCCAAAATCTGGGACAATTCCTTGCTGGCACCAAGCCACTCATTTTAACCTGACCCTCTGTCTCCCAGCTGTCTCCTGCAGCTCTTAAACTCTGACATTGACTGCTACCTCTATTCTCATCTCAATGACATTTAGTTGCCTTTAGATAGAGCCCCAAGAGACAGACACCAGGTGGTAGGCTCAGATGTTCCACTCAGTAGTTCCAAGCAGACTGCTTCAGCTGCCGGTCTCGGGCCTGTGTCAGGTCTGTCACCAGCTACTTCCTGGTGGCAGGAAAGAGCTTAGCGACAGCTTCCTCCTTCCCCTTTTCAGATGGAGCCTCAAGTTCACCACATGCCCTATCAGAGAGATAGGAACTTTCTCCTTCCCTTTTCCAGATTGAGCCTCAAGTTCACCACATGCCCTAAACAGAGAGATAGGAGATATAAGGAAATATATTTCTTAAAAGTTCCCAACTCAGCTGCCACAGCTCTGAATGAAAATAGTGGTCCATGCTGGTCACTGTGGCCCCAGCACTAGCGTACACTTGCTCTTTGCAGTCAACACAAACTCTCACCGTGCCTTACGGTGCCTGGTGCGAACCAGGCATGACCTCTGCCCCAAGGAATTCAACGAGGCAGTGAGATGTGTAGCTGCTAGAAAATCACCTGCAATTATTCACACCCTCAAAATTGCAGGAGCAAAATGAGAGCCTGCTTTTCAAAATCAGGTCCATTATGTGTCTGCAAAATATATAATCTCCACATAATTAATCAACACCGTTAATCTAACCTCCTAGGTACTGAGCTCAACAGCGCATGTGTTTTCCACGTGTGTGCAGTATCAAACGAACCTGTGGTTAACTTGTCAGAATATAATCAACTTCCATCAATTACTTCAGTATGAGATCTCCAGTACTAATGGCTCTTCATATAATCACTCAAAAAGCTTTTACTGGGGAGCTGAACAGCCCAATAACACTAATTAATTGTGTTTCTTGGACAACAGAGGTTGTAGAAGTGGAAAGGTGGGTTTGGTGCGTTTCCCACTACATTGGTTTTCACGTTGCTGGAACGCGTTTCCTCGTAACAGTCGTTAGTGCACAGAGAGAAGAATTGGAAAGGTGTGGTAGAGACATGGCGTTCCTGAAATATGATTTGAGATTCCTGCTGGATCTGCACTGTTTGCCAGAAAGTCCAACTCTGGCAAATAACTTAACCTTTCTAGGCTCCTTGCCCAATAGGCTGAGTGAAAAAAACCCAGCGAGCCGAGAAATCCGCCAGTATTTACGTACCAGTGTGTGATTCAATTGTTTTATTGCAGAGTAAAAGTGACACGAGAGAGAGGGGAGGAGAAGGGCGGAAACTCTGCTAGAAAAATATGAAGCATTTGGCTGTTAGTGTTAAAGAATTTTAAGACCTTTAATTAAGCCACCCCAAAATTCACAAGCTCAATGAAACCAAAAAGTGACGGAGAGCAATTGCTCTCCCAGGGCTTTTAGGGATTTGCTCCTACACATATTTTTCTAATTCCACGCAGAGGAACAAAGAATGTGCTTTTCCCACCTGAGAAGTGTTGTTTGGTGATTCATGATGCTTTCTCCCTTGTCTGAAACAGAGATCTCTCAGTTACGTACCCTTGGGCTGTGCTGGTGTAGAGCGGTCCATTGCTGCCTGGGAGGGGGATTACCAGTGGGGCGGGTGTGAGCTCTGGGGAGCATTTTGGATCAGCAGGATATTGCTTAGCGTCGTGCGTGCATGTATTTATATATCTCGAGGAGATGAAATGTTGCACTCAGTGGCATGGAAAAGTAAATAAAAAGCCTCTCTCAGCTGGACTGGGAGCGCCGGTTGTGGGCTTGGATTCACGTTTCAAGGCTCCAGTCACTGTTGGGTTTTATGTCTTCAGGCTTGCTGTGCAGCTCCAGTGTTATCTTTAACGCACTCTCCTTTTGGCAACACAAATGCTCACCAGCACTCAAAATGCAAATCTTCTTATCCCCATGTTCATAGCTTTCTGCCTTTGAAGTCCAGTCCCCACCTCCTCCATCATAAAATACAGATTCCATTCAATGGAAGCGTATGGCACAGCCAGCAGCTTGGTAAATCAAGATCAAAGTGTGCTTGAACCCTGCGAGACTATTCTGATGTAGTAGCTTGTTCCTCTTTTGTAGTACAGATTGTCTCAAGGAAGTCGACGTTTAGTCCAGTGCCTTACGGAGCCAGGCTCTGCAAAAGCCAATCTACCCCTGGGACAGGTTTGTTTACAAGGTGCCAAAGATGTATTGGGAAGTGTGAGGAGAGAGGGAGAACAGCTGTGGGTAAACAAGTTGTGATGGGTTAGGGCATCTTCCCTTGGTCTGAAAGGCAGAGGTAATTCCCACCGGTGATGAACTGAGGGAGAAGTCCACACTCCACTCAGGCAGTTGGAGGAAAACAAGCAAACAAGCAAACACACAAGTGAGTATCGGGAAGCGGAACATCCACTGCTGCTTTGCCTTCACGGGTAACTCAGAAAAAGGCAGCCCAGCAGCTCTGTGAGATAGAGGAAGATCTTGCCCACGCTGTAATTTCTTGAAAGACTATTTGTGGATTTAGAGTTAGGCATTTCACACCCATTTTGACTGCAGAGTTAATACTGCGTTCTCCTGGCAGAACCTTTAAGCCCTGGCACCAGGTGGAGGTAGAAGGAGGACGGTATGTTCTGTCACTAACCGGGAACATCCCGTGGCGGGCAGATGTTTCAGACGAAGGACGTTTGACGGGTCAAACGTCAGGTTGCCATCCTTCAGTGGCTGGTAGTTCAATAGCCAGATCCCATTCCTACGCTGAGAGCCAAAGTTTATTTCTATCACGCCGCGCTTGGATCCACTTCAGGTTTCATCATCTTCCTGAACACTTCTCACCGCTTATATGAGCCCGTCACATCAATACAGTTCATTTGGCACACGCAGCCAGATTATCAGTCTCTGCAGCAAACACTTTGTGAATCATGTAGCTGGCAAGGAAGGGGGATCGAGTTCGCTGTAGTCACTGGATCTGATACAGTAGTAATAAAATTATTCTCCCTTTTGTATGAAAATTGATTGTGTGTCTCTTTGGCTGAAGAACTGCAAGTGTTTGCAGAGGGAAAAAATAGCCTGCTTGTAATGAATGTATGCAAGACTTAAATCCTGATGTACTCTCCCTCTTTCTATTTCTAGCTCACTCGCCATCTTTGCACATAAACGGACTTGGTTTGCCTCCCACTCCTACCTCCCTATTTCCCTACCCACTAGTTTCCTTCTGAAGTGAGCTGTTCATAACCAGAAGGTCGTCCGGGTCTTCCTTTGAGTCAGAACACCAAGGCTTTTCATTACCAGCAGAGCCTTCTTTCTGAGTGATCCACCTTGTCCCACCAAGAACGTTCACGATGCCTTTTACACATCCTTGCAGAGCCGCTCCGGGGATTCTCCGGCAGCAGCTTCCTTGGCTTTGTGTCGCGGCGCGCGAATCCCCGCTCGGACCGCAGGCGTTTGTCTTCCTGTTAGTCAGCAGCGCTGACCGCAAACCAGCCTGTCACAAACGATGCTGGCTAACGTTTTCAGCAACCCTTTGTGAAGCCTGAAGCAAACTGTGAAAGAACTTCTTCCTCTGTTGGCATCTATTGCAAAACTAGGATTTCACCAGAGGCTCTGGAGCAAGTGGTATTTGAGGCAGCTGATGGGATTTGTTCCTGTGTTTTCCTTTGTGGTCTGTGTGAGGCTCCAGAACACGGTGAAAACGTTCGGTTTCCCATGACACTGGGAAGAGGGAATAGAGGCTAATCCTGCAGAGCAGCCTGGTGCAGGAACTCCATAGTCTGCTCAAAACACACGTTCTGGAGGGGTTCTGCCGAGGTATTTTCTGTGGAGGCAAAAAGTACTTCCACACCCTTCAGGAGCTCTGTTGCACCTCACTGGACATTTCCTTGCTTTCTTCTCCTGGCAACTTTAACTGTCGTTAGAATTTGTGTACATCCCTCCCTGTCAGCTTCCATGTTTTTCAAGTCTGTTCTCTTCCATCTGGGAGCCAGCTTTGTCCTTTAAGCCAGGTTCTGAAAGGCTGGGAAAGTTAAACAGATGGGTGGCTACCCGGTCTCCTCTGTTGGCTTGTGGGATCAGAACTTGCCGCCCCTTCCCCTCCACTCTGGAATGTAAACACACCTCCCAGAGAAAGGAGGGATGAACCAGCTGCTAGTCACTCTTCTAACCATCTATTGAGCAACAGACCTCCATGGCATGTTTATAAGGCAGAGGGCTGAAATGGAAAATAAGGGTGGAGAGGTGACCTTGGGAGGCCATCCTGCCCCGTAGCAGGATCAATTACACCTGTTTAACATCTGATTAATACGTCTCTAACTCATCCTTAGAACAAATCTTTACTGACAGAGAGTCCACCACCCACACAGGCAGCCTATTCCAGTGTTTCCCTATCTCACCCTCCTTCTGCTGGCAAATTCTGTCCAGTAGCTCACCTAACGGCCGTCTCCTTTGCTGCAATGAATACCTCTTACTATTCATTGTACTATGGCACAAAGAACAGGTTGTTACCTTCACCAATCTGCTGGCTGCATATGCCTGGAGATTGCTGTCTTCTCTAATGTAGTAACCTCAGATCAATCTGTTTTTCCTTCCAGATCATGTTTGCTCCTACTCCGATCACTGCGGGTGCCTCTGGTTGGTTGGTTCCTGCCTCCTTCACTTACATGTCCCATAGTCCAACACCTAAATATACAATCCAGCATGTCATTTATTCTTACACAACAGTAGGATGGTTTTAGATCACATTTACCTCGTCATCAGCTGTCATCTTCTCCCGCAAGACTCCTAGCTACCTCCCCACACTCCGTGCTGTTCATCACTTTCGCTCACAGGTCCTTGCGATACAGTTGATTAATTCTGTTATTATTCAGACCGTTCCTCCGATGTATCAGGGTGATTTTGAATTCTATCCCTGGCCTCTGATGCACTTGCAAGGAGTACCAAGTTGACAGCAAAAAAGTGTAAGGAGATTCTGCATTGCACCAGCTCCCTTTTCTTCTGCTCAAGACCACCACGAAGAATGGCAGAGGCAGAGGGAACACGCCATGGCAACAGCAGCCAGAGGCATTTTCTGAGCTATATGTCCTCTAGTCATATGTCTTCTGGTCATATAAAACTAGCAGCACATTATTGCACAGCTGTGGAATCTCTCCTTCATCCCTTTAGCCAAAGTATTGACGAAAATACCGAAGGACAGACCTCTGTGGAAGTCCTTCATGAGTACTTCCATTTTGACAATAAGTCTCTGATAACTTCTCTGAGCGCGAGTTTTTAATGTGGTTTATACACTCCGACGGCAATTTCAGCTCCGTGATGTTTCCTTCACTTATTTATGAGACTGTAATGTGAGACGTTGCTAAGAGCAACCAGAGTCCTGGTGCCCTCTGACCTACTCAAGGGGATCCTGCTCTGGCAGGGGGATTGGACTGGATGACCTTTCGAGGTCCCTTCCAATCCCTAATGGTTCTGTGATTCTATAGGCCCTGTGGTCACAGAAGGAAACTAAATTGGTTTACGTGGTTTGTCTATAAGAGGTCCACACTGACTTTAGTGCCTCGCTGTCTTCTAGGTGCTTATGCACAGCTCGGTTGGCTGTTCCTGCAGCTTCTTGAGATGCCATCTGCACTTGCCCAGTTTGTCTCTTCTGTGGATGGCTGGCAGATGTTTTCCTTGCCCTTGTGGAGCCAAACAGCCAGATGTGAGGCTGCCTGTGGAATCAAAAGCAGTTATGTCTCTTCCTGCCATGCTATTGCAACAAAGGTGTGGGTGGGATCTGGGTCTAGGTGAGCCTCAATGTTTTGTTCTGGTGGTTTCCTAGTTGATCTAAAGGCACTTGAGAATTTGGTGAAACACAGATGAAGGGAACTTGGCTTCACCTTACAGCCTTTTGCATGTGGTCAGCCCTCCTGTCTGAGTTCGGTGCAGCAGCGATGCTGAAACACCAGTTCCCAAGGGATTGCTGTTTGGTGTGTTCTGAGCTAAAGCTTCTCTGAAGAGTACCTCCTCCCTCAGCGACGGGAGGCACCAAAATAAACTACTGAAAACAAGACATAGAAGTATGCTACTGGCATTAACTAAGAGTTGAAAAACTGAGCTTCTGGCGTCTTTGACGCTGGAGTGGAAACCAACATCAAAGCTCCATTGCTTTTGGTGAGAGGAGAATCCAGCCCAGGGCCCAAGACATTTGAGACGTCACCGATGAAAAAGTAATGAGTGCTGGTCGTACGTGGGGCTGGTTTTCTTTTCATTCTCATACAGCAGGTTTAAAAAGTTACACTTGGCATTTGGTTGCCATGCTACCATTTTGTTGCCGCTGAGGGAATGCAGCAAGGAGCAGCCAGGTGTTAGTTTGCGCAGTAACGTTTCCACATGCCTGCATTTAATTTCTAGCTGTAAATCCAGGTGCCACCAAATCCCACTCTCATGCTGGTGCATGTCCTTGTGAAACAGATGCGGGGAACATGTCACGGTACGAATGAGGTTTAGCATTCTCACCTCTGGGTACGGCTGCTGATTAGGAAACTACCAAAAGATGGCAACCTTCTTGTGGCTTCGTTCCTGCAAGGGAGTCTCAGTATCAGGAGATGTTTGATGTTGACTGTGTTCCACAGAGAAGCGTCCATAGTTGTCGTTATTCATAGCAAACACTTTTACTGCAATTGTTCGAGACAGCGCTAACCCTGATGTGGTTGTCTAGGAACTAAGCCCATAAAGGAAAGGGGACAGAGGGTGGCCAGGTACCACTTGTAGCTGTGTAACGCTTCACACACTTCAAGTGACACAAGCATCAGACTTTCCAGCTGGAGTCCCCTCCAGTTTGCCCCTAGGCATGGCCTGACGGGACTGTGCCAGCCTGGGCAGTCTGCTCTCAAGATCTGTCTCCTGCCCACCTACAGGTACCCTTCTCAGCAGACATCACCTTCAGGAATGTAGTCAGGGGTGTGAAGAACTGGAAATTGCTAAGATGTTTTTGTTTTGCACCTTGAAGCATTGGGGGGACAGAGAGAGAGAGAGAGAGAATGAGAGAGACACCCTTGGCTGCTTGGTTTTTTGTTGGGTTTTTGCGTGTGGTTTCACTGACACTGAAAGTGTCACTTTGAGCCTTCTGGTTGCTGTTAACAGCTTGCTGAGAAATGCCTTTCTTAATACTGTAGCACTCTCTTTTTAAGTGATGCTGATGCCATTGTCAGTCTACTTCCTCCTGCTTGCTTTTTCTTTGCAATCAAGAGGCATGAACTAACACCCCACGGGTTCTTCTATTACTGCAGCAGGTGTCTGTTCTCCAAGAATGAGGAGTATGTGCAAATGCCATGCTCACTGTCTTCCTTTTCTGGCCACATGTAAATTCCTTTTATCATCCCAACAGCAGCAAGACTCTCAGTTTCCCTTAAAAGATGTTTCTTGGAAGGAAACAGGATACTGATAGAAAGGTGACCTAGAGCAAAAGCAGCATTGTGCTTGCTGAAACAAGGATGAAGTGTAACGGGTTGAAACTAAAAGACTACTTTGCTCCCAGGTTTTAAGGGGAAAGGAAACCAAAGCAATCAGGTCTCAGTGAGATCTAGGATAAATTTGCCAGACAATGGATAGCTTAGGAAACTAAAAGAGGAAAAGTTTATTAACTCTTAAACTACGTACAGAAAAGAAAAATGTCAAGCAAGTTAGTGCAGAAATGCAGCCCATCAGAAACTGTGTTCCCCAATGCCATTAT
>JAOXOE010000506.1:9324841-9360687 GCA_028565055.1 Phoeniculus purpureus | reverse complement strand
TCCTGCTGTGGCAGGGGATTGGACTAGATGATCTTTCGAGGTCCCTTCCAATCCCTAATGTTCTGTGATTCTGTGATTTTGCTTCAAGCAAGTCTGGGTCATCGAACAGAAGCTTTTGGGCACAGGAAACAGGTTTTTCTCTGAATGGCACCAAACACAACAGGTAAATAGCAAACACTAATAGCAATGTGGAAACCACACACAGTTACTGTGGATTTACTTTGGTATATTAAATGTATTTAGTATAACCAATTAAGGTTACCTCCAAAATAACACAAAACTAGAGGGCAGCTTCATGTCAGAGGGAGCACTGGAAGGTTACGCTGCTTAAAGAAAGGACAGTGACTTGATTTTTCAATTGTCCAAACGTGAGTTAATATTTAGTATTAAGTCTTCAACCTCTCATAGCTGTAATGACCAATAGCACCATGGATGTGTTTAAAAGTTGTGTAGATCTGGAGCTTAAGGACGTGGTTTAGCAGTGGTCTTGAGACAGTTGGGTTAACGGTTGGACTTTATGATCTTAAAAGGTCTTTTCCAACCTAATCAATTCTATGATTCTACAACTGTGCTCTCAGTCATTACAGAGACCCAGCCTTTTTCCTCTCCCAATACCTATCTTTCTGCTGCATGGATCCAAAGAAATGTTCCCACTCTCTGCCTCCTCACTTTGTCCCCTATGGAAAAGGGCTGTGGAAAAGGAGCAAGACTGGAAGAAAACCTGCACCTCATCCACATACAGCCAAATCTTCCTCAAAATCCCAAGCAGATTTTCAAATGAAGGGGAAGAACAGTGTGTCTGCTCAGTGCCAAGCAGAATTTTGCCCCCTGCTGATATGTGTCTGGGTAGGACTTTTTGTTGGGTTTGCTTCTTTTTTTTTAAAGCCCAGAGCAGATGGCTCACCAGGCTGATTTCATCTGGCAATTCCTCTGCTCCTGTATTGCCTTCACAGACCGCTCCGTAGCCACAGTATGGGGCAGTTTCAGAGCTTTCTGATGCATAATTGTCACAGCTATTCAGAATTATAAAGTGAGATACTGACAACAGCAAGTTATTTTAAGTTCTGGGCTTATTTCTATCCAAGGTTTTCTTCTACATTCAATTTCTTCCTAAGCTGTGAACCATTCAAACTGCACTTTTCATATGGCTGAAAGCAGATTTGATTAATATGATTTCTTTGTGAAAATCTGAGAAGATTAAGGAGCAGTGATGTAGAGAACATATGCCCTTTCTCAACATGACATTCTCTAACATTATATAGGGGTCTGCAGATCCTTCCAGTCATTATATTGTTCCCACAATCTAAATAGAGAAAAACCTATCATCAGGGAAGAATTTCATTTTCCTCATATTATAGTTTCAATCTCACGTGCAGGTCAACAAATCTGCAGCTGGGTATTGATTTATTTCTGTAACGAGGCAGGAAAGGCCACATTTCAAGGGAGCATTTGCAGATTGTTTTTCCTTTGCATTGCAGGGTTTTTTTGTGATGGTCCCTTAGAAAAAAAATCAGGATTGGCCAGATGACTTCTATGCTCAGTGAAGCAAGATGCCAAATAAATATGTTTACAGGCACATCAGTTAACTGTTCTTTCTCTGCATACCCCAGAGTGTTACTAACCATGGAAACACCTTCCAAAATCAGTGGGGGGAACAAGTCAGCCCAGTATTGATTGAATAGGGTTTCTCATCTGCCTCATGACCTTTTCCATCAAATATAATTAGAAATTGAAAGGTCTTGGCTGCGCGCTTGCAGCACTGGCCAGAATACAGATAGCAGGTGCTGAGATACAATGGAGGCATATGGCCCACAGATTCCAGACCACGGCAGTGTCAGTATCAGTCCTCAAACCAGAAAATGCAGACGATGTGCTGATGCAACACAATATCAGTAACTCTCTCAACTGTATTAGCATGATGTCTTCGATCTATATAAAGAGGATGTACCGCTTGGATCAAACCGCTTGGCTGTGTGATGCAATCTTTGATACTTGCTGCAGCAGGGATGTTCCCATAACCCCACATATACTTCATGAATCACACCATGGAAATGTACGCCTTTCCCAAAGTGAAAAGCAGAGATGTAGGTTGTGGGATCTCCACAGAAACATTAAATATATTTCAGTTTCTGATATTTCCACTTTGGTGTGACTATGTTCTGGAAAAGTACCAGAAAAACTAGGCTTTTGAGATTTTTTTTCTCTTGAGAGCATCATGGGTTAATGGAGTCATTAAACTACAAACTCTTAACTCTGCAGCAAGCAGAAAAGTTGCTGTAGAAGACCAGTACTTTGAGACAGATGCTCTACAGGGTAGGCTTGGAGCTCACCAAAGTGAGTTTGTTGCTTCACTGCTTCAGGCTTCTGTTCAAAATTGATGCAGACAATACATAAGGATGGGTAAAAGAGATCTTCAGAAGGATGCTGGACTAGGTCAGATGATAAGCAGCTGTCACCCTCTTACAACTGGTTACTCGTATCTGTGTGGTTTCCAGTGGACAGTGGCCCAGACTGCACAAGTAGAATTGGCACAGACTCAGAGAAGAAGTGATTGCAGAGTCCACATGATGGGTGGCTGAAGAGACTGATCCAGGAAGACTGTCATCTCCTTTAGAAATCTTTTCCCCTATTCTGCAAGAATCCACTGACTGTGGGAGCTTAACATCTGACTGACATATCAGCCAATCCCTTGCCTTTCAAATTTCATGCACACACAAAAACACAGTTTTTGAAACAGCTGACATTCCTTCCTGATCTCAGATGCCTGCTCAAATGTCTGAGGACTCTGATGAAGCACTGTGCAAAACGTAAACCTCTCCTACACATTAAAACCATTTCAAGTCCCTGCTTTGGTTTCTGGCTTTTAAGCAGGTGCTGTTTGTTTTAAGAGATTCACAGAATCATTCAGGTTGGAAATAACCCTTAAGATCATCAAGCTCAACCAATACTCTGCCAAGTTCATCACTGGACCAGATCTCTAAGCACCACACCTAAACAATCTTTAAACACCTCCAGAGATGGAGACTCAAACCCCTCCCTGAGCAGCCTGTTCCAAGGCCTGGCTACTCTTTCACTGAAAAAAATGTTCCTAATGTCCAGACTAACCCTCCCCTGGTGCAGCTTGAGGCTGTTCCCTCTTGTTCTATGAGTCCCTATGAATAAGAGATGTGTACATTTAGTGGTATGCAAGTGCCCAGGCTGTGAATTGCACCAATAAAATGTCTTTTGGCATCATTATGACATAGCTGTGAACTGGAATAACATTTCACAACAGAATACAGGTAGAAGTACTCCTGATAAACTCGTTCAAAGTACTTTCCCTATAGATGTATCTGGATATTCAAGCAATGACATCAGTACCAGACTGCCAGCAAAGGGTGTTTTTTCAGCAAGGGTGAAAGGTGTATGAATAATGACTCATAGCACCTATAAACCAAATACCCCCAATAACAGCAAAAGAAAAACCAGCATTAGTGTTGTTTGTGGTCTAGATGATCCTGCTGTGGCAGGGGGATTGGACTAGATGATCTTTCAAGGTCCCTTCTAATCCCTATCATTCTGTCACTGTGTGATTCTGTGATTGTGAAGCCCCAGACTTTTGACAAACAGCAATTTGAAAGCTTATTTTCTGCAAAAAACATGATATATTGCCACCTCCTGGTTAAAATGTGGAGAAAAATAAATCGTACTTGTACTGAATGTTTTTATCTGTTCTCACATTACTTACTTAAGCAGTTCTGTGTATGGTTCATAACAACCACACAATCAATTGCTAGAACTGCTTTCTTGGGCAGGTAACAGTAAAGCCACTATATATGTGTAGTTATAGTATATATACTATTATTATTATAGTATTATTATATTATTTAATACTATATATTAGTAAGATTATATTATATATAGTATATATAACTATACCTAGTTCTATATATAGCTATATCTATATAGTTTTTAATAGGTATATACTTTTTATATATGCAGGTTTTGTATATATAGTCATATATATACACGTTGTTATATGTATTTTTAATATATATTCATATATATGTGTGTGCAGCAATGCAGCCTGGACTAAGGGCAATACCACAGAATCACAGAACATTAGAGATTGGAAGGGATCTCAAAAGATCATCTACTCCAATCCCCCTGCCACAGCAGGATCCCCTAGACCAAGTGACAAAGGAACACATCTAGGTGGGTTTTAAATATTGCCAGAGGAGGAGACTCCACACCCACCCTGGGCAGCCCATTCCAGTGCTCTATCACCCTCCCCATAAAGAAGTTCCTTCTCATATTGATGTGGAACCTTCTGTGTTACAGCTCACACCTGCTGTCCCTTGTCCTATCATTAGATGACACTGAGCAGAGCCTGGCTCCATCCTCATGACACCCATCTTTCACATATTTATAAACATTAATGAGAGGTCACCCCTCAGTTGCCTTTTCTCCAAGCTAAAGCTACCCAGCTCTCTTAGCCTTTCTTCATCAGGAAGATGTTCCACTGCCTTCATCATCTTTGTGGCTCTGCGCTGGACTTCCTCCAGCACTTCTGTGTCCTTCTTGAACTAAGGGCCCCAGAACTGGATATTTTCCTACTCAACAGTTAAAGTTCAGTGCAGGTTTGCATCTTAAGACAAGCATCGATTCCATGCACTAGTAATAGGGTTTGGCCTCCAGTTTTAACATGCTCACTTTCATATCTGATTTTTTTACTAACATTCCCCTATTCAAAGATTTCATAATTTTGGCAGAAAAAATGTTTTAAATCAGGCTTTTGTGATTTTTTTTTTTCTCTTGAGAGCCTCATGTGTTAATGGAGTCATGAAACTACAAACTCTCAACTCTGTAGCATGCAGACCCGTTCTCATAACAGCTTGGAGACATGAAAGACTTAAATATTTTCTTGTTTAACCAAAATAAGAATCATTTGCCACTAGGGAAGCCAGCAGCTCTTTTAAGATGCATTCAATACCTCACTTCAGTTCTTTTGAAATGCCACACGCTTTAGTGACAGGATCAATGTGAAGATGGTACTATTGCTTATTATAGTTAATAGTTGGAAGAGACCTTGGACATCTTCCAAGTCACTAATGATAGAAAAAGAGGAAATGACCTTAATTGGTGCCAGGGGAGATTTACACTGGACACTAGGAAAAATTTCTTCACTGGCAGAGTGGTCAGGGATTGGAACAGGCTGCCCAAGGTGATGTTGCCATCCCTGGAGGGATTCAAACAATGGGTAGATGTGGCACTAGAGAACAGGATTTTGTGGGCATTGTGGGGTTCTGCTGATGGTTGGACTGCATGGTCTTCTAGGTCTCTTCCAACCTTAATGATTCTATGACATATATACACACACATATTCCCAAATCAAATTTCTCCAAGTCCCTTCAATCCAAAGGCAGAGTTTGGCCATTCCTCTCCATTTTTGAAGAAACTCTGGTCTAACTTCAAGATACTGAAGTTTTCCCCAAAAGCTTCAGCTTTCAGGGTGGTTTATAAGGAGGGCAAACATCTTGTGTATCAAGTCAGAGTCCCATCCCTTCATCTTCAGGATGCGTGGTCCCATAGAACAGAATCATCTCCAAGGACAGGTAGAAGCCCAAAGGGGACTTGAGCACAAATTGGTAGTGTTTCCTATTTGTGATTCACTATCTCATTTCAGAATCCCACTTGCCTTATCCATATTAATATTATGTATTAGGAGGAAATTCTTTATGCGAGGGTCCTGAGGAGCTGGAACAGGTTGCCCAAGGAGGTTTCAGCTGCTCCATCTCTGGAAAGTGTTCAAGGCCAGGTTGAATGGGGCTCTGGGCAACCTGGTCTGGTGAGACATGTCCCTGCCCATGGCAGGGGGTTGGAACTAGATAGTCTCTGAGGTCCCAAACCATTCTGTGATTCTATGATACTCTCTGCATGCACCACATGAAGGGAAAGCGCAGGGAGAGGCAACTGCTGCTGCTCCAGAGGAGTAAAACACAAAAGCTCCACGAATACATTGCTATGACCCAGCCCAAGTTACTGCAAGTTATTTCTACAGCTTTAGACTTATAAATATCAGAATTGCCCCTGACGGGTAGTAAATTCCTGAACAAGAAATTGAGCTTTTTATATGATATGAGAATAAAGCTGATCAATGAAGAGAATTATTGTATTGTAAAACTACAGCAATGGAGGCACTGTGACAATTACTGGATATTTATTCAACTGCTTCTCCTTGAGGAATTTTAATGAGATTTCACACTCCATAACCACATGCTTTAGATTCTGTCAGCAAAAATGTTAAATGCTTCTGTTACAGTAACGTGACACTGCTTTTACTGCACTGCTCCGTGCAGAGCAATGATATTTTATCAAAATGAGAGCACGACCACTTTTTTTTCCAGACATCCTGGGAATGCTTTCAATTACTTTACTTAGTGCCCAGATCCCTGAACGCGGAGAAAAATGGCAGTGCCTGCCCCGTAGTGGAACAGTTGAGATTCCTTCAGCGTTCCACATGTATTTCCCTGTGCTCTCCGTGTTGCTGGCAGCAATATTGAGCCTAGTGCTTTGGGTGGGATTAAACATTTCAAAATCCATCAGTTTGATACAGTAGGCTGCCAACTTAAATTAATTTCTTTGCAATAATGGGTACCACGTCTTATTGATTGCTATCATTACAGAAAGATTAAGCTTACCTAGAATCGTCAAGGTTGAAAAAAAACCTTCAAGATCACCAAGTCCAACCACCCACCCTACAACCTATACCCACTAAAACATCTCCTGAAACATCAAGTCTGTCTGTTCTTGAACCCCTGCAGGAACAGTGCTTCCATCCCATCCCTGGGCAGCCTGTTCCGAGGCCTCACCACTCGTTTGGTTCCCAATGCATAGATTTACACTCATTACTATGGCAGTGGGATCTGAATAAGAAAAGGATCAATTAAGAGTTTGAAAACCCATTTTATACTGATCTACACCATGATCTTCACAGGCTTCATTCTGGCATGGTTCTCTTCCACTCTGGTCTAGCATGTTGTGAGTAACACATTCATAAATGATTGTCTCTCATTCTGTGCTCCTGTTATGATGGTCTCTGAGGTTCCTTCCAGGCTAAGCCAGTCTATAATTCTGTGATGTGTGGTATCAAATATCCCATTGGCTGGAGCAGTCCAGCTATCTTGGCTGTGGTATTTGACCCTATACTAGCCAGGATAGGGTGATAGGATGGGGTTTGGTCTTTTTTTGGGTTTTCTGTGAGTAAAAACCCCTCTAATTAGCAACAGCAACATAGCAGCAGTAAACCAATGCAGTACCCAGCCTATCTACTGCTCCAAAGGAAGGTGGAAAAGGAAGTGCCATGGGGAGAGAAAGTCCTTGCTAATAATGTCCATGGGGACTGCTGTGTTCCTTAGGCTTATGCCGCCCCACATAGCTCCCAGGTATCTAGCTAGAAGAAAAGGGCTATCAGCTCTGGCTCATAGGGATTCACTCTCTCATGGGGAAGCTGCCTTCCCTCACAGCTCTCCCTCAAATCAACTTGCAAATAAGCATGTGGGGAGCTTAGTCCTTTGCATGGCCAACAGAGATTAGACTGCTTTGTTTGAGCAGTCCTTTTGGCAAGCACCCACTGAAGTGGGTGATTACAAAAAAAAAAATCACTTATTCTTCTGTTAAAACAAGCTGCCTTTTTTTTTTAAAGGAATCAACAAAGCAAATTTTCCATTAAAAAATCATTAAACAATTTTTAGTTTAAAAAGAATTTATCAACACTAAAGGGTTCAAAGAAAAAGAAGAATTATGGAAGCCAAAAAAGAAGAGAAAAGAAGAAAGGAGGAGGAAAACTGATTTCTTCAGACTGGTTTCCTTAAGCTGAGAAAGTCAAAATGATCCTGAAGAAGAAAGAGAAAATGAGGCATCTGCATTAATTGGCATTAAGCACTTAAAACAAGAAGCTTCAGTAACTGTGTGAATTTAAATCTTTGAACTTCTCTTTCCATCGTTCCTCATTGATATTCTTGGAGCAGTACCTATTATTTGCAAACAAAGATAAAAAGCAGCATTTACTCTTGCTGGAAAATGCAGCTATAATTTGTTATGAATGCACTGAATTGAGTGTGAACGGCTTTGAGAAACTTGAACAATAGTCCCAGAACAGAACTAGACAAACAAGTGGGGCTTTTTGGTTCAGTCACTAAAGAAACAAAAAACCAAAATGTAATCAGTTGAGTTGGAATCAAAAGAGAGATTTCATGGGTTTGGAGAAATGGGATGGTTTGAGTTTTTTCTCTTTTAGAAGCAGGCTAATATAGAATGGGTTTTGCTTTCTTTTTAAAACATTAGGGTTTTTTACAGCGGGACATAACTGAGCACTAAAAAAGATGTGTGTTCTGCAAATGTAAACATTCTAGCATTTGAAAAATGGAGCTTTCTTTTTCCCTTCTCAAAACTCAGGGATTAAGTGCTTTTTTATAGATCTGCTTTAATCATTATTCAGCTGAATATATCTGCAAACATTTTCAGTCCCCTAACAAAAATTCTCTTTTGTACTGTTAATCCAAAACAAATCATACCAGTTCAGTAAAAACCAGGAGCTCCTTCCTGTTTGTTTGGAGTTCAGTTCTCCACCTGAAGGCTCAAGACATATTTTGAAAATGACTGTTTAATTTTTGGCTTGGTTTGACATTGCTTGGTTGAGCAAAACCAGGCTCAGTTCCAGCAGAACCTGGAGTGACTTATATCCTTGGCTGGAAACTGCCGAATGCCTTCTGACAGTTTTCATACTGAGTGTTAAAATCTCTCAGCAGGTGAGAATGACTCTACAGGTCAGGTTTATTGGCTCTGAAAGGCTCAAACACAGGACAAATTTATCCAGAACATCTCATAGTACAGGCAAAGCAGAAAATTACCCTCCCAGATTTCAGGATTCAGAGATGGGCTACACCTATCACAGGAAGCCTGATGAGAAGTCAGCCCTGCTGCTAGCAGAGTGTGAAACATTGCTGCTGCAAATGGACATCCTCACTTTGCCATCAACACTAGCACTTGCTCCAGACACCTCAGCGGGAGCAAATATGAGTTTCCAAGCTGTGGCAGAGAGAAACCAGGCATAGCTAGATAAAGATAAGTTGGACCAAAGGACCACTTGGTTCAGCTTCCTGCATCCAGTAGTGGTCAAGACAATCTGGGAAGTACACAAATCATAGACTCATCAAGGCTGGAAAACTCTTCCAAGATTATCAAGTCCAATCGTCCACCCTACAACTCCTGAACACTAAAACTGTTTTTTGAAATGAAGACAACCATGCAGAAATGTTCTCCTGGCATCTAGCGCTCTATGAGCTCCAGAATTTTCTGAGCCATCATGGCATCTTCGCGGTTTACATCCTGTAATGGATCCTTCTGTGGATTTCTCTAATCACATTGAAGCCATGTAAACTTCTGGCATCCTCAGAATGCTCTGCTAACAACATCAATAATTTAACTAGCCTTTCTTCAAAAAAGCCCCTCTTTTACTTGCCAAACCTCTTATTCCCTGCCCCTACCTGTGCTACTTCCCTTGTGCTGCTCGTAATTTATAGATCTGTTTTCCCTCCTCCCTCATGCATCTCTTTTCCTACTCAGGGTATCAATTTTATGTAGTCAGTCCTCATCTGGAAGCTATTTCTTAACTTTGAGCAGCCTGTCATGCTTTTCTAGTTCTGCTTTATCCTTTTTGAGATGTAGGAGACAAGACCGAATGCACTCTTCAAAATATGTCCACTTCACATACTGGTGAAGTACTATATTGGTGGTTCATTCCTATTTTGTCTTCTGTCCTGCTCTAATTCCAGCCAATCCTAGTGTCAGCCCCAGAAGTCTCAGCTGACATATTCCAGTACTGTATTATGTCTGCCAAATTACCATCCAGTCAGCACGTTAATATCCCCCCAGAACTACCCTGAATTGCTAGTTCTGCTTAAAAATCTGTGTCACCTTATTTGATTGACTCCCTTACCCAGGCTCACATGTGTTTGAAAGCACAAAGCAACAATCTTAGAGTTCCCACTGATCCATCAACCAGTAGAGCAAACCAGTTTCCTTTCTAGTTTCTTTTCTACCTGCAAGCCTCCTATTTAAACATGCTCAAAAGCATTCAATGACAATCTCCTTCTCGAGAACCCAGTAGAAAGTATCAACAGGACTTCCCCATCCAATGCTGGCTGGTTCCTTCAAAGAAACCTACATTTTCAAGAATAATCCTCTATGTAAGCACAATGCTTGTGTCCTACTCAGTAAACCATATGGGAGTACATTGATGGTGTTTTGGGAGATGGTTTAGTGGTTAGGGGTTGTAGGGAGGACAGCTGGACATGATGATCTTGAAGGTCTTCTCCAATTTTGATGATTCTATGATCATAGAATAGATGCAGGATCACATAGATTCTATAACTACTACTAGTCTGCTAAATGTTGATGTCAGATTTACTAAGATTTAGTATCTCCTCAACTCTCCCATTAAGCCTTTTGGTTTTGAAATGGTAGTATCTTCTCAAAAGCAGAAGGCTGTATGTCACAGCTAAGAGCTCACTCATGTCATACCTAACACCCTATACAACTCCTGTGTGAACACGATATGCTCTGGCTGATCTGTTACTACTTTTAGTTAAAAAAACCTCAAACTATTATTGTCATCCATTTTCTTTTTTATCAGTTTATAACAGATCCTCTGAGACATTCCATTTAAAAACACTCTGGAACAAGAATCCACCTGGCCTCCCACAGTGAATATACCTTTACAGAATTATTTTCCTTTGCTTTTACAGCTGGATCATGTATTGTTCCAGGCACACTGTGTTTGGAAAAGCATTTTTAAACTCTTTAGCAAAAACCACAAGGATGATACAACCCACCAACCAAATCATCTATAGTGCTGCACTATCTGCACTCCTGTTTTAAGTGAATACAGAGGGGAAAAGGATGGATAAGATATTATTCAAAAAAAAGAAAATATATGTTCCTGAATGTATGACAATGATTGTGATGACAGTTATCTTGACTTTACAGCATTTATTTCCATCACATAACAGCTATTTACATAGAGGCTCCACAGGGTGGATGGTGTATGAATATCCAGGGAGGATTCTTGGAGTGTGCACTCACTGCAGTCTCCTCATCACCCTTCCCTGCTTCCTCCTCTAGGGAGATTACTGACAATCCCTGTTTTCCCTTGTCAGACAAAACTCCTTTTTTAATCTTCTACACCTCCCTCAAAGCATCTGTGAACTGTGAATCACAATCTGTCCCCATTTATTTTATTTATAAAATATGACAGGCCAGTATAAACATTCCCCATCTCAAGCAAGCTCAGTAAAATGAGGTAAAAGTATAGGTTAAATACTGCTGAACTTGACTTTGAAGATGCTATATTTAAGTTAAATGTTGGTGAAATCAGAATCCTTTGTTTGAATAAAGGGAAAAGGAGTAACACAAAGCAGATTCAAATACACAATGTCTACATATATCTGTTTAGGATCACAGTATCTTGGTATCCCAGGTTGGAAGGGACCTTGAGGATCATCCAGTCCAATCCTTTAAGCTAAAGAAACACGGTTTCAATGAGATGGCCCTGCACCCTGTCAGTCTGACTCTTAACACTGTCCAAAGTTGAGGAATCCAGCACTTCCCTGGGAAGACCATTCCAGTGTCTAATTGCTCTCATGGCGAAAGATTTTCCTCTGGAGTCCAAATGGGATTTCTGTAGGAGCAACTTGTATCCATCACCCCCTGTCTTTTCTATGGGCCTCCTTGTGAAAAGGGAGTTTCCATCTTCTTGGTAACCACCCTGTATGTCCTGGTACGTGGTGATAAGGCCCCCCACAAGCCCTCTCTTCTCAAGGTTAAACAAACCCAGTTCTTTCATGCTTGCTTCATATGCCAGGTCTTCTAGTCCTCATAGCCCTTCTCTGGACCTTCTCCAGCCTATCAACATATTTTTGCATAGCAGGGACCAAAACTGAACAATATGTTAAATCCTGAGTAACATCCCAAATCACTTTGCACTGTTGCAGATCTACCAGCAGTGGCTCATTTCCATTACTACCACCGATAATAAACCAGTTAGACATGCTAGTCCAGTTTCCTATTCAAGACAAGGGCTATTACACGGCACAACGGGATGAAGTGGCCAGGATGATTTTGCAGGTCTCTTCCAACCTTAATAATTCTCTGATTCTATGAAATGCTGGCAAACACAATTTCAGCATTTCTGCTGACCCACTGAATTTGTATTTCTGCTTAAAGAATGCATCTTTAATTTCCCAGTCTACTTTCATCTACTGGTACCCTGATGCTGAACTTTGAAGTGATACACACTGAAATGTGTACAGCAATCTGGTCTCTAAATTTAGGCATCAAAACCTAACACTGTTGAACTGAGCGAAGTTTTGCTAGAAGGTTCAGTGGGACCTACGCTTGGCCCCAGATTTCCACACAGAAGTAGCATCGATTTGAAGGTTTGCATCAGCGACACATTTTTAATCAAAGCATCCGGTCTCACCTTCATGCCACTGCTGCTGCCCCTGCTGTTACCATGCTGACCCCTTGTTCACGCCACAATATTGGTTCCCTCTGAAACTGGGATTTGAGTTCAGCATTTCACTGGTAACTTTCAAGGTTCTTCAAGCCTTGACCCCTCTGTTCTTGCATAACCTGGTCCACATTTCTGTTCCCTCTCGTAACCTACTTTCTGTTTCTCATTCATCTCTGCTCTCCCACTACTTTTCAAGTTGACTTTGTCAAAATATGGTGCTTTTGCACAGCTGACCCCAGTGTGGTGGAACTCAGTTCCTCCTGGTTATCTACAGATTTGGAAGATAAATTCCTTACTTCTACCTCTACAAGATTTCAACGGCCTGTCTCCTAGGGTACAAAGTGTGGTCAGGACATGAGATACGGCTTTCATTCCCCCCAGACTTCTTCCATCCTCAATTTTTTAAAGTTAAGGGCAGGCTGCGGAAAAGAATCAGAGCTCACAGCAGAATAATTGGAGTCAGCTGAGACTCACACAAAGGTCACACAGGTTAGCACTTTTGAGGAATCTGTGATAAGGCAGTGGCTGAGAGGGATTTGTGATCCAAGCCAATATTTCTGCTTGGTGTCACTTATGGGAGAATTTTAAATGAACTGCAATAGGAACAAACCTCTGTTTAATGTGGCCCTTATCATAAAGTTTATGAGCACAGTGAGCAGTACTGAACATAACTAATTCCCATCCTCATGGTTTCCTAAAAAGTATTTGTAACTCTTGCTGCAGCCTAACTCTGCTAGTAAGAGCTTGTGTCCTACATAAATAGTTTTTAAGACACTTTGAGAATGTTTCAGAATTGATCACTCCTTGAACAAAAGGAGTCTTTCAAAAGAGGCTGCTTTGCTTTCGACAGAAATACTAATTAATTGGAGAAATTGCAATTTCAATTCTGTATTAATTTAGCTCAGAAAAATACCCTTGTTTCACTCACAGAATTTTGTATTTCAGAAAACCCTGGAGAAACGGTTGCACGGGTTTTTGAACCTCTACAAGAAAAGAAGTCCTTTTATATTTTTCTTACATAATCTTATAATTATTTCATTACTCTGCCAGGTTAGGTGATTATTAATTTAATGACCACAACAACTACTCACAGCAGTCAAGTCTCTTTCATTACAAAGCTATTTCTTACTCAAAAATCACTGTTTGCACTGCAGCAGATTCTGGTAAGTGTAGAGTCTGGCATCTGGGCAAGGACCACCCCAGGCACTAGTATAGGTTGGGGACTGACCTGTTGGAGAGAGGGACAGCAGGATGACTATGAGCCAGCAATGTGCTCTTGTGGCTAAGAGGGCCAACAGAATCCTGGGGTGGATCAGAAAGGGGGTGGTCAGCAGATTTAGAGAGGTTCTTCTCCCCCTCTACTCTGCTCTGGCGAGACCGCATCTAGAGTTTTGTGTCCAGTTCTGGGACACTCAGTTCAAGAGGGATGTGGAGCTGCTGGAGGGAGTCCAGTGTAGAGCAACGAGTATGAGGAAGAAAGTGGGACACCTTATGAGGAGAGCCTGAGGGAGCTGGGTCTCTAGTTTGGAGGAGACTGAGGGGTGACCTCATTAATGTCTATAAATATGTGAAGGGTGGGTGTCAGGAGGACTGACCCAGGTTCTTCTCAGTGTCAGCTAGTGATAGGACAAGGGGCAATGAGTGTAAGCTGGAACATAGGAGGTTCCATATAAACATCAGAAGGAACTTCTTCCCAGTGAGGGTGACAGAGCATTGGAACAGGGGGGTTGTGGAGTCTCTTTCACTGGAGATGTTTAAAACCCACCTGGATGTGTTCCTGTGCCACTTGGTCTAGGTGATCCTGCTGTGGCAGTGGGGTTGGCCTAGATGATCTTTCGAGGTCTTTTCCAATCCCTAACGATTCTGTAAAACCTAGTCCTCTCAAAATCTGAGACACACACTTCTGTACCTACAGATCACCGTGCAAAAGAGATCTCACATTCAAAGCACTGAGAAAACTGGAGCTTTCCTACAGCTCTGGTACTTGTGAGATGTTAAAACTCTCTCATTATAAAATGGAGTGGAAAGTGCAAATATGTCCAAATGACTATGAATAGCCAAAAGAATATTTTTTCAAAGCAGAAAACATGATTCAGCAACCTCAGCATTTTGGTCTTTCAGTGATACCTATTCTGAGTTTGATTTCAACCTTTTCATTGATAATCCTGTCACATTCCACCACAAAAAATAAGTGCATCTTGAAAATTAAAAGCAAAGAAATCTGGGCTCTTGGTCATCTCCCTGCAAGTTGTCCAAAGAGCTCCAAAGGAACAAAACCCAGTTTTCTGTTCCACAAAAGGCTACCGTTTTGCTGAGCTGGCACTTCATTTGCAAAGACCCAAAGTTAGATTCACATTTTAACAGCTGCCCTAAGCAGCTCACCGTGTGTTTCATGTAAAGAGCCCCACTCTTTCCTGTGAATAGGAGGCTTCGAGAGAGCAAACTTGAATGGGAAATCTGCTGTTGAAGAGGAGCCCATCTGTGCAGTGAAGACATAAAAGCTTCCAGCGTGCTGGCTGTGGGTCTGCTGTCCTCTCCTGTACAGGGCAGGCTTGTCTTTAATGTGTGATTTCTGCAGTTCTTCTGAATGTGATCAGTACACTCCAGGTTTGGCCATCAGTTTCTTTAAAGGAGGCAAAAAAAAGGAGCTTAAGCCTCTTAGAGCAAATATTCTCAAGACCAGACTTTGCTGAACATCCCCAAGTCACCCCCAAAGGATGGTGCTCAGCAAAACAGCTTATCCCATAGCAGAATTTCTACAAGAACAAATTCCCAGACTTCAAGTCCTTTTTGAGCTTGAAAGACACATCTCCCCCTTGCTAGGATGAGGTTTCCCAGATGCTTCAGTGTGCTCCTTGATGTTGCAAAGGAACGTAGGCAGTGGCAGCCTGAGCCCAGCAGGTCTCTCTGTGGTGTGGGATCTAGTGTCTTGTTGCTCAAGAGGGTGGTTTGTCCTCACTGACTTTATCCGTGTCAGCTTTGTGCATCTGGTCTCTGCTAGTAGCTCATTCTCCTACCGTAGTCAGTGGAGAGAGGGAAATGCAGCAGCATGTGAGACCTGCTCTAGGCCACGTGCCTGAGATGCACGTTTCATCTTACGCTTAACTCCAGACACCTACGGTTTCTTAAGTGAATCGAAATGAGTGGGTCACAGCTCTGCTCTCTTCTACCTCCAGAGCCTCACAGCAGCAGCGTGAGCAGTGAGGGACATCTCACAGATGGCATCCTCACCCTACTTGCCCAGGGGAGGGAGGCAGCCCCTCTGCACACACTAAACCTGGAGCAAGGCTTCCCTGGCCTCACACAAGAAGCCTGAGGCAAAAATAAAAGGCCTGCACTCCAGTTCTTCACCAACAATCTATCTTTCTTGTGCTCACGATAACGTGTCTTTGCTCTAAAGAAAGAAATGTCCCTAATTTGTGGTTATTTACAGCACTGTAAATCAGGCACATGCCACGAAGTACCAATAAAAATTGTTTAAAATCGGCCTTAAATAGCTAAACTCTCAACAGCAGCTCATAAAATGAGACTTGGCAGTTCTTAGGTAGTTATGGTTAAATTGACAGTCCTTTTGGGAGTTCAGATAGCCAAAAGCAGTAGTAGTAAGGAGTGAAGTGATAGATGGTGGTGGTTGTTGGTTGAAGAGCCTCTGTTGCACGCTCCTGAGGCTTCATCTGTTCGCTGGCCCTAAACTAGAAGGAGGGAGGTAGCACACTTTTCCACTGAGCACCAACTTGTTGGATCATACATCCTTCAGCTCGGTGGCCCTAGAAACTGCAGAGCCAGAAGAGTGGGATTTGGCGTGGAAGATCCCGTCGCTGTCTGCATGCAACAGGAGACTTTACAGGCAGGAAGAAAGATAGAAGGAGAATCAAGTCCAAAACAGGCTGAAAGGAAAGTTAAGCAAGCCTGCAGAAGGGACCAACACCATGAATTTGAAAAAGCCCATCCATAAAGAAACCAGATCTCAGCTGCTTGTAAAAAGTCAGGTGTGCGAGTTATAGCAGCCTCGAGCCAGGTCGAACTTCCGCTGCCAGCAACCACTTCCACTGCCAATAACCCAAGCTGACATAACAGCAACATTAAGGAGGTTCAGGATCCTTCTTTTCTGCTGCATGAGGCGTTCATGTTTCTTTTCAACTTCTGTTTTATTTTTTCTTCTTCTTTTTTTATAAGGTGCTTGTATTTTAGCCAACCTCCTCCCTTCTTGTAAAACAAGAGGAGTTTCAAGAGGGGGCTGAAAACTAAACACTGGCTCAGCAGCCCTGTGCTGTGAGTGACATTCGCTTGGGTCTCGGTTTTGCTGCTAATGGGGCTCAAGCACACCCAGGCACTGGCAGACTGGCTCGTACAGCATGAACTCTCATCCAGGCTGGATGCCTGTGGCCTCCCTTGCAGTGTTCAGAGCAGTGCTCCCAGGCAGTTCAGCCCTTTGTGTCACACTCCACCTCACCTTCCTGCTGTAGCCAGCTAGGGTAGGT
The DNA here is from genome assembly GCA_028565055.1 of Phoeniculus purpureus. Taxonomy (NCBI): domain Eukaryota; kingdom Metazoa; phylum Chordata; class Aves; order Bucerotiformes; family Phoeniculidae; genus Phoeniculus; species Phoeniculus purpureus. The sequence continues at coordinate 9,343,653 of JAOXOE010000506.1, read as the reverse complement.
TGGCATTTCACCAGAGAAGCTCCCAGCTCTCAGAGTCCTACACACAAGTGGTTCAGCCATGGAGAGCCTTGTCAGTGTCCTCTTTGAAACGTTGCGCCCAAGCACAGAGAAATCTGAGGACGCTGCTGTGGGCGAGTAAAACCTGCAGAGACATATTTGCACCGTGCCGAGGCCAGTCTATGCTCTGCTGGGGACCTCGATGTAGCAGTTCAGGCTCGATGCCAAACGCGGTTACCCAGTCTCTGAACTAGGCTGTGTTTTCAGTCCAGCTGGCTTGGAGCAGGTATGCAACTGTCTGCTCTTGGAAATGGAAGCATGCCTTGGCTCTTGGACCTTCAAAAATGCTTGGGTTTGTTAGGTTAGGAGCCTGGATCCCTTGGAGGTTCTTTTTGGCTTTCCAAAGGTCTCAGAGATTGTTCGTGATAATGCAGGAATGAAAAAGATCAGTCATGCCTGAGGCTGTCGCTGTGACCACTGCATTTTTGCCCACTGGACTTTTAAGAGCTGCTTGCAGAGTATAGGAGGGTCTGGTGTCCTCACTCTGTGCAGAGCCCAGGCTCCATTTTCCTGCAAGTAACATGCCAGGGTTTAAGGAACTGTAGTCACAGCTGTAGGACTGAGTGGAAGTAGAACTTGAGTTCTAAGCATCATAGCACGAGATCTCACGGCAAAAAACATCAGTACACATGAGAAAGTCAGGCATGACAGATGAGAGCTGCAGCCTTACCTTTGCCACGTGGGAAGTGGGCAGCTGAGGCAGTGCCCAGACCAAGGAGCAGTGACATGTTTTGATGTTTTAAATGCTCTTCTATCCTTGCAGTACTGGGATCCTGGCTCTGCCCGGGCTGCTTAGTCCTTGGTCATCTTTTGAATGTGGAAGTTATGAGGAAGACTTGTATAGACTCGGTGGAGCTCATATTATATGAGCATTCTTGCAGTTTTGGGAGTTTGGATCTCTACTCAAAATCTACTCTTTTCTTCCACCCCACACAGGGGACTTACCAGCAGATACACCCGTCTCCTGCAACCCTTGGAAGCCGTGCAGTAGAGTAAGACCCAGGGCTTCCTCCAGACCAGAAGAAACAGAGGCATCACTGAGTGTGAAAACCTCTGGAAAGATTCCTGAAGAGGGGTTCGAGTGTGGCAGCTTCAGCCTTGCTTCTTGTCAGTGCCTTGGTGGGCAGGGTGTGGATGCCCCACTGGCCTGGGCATGCTACCTGACAGACTGAGTGATTCCTCACACCTGGTGTGAGAGTGAGAGAGAGAGAGACAAAACAATTACCTGGTACTCCAGAGCATCACCAGGGCAGCCACAAACTCCTTTCCCCAGTGCAGGTCCCCTTCTAACACAGACCAATTCCTTCACTCCCCCACTGTTGGGCATACTGCATGGGGTACAGAGGAGGAATTTCTAGGCATTAAGAGCACAGGGAGTTCCAGAAGATCATGATTATGGGAGATCCCACAAATCTTTACAATCGAGGTTGCTTCCTGTAATAGAACCTCACATTTGTTGTTACCCTCCACTGGTGGATTAAGTGGATAAAACCAGCGTTCATCTAATGAAAAACTACCTGAGCAAAGTGATAAGATGAAGAAACAGATTCAAGCCCACATTAGCCTTTGCTCTAGCCTAAGCTAAATCCATTCTTCCTTCCACAGAACAGAGGTGCTATCTACCTCCCTTTCCCATCTGCTAACCCATAGAACAGTGATAACTTCACACACGTTGCATGGGAGTATTGTATCCAAGCCTAGCTGCCATCCTTTGCCAAACTCCTAGGTAAAACTTAAGCCATCAGCTTACCAGATGTCCTCAAAAAGGCTTATGTGTTGCCCTGGGACTTGCTCTTAGTCTCCCCAGTGGAACTGCTTCATGTGATGTACACCAACTGAGAGCACAAGGACACAACATGAGAGCCATAGCTCAGTGTGACACACCATGAGAACCCTAGCTCAGTGCCTGTAACCATTGCATGATGCAGAAAGAGGAGGCTGTAGACCTGATCCCAATGTTTATTCTAACTATTGAGCTACCTGGCAAAACTGGAGTCCCCCTTACTCTCCATGGCTCCTAAGAGCTCGAGAGTGCTCAGCTTTTGCAAGTGTTGTGGCAGAGTAGAAAGGAGCAAAATGAGTTGCTTCCTTCATGTCTGTCTTGGGTGCAAAGTAGATGCCAAGAAGCTTAGCATCGCTAGGATTTGGGTGTTTCCATGCATTCCCGACAGCAAAAGCTGGGTTGTACGTATTCCCTCGGGAACTTGCGTATTAACTGAATACCCACGTCTCCACTGATGTGTTGGGTGGCCATACGTGCCAGAGCAGTATCTAAGATACCACATACAAGCATGTAGGATATCACAGTGTTACAGAGAAGCAGGATATAAAACCTGAAGGTGCCAACTGCCCATGGAAAACCTTAGTTATCATCCCTCCCCTGTACCAGGAGGACCTCTGCTGAGGCATGACCTACAGATGGGCTGATTGCATCTCCATGCATGGCACTGTAGACAAATGCACCCTGCACTCATCAAAACCCCTAAGCAATCAAAGTCTTTCCCAGCTCATGGACCTTCTGAAGTGACTCAAGACGACGACTAGCTGTGGCTTCCCTCTGCTCTTCCCTGGGCAGAGGATTTATAAGCATCATGCAATGCTGTCGTTAGCCTGAACTAGATGAACTGCCATTTTCATCGCGTGACTGTGCACCACAAGGTGTTTTAATCAAAAGACTAGTATTTCTGTTTAGTCTTTGCCTGTCACATCTTTGTATCCCAGTACAGACCATAACAGGAAACCAGAACTACAAATATCTGAGAGCAGGTAAATGAATATTTAATTCAAACCAGAACATGTTGTTTGCAGTTATTTATTTTACTAAAATGGTTACATATGTTGAAACAAAGAAGAGCAATAGGAATAATGTCTGTTTTTCCCAATATTATAAATAATTATTGAGTCTTCATTAGCTGTTGGCTCAGCACTGATCGTGATTTTTGTTATTTAAAAAAGACACACACAATTCGCTAGAATTTGTGTTTTCAGAAAACTCTAAAGCAGCAGTAGAATAAAAATAAATTAAAGGAAATGGTAAGAAGAAGTTATGCCAAGTATTTCTTAAGTTTTAAACCCACTTGATGTATTTTACAGGTTATTCTTTGTGCTTTGATCATTTAAAGACGGAACCATGGACAAGTTGTTTGTACAATGGCTTGTCTTCTCCAGTTTTACTCCAGAGAAGTCACAAAAAGGACCTTTTCCACGTGACAAGTTGGTGTTCATAGACAAACAGACTGTGAATATTTCTAACAGAAAAGTTTGTCAAAACCATCCATTTATTGTCACAAAATATTCAATACCAGAATAACTTATAATAGTATGAACAAAAGTGAAGTAGTAACTTTCTGCTCTTAGTTATAAACTCACATTATTATGTCAAAATCCAGTAAAGTATCAAAAAATTAATGTAATGGAATCTTAGACATACAGTGATGCAAGTCAGTAAAAAGACGTACTTCAACTGTTCATACAGTCGTGACATACATGTCTTGCTTGGCACTTGAAGTCAATGCAAATCAGCAATTTAGAAAACAAAGTAAAAATATATATGTACAAAATATTCTCATATCAAATCATTTTCATTGTACACTAAAACCCAACGACATGTTATGTTACATCAAGAACGTTTCCTAAGAAGTCACACCAAGGCTGATATCTGCAATGTATCTTGACTCGTTTAGTGCAACTGGAAGAGTCTCTTCTTGCAGGTTAAGTTTCATCATTAGCACAGTCCTGCTTCCACTGAAGTGGGAGTTCTGCCGTTAAACTCCGTGGAAGCAGGACTAAAGTCTGGTTTTGTTCGTCGGTGGCTCACCCAAACGAGAAACAAGGGAAGGGATAAGTAGGAAAAAAAGAAACCTGACAGGATAACCACAGGAAAAAATCCAAATCCTAGCAACAATCAGCTCTTTTCCAGTTTTCTGTGCCTGATTCAGCATCAATTGGTTTTGGCTTTGCCACTATTTAAGCACTGTAAACCTCATTAGACTATTGTTGTGACTTTAGAATAACTTGTACGCCTCCCAGTAAAACTTAAAAATAAACCCGGGCTCACGCCAGTTATTACAGTCGATAGCAGTCAAGTTTTGAGCCCTGACATCTAACACACGGTTTGGTATCTGCTCCCGCTTTCAACGCCGAGACTTTTCAATGCTTCGTTTCCCATTTGTGTTTCTAGTTTGAGCTTTGATAGTGTGTCCTACAGCTTTTTCTCACTGCAATGTGAGCTGTCAATCAGCTGTCCTCCTTTATGCAGTACCTACAAAATGAAAACGCTTAAACCACATGCAAGTACTGAGTTCCACCAGGGCAGTTTCTTTCAGCTCCGCTGCAAATAATGAATGGCACTAGAGATTTAGTTTTGCACAAGAAGAAATCAATGCTACTTCTAGGAACACTTCAGTAAGTCACTGGCAAAGCTTTGAAACGATAGAAATTTGACTTGAATTTACAGCTAGAACCTTCTCAGCTAGAAATCTGTAATGAGCAACACAGCTGGGAGCAGGAGTTCAAAATAATCTGAACAATCAACGGATTTCCTAAAGGTGTTCGTTCGAGAGTATTGCACTTTTCAAAGGAATGCTTTTGGTATTTTAATATACTGCATATACAGGTAAGAAACATGCGTAACAACCTCATCGTCACTTTGACAGAACAACCTGTACAACTTTTATAACACTGTGGATTAAAAAAAGAGAGAGAGAAAGCGATGGAACGATCTCATTAAGACTCGTCAGTTTGTACAAGTCACATAAGCACAGCTCTCCAGGGCCTCCAGCAGTAATGAGTTTAGCCCTAGGATGCTTCGGCCCGCTTGGAATAATACACAAAGGTTAAGCATTATGGCATTGTCATTTTGAGGCACAATACTGCTGTCCTGTGCCCACGTTATAGCTTATTTCTCGAAAGCAAGGCACTTACTGTAATAGCGATGCAAACATCTTATGCGCACTTCGATTAACATAAAATAAGTTAATGGTTTGTTAAAAACAGGTTCTTTGATAATTTACATGCCTTTTAGAGAAGCAACTGAACGTTTCATTTAATACAATGAAAACAGCTGAGTCAGCAAACGCGCGGGTTTTCACTGACTGTTCTGTAGAAGGGGGTGGTCTATTTTCCACATTTACCTCATATCCGTGAATCTGATTTTGCTGAAAACCAATCCTGTGAGGAAAATGTCCATTTGACAGGAAAAAGGACCTGTCTCTTAAAACTGCTGAACTAATGGCACTTTGACAGTCTTTACTTCTGATATATGTGACGATTTCTGAATGATGCAGCTGGTGGTTCCCTGCAGTTTATCCTTCCCCTGGGCAAGGTTTGTTAGGGCCATAGCCGCGTTGATCTCCTTCCAGTACGTTTCATCTTTGCTGGTTCCTTTTCTGTTAGCTGCACTAGATTCAAGCAATAACAAATATTTACACATACAGCTTACACAGCCACCCAACGTCAGGAAAACTGTAACAGGAGTAACAGAAACAACAGCAATGGCAACAGCAATAGTAACAGTAGCACTAAGAGTAGCCATAATGATAGTAACAACAACAACAGCAACAGTAGCAATAACTTTATCTTTTTTTAAACTGTGAAGTCCCTTCCTCACCTTTCATACTTATTTGGTCCATTCTCCAGAGTTTCTGAAAACAGAAAAGAAAAAGATGTCTATTTTCTTGTGGCAGTTTGCAATAACCGAGTTCATGGAATTAGGCACACGGACAAAGAGACAGTGATTCGTTACAGAATTGATACCAAATTCCCAAACAAACCCCTTTGTTTTCACACGTAGAAGAGCCCAGCTTCGTGCAAGCGTCTGCCTGGAGAAATCTGCACTGAGCTAGAAGCACAGCACAACAGAAAAACGTCGTGGAGAGGTACCCAAGACACGAGCTTACGGGCAGGACCTCCCTGAGCCTCTAGCAGAATTGGTACCGAACCCCATCCAGCACATCCCACACCAGCCTATGCCCACAAAAAGGTTATCTTGTCAATAGCGACAATAAAGCTGCTCTTGGATGTCATCTGTAGTTTGCTAGCTAATCAAATAGATTAGGATAGGGCTAGCTAATCAAATCCCAAAGAGCTGCAGAACCTAAAAGTGCAGGTGGGCTTCGTTACCTTTCAGCGAACGCCTTCGTGTGTGCCCTGAAAATAGCACTCTCAGCCACGCACACGTGATGTGTGTGGATTTAACGCGCCCCTTGCCCGGGCTGCCACTCGAGTCACAGAGGCAGGCTGAGGAGGACAGGAGGCTTGCTATCCCGACACAGAAACACATTATAGAGGAGGGAGAAGCCAGTGCCTAACTGCAGGACCTACAGAGAACGAGTCAAACAAAGGAACCAGCAGTGGTGTGAGCACTAATGGCTACAAGACACTAACCACAACGTAAATCTCATAAAGTAATGTGCTTTTTCATGTTGTGAGAGGCCCAACCACAAATCAACCATATTGCTAGATTACAATCAGATTATTAATTAAAAGTTCATTTTTTTTCTTTAAATAGAGTCTCCAGCGGAATAAATCTCAAAGCACATTGTGACCCTTGGTTGCTCTCCACTTGTGAGTGACTTTGGCCACCCCTGACCAGCAATCTGTTTTCTCATACAGACAACACACATTTAACAGCTCAGCCCTGCTACAGACTAGGACTTGGAAGTGACAACTGAAGACCACAGCCTCCCCAAGAAATGCAGGGAGACCGGGTGTGATTTCAGAGTTTAGGTGTTTGCCAAGCTGTTTAATATAGCAGCGCTCCATCCTTTAGCAAAATAAACATCCACAAGTGACCAAGGCTTGCATTTTGTTCCAAAGGAGCACATCCTGCATCACTATCTCTTAAGCCCCTCTAGATCAACGCTTGAATGGAATTCATGGTGGGGTCGTTCAGTCCATGCAGAGGAGAGGGAACCAAGCAAACAGAGGCCATTTGATCCAGAGAGAAGTACTGAATGATACGAAAAGTCTCCTTCTTTGTGCTGTACTTGGCCACAAATAAATTTGGAGCCCTCTGGTCTCTTTAAATGGAGACAACTTCAAAGACGAGGTTTAAGACTGAATAGGTCAGTAGGTATAGAAATGGAAATGGTAAGTAATAGAGAATGCTGCTGCCAGAGCAAACCTGGATATAAATGCACCTCTTTCAAGCAGCTGTCAGTTTCTTCTGCTGTTGGAAAATATTTCCTATGAACAAAAAAATTGCTTGTACAAACTTCTGAGGAAACTAGGTGTGAATGGTGACACAGATTCCAATCCCAGCATTTATTTGAAGGAGTATTTGCAAATATTTTTTACTGGTGTTTAGCCAGCTCTAGGAGAAAGCAGCTTGCCCATGGTGCATAAAAGCAGTAGCAAAAGCTAAAAACTAAACTCCAGGATGAAAGAGCTATCTAGTCTTTAACTTTGCTGAACACTTTTCCTGAATACAAGTATTTCTTTTTTTATCCCATTCAGATTTTATGGGTTTTTTCAAACAATTTATGTCAAAGAAACTTGAAGCTGGGTTGCAATAAAACCATCGCTGATAATTGGCAAAGCTCTTCCTAATAACTGCTGTAAAGGCATGTTAGCACAATGGAGTCTGCAAATCCATCATTTCAAAGCACAAGACCCTTTTTCTTGCTGAAAATCCTTTTCTGCTGTAGCAAACCTCTGACAGCATATCCCAGTCTGCAGCACCACAGCATCCAAGCAGCTCACTTGTGTCTGAACAGCTCTTAGTGAAGGAAGTGAGTACTCCCATAAATTGTTTTGGATGGGAATAACCAAATTAAGAGAGACAAAGACCATTCCCAGTGTTATCCTTGACATCTTGCTGCTCAAACCAATTTGATCCAAGTCAAAAGGAAGAGTAGGGTTCACCTCACTTGCCATGAACTTGCCAGCTAAGTCATGTGTCTTTATCCAGGCTATTCACAGATTCATAGAACATTAGGGATTGGAAGGGACCTCGAAAGATCATCTAGTCTGATCCTCCTGCCAGAGCAGGACCACCTAGACCAAGTAGCACACAAACATGTCCAGGTGGGTTTTAAACATCTCCAGAGAAGGAGACTCCACAACCTCCCTGGGCAGCTCGTTCCAGCGCTCTGTCACCCTCACTGTGAAGAAGTTCCTTCTCATGGTCCTAGATTTTGTCTCTGAAGCAATGGCACTGGGACTGGGTAACATCTCTGGAAATGGTGACAAAAGGAATGGAGAAATTGATGCAGCACACTGCATCTCCTGAGTGGCCTTAGCTAAGGACTCACGCCAGAGCACATGCCAATGAGCAGACCTTGCCCTTCATTCACGAGCCCTCCCCCAGTTCACCAGAAGTAGCACAGGGTATGAAGGACGCACCACAGCTGCTCTCTCCAAGAGCTGTGATTAACTTCAGTCTAACGTGCCTTAGGTGGCAGGTGTGGTCCCCTCACTAGATGGGTCAAGGCAGGCTGTCACACAAACCTCAGCCGTCACAGACATGTCAAGTGAATCCAGACAAAGACAACGCTGATGCATTATTAGATTCAACACTATTCCAAGTTATTACTTCATACTGTGTACTTGGAGGTTAATCAACAACTTAAGACTGGCCAGTGCAAATAACTCTCCTAAATGAACCACAGTTGTGCTCAACAGCATATCAGCTCAACTTCATATTAATTCAAACCCAAAAAGAAGCTGCTGCTGAAGGTGGTTTGTTCTGTCTCAGACAGCAAAGTGCTTCTTGCGAAAGGCCCCTGTTGCTGGGCTTTCAGCCTATATTGAGATTCTATTTAACATTAAACATCAGAAATATAGTTTTAATACAAGGTCAGAAATAATTTAAAACAATGGTCACCTGCTCTGGAACTAGAAGGTTTTAGGCTCGATGCAAATGGAAACTCAGTCATTTATAATTAGGGACTGTCTTTTATACTTCATTTGCTAGTGCTTCACTCTGCTCCCAGTCACAAGCATCCAGAGAGTCAGCTTTTGCCTGGCCAGAATGTCCCATTCTGCTCTTCCCATCTGCCCAAAGAAACCAGCAAGGCGGGACATTTGTTCCCTCTTGTTTATAATAGGAAGTCACCATAAATCACTTACCAATGGAACCCTGTACACCTTTCCCTTAGCATGAGTGTTCAGTACACAGTTTACTGTAGCGTGCAGTGCCAAGAGTGTAGTCACTGGACAATACTGGCTTTGTGATGCAGTAAGGTATTTGTCAGGACTCACGTAATTATTAACAATAATATATGTGGCATGGCTTTTTCAAGATGAAATTTCTCCATAAATATTCACGGACTGATTCTGACAGCCCCCTCGCAGGGGAAATGAGTCTCAGAAGCCCAAAGCCAACACGCCTAGGCAATACCATGAGCATTTCAGAAGCATTTAAGAGCAGAACTTTCCAGGATTTCTCCTGTATCTAAAACATTTTCTTTTGTTCTTCTGCTATCAGAAAGATAGCACCATCTAAAGAAAACAAACCCCAAGATCCTTGCACTCAAACCACGCTTAAGCTGGACAACAGCATCACTTACCTCTGCCATTACACTGACTATTGTACACAAATAACTGAGGAGGAGCTAGACAGCTAAGTGCCCTTTTACACACTGCATGCAGTACCAGAGAAGAAAGAGAGACTGTAAATGCCACAGCACGTGTGTCCCTTCTGAGTTAGCACGTACAACAGCTCTCTGGCTACGCAGCGCCTGCAGCACATTCAAGGGTTTCAGAACCATTACTGCTTGCAGAGTCCAGACGAGGAACTTTTACATACTTGGATGACTCCAAGGGTGTGCTAAATAGTGTTAATTACAGTTACATTTTATTCTTTGGATGTAAAAATTCTGACCTAAGAGTAACACACACGTGTGGTGATGAACTGACTTCGCCTAAAGGCCCTGCTGGGAGCAGCAAAGGAAAGACCAACCACTTACGTAGGACCAAGAAGCATCCCCGTTGCTCGCCTGCTTGGTGTTACATGCAGCTCAAGCTGAGCTGCAACAACTGGCTTAAAATCCTGCTTTGTGTTATCAGGTAACGCTGACAAAGCAAAGATGGCTTGAAATCAACACAGGAAGGTTCCTTCCTGTGTGAATGAGGGAAAGAGACAGAGAGCAGAGGGTACAGAACATTGTGTCGTGGGGGAAAGACGGACAGGGAAGTCAAGACACAGTAGGTGTCTGGACTTCATATTTCATGATCCACATGACCATCATATTTCTTGAAGCTACTTAAACATGTAGAGATTCCTGATGAATTACACACCTCCTGTTCTAGCTCAAAACAGAGGGGAAAGAAAAGAACTGCTGGCCCCAAACGGTGAGCACTATAAAATATTTGCTGGTTCAAGAAAAGGTCCTGTATAACTTATCTTCATTTTAAAATTGGCAGCGTTATCCAGCTGTTTCTCTCACTGTCTCTCCTGAACTCTTGTTGGTTTTGGAGACTCTGGCTTAACATGTGTTGGCTGACACTTTCAAAACAAGTAAGACGATGAAAAAAGAGGGAGCAACAGGAAACAAATTGTGACGTCTGAATGAAAAATTAAGTTTACACATGCAAGTACATTAGTGGTGAGATGAGGTAGCCCTGTAGGTCACACACACCACATCCACACTCCCCTTGACTCCTGTATTTTCCAGACCATGCTTTTGGTTCTTCAAGAATAACACTGGATTATTTGACTAATAATCGTATCAGTGAGCCTGACACGAACAAATGAGTTTCTGAACATAGATACTGCTCACCCAGTGATCCACACTACAAAGTCTTTCTGCACACAGACAGGACTCATTTCACCTGGCACTGAATGGATTCATTCATCTAGCCACCCTCTCAGGTTTTCTCAGGGACTGTTGAGGATGAACTGTGGAGAAGAACAGACAAGAAAGCTCACACTGGAAGAGACAGGGTCACATACAGAAATGGTCCCAAAACTTGCCTTGATAGTTAATCTACAAAACCCAGGCCACCTCCACGTAGGATTTTACAGTTTTGTCTCTCATGAAGCCACTTCTGCCCAGAGCAGGTCCTGGACTGGGCAGATCTGTGTGAAACCACACAGTTGGCCCTGACAGTGCTTGTGTGGCAGAGCCCTTCAGTGGAGGGATTAACGTTCCTGCTGGAGTTTCAGATTTGTGGCTGCAGAGGCAGTGTGACCTGGGAGTGTGCAGCTACCTCAATCTCAGGGGGCTACTGGATTTTAAATGAGAAAGAGTTACTACTAGTCCTTTTGTGTGGTAGAACTGTCAGAAACTTGCAGGTGCAAGCTCTGGGCTGAGGCTGTAGAGAAAACTCCTTTGCAGCAAAGCTTCCACTTACCACAGCTCTCTCTTGCTTTCTAGGAGGGGGTTACCAAGCGACTTGTAGTGGAGCCACCCTCACAACCCTGTTACCTCACTCTTTTGGCCTCACAGCGACACCAAGTGTACCAACTAACCCGTCATCAGCTGTTATGTCCTTTCAGATAAACAAACTGCATGATCACAGTCTACGCTGAGAGTGGCAGCTACAGCGAATATTTCCCCCTGTTCTCCCAGTGGGTTTTTTCCTGGGAACATCTTTAGCCCTGGTCTGAACCCCTACTTTTAAGATCCATAGGTTGGGTGCTCACTGACGTCTCAGAGCAAGGCTTTTCGGGGAAATCCTTCTTTGAAACGTTTTTTGCACCAAACCATCAGATGTTGTGAGGGGCTTACAATACCACTCAAATGTTTTTCCTGGACATCTGGGACCTTGAAGCCTTTTCCACTGTGAGCAGCCTGCAGCCCCCTGCAGCGGGAGCGGGCGCCTAGTTACGTATGAGTACATGTGATTTTTATGCACAAGCGTACGTGTCCACAGAGACTGCGATAGGTGTCTTTTATACACCATAAAAGAGAACAGAGCCTTCAAGTCTGCATTAATAAGGGCACTGAAAGCCCCACATAACAGTAGGCACGGTGCAAACGGCCTTACAGTCTTGAGCACCTGCACGTGAGAATGTATGAGTTAGCAACCGAGATACAAACCCGGTGTAAATCACTTCATTGCTTGGGCTGCCGTGGCTGGCTCTACATTTCCCATGGCCAGTGATGGTGTGTTCTCCTTGGTGAGGTGTCGAGCACTTGCGTGAGACTTTATGTTCTTAGCCAGACTTTAGCAGAGCCTGTAATGGGAGTCAGGGCTTGGAGGCAAGTTGTTAACGAATGGATGACTGCGTGGTATTATTTTCTTTTCAGTTGTGCAGCAGAGCTGAGTAAAATCAAATCTTTCCTCATTGACTTGGCATGTAATTAATGGTGTAATGTTGTCAGGTTCCTTGGTGATAGTGTCCCACGTGCATTTCATAATGGATAAACAAATAGCTGATCTAGGCTTCTTTTGTTGGTGTTATTTAGACAAGGATTTACAGACTCTGCTGTGCTGACGGGAGGGATGAAGTAGTTAGCTCCCCTATTGCAAACTGCTAGGAGTTAACAGCGAAAACCAAGTCAGGCAGTGGGGAAAGGGCAGGGGGGTGAAATAAAGAAAAGAGGAGAAAGAAATAGAAGGGAAAAAAAAGAAAGAAAGGAAAGGTCATGGGAGATGTTTAAAAAGAGAAATGAGAAAATGGCTAATGAAGATTCATTAGGAAAAAGGAGAGTACGGAGTATGAAGGGAGAAAACATTCTACCACGGTAATTCCCTGTATTTTTAACATAAATACACCCCTCTCCCACCCAGCAATCTCAGTGTTGTGCAGGCAGGCACGTTTAGGCTTTCACTCTGGATGTAAAAAGTTTAATTGGGAACTCTTAAAGCCTAAAATAAGGCTTTGAAAGCAAAAAGCTAAAGTAAAACGCAGCCAGGGTAAGCACTATTACACTCCAGCCCGATTGTTTTTCATTAAGAAAGTGGGGTGAAAGGGAGGGTTTCAAAGCCATATTTCAACGCGGGCTGCCACTACAGCAGTAAAAGCTGATTTTGCTATGCTAGCTGGCTGTGGGTTTGGGAGCAGACCCGGCGTATGCGGTGTAACATTATGATATGAATGCATGCACACAGGGTATTTTCAGAAGCCTCCTGCAGAATTCGGAGAAATGAACCCTCTAGTTCCTGCAGCCCTGCTCGCGGGAGCCAGCGCTCCTCTCCTGCCCCTGGGAGCCAACCGGGCTCAGACATGGCAAAGGCAATTTAAATTACAAGGTGCTGTATTTTCAGGCAAGTGGAGGAACTTCTAAGTGAACGCCAGAACTGGTTCCAGGGTGTGTTCAGCCAGCAGCACGGAGTAAAGAACTGGGGATAAAGTCTGCAAGGAAGTGCATAAGCGCATAGGGGGCTCCAACAGTCAAAAGAGCCATAAAAACGGCTGTAAGCTGCAAAAGAGCCTCATGATAAGCCCAGACAACCACTGCACAATAGATTCTAGAAATCAGAGATGACATGTGAAATTAAAAAACCCCAAATCTATATCTATAAGGAGACATATGTGTAACGTTAATATTTGTCATAGAATCATTAGGGATTGGAAGGGACCTCGAAAGATCATCCAGTCCTATCCCCCTGCCACAGCAGCATCACCTAGACCAAGTCATTAGGGATTGGAAGGGACCTCGAAAGATCATCTAGTCCAACCCCCCTGCCACAGCAGAATCACCTAGACCAAGTCATTAGGGATTGGAAGGGACCTCGAAAGATCATCCAGTCCAATCCCCCTGCCAGAGCAGGATCACCTAGACCAAGTCATTAGGGATTGGAAGGGACCTCGAAAGATCATCTAGTCCAACCCCCCTGCCACAGCAGGATCATGTAGACCAAGTCACCTAGGGATGCATCCATATTACACATGTGTATCTGCATCTGCTTCTATACTTTGTGCTCATAAAAGCGGCAATGCCTACGTAGACTGCCTTCCCACTAAATGCACTGGGAGATGGAGCATTTCAAACACAAGTGGTATTTTCCACGGCTTCCCTAAAAGCACAAGACAGACCCTCTCTAGGGCTGAACCCAGAGCAGTAGATGACAACTTTCCTCACAGAGCTTCATCACCAGAGCACAGCTGGTCTGAGGCTGCTGCAGAAGGAGAACACAGAAAGACAAAAGATGGATTTAATAACAGCAAGCAAATCAAGACAGTGGCTGACAGTCACTCTGCTTGTGCTAAGGTTTTGTGGGGGGTTTAACAAGCCGTTCTAACCAATCTTTTCACAGGTACCACGATACATTTGCAAGTCTTGGGTGCAAATGAGGTCAACAAGACTGTGCTTTGTCTGCATAAAGAGACACGCAATCGTGAGCATCCATTAGGTATGACTGGTGCCTCAGTTCCTGATTCGTGAAATCATACAGATGTCTTACAAAAAGAACTTCAATAAAGTTTGCAAAGAACCAGATGGAACGTACCAAGGGGCACTGAACAGCACATCGCAAGATGAATAATCCTATCCTCAGAGATGCTCAGCTGTGCTCACATCGGTGCTTTGCTGGTGGAGAAGCAGCTACAAGCACCCAGCAAGAATGTGAGTTGAATTTTGAGGCTTCTTTCAAACTGGGCCAGCTCACATACATCAGAAAATTTCCTCTTTCCTCATCTACCTAGAAATGTGATGAGAACCACTTCATTCAGAATCTTGAGGAACTATAGGAAGTCTGTGTATATGCAGTCTGACCACAGGCAGAATAACCAGGAAGAACTACGGCTGAGTGAGCTGCAGGGGTAACAGTTGCTTGGGAATTATTCTCCACTCCAACCGCACACGATTATTTTAATGTTTGATTGTGTTATCTTTGAGTCAAGTTTTTTGTTCTCCTGCCCGTGCGTTTCCTTGTGAAACTGTGGCAGTCTTCACGCCCTTGCTCACCGACTTGCACTGTTACAGTATTCCTGTAATATTCCATTAGAGTCATTACCTAAATATTCCCAGACGCCTTCCGAGCAGGCTCTCGGAGATTCTAGTAGACCCAAAGGTATCTCAAGAAGGGCTGTGTCTGCAGTTTTCCTATCACCGAACGAGTGAGAGGCAGTACAGCAAACCAGGCAAAAGGGGCAAGTCTCTTGGAGCAGAGGAGCCGTATGCCCAGGATTGTTCAGGAAGCTGTATCTATCTACCAAGAGGTCTTGAAGAAGCAGAAACACCTCCTTCTTCTCCAAACATCAGCTTGTGTTTAAAATGGTTCAGTGCAATGTCAATGACTCTGCAGGAGAACCACGCTTCCAAGAGCTCCAAGACCGACTTGACTGTCACGGCGATTGGTGCAATGTCATGTCAGTCAGACTGACCTTGAACCCTCGAGGAGCAGCAAAACCTTAATGCTACAGCAGCTCACTAACTGAAGGTTGTAAGAGCCCTCTGCAGCTGAGCCTTTGCATAGAAGAGATGCGGCTCCTGCAGTCCAAAGGAGCTTGTGTGGGAGGACCTCTAACAGCAGGAGGTCCACGTGTAGCACTGCGACGGCCTTGGACGCCAACCGCTTTGTGGAAGAAGATGGAATTGCGCCTTTGGCAAAACGTGAGCCTGCGATAACAGGAATGAGAGCAAGGATGACTGAACAAATATTTGCACTGAGCGCCTTGTCAGGACAGGGGAATTGCTACTGATACGATCTTCACTTTCAATGTTACTGCTTCTGACAGTCTTACAGACTTTGCAGATGTTTATTGGCCACTAAATCATTCTTCAAGAATGTTGACTCTGTTCCCAAACCTGAAGGATCTGAATGCGAAGGGGTTTGTTATTCAACACACGCTGCTGCTTTTGGAGAGAGTTGTTTTCAAGAAACCAGCAGGGAAGCACTGTCAACTGATAACAATACGGGAATGAATTCAGCCTTCTCAGCGCTCAGGACCTCAGCCATCGAGGCACGCTCGAGTAAAAGTGCACCACACAGCGGGGCATCACGTATTCCTGCGGCACAGCACACTGCCTGAGCTGTGACAGCAATGCTGTAGCACCTTAATTGACTTACACTGCAGCAAAGATCGCTGAGGAGACACAGGGCTTACCAGCTCATCCTGACTTTGATATCCTGCTTGCAGTTCTCATGAACTCTGGGGCCTCTGTAACACTCACTGCAGAGATTACGAGTGTTCTATTGGGCTCCTCTAACTGTAGGACATAACAACGAGGTGTATTCAAGCCCTCTGCCTCTTTCTCTTCGTTCCAGGAAGAGCAGTTGACAAAGATGCAACTGCTGAGCTGTAAAGGACACTAAGCCACAAAATCTCAAGCCAAACACATTTGCTTTCAAGTCGAGAGTATCTGAACCACGGGCAGCATGCCCAGGCTGTTTCTCTGAGTGAAGATGCCAATTCTATGAGATCACTGCAAATGGCTCTCACCTGAAAAAGCTACACTGGCCGCTGTTAAACTACACACCAACAGCAACGACACCAGAACTCTAGTAATTACAACAGTACAACCCCTAGTAATTACAACATTATAGTTACAACAATTATAACCCCTGTATTTTAAATAAGTGATAAAAATATATTTACACCTCTGTGCTAATAACCCCTGTATTTTAAATAAATGATAAAAATATATTTACACCTCTGTGCTAATAAAGTGCCAATTTATTGAAGCATTATCTGCTATCACCACAGGGGGAAAATGCACCATCCAGAGCTACTAAATACATTTCTCCCGAAAAGGCATTGATTTCCTTCACCAGTGTAGTACAAGTCATAAGAGTAGACATGATCTAATGTCAGTTAAAGCCAATAACCTCCTCTAAAACCTAACAGAATTGCTGTGTCAGCCTCCAAGATCAGCGTGTTATCAAAAGCAGCCCCTCGTAATGTTTCTCGCCGACAGAGCAAGCACCGTTTGTTTAGAAATGTCAGGTTGTTAGAGAGACAGAATGCTTCAAAAACATGTCAGACAGATGCAGAAGGCAGTAATAATGTCATACTCACTATATATTTGTTTTACATTTGCTGATTACAAATTTTCCTGGAAGTCAGGAGATTTCTATTAGGGAATTCTCTCCCGTGACAGCTTGCTGTAACTAGACACACACACACACACATTTATGGTAAGGCCATATGGTATTTATGGCTAAATCAACCTGGCATGCTTTGGAAAAGATCAGTTTGGAATAATTTGAAAGATCTGTAGATCAAAACCAACTCAGGAGTTTTAGCAGCATATATAAATAACCAGTCATCCCTCCCGTTACCATCAATCAAAAGAACCCTGCTCAACCAGCAGGGTTTTCAACCAGGGGAAATATATCCACACACACACACGTTTATGTGACAGCAAATACCTGCATTCATAGAAAGCAATTTCTCACACAGATGCAGTTGGATATCACCAGAGACTTTTGCTCAAAAACCAAACAACCTTTATCTCAGAGTAACTCACACATCTGTCATTTGCTTACATGCCTTTACCTTGCTTTGATGCTTTGGCAGCTTTCATGTATTTGTACAGATGGCCTCGCATCCTCGTTGCTTTTTGAAGATTTAACACCTAGAATTTTTCACTTTCTATAGAGAAATAATGTTCTATGGTTGCAGACATGGCTTATATGGAGAAAAAAAAACCTGAGCTACCTTGTCTTTCACGTCAAACACAGTGGGCTGCTGCAAGCTGTTGAGCTGAAGGTGCTGTCTGATGGTCCTACACTTTGCAAGGCATACCGGTCACACACCCTCCGAACACACACAGAGACCCACATTCTGGGCTTAGGTAACACCTGTCACATTCTGGCTTTGTTTTTATGTTTACTTTTACAAGCCTTGTTATCCTTTGTGGTGACACATAAACCCCAGAGTAATAACCAGGACACCGACACTGTGAGTGTCTGTACCCTTAGTCGCCAAAGTGGACCTGCCCAGAGAAACCAGTGTCTAAAAACCCTGTCATCAAGGCATTTTTCCAGATGATTTTGGTAATTTGAAGAGGCCACATTGCTCAGGCAGGCCTGCAGCAGCATCTCCTGCTGTGTTTCAGTACAAAGTGTAGGAACACGGAGCAATGCATCAGCACATCAGCTGTTTGCAGTCCTCAATCAGAAGAGCTGCTCTGCCACACCACCTCCTTTTCGATCAACTTCTTTCTCTTCCACCTCCTCCCACTTTGCAACTGTATCCTCATTTTTCTTTTGCTAGTGTGTCAGAGCAAGAGAGAACTGAAGCAGGAGGAAACTTTTGCTTTCAAAACACATCCCAGACGTTACAACCGCTGGGGGGGTGCTCGGCTTTGCAAAGTCAGCGCCAGGCTGCAGCGTCTTACCGAACGGAAGGCGCTGCGTGTGCGCCTGGCTGCTGGCACCAAACTGTTGTCGCTGCAAACATTTGTCAGAAGTTTGAAAACTGTAGTTGCTGCCCACCCCCCCTGCTCCATAAAAACATACTAGGAAGTATGAGTGGTGGATGCAAAGCCTGAGGTCCTGGGGCAAGCTTCCCCTGGTCGCAGTGCTGTGCACTCTGAATGTGGTGGGTAAGCTGGTTTGCACTTAAATTGAAAACAACATCCCTTCAAAAGTGGTGCCTTGAAGCAGAGATATTGGCAATGATGAGACTCACTTGCTGTAGTTACTGAAAGAGAAATTTTTAAGCGTGACTGCTATTTGACTTCTGTCCAAAGCCTCCTCCAAGTGCCATGGCCTCTAAAAATCAAGGGAGCAAAATGTTTTCCATTCAAGTGACTGGTAATGTAAAAGCACCACACTTGCATATTGAACCTAAGACTTAAATCCTACTCTCATTGTCAATAAAATCAGATCTGTTTCTTATCATAGAATCATTAGGGATTGGAAGGGACCTCGAAAGGTCATCTAGTCCAATCCCCCTGCCACAGCAGGATCACCCA
>JAOXOE010000506.1:9303745-9324741 GCA_028565055.1 Phoeniculus purpureus | reverse complement strand
CAATACTCCAGATGTGGTCTCACCAGTGCAGAGTAGAGGGGGAGAAGAACCTCTCTTGATCGGCTAACCACCCCCTTCTTGGCCACAAGAGCACACTACTGGCTCATGGTCATCCTGCTGTCTACCAGGACCCCTGCTCATCCAGGCTGGCTCTGCATATGACTGACTTCCTTTCATCCAGCAATTCCACTGCTCCTTACTCTGGCTTCACCCCACCATGACAGTCTTAGCCAAGTCCACTGGCCTTTGAAAAAGTTCAAAGTGACTCCAAAATCAGGGAAGCAAGGTCAGTTTGCAAGGAGAGAGGAGGCAGAGAGTGTGGTTTGAGAGAAACCCCAGAAAGAAAGGAAAATTCCCAGAATTTCCCAGAAGGGTATGGTTTGGGGTTGGGGAAGAGCAGAAATGTCAATTAGGCAATGAATGGCCCTAAAGCTTTTCTGAAAGGACAAACGGCAAGAACACATTTCTTGGCGGGGTAAAGCTTTCTTATAATTAGGGCTGCCCACAGTTGTACATTCATACAGCATATTGACATCCAATCTAAACCTACCCTATTGGAGCTTGAAACCATTCTCTCTGGTTCTGTTACTAATTACCCTGTGAGAAGAGACCAACAACAACGTCTCTACAATGTCCTTTCAGGTAGTTGTAAAGAGTGATGAGGTCTCCTCTAAGCCTCCTCTTCCTCAAACTAAACAGCCCCAACTCTCTCAATTTCTCCTCATCAGATTTATTCTCCAGGCCCTTCAGCAGCTTTGTTGCCCTCCTCTGCACTTGTTCAGCACTTCGATGTCTCCCTTGTACTGAGGTGGCCAAAACTGAACCTAGTACCCAAGGTGCAGCCTCATCAATGTTAAGTACAGGGGGGACAATCACCTCCCTACTCCCTGCTGGACACACAGTTTCTAATACGGGCCAGGATGCCATTTGCCTTCTTGGCTACCTGGGCACCCTGCTGGCTCATATTCAGACTCCTGTCAATTAGAATCCCTAGGTCCTTTTCTGTCAGACTGCTTTCCAGCCACAGTTCTCCAAGCCTGTAGCGTTGCATGGGATTGTTGTGACCAAAATGCAGGACCTGACATTTGGGTCTATTGAAACCCACACAATTATCCTCAGCCCATGGATATCATGTCAAGGTCCCTCTGAATAGCCTTACTACCCTCCAGCAGATGGACATTCTCTGCCAATTTGATGTCGTCTGCAAACTTACTGAGGGTGCCCTCAATCCCCTCATCAAGAACGTTGATAAAGAAGTTGAACAGCAGTGGCCCCAGCGCTGAGCCCTGGGGGACACAGGCTGTGTAAAGGACACTATCCTGTGTATAGTGTTCTTTAGTGGTGACATGGAAGGCGATCTGGAGTAACAATTACCCGAAACCGTCCCTGACTGCCAGGAGGAATCACAGCACCTTCCCAGCAGGCACCTTCTGGGGCAGATCTGCATCTGCCGGGAGAGCTGCAATATCAAAAAGGGGCAGGAGGTGGCACCAACCTCCCAGTAGTGACCCGCTGAGGCTGTGACAGGTTCGGGATGGCTCCGGGAAAGATTAATTTGCTTTCTCTGAATTTACACCTCCCATTCCTCCAAAATACCGCTAGCCAAGAGATGCAGGGGGCGGTTCACAGAGTTACAGAATCACAGAATGGAAGGAGTTATAAAGGTTCTCTGAAGATCATCTAGTTCAAACCCCCTGCTACAGCAGGAACACCTAGAGAAGATCACATAGGAACACGTTCAGATAGGTTTTGAATATCTCCAGAAATGGAGATGCCACAACCTCTCTGGGCAGACTGTTCCAGTGCTCTATTACTCTCACAGTAAAAAAGTTTTTCCTTATGTTTAGATTGAACCTTTTCTGTTCCAGTTTGTGACCATTGCCCCTTGTTCTGTTTCTGGGCACCACTGTTCCCATCCTCATGATACCCATCCTATAGACATTTTTAGGCACCACTGAGAAATCTCGGTTCCCATCCTCCTGACACTCATCCTTTAGATATTTTTAGACACCAATTAGGTTTCTCCTCAGTCTCTTCTCCAGGCTAAACAAATCCAGGTCACTCAACCTTTCTTAATAAGGCAGTTGCTCCAGTCCCCTCATCATCTCAGTGCAGAGAAGTGAGAGCATAGAGGGGTTGTTCACTACGCAGAAAAGAATCAGTGCTGATGGTGTTTGAAACACATTTTGCTTTCTCAGAGACCTGCAGCACTGAAATATGAAGTGACTTTTTAAGGGCCACATCACAGGTACCTGTGATATTGAGGGTGGCTTTGGGAAACAGCTGGACTCTGGGGAACTCCTTGCTGTCTGGTTAAAAGGTCAGCAATTTTTTGCTCAGCAAGAGTAGTATAAAGTCTTGTGCAGATCCTTTTGTTAAGTTCTTGCTCAGACCATGTGTAATGTGTTTGGTTAATGTAAAACACATATTTGTAGTGACTTCTTAAAGCATTCTATAATTTAATAGCTAATAGCCTGGTTAGTGATGACAGGAGTGAATGGATGATAGCACACACATATTACCAAGAATACTGGAATAGCTGTGGAGGAATTATGAGGACCTTAAGTTCCTATAGGATAGAGTTTTATTATGAGGGTTGAAGTATCTTTTTTTCTTTTATTTTTCCTTCCCTTCCCTTTCTTTGTCAGGCTTTGTCAGACCACTTGTGTACCTTCAAAACCAATTTAAGTGCTTTCGTTTTGCTATCTCTTTGCGAGAAGCATCTGGATTCTTGGACTGAGCAGATGTTATATAAATACAATACACTGTGGTGCCATATCAATACCAGTTGCTACGGTCAGATCTCAAAGTTATGTAGGTGCAGAAAGGAAATGGTCTTGGCAAATAAGATCATAGGATGTTTTTCAGTACAATATTTAGAAAGAGCTGCCATTTGAAATCCTCAGTAGGCAGTTGCACTACAAAAATAAAGGGGAACTACATGAGGTGCCACAGCAACAAATACGAGTCTGTCTCATACTGAATTCTTGCTTGCTGCAATCATTACCCTGCCTAAGTAAAGAACAGCAAAATGTATTGGATTATCAGGCATAGGAAAGCTGATGACTGATAGAGAAAAGCAACTTTACTCCAAAGCACAGATGGGAAGCACATACTGTCCTGAATTCATCCGCTTTTCCTTTGGAGAAGGACGAGTATTTAACATTATCTGTCCCCTGGGTATCAGTGTTGAACCAGGAATATTAGCTGCATATAACATTTCAAAGCAATCGTACTGTTAGCACAATTACAAACACAGTGATTGAACAATTTTACACTCTGAAAAGCAGCTACAAACAATAGATTCAGAGCCAGTTTTTCTCCTTGGAAGTTCAGATGGCTTCAAGCAGGTCAATTTACGGGCATGATCTAGGAGAGCTGATGTGGTGACACGAACTGTGTTGTGAAATGAGTAAATTATACCCTATTGCTAAAATATTTTTTCTTTCCTCTCTTTGTTTTCCTAGTACTAAGCAGAGGGGTTTGTGTTACTCATGCATACTGTCAAGGACAGAAGTCCTGATACAAACATGCAGTCATATGCTCAGAGCATTGCATGCTCTTTCCATTAAGGATGATGCACCAAATAAGCCATATATATGGCCCATTTCTAGTAAAAATACTTTCTTTCCATTAGTGGATCCGGACTGGGTGGGGGGAAAAAGAATCAGCCTGCAATCTACAGTCTTGAGGATGCCGTTGACAAAACATTTTCCCTAAATATTTTGAGGCATTTGGTGTGGATCCAGTGTCAGATTGACTGGAAAAGGAATAGAAATGACAGGAAGATTGTGAAGATTTTTGGGAGAGACTTGAAAAATGAAAATGTCTTTTCCAGATCTTTCCAACATTCCTCAGGTTGGCCAAAAAAGGGAAGGCAGTTTGCATCTAAAGGCTATTACAGGAGAGAATCCAGAAAGCGCTACTGGAGGATAAAACTTACCTTTGAAAACATCTTGGTTATCAAAGGAAAGAATTAGACTGTCACTTGGACTATTAAATTATTTGAAATATGAAGGATGCTATTGAAAGGGGTGTTGGAGATGATGGATTATACCTATTTTCTACACAGTGGCAAACGAGATGCATGGTGCTACGGTTTCTAGTGTGCTTCTTTTTTTATTTCTAATGATTTATTGGCAGAAGGCCTGTAAAAATAATGGAAAATCAAACCAAGTAACCAGTTAGTTTAAAAATGATAGCATTAATACTCCTGATCTTTTCAAAGCTGTATTTTTATTTCAAATAGTACTAGTCACTTTTTAAATAGGGTATTGTATGTTTTGTCTCTGGTCAGAGCAGGTACATGGTGTTTGCATAACTCACAGTGCACAAAGTTCTCTCTACTGTTGCTGGATACTCAGAACACCATTGAACCAAGACTGTGTATTTATAATGCACGTTTTCTTCTTGAAGTTCGTGTATGTCCCTGATTATAATTCCTACAAATTACTTGAATGCCTTCATGCAACTTAAAGTCATGTGTCAAAGTCAAGTCTTTTTAAAGAAGTGATTTGCAGAGAAATACACTAGCTCTTTTTATCTTAAATCTTGTCCTCTCAGCAGAAGGAAGGGATCTGACCAGAAGAACACAAACTTGCTTGTATGAAAAACAGTGGAAAATGTATAAAAGGAAGAAAGTACATCAGTGGTAATATTGCCAATCTAAATATTTCGGACACTCTAATACTGAGAGTTAAAAGAATGTGAGTTCTGCTGATGAGATGTCTTGACTGATGGAGAAAAAATAGCTTGAAAAGATATGAAAATTTAGGAGGTACAGTCTAAAAATACCCAAACCCCTAAGTTCTGAGAAGCCCCATTTCTAAGTCTGTTTTTACAATGAAGGATGCAAAATTACTCATCAAATGCTTAATCACAATCTTGTATAGTTCCTTGGCTGCTTGCTAACATGAGCATTACCATCCAGGCTGAGCTAGGCTCAGATCTTCCTTTGGTGGCTTAAATGATTTACTGTCCATGGATAGCAAAACAAAGACTCCAGAAAAGTTCCAGTCTCTAGGACATGCCCACACTGTGCCTGCTCTGAGGAAGGCAATTAGGTTTTTTCCTTATGCTTTGAACCAAACTACAGACAAAAAATACGTGCATAAGTTGTGAGCCACATGTTTCCTGTGTTATTTGGTCCAGTTAAAATACTACTAGTGTGTTAAGGCTTGTTGAAGACTGAATGTCTGCTTGTATCAGGGAAGCTGAGGCTAACAAGATTGAGTAAGTTTACTTTTACAACAGATTGTGGGTCTGTGATAGCTGAGCTAGGGACAGTATCAAATTAGTAGAGCATAAACCACATTTTCTGAAGAATAAGTGTAATGTATATAAAATCAGAAGCAACTCCATTGTCTTCTGCCATCCTTTGGTAAGTACATCTAAGATTTCAGTGTTTCACAGAATCACAGAACATTAGGGATTGGAAGGGACCTCGAAAGATCATCTAGTCCAATCCCCCTGCCACAGCAGGATCACCTAGATCAAGTCATGCAGGAACACATCCAGGCGGGTTTTAAATGTCTCCAGAGAAGGAGACTCCACAACCCCCCTGGGCAGTCCCTTCCAGTGCTCTGTCATCCTCACTGTGAAGAAGTTCCTTCTGATATTTATGTGGACTGTCCTATGTTCCAGCTTACATCCACTACCCCTTTGTCCTATCATTAGATGATACTGAGAAGAGCCTGGCTCCATACTCCTGACACCCACCCTTCACATATTTATAAACATTCATGAGGTCACCCTTCAGTCTTCTCCAAGCTCAAGAGACCCAGTTCCCTCAGCCTTTCCGCATCAGGGAGATGTTCCACTCCCTTCATCATCTTTGTGGCTCTGTGCTGGACTCTCTCCAACAGTTCCATGGCCTTCCTGAACTGGGGGGCCCAGAACTGGACACAATACTCCAGATGTGGTCTCACCAGGGCAGAGTAGAAGGAGAGGAGAACACTCCCCTTCTGATCCACCCCAGGATGCCATTTGGTTTCTTGGCCACAAGGGCACGTTGCTGGCACACGGTCATCCTGCTGTCCACCACGACCCCAGTTTGAGAGAACTTAACTCAGCCTATCAGTTAAAAGTTGAATCAGCCCCTTACTCTGCTTCTACCTGCCTGGAGAAGAGTGTCCTTGTTTGCTGCCTACATCTATGCAGTGTGAACCACCAGACAGCTTGGGCTCAGGCGACCATATATTGGGGAGGGGATTCCACTCCCTCTTGGAGGGATTTCTGCTTTTCTTTCTCTCTTGGCTTAGTGTGCAGTGCTTTCGGTTTCAGCCTTCTTCTTTCCCTCAGTCATGTAGGAACTGTGAGGAATAGAGGGAGCAGGCAGATGTATTTAACTGAACCATTGTTTTGTATTAACAATAGCTGCATAATAACACCAAGACAAAAGCGTTTTAAGTGGAGCATTTTAGGAGTTTTATAGCACAAGGCTGTGGACTGCTCCAAACTGTCCCACTCCTCCTGGGTGTCTGCCTTGCTTTTAACAGTCTCTCACCTGCTTACAGCATATGTCCTTCTACTTTGCTGTGTTTGTCAAGTGGCTGATTTCTTTACACTGTGTTTAAAAGAAAACCTGTTCCTTCAGCAGTAGCTTAAGGTAGAAAATTTAAATGAATACTGTTTCTATCAATGGGATTAATAGATTTGCAGTCTTCAGCATCTATGATATGTCATGCCTAGTCTTCCAGTGTGCTGTTAAACCAAATCAACAGATTTGTACAGAGATGCCTGATTCAGAACATAACAGAGAGCAGCTGTGATACACAAAGTATTGGTAATGCTCACTTGGAAACTTCTGGATCGTTCACTTCTCATTCTGTAACTTGAGAAATGAAATCACAAGAAGACCACTCCTCTGGGCTGAATTTGGTGTTTTTCACAGTTAAGGCTTTTCTGTTAAATGTGAGTTTTGACTTACAAGTCCAATCACAGCTCTTAATTTTATTAGAGAGAGAAGGGTAACTGAATGGTGAAATAGAAGCAGGCAGCTAAAACAATGGTAAGCTCTCCTGCATCTGCAAGTGTAATGCTGCATTCTCTACTCCAGGTTCTGCTTTCCAGACTGATATGTTTGTGTATCCTTATAGAAATAACCCTGTATTTTGTACAGTTTGGGTACCCCCACTGTTTTGTGTGTTTGGGTACAGCCACTGTTTTGTCTGGTTTTTCCTCTTCTTTTTCTTCATGTATTAAGGCTGCTCAGAACAATACAGTCAGAAAAGTTAACCTGTTTTACGTTTCATATGTGTTACACAGGAGTGCGACATCTTAACACAGTTGTTCTGTTTATACACACTAATGCCTGTAAAACATGGGCATAATGTTTTCATTGATCATCTGCATGCACATTATATGATATCAGCAAGGGAATATACTTCCTCTGCAACCCAGATACTTTGCACGCAGAGTCTAGGAAGTCCTTTCAATGGGCAGAATTAATCTAAATTATTACATGACTAGAAAACTTCAGAAGAAAAAGCTTAGGAAGTGGCATGAGTGATTTGATAGATTGGGCTCTATCATCAGAGCAGAATGAATGAGCACGTGCAGGCCTATGCTGAGAAGCCCTGTTCTGGGGTAGGTGCTTGCTGTATTTTAGATAAGACACACAACAGAGATCCTCACTGCTTGTGGTCATCAGAGAGTTTAAACCACTTTTGTAGTGTCAACACCAGTTCTGTGGCCAAGAGTCATGCATGTCATTACTCAACCCCCGGCAGTTTCAGCAGAATATGATATCCTTCTCTACTTCTGACACTAAGCTCACATTCAAAATTACTCATTCTTAAGCAGCTACTGCACTCCCTCTTTGTGTGGAAGCCCCTAACTCTTTGGGCTACTGTATAACATTTGATATTTCACCCTTCTGAAGGATATTTCATCTTCTGAAGGAAGGAGACATAGTAAGCCAGAAGGTGTAGATGAATGTCTGCTTTAAAGCTTGCTTCGTATCTCCAGTGCATCACATGGCTGGCAGCAGTTTAAATCTCAAGCAGATTCTCAAGTAGAAGCAGGATACTCGGAGTCATGATGCGGGCAAATTTGCTGCAATGTTGACATTTTCCATGCCCGTCCTTGAGAGGATAAGATAGCTCAGTCCTAAGTGTGAGTGTGAATGTCATGGTTTGGTCTCTGCACAGAATCCAGTCACATCACTGGCAACTGCATCACACTGTCTTGACTATAAATTGATCTTCAAAATAATTTTCAGTTTTCCTTTGTATCTCTACAGCAAAACCCCTCCTAACTTTAGACTGGTCTTTCTGGTGTTCTTTCAAAGTTGCCATCACTGCTATGGACAAGAAAAGAAATAGTGGGAAGCTGGTAGCTGGTTCTTTTCTCTTACTGGATGTGAGAGGGATGAAAGCAATGTTCTAGTTCAGTGGTCTTTGGCAGACTGGTGTCAGCTTTCTTGGCTTTTTTAAATAAGAGAAGATCAGATCCTTGTGGATACTTTCCCACTGAGTGCATTAATTTCTGTGTAATTCAACTTTTGGACATTGTGTCCTCTAGGAAAACATAATCTCAGTGGAAGATCTTCCTACACTCAGCAATTAGTGGCTATCAGCTAAAGGATATTCAGGGGAAAAAGGGTTTCATTCTGCAAGTAGATAGGGATATTTGTTTCTCATTCCTCTTTAGTCTACATTTCTCCCTGCCCCTTACAGTTATTTCTGTATTTCCAATGGAAACAAGCACGGAGTAGCTTCTTTGCAAGACAGCAGCAATTACTTGGTTGGAAACTTACAGGGATACTTAGGAACCTTGCTTAAGCGGAATCTATGGTGGAAGATATCCAGGAAAAACTACTGGCAGCTCAGATTGTACTCTGAGTAGTGTTAGAAGATTTAAGTCTCTCCAGAGATGCTAAAAAAAAAAAAGTAAATTAAATGTAAGATACTAATAAGCTGTGCTAAAGTGTAATGTCAATATTCATATTGAATAGGTGGAAATGGCAGGATGGAATCCAGATAGGGAACAAAAGGTGTAACTGAAAACATCAGAAACCGATTTCACCCACGTCAGTCACTAGGCAAAGATTTTCAAAGAGTGGGTCCCTGTACAGGTGCATTGAGTGTTGGCAACAGAACAAGAAAAGTTCAGCTGTGACTCAGTTTCATTGGGAAGGAGAGAAAATCTTTGATATAATGAACACAATTAAAACAGTTATGTATCAGGACCCTCATTCTCATTGTTGTGCACGTGGAACAGCTTTTTCTTGCTGCACAAGCAGAGAGTAAGCCTCTTTGGAAGCCCAAAGAAGGTAACAGAAGTCTTTAGATGGACTTCAGCGGGTCTTTCACCAAGTCTTTGACTGGCACATCATGTAAGCAGAAGTCTTAAATGGGAATAAGACTAATTCTTTTGGCTTGAACTGTTGCAGACACCTTCCCTAACATTTTGCATGGGGAAGGAGCAAAGTTTTAATACAAAGACTTTGCTTTCTTGCAATGCACACAAGGCAAATGCCTTTGTAGTGACAAACCCAGCAATACCAGGGTTTTATAAACTGCAAGAAACAATGAATCCTTAGAGGGACGTGTGACTCTATTAAAGCCAACCCATGCACTCAATTTAATTGTGGAACATTTGCTAATCTAGACCCAGAGTGCCCAATGCCAGGCATTAATAAACCCTCAATGCCCAGTCATAAGAAGGGTGCCACAGGGATTTAAAATACCAATTTCTGGAGCTCATAGGTTTCGTGGCATTATCTGCTATAGTTTTACCTCATTCAGCAGTGCTTAAATTTCTTTTGGGCTTTCCATGAGCAGGCACTGACCTATTATTTGGCCTTTAATGAAGAACAGAAGCATTAAATGCTCTAAAGTTTTCCAATAAAGAAGTAAGCCATTACTGAATTTCACTCATTTTATCCTAATAACATTGCATTTCCTGCCAATAGCTTAAAATATGCAGTTATTCTCCTTGAAAAGAAAAAGGTCTTAACTTTAAAATAGGACTCTGGAAATGATAGAATATAAACATGTGCTGACATTAATTACTGTAATATTTATCTATAAAACAGATGGTAGTGCTTTCAAAAATGTGTGAGCAATGATCAGAATGAATTCATTAGGCATTTATACTGCTGTCATGTACTCACATAGGTGCTGCCTTGGACCCTGCCGTATGCTAAGGGGCTCTTTCTTTTTAAGTGAGGTTTTACCAAACAGATGGAAAGCATTATTAACTACTGTTTTCCTTTCTTGTCAAAGATGTTTTGTCTAATCATCACTATAATTACACATCCACATTGTACTAAATCATGCTGTATAAACATTTAGAACAGAGTGGATTATTAGGGTGAAATGCAAAGTATTCCAGACATTAAAACAAAACAAATATGGACTGGACTCTGCTGAACAATAACAATTTTCAACGTCAAGGACAGACAAAACATAATTTAATAGCTTTGGCTTTTCTTTCTTCCATTTATGTCCCATTATACTATGTACATGCATTCTGGGTGCTTTCAAAAATCTACCTCCCCTTTCTTTGTGTGAATATTTTAGTGAGGAGACATTTTCCTTTATACAGCAGCTCCTTGCTGTCTCTTGCTGCTGCTATTTTCTTCTTTCCCTTTAATGTATGACCACAAAAGCATTCAGGAACAAAGCAGACAACACTGAAATCTGTGTGTAGGGGGGGGGCCCTTTCTTTCTTGGCACCCAGAAGATTTCTATTCTTGTTGAAGCAAGTGTGTTTCATCAGGGTTGCCAACTCTCTTGGGACCATTTCTGTAGTACTCAGTTTTACTCCCCATCTGTCTGGTGCAAAGTCACAAAATATTGGCATGAACAACTGCATTTCTGTCAGGCTTGTGGCTCCACACAAAGGCTGCCACAGTCTCATATCAGATCATCACATCAGTTTGGGAATTTCTGGCACAGGCAGTGGTTCGGCAAAGTTCATACCACGTGGCTGTACTTGACCTATTTGGCTGAGCAGTGAGTGCAGGGGTGATGCATTTGATTTAACATCTATGCTGCAGATGCCTATATTTGTGTTGGTCATTCTCTATAGTCAGTGGTAAGACACAGGAGTTTTTACGTCACTGGATTAATTGGCTATACTGACAGGGTGAATTCTGCTCTGGTGCCCATATCTTTCTATTTCAAGGCTCTCTGAATTTCCAGGATTTAAAAGGTCCTGCTTGGAAATAATGTCTTCGTACTGTCCCAAATCCCTGTGAATATTGTCTTACAGTGTCATAAAAGTGAATTATTCTCCCCAATGGACATCGCATACGGCATCTGTTCAATCACTACAGTCAAAATTTAGATTCTGTCTGAGACTGGAAGAACACTTACTGTATCTTACATATGTTTCACACTTACAAACAACAAATACCTCAGGACTGTGTACAGTTCCAGGACTTTTCTAAGAGTCAGGCTGTATCAACATTGAACGTAGCTAAAGATTATTGCATCAGCTGATTTTTACAAGATTAAAACTGTGTAACTGTAGGTGCTATGGCCACACACTAACATTCAGAAAAGTTTCTCTGGGTTTAGACCTTTCCTATATAGATGCTGATCCGGAATAGAATTGCGCAGTGTCCTGCTATTCTGGAAATACACTGAAGCCAGCTGCAGAACTAGCTCAGTTTCTGTGACACTGGGCAGATAAAGCTGGTTTCTAGGGGCCCTGAAATGCTGAAAGAATCCCAAACAAAGTCTACAAGGAGAAATAGAAGTACATTCTATGAAAAGCAAACTAACTGTCTTGAACAGCAGAAAAAAAAGATCCATCTGCACAGTACTGATTCCACCTAAAGGATAAAAATGCTGGAGTTTAACAAAAAAACCAGCCCAGAAAAGCAACATAACCAACAATAACGTCCATTATATTTCCAGAGAAATTGTCTTCCTTGTATCAATCCTGTTTTTGTTCCTATTAAAAAAATTAATATAAATAATTAAGCAGTACAAAGAAAGGTTTTTCTGCTACAGATGAATATAATTCTATCTACAAACTTTACATACTATGTCGGAAGTTGATAGTGCCTTAGACTGTATCAGCGGCATTCTCTGTGGTAATTCTGTACGCTGCCTGAGGGAAACCAGGAGTACAGAGCTGGGTGTTACTACAGGCTGATTAGAGAGTCTGCAACAATATGCAAGACTTTGGGCTTGATTACTGTCTTCTACAGTATAAAAGCTCATGTAAACTGTTCCTACATCAGTAAATCCATTATGCCTTTCCACAGATGCTTTTTTACAACTTCTGCAGGACATAGCTCAAGGGCTACTTTCTCACTCTCCTTTGTGGATGGCAAAGGGTTTACTCAGTTTAGTTACACTATGTTGAAATGACCCCAAAGTACTACCATGTCACTAGCTGACAAGGCAGTAGGTGCCTAATGTGGCTCAGCTACATGAGGGCTACTGCAACTGTCTTGGTTCAGGAGAGCAATTTGCAGCTACTGCTTTGCCTTGTCAGTATTGCACAAGGGTTGCCCATGTGTTCTGCCTTTGTGCCCAAGACTGAACTAAGGTGAGTCTGATCAGGTGAGACAGCTCCCAGCTCAAACACTGATACACTTTGGGCTCAATCTGTTTGCAGTGGTGTGCTCTTAAGAGCACACTCTATCTTTTCAGTAAGCTGTTAAGGACTGCTATTCCACTTATCTCTAGTGACAAGCCATGCAGAAGCTGTCACTCTGTGCCTTCTGGAAAAAGTGGATATTCAGGATGTCTTTGCAAAGAACCTCTGAAGTTGTGAAAGGAAAAGCTAATGAATGTCACACACGGTACACAAATCCATGCCACATGAAGAGTTTCTCATGCTGTGAGAAAGCCAAGGAGAAAACCAGACCTCTGTCTGCTTTGAAGCCACCTGTTTGTATTGGAACTGGCTGGACAATTGTGGAGTCACCCTCATGCCACATTCTAAAGCTGACATCAGC
The DNA here is from genome assembly GCA_028565055.1 of Phoeniculus purpureus. NCBI lineage: Eukaryota > Metazoa > Chordata > Aves > Bucerotiformes > Phoeniculidae > Phoeniculus > Phoeniculus purpureus. The sequence goes on along the minus strand of JAOXOE010000506.1, from coordinate 9,311,819 downwards.
AAGTGATCAAAGCTATCAATAACAGAAGGACCTCAGGCTATCCCACAATGTCTTTGATACAAAGAAAGAAACACTAAACCCTTAGCTGGCCACTTTGATGGAGACGCTTCATCTGGTAAGCACTGTTCTGTACCTCATAGTGGAGCGAAAGGTCTGTAAACCTTTCTGGAGCACACATCTATGAACAATCTTCTGTTACTGTGGTAAAAGGGTCTCTGTGATGCTGCTGGACATTTCTAGTTAAAAGCTCCTATGAGGTTTAACAATGGTAGATATTATATGACTGGTGTTTAGGGCTATAATTTTTTTGTGGTGCTAATTAGCTGTTGCCTTTGTGGCAGATTTCAGCCACTAAATTGCCTTTTCAATGTTGAAAGCAGGACACTGCTGTTCTAAGAAAGAAAAAGTTCTCTGTAGTTCATGTATGGGTATTCAGCTTGCCTTGGATGACACAAAAAGTCACATTCCTCTTCTTGTCAGTATACCAACTTCACTATGCTGAAAATATATTGAAGACTGTGATAATGAGACAAACTTTCAGCTTGCCTGTTTAACAGTTGGATTAGTGTCCTACTTCTCAATGGAGAAGAACAGAGACCTAAGTGTAACAGCCCCACCCTGATCTCATGACTGACCCAGCAAAGACCTCTGTGGCACAAGTAAAAGTAGGAAAGAAATGGGAGATACTCAGTTAAGTCCTGGAATCATGAGGAGACAAACAGCCTTTTCACCCTCAGTTCCAGAAGGACATGGAACTGTTGAGAGAGAGTCCAGCACAGAGCCACAAAGATGATGGAGTGGAACATCCCCCTGATGAGGAAAGGCTGAAGGAGTTGGGTCTCTTTCACTTGCAGAAAAGGAGACTGAGGTGTGACCTGATTAATGTTTATAAATATATGAAAGGTGGGTGTCAGGAGGATGGAGCCAGGCACTTCTCAGTGTCATCTCATGATAGGACAAGGGGCAATGGGTGTGAGCTGGGACATAGGAGGTTCCATATAAGTATCAGAAGGAACTTCTTCACAGTGAGGGTGACAGAGCACTGGAAGGGGCTGCCCAGAGGGGTTGTGGAGTCTCCTTCTCTGGAGATGTTTGGAACCCACCTGGATATGTTCTTGTGCAACTTGATCTAGGTGATCCTGCTGTGTCAGGGGGATTGGACTAGATGATCTTTCAAGGTCCCTTCCAATCCTTAATGTTCTGTGATTCTGTGGTTCTCTGAACATGATCTGCAACCTCCTTAATTCAAGGTATTTTCTTTACAGCCTGTACAGATTGTAGGTGCTCTGAGCAGCTGCTTCCCTCCCAGATTAGGGAATTTGGAGCACAAGAGACTTCTGAGGAAAGACCTTTGAATTTCCAGTCCTACAAAAGGGCTTATGCCTTGGCATCTGCATTTTGAGTTACCAGAAGGGTGGCGGGAAGGAAAACCTAGAGTGAATGTCAGTGCACACTCCTGAAATTGGTTAGCTCTTAACAGCAGGAAGAGGAACCTGGCAAAATTTCAACTGGTAACCAGATTTATCCACGCAGTGAGGGAGGCCCTCCTAGTGGGTGCTGCACAGGTGAGCTCTGCATGCGCTGATGCTGAGCTCTACAGCTTCACTGTCATCAGAGAGTTCTGCAAGTAGAAATACTGCTGCTACCAGCTGAGAACCTCAAAAGTAGAAATTAGACTTAATATTAGGAAAACTTTTTTCACAGAAAGAATGGTCAGGCACTGGAATGGGCTTCCCAGAGAGGTGGTTGAGTCGCCATCCCTGGATGTATTTAAAGTTAGTTTGGATGAAGTATTGAGGGATATAGTTTAGGGGTGAACTCATAAGGTAGGGTAGATGGTTGGACTCGATGATCCCAGAGATCTTTTCCAACCAGAGTGATTCTGTGATTCTGTGCATGCAGAAAAGGCAATTGTCTTAAAAACTATTCCCATACCCATGTCTAGTCCATGTGCTCTTTCCTAGTGTTATCACTGCTGTTTTCCTACTGTTATCACCATTGATGGAGTATGGGCTAGTACCACTGAAAAAAGCACTACAGACTCAAAACCTGGTAGGTTTGCTCTAGTGCAAAGCTTTTGGCAGACTGTCAAATATATCACTGGAGACTGCCAGCTCCAATAGTATTTTATCCATGGTAGCCTGTAAAAGATCAATAGCAAGGCTAATCATGAAAGTAAGGAGACATCATAAGAGAGCCGTAAAACAAGGGAAACTGTGAGTTTCACCTGTCATTCCTGTTGATTCTGGATGGTTTCCGTTAACAATTTCATAATGCCTCATGAATTTCCATAAGGCACAGGGCCCAGCACATGCATAAAGAACTTTTGGATTTTTTTTTTGCCCATAGGGTTGAATGCTTAATATAGAGAAAAAAGTGTGAGCTATGGAAATATAGGCTGAGATTGCAGTAGGGGACAATTAGCCATCTGGACTCAGATATTCCAGGTTGTCTGGTAAGCCCCAGTGCAGTGCAGATAACTCTAACCTCAACACATGAGCAGACAGACCCTGTAGCTGCCCCAGGGACCTCTTTAGCTGCTGTTTAGTTTTAGCTTCAGTAAAATGACTCTAGGCTTTTGCCAGTGTGAAACCAGACACAGGTCCTGGCAGCTTAGTTCAGAGGTTATCTAAACTTACACTATGGGTATGCCAAGTCTGCAGGAGTCTAGCTTGATTTGCCAAGAAGAGGGACAGAAGATGGGCTAAATTATGCAGGATTAGACTCACACAGCTGCGTTCTATGATTCTGTGATTTCAATATTTGCACCAGTGTGTTGTGATATGCAGCACAGCCATTGATTTTTCTCAGATGCCAGCCAGCGGGAGCAGTGCAGGAACAGGACGCAATCAGAGAGAAGAAAGGGCTCCTATTCCCCCTCAGCTGCCTCCTCCGACCTTCTGTGCTCAGCATGAAGTTGAGAGCAAAAGGTGAAAGACTCTTCAGTGTTTCTCTGATGGGAGGACACTTATCAGGAGATGGGGCTCATGCCTAAAAAGGAAGCAACCAAGAAAGAAACTTCCAGACAGCAATTATAAAACAATCCCAAAGAGCAGACTTTAGACAGATCAGTTTAGATCATAGGAGACAATTTATGAACCTATCGTGTTCTGTTCTGCGCTAGATTGAACAGTGAGCACACAGAGACTACACGGTCAGGTTTCTTCATCCACACCCGTACACGTACCACTTGCTGTGATGGAAGGTGATGGGCCAAGCAGCCAGATTTCAGACGTGCAAAGGTATAGGGCAGAGGAAAAAGAAAGAATGATTCTGTGAATACATCAAAAGGTTTACTGAGCTAGGACTGTGCACTCAGACTTTTAAAAGATAGAGTAGAAAACCCCACATTAACGATACGTTTGATAAAAGGGATTATGATAGACTTTACCGAATGAGAAAGAAAAGCCCTTCCATTTTCACTGAAGAAGACTTATTTGCGTTGTATTTAATCTCTAATGGAACTGCAGAACTATGGGAGAAGGTCCATCCAGCCCCTGATGGCTGACTGAGGAGAATTATTATACATATGCACACAGACCACGTCTCATCTCAGGCAATGTACTTTTCTGTCATTCATTCAGACACACACAACTGTAGCAGATCCAGGCCGATCAAAGATGTATTCTGTGGCATGATCAGTGTGTAAGTTGAACCAGCTTTAGAAGGAAAGTGCAAAGTCCAAAAGCTGTAAAAACAATAAATAACATATCACAGTGCCAGAAGATGACAATTTTTATTTCACTTGCTATTAATTCCTCAGTTTAGCCCCTGAGAGTTCAAAAAAATAGCAATTTCTATACTTTTAATACTCTTGAAGTTCTGCTGTAGCAGAAAATACTCTGCAATCCTTTAGGGAGGCTCATTAGTTCACAGTTTCTGAATTCTGGATGCCTGTTAGACTTGAAATATTTAAACAGTCAATGCGGAAATCTTCTTCTGACATCTATTAGAAAACAATAGTTAATGCTGCAGTACACAGTGGTGACAGGTATCTGTGTTCTTGGTAAATTATCAGATTCTGTCAATCTTTGAACAATTTTTGCAAGGCATTTTTGTTCTTTCCTTCAACAATCCTGGTTTTGCTTGGACTGTATCAGTCTCCATATCAACACTCAAGAAAAATTAAACTAGACAGCAAGTTTGGAGTTGTACATACACCTTGATGTAATTTGAAAACAATGGGAGATTATATCACCAACAGATACTTGATCTGCTTGGTATGAACTCCCAGGACACTGCCATAAGCCCGGCAGCGTATGTGATGTCTACAGAAAATGTCATCCACTGCCCAAAGCTGCTGCTTCCTGTTTCATGTACACAAGGGTATTATTAGGTAACGTAATATTGACAAAGTAATGGTTGCAATTTTTTTTATCCTGTTTCCGTTGTTTTGGTGGGAGGAATTCCTAGGCTGAAGTTACCTTTGCATGGCTGAATTTATCCCTTCTATTAAAAGGTGGCTTTTATTGCTTGTCTGTAGAATCTGAAGTAGCAGTGCTCCAAGCAGATGGCTGTCCTCTGTGTCACAAGACAGAAGTTCTGACTTCTGCTTATCTCAGAAGTGCTGAGATTCTGTTTATGAATCAAGATAGATCTTAGTGGCATCTGTTTACCCATACAAATCAAAATTATGAAAATAAACTAAGAATTGAAGAAAATTGGTAGAGATAAAAAGTCTTGTCTTCTGCTTCATTGACATAAGTAAGATGGAGAAGTGCAAGCTGCTATAATAGTAGACTACTGTGGAAATAAAACTATTTCCCCATAGACATAAAGCTTATTGATTTCCTGTTGTCCTGAAGAAGTTTAAAATGACACTGAGTGAGGACTAGAGGAGTTGATTGAGCAGACCCAAAACTATGCTGCTTCTGACAGTGGGGGGACTCATTCACCCCCTTTGGTCACGTGGTCCTCACATCTCACTTGCACCAACTCTGACCATATAGCACAGTCTTGGAGAATGAGACTGACTTGCTGACTTGACAGAAACCTTCCTTCTGTGAGGTTTGTTTTCAGTTGGGAACTGGAGCTTCCATGATCTGGCAGCAGTGGGAGCATGTAGTTGTGAGTGGGAATGAAGGTGAAGTCCCTGCTTTTGGTAGTATTGTCTCAGAGAGGCTTTTCATAGAATCATTAGGGATTGGAAGGGACCTCGAAAGATCATCTGGTCCAATCCCCCTGCCACAGCAGGATCACCTAGACCAAGTGGCACAGGAACACATCCAGGCGGGTTGCAGCCTGCAGAGTCCTCACTGGGTGCCTGGGCTGTGGAGGACATATTAAGATAGTTTGGGCAGCTAATAAAAGCACCTTGTAGTCCAAAGAGATTGTAGGAGCTGCACAAACTCTTTCCTTCAAGTTGTAGCACTCAAATCACACAAGTCTTTTGTTGTATTGGCAAGTATATTTCTTTCCTGAAAAAGTGCCACTGAGGAAGAAGGCTTCAGTTTGAAAGGTGAGATAATACTAGCATTATCTCAGGCTTCCCTAAATACAAATGGTTATCATCTCTACATTTGCCCTGGACCAATTCAATGTCTTGTACAAGCTAATAATTAAACCTCACTAGTTTTGCTGAACTATAACCCTTGAAAGTCTATAACCCTTGAAAGCCTGTAGTTCCCTGTAACATCTAGGCAGAGCTTACCTGCTCTTTTCACCTGCTTTTACATATGGATATCTGAATTACAGAGCAGGAAGATGCTTGTTTTGTTTATACTAGTTGAATTGATAGTGTATGTTTACTAATAGCCACACATCTTGATTTAGCAGTTTTATGTGAGGAAGTAAAACTCCTCTAATTTTGTTTCTTGAAAGAATAAATTCTGGAACTTGCACTCAGCCTGATCATTCAGACTGGTGGAAGGGCCTTTCCAATGAAGCTGCTGGGAAGAAACAAACCTTTTCTGTGTTGCTGTCTCAGGGCTACATTAACTTGTGAAGCTGACCTATTGCAACTCCATGGTGACACTGCGGGAACAGCTGTGAGATTCTGGGCTGCCCTGTACTATCATCTGGCAGAACATGCTCCTACACTGTCTGCTCCTCAACTTTTGAGACAATGTGCAATCTCCTTTTGCTATTCCTCAGATGTCACAGGCAGCACAGCAGGACCATGCCTCCAGCTTATACTGAGGAATATGTAGGATCAGATAGAATTTGACTAGACTAGGCTCTTAGCAGACAATGCAACTGTAGAATGAAAGGAAGCTACGAAGAAGTAGCCACAGGAAGTGCCTTTCACATGTCAGCTACTAGCTGCCTCCAATGTGCCCTGCAAGCAGATAGCACATGGTGTCTAAAGGTCAAAAGGAAGTTTTCTGATATCAACTTTCATTGCTTTTGTAGTGCTTGTAAGATACAATCCAGCACATAGGGCTAAAGTTTCACAGTTTTTTTGTGCCTCACAGTATGACTCTATAGCAACATCTGTGTCTGTCATGATGCTTTCTGTCACTAGAAATCTCCTATAAAGGACTTTACTTTCTCGTTCCAGTTTACAGATGAAGGAAGGAATATAATATAACATAAATATATAATGTCATATTTAGAGATCATCCAGCCAGCTGCCTCAAAATTGAACCCTGGCCACCAAATCCCCATGGTGTGATCTAACCATTGCAAAACAGACCTTCCCTGTGTGTGCTGAGCCAAAGCATGGAAAGTCCCATCTCATGATGCACGAGAATTGATTATTTTATACAGAAGGGGTAAAATAATAAGAAACTCTATGCAATTTTAAGAGCTGTTGACTTGCACCTATATTTAAGAAAACACACTGTTAGAAAACCTGTCCTTGCTTCTTTAGCTAAAAATTAGGGTGTTTCAATTTCAATGTAGCGGTTGTTTCTGATCTGCTTAGAAACAGCTCTGTTTCTGATCTGTTCTTTCTGGTTGAGCAAGTCTCTTCTGGTTTCTTGACTAGCCTTGTCAGTATTATCTCAGGGCATGGTTCTTCCCATTTCCAAGATCCCTATGGCTAGGTCAGGTAGGTGAGAACAGTTCTACCTAATTCTTTTGCACATTCATGTGTCTTTGTACTAAGAAGCAGATGTTTTCTAATAAATATCATCTTTCCTAGAGAAGTAAAGAAGAACACTGGAGGTTTTTCAAACAGCTCAGACAACAAGATGCTGACCGCTGGTCACCATTAGTAAATTAGCCTCCAGCTATTTTTGAGCAAAAGACTTACTGAAAATTCATGCTTGCAATTGCTTGTTCAGTGAGTTGTAATAAAACTAAGCACCATAAGGTGAAGTACTAAAAAGCTGCAGTTGAGAACCACTTATGTTTTTCAGAAGGAAAGAGACAAAACCAACCGACAGAGGACTGAAGAAACAGGAAATACATGCAAGAAATCACTGCAGAGTGTGAAGGAAACAGTGCATGATAGATGAGAGTATGCCTCAGTTCTGCTTCTACAGACACCACTGAAAGATTTATTAGTGGTTCCTCAGGAGCAGGACCAAACTCTGTATAAGTGGCTAGTGAAATGAAAACAAGAGGTCTGGAACTGGACTGCGAACAGTTTACATCCTCTGTTGTCCAGTGTGTACATTAAGATATGACAACGTATACATCCTCAAAAGCTCAAGATAAAATAGAAGACAATTTAGCATGCAGTTTGTTTCCTCTGTGGAAAAAAACCACAACAATTTCTTAATACCATGCAAAGAATTTATCTACTTTCACAAACTGCAGTTGCATGTAAATGCAGCAGACTGTAAACCTCAGGAAAAATGTGCAAGCACAAAACTTCATATGGACTTCATTTTGTTGACATTTCAGTCAAGAAGAGACTACTTTCAGTGATCTTAACAGGAGCTGAAAAGAAGTCCAAATATACAGTTACTGCAGCTCTTCATGTTGAGTAATAAAGATGAGGAAGCACCACTGAATTGTCTGCTAGTAACTGAACAACACTGTGGATGTAAAATTCACTGGAAAACCAACAGCCAAACAAACACAAAAAGCCCACAGAGATCCCAAACTTCTGATCCTGCTCTGGCAGGGGGATTGGACTAGATGATCTTTTGAGGTCCCTTCCAATCCCTGATGTTCTGTGATTCTG
>JAOXOE010000506.1:9263368-9303645 GCA_028565055.1 Phoeniculus purpureus | reverse complement strand
TCTAATGATAGGACAAGGGGCAATGGGTGTCAGCTGGAACACAGGAGGTTCCACATAAATATGAGAAGGAACTTCTTCACAGTGAGGATGACTGAACACTAGAACAAGCTGCCCAAGGGGATTGTGGAGTCCCCATCTCTGGAGACGTTTAAAACCCGCCTGGATATGTTCCTGTGTGTCTTGGTCTAGGTGATCCTGCCATGGACTAGATGATCTTTTGAGGTCCCTTCCAATCCTTAGTGTTCTGTGATTCTGTGAAGGGGGACTTTTCCAGTGAATTAATGTGATTCTGCATTTAAAAACCTCACTGTTCAAGTCACTAAAATGTATATTGAATGATCTGGATTGAGGGGGTAAGCCCTTGGGGTCCAGCTGACTTTGCTGATGCAAAAACTTCTTGCAATACGCAAAGAAGTGAGCACAGTGTTCAGAAGTTGGTACCTCTCTGATTCATAAAAGGAGATGGTTAGAGATCAGTCATCAGATGTAAAAGGTCACCTTGAGGGACAGAGGTATTCATGAAGACTTTACTATGAGACCCAGATGGTTGTGTGCATGTGATACCTGTGGGGTTTCACAGAAACTTGTCTAGGCATTGATTTTGACCTTTTCTCGTTCTGGGTGCATCTAGAACCTGACTTTACTTCTCCCATAATCATTGCAGAGGAGACCACTATTAGCTTTGTCTGTGACAGGGTTGTCTTGATGGGGCAACAGGGGTGGCTTTGGTGAGAAGCTGCTAGAAGTTCCCCCTTGCCGGCTTGCTCCAAGATGGATCTGCTGCTGGCCAAGGCTGAGCCTGGCAGTGAGGGTAGTAGCACCTCTAGAATAGTGCATTTACTGAAAGGGAAGAAACTAAGCCTGTGCAACTGCAGGGAGAATATGCGAGTGATACAACTGCTGACACCAAGATTAATGAAGAAGGAGGCAGGAGGAGGTGCTGCAGAACCAGAGCTTTCTCCCTGAAACCTGGGGTGAGACAGATTGTCCCACTGCAGCCTGAGAAGCAGCTATGGGTTGTCCCACACCAGAGCAGGAGGCTTCTGTGGGAAGCCTGTGCTGGAGCAGGCTCCTGGCAGGACTTGTGCCCCTGCAGGGAGCCCATGCTAGAGCCATTTGTGAACTGCAGCCCGTGGGAAGGATTTGGATTGTAGTTCAGGGAGAGAGCCTATGCTGGAACGGGAAGAATGTGAGGAGCCCTCTCTCTGCAGAGAAACTAGCAGCAGAAACTCTGATGAGCTGAGTGCACCTCCCTTGTCTCCCTGTGCTGCTGAAGGGGAGGAATTAGAGAATTCAGGAAGAGTTAGAGAACTGGGAAGAAGGGAGGGGTGAGGGAAAGGTATTTTTAAAGATTCAGTTTTTATTCTCATTATCTTTTTCCCAAATTGAGTCTTTTTTGCCTGTGATGGTAATTGCTGAGTGAGCTCCCTGTCTACCCGTGAGCCTTCTGTTCCTTTCTGTCTGAGGAGGGGAGTGGCAGAACAGCTTTGGCGCGTACCTGGCAGTCAGCCAGGGTCAACCCACAAGGACAACAGCAGCTTCTCACTGTCCATCAGACAGGAACAGTTTCAGTTCCCCTGAGGTGCACAGCCTCATCCTGTTGAACAGGGAGCGCTTGGTGCTTTGACTGACTTTCTGAACAGCCCTGAACTGCTCACAGTTACAGTGACCCATCAACAATGAATTTTGATATTGGGTATTATGCTGAATTTTCTGCATTCCTCTGAGGCTGACGTTTGTCAGAATTCTGGCATCAAGCTATTTCCAAGAAATAACAGGCTTCCAGTGAAAAGGAGTGGCTGCACTTTCTGGCTGCTTTCTACTGTGTGATGAGTCAGCCAAAATGTCACATCAGTTTCTTAAATCTTCATCCTTTAAACTGGATGCAAATCTAAGGATGCAGAAGCAGCTCTTGGCACCTCATGGGCAAGGAACAGGGCAGGAAGTAAGAGTTGTGTTTCTTCTCTCTAGTGTTTTATTATGAAGCCTTCCTCCGGTGTTGATCAGCATCTGCTCCCCTGGCTTCATCAGTCCAGAAATGGCCATAAAATTCACAGTAATAAAAAGCACTAATACAGACATTGAAATGTTTAATGGAGGAAATGATGCATGAGTCACAGCAGCAACACAAATAGGCAGGAAACACAAACCAGCGTGCACCTCACCTGACAAACTTGAAGCTGATGCAGTGGTCCATGTTTATAATAAATTCAACATACTCAGGAAACAAGTCACAAGAAAAACGAACAATGTGAAGGTGCTCTGTAGGTCACAGACACATAAAAATGAGACAAATGCATTCTGTGCGGTTTTTTCCGTTACTTTCCTTCCCTGGCTTTTCCAAAGCCTTTGTTTGCCTGCTGTATTTATTTTTCTGTTCTTCGTTTCTTACTACACACCCTGAAAGCACTGTATTTTCATCTACAAACAATAAATATATATTACATTTAATCCAGTCACAGATAGTATTTCTAAACCTAAGCTCTACCTTTAGTATTGTAAGATGCTCTGCCCAAGTTTCCAAAAAAGGTTAAAAACACTGGAATAAAAACAAGACCATGAAGAGCCCCGAACAAAATAACAAGGAACATGATCTTGAAAAATGTCCGAAAGATGTAGGTTTTTGCTGCAGCCAGGACAACTACTCCTAATATAGTAGAAACTGCACCTTGTAAGACTGGGTAGCCCAGCACAGACAGAGCTTCGATGGCCCTTTTGTTGGCTGATGACTCTCTACTTGTAACGAAGGCGTAGGAAATATGAGCAGAGAAATCTACTGAAAACCCTATACAGATGACCAGGTTGATCATAGATATGGAATCTAGATTGACGTTCCAAATTGCCATGAAGCCAGCAACACCAACTATAACAGAAGCTATAGCAAAAGTCACCCACAAGCAACACAACGGGCTGGGAATAAGCAAAAGGGAGACAACGAGCATTGCCCCAGCAGCAACGATCACGTTCTGAATGGTGTTCTGCACTATCACCAGGTACTGATCGTAGTAGATGAAGGCTGGGTGGTAGACCATTAAGGGAACGCTGCACTCCTTGGCTCTCTCTCTTAACTGGTTGAGAAGATCCTTCTCATCAACAGCTGAGGTCACATTGACTGTCTGGATGAAGAAACGTGAAGCTTCTATTTTATCCTCAGTCTTGTTAACGTCCCACCGAAAAGCGGGAACAGCGGTGAACAGTATAGCTAAGTTAGCGAGGAAAAGTGTCTTATCGTTTATATTTATATGACTGCCGTTTGCAATTGCTGTGTATACGCTCAGCCAGGATTCTGAGAGGCTCTTATCTACATAGGAAATACTCTCTAAATTCTGCATGCACTTCTCAATGTCACGACGAACAGTCTCGTTCCAGTAATCTGTACTTTCAGTAATGACAACCATGACTCTGGGGCCATATTCGGAGAAGTATTTTTCACTGTCATCATAGTACGGAATAACATAAGAGTCATCACTCGCCAGATTGCGAAGATCGATGCCTTCCCTGATCTGAGTACATCCATAAATGCTGCCACTCAAATAGGCTGCGTACAGCAACACCACAAGTGGCTTGATCCACGTATTCGTGAAAAAAGGGCCATAATACTTCTTAAAGAATCTGCTCATGGGGTGTTCACTGTCCAGCTCTTCCAGCTGAGAAGACTGCCTGGAACAGCTGCCTACACAGCAAGCATTGTACAAGCAGGACTTGTCAGCCTCATCTACTCCCACGGGCATACAAGTCAGCCAGTGTCGGTTTCCTTGCTCCCTTTTATGATTTAATACAATAACGGCCCCAAAGAATGTCAGGGTATACAGATAGCAGAAGACAAAAGCAGTGCCCGTATAGAGGCAAAAGGACCTCACGGATGGAAAAGCAGTCCAAGTGCCAATGAAGAAGGCCAGTACGTCTGTGAGCGTGGTGATGGTCACAGACAGTGCTGCTTCTGAGTAAGTCTCTGCCAGCAGAGCTCGGACTTCGGATTCTTTCTTTTTTCTTAAACTTTGTTCCCAGGAAGCGATCATGATGAACATGTCATCAACACCAACTCCTGCAAGAGAAGGGACAGTTAAAGCTGCATCGCAAATGGCTGTTTCCACCAGCACGCAACAGAAATAAAACATTAATCACATTTAAGGCTGCATAAAAACTGGGAAAAGAAAGTGAGGTTATTAGCACTGCTTTAGTGCTGAGACAATCTGGACATCTACAGCAGAGCTGGCCCCTTGGGTCAAGCTGAATTTCTCTCTTTTCAGACACTCCAGGTCGCCTCATCGGTTGTTGGTCCCTCACTCTGCTCTGCTAAGGACTGAGCATGCCCAGCATACTTCTGACAGGTCCCAGTCCCCTTGCGGTTGGATGGAACTGGGTACAATCTGATGCCACAACACACTAACGCTGTCAGGCTGCTTTAACTCGGCTTTAGTCACCCTGTCTGAATCCAACTCGCTTTTGCTACTTACCTAGAATAAGAAACGGTGCGTTTGCCACAGTGACCACAAACGGCACTCCACAGAAGAGCAGCAGTCCAAAGCTGCTGAGAACAGCTAAACCGGCAGAAACCACTCCACAGCATGCAAGCCAGACGTTATTTCTCACACAGCTCAGTCTGAAAATATTGTAAGGAATATCTTAGTTACGTGGCAAATACTTCACAAAGGCACTTGGCAAGGCAAGTGCACAGATCCAAACAGCATCCTGCCTGCGCAGAGGACTCCTGATGAGGGCCGCTGTGCGCTAGGAGAGCTCTCTGGTGTCAGCACCGGACAAGATTAATTTATGTGGGAGGTGTTCAATACATTCTCTGCTGGCCACTTCTGTGTATAAGAGTAAAGATGTGATGTCTGCTGATGAGTAGCAAGAAAGCTGCTTAAACAAAGGTGCCTAAGCTCCACCTGTGCGTGGCCAGACTTTGGGGGACCCCAAAAAGAAGACAAGTTTTTAGAAGCTCTAACCTTTTACACACGTTCTTGGTGTCAGTAATCAGTGTGGTACAGAAGCATGCCCCAGGCAACAAGGGCTGTCTAGACACACTTTCTCAGCAGATTGGCTACCAGCCATCTGCCGAAGACACCCCTGAATGCCAGCTCAAGGATTCCCAACAAAACACTTCCAGTGGGAGACTCTCCACCACGCTGAGGGGGTAAAGAGTTGCCTTTTGCCTGATCAGCGATATTTTCCAGACTACAGACCATTCCTGAACATTAAGAGAACCTCTTGCTTCCAAGGCAAGAAGCATGTGTTGCTGGAACCACCTTAGCTCTGTCCCATCTCACAACATGTTTGTATGAGATAGCTGATACCCAGAACCTGCCCATCCTAACAGGCGTGAGGCTTGATGGAAGTACCTTAACCAGTACCTTAACTGAGCAGATGGCAGAAAAGAGGTGGAAACAGACCTTAAAATGGCAAACTTCCTCTTCTCTACCCTGCTTCCTTCCCCTTTGGTAACTAATATTTAGTTTCTCGTGGGCAGGAAGCTACAAATGAATCCAGCAGGTAGAAAATCCTTAGCAATCGCACCACCTATTCCTTTGCTCCCTCCAGATGATGACTTTCCAGTGTGACTTTTATAGACCTTTCTGAAGAACATGATTCTGCTGCTGCCAGGCCAGCTGCACCATGATATTCTGCTGCTGCCAGGCTGGCTACACCATGATTATGGCCCCCTTCCTGCCTACGGCAACACAGACCTCTTTTATCACTAGAGCTGTTTACTTTGGTGTAGTGCCTTGCAGTGCCAAAGCTACAGCACCTCAGACATGTCAAGAAGATACAGACTAGGGACTTGTTTCAGTTGTTCCAAACCCACTGGCTACAAAACAGTTGCTTGTGAGGAAGCTGCTGGAGGGATGACTGGTGGCTTCAGAGAACAGACAACGGGACACTGGCATTCAAGCTGACCTGAACGCTTGCTCAGGTGTTTGTCGGGTACTTCTCATGAACCCCATCTCAGCAGCTGTGTCTCCTACACACAAGTAAGAGACAAACAGCAACAAATCTATTCTGCCTATTAGTAAATGTTTTGTGAAGTCTGCAGCTTCAAGAGGGACTATGTTCAAGCTGGAACATAGGAGGTTCCACATAAGTATGAAAAGGAACTTCTCAGTGAGGGTGACAGAGCACTGGAAAGGGCTGCCCAGAGGAGCTGCGGAGTCTCCTTCTCTGGAGACGTTTAAGACCCGCCTGGGTGTGTTCCTGTACAACTTGGTCTAGGTGATCCTGCTGTGGCAGGGGGATTGGACTAGATCTTTCTGGGTCCCTTCCCATCCCTAATGATTCTATGACTTCACTTGACAAGGAGCAGAAACCAATTTAAGGAAAGATGTCCGCGAAGGCACTTCTATTGATCTGTACCTTAGCAGGCATTTTACCTTAGGCAAGAGATGATGGAAAAGGTTATTGTCAGGAAATACGTTATGGAGAAGAGTGGGATCACGCTCTTGGTAATTCCTTCAAACTCCTGTTGCCTGGACAGTGAGGTAAAGTAAGTTACCTGCCGTTAAAACAAGAAGGAAAGAAGAGATGAAGCATTTCTGCTCTTTCTGTCTCTAGACGCGTGCCTGCAGCAATTAACATCGCGTTGGCTCTCGCACGTTTCTGCGGCCCCCGCAACCTGCCGTCCATCCCCCCGTTTCCCTCCTCCAACCCCTTTTCCGTCCACCATCTGCTCTCCGCGCGGCCAGTGGGGCAGCCCGGGCGCACAGCTGTACCCACCGCTGCCTTACCTGAATAGAGGCCAAGTTCAACGCCGCCAGCTTCGAGGGGATGTGCTGCAGGAACTCCTCCAGCCACCGCCGGCTCTCCGCCGCCTCGGGGCCGTCCTCCCGCAGGTAATACACCAGCTTCAGCGCCCGCGCCCGCACCACCCGCCCGTCGGGCTGCGTCTCCACTCCGCCCAGCGCAGCCCCCAGGAAGGTTCTGTTGGGGCCGACGGGGAAGGTGAGGTGCTGCAGGGCGGCCGCATCGTGCAGCAGCGGCAGCAGCGGGTTGGCGCTGGCGCAGGAGCTGCCGTCGCGGGCGCAGAGCTGCTCGTAGCCGAGTGCTCTCACCGCCTCGTCCAGCCGCAACACCTCGGCCCGCGGCCCCTCGGCCAGCACCGACGTGTCTGGCGCCGCCACGGCGATGAGGGCGGCGTAGGCGCCCTCGGTGGGCAGCCGCGGAGCGGAGAAGCGCTGCGAGTCGTCGGTGGGGAAGTGCCGCCGCACGAAGTCGCGCTCGGCCTTGGCAGGCCCCCCCGTCGGCGTGAACTGCCCCTCGATGTCGTTCACCTGCCGCTGCGGCAGGAAGAGGAACCCGGCGCCCAGCCCGCCCGACAGCAACAGAGGCAGCAGCACGAAGGGCCAGGGGCAGGCGGCCACGGCGCTCCCCAGCCCCTCGAAGAGGCGGCGCAGCGGCCGCTCCACGCAGTTGGTGTGGCGGCAGGAGCAGCCCTGCGCGGGGCTCGACGGCTCAGCCATGGCTGTGGCGGAGAACGGGCTACCGGTGGAGCGCCGCGGGCCTCTGGAGCTTCGATTGGAGCCGCTGCCCGCGGCCGCGCAGCAACAGGCGCTCTTCAGCGCAGCCCGCAGCCGCAGCCTCCCTCGCTGTGAATCACCCGGGTTTCCGTTACCTCCCCGCCCGCCGCCCACCCGCGTCGGTTTCCGATGGGTCCCACCACGCCCCCGGCTCCGGGGTTGGCTCCTTCGTCGCGCTGGGCGCGGCCCCGCTGCCCTTCATTCTCTATTCTAATCTCTTCCCCGAAACTGCTGCGGTTGGTACGTCACTTCGGGTTACTTCTCTGTCGGGCAGTGGAGGGCGGGAGGCGCTGGGGGACGTGGAGTTCAACTTGCTTTGCCGGTGAACTGGGCAGTGGAAGCTGAAGAAATAAAAGACTAATGAAGGCAATGGGCCAGTCACAAACCCCTTGTCAGTGTGGCACAGCAGAGCATCGTTCTAAGCCCCAGAAAATCCCCTGCAGCCTGGTGGTCTTAACACAGCTACAGTGATTTGGGTGTCTCCTCGCTGCGGAGAGCACACAGCTCACTCAAAGGCAACACTTTCTGGACAGATGTCCAACCAATTAGCTAATGGATCACAGACAGGCACTTCTTCTTGCCCTTCTTTGTTGTAGAGTCATAGAACTGTAGAGTCATCACGGCTGGAAAGGATCTCCAGGATCATCAAGTCCAGCCCTCATCCCAATGTCTCCCTAACCCCTAGACCATGGCCTCAAGTGCTCTAGCTACTCATTTTTTAAACACCTCCAGGGATGGGGACTCCCCCACCTCCCTGGGCAGCCTCTTCCAGTGCCCAACCACTCTCTCAGTAAAGAACTTCTTCCTAAGATCTAATCTAAACCTCCCCTGATGCAACTTGAGGCTGTTTCCCTTCAGCTTATCACTAGTAATATGGGAGAAGAGACCAGCACCAGCCTCAATACAACCTCCTTTTAGGTAGTTGTAGAGCACAAGAAGGTCTCCTTTCAGCCTGCTCTTCTCTTAACTAAATAACCCCAGTTCCCTCAGATGCTTTTCTCTCGACCTCTCGCCAGCCTTGTTGCCCTTCTCTGGACCCACTACAGCAGCTCAGTGTCCTCCTTATGCTGTGGTGCCCAAAACTGTCCACAGTGCTTAAGGAGTGGTCTCAAAGTGCAGAGTACAGGGGCACCATCACCTCCCTACTCCTGCTGGTTACTCTGTTCCTGACACAGGCCAGGATGCCACTGGCCTTCTTCACCACCTGGGCACACTGCTGGCTCCTGTTCAACCAACACCCTGAGGTCATTTTCTGCCAGGCAACTGTCCAGGCACTCTTCCCCAAGCTTGTACCGCTGCTGGGACAGAAACAACCGTCTTCTGCCAGCACCTGCAAGGAAATGCTTTTTTTTTTCTTCCCTCTCATCCTGAGGAGACAGGCTGGCCACTTGTTTTACACCTGTGGACACAAAACAGCCAGCTGCGTTCTGAGCATCATTACAGACCTCCAAGTGTGCCCAATATCTAGTGCAGAACTATCCTTCTGATGGGATAAAATCTGAGATATCCTTGGGATAGCGCTTCCAGTAAGTCTTGCTTTTCCTGTGCTGGTGGAGGGGGGCACAGCCTCTCTCTTGTTGGTTACCTTGCATTTGCTACACGTTTCAGAGTGAGGTTCCAGTGATTTACTGTTTGGAAATACTGTCACAGAGGTGGATCTCCACAGTGCTGCCAGATCTCTAATGGAAATGGGATGGCGACAAGCCAAGGAGACATACACCTGACACGCGCAGCAGGGAGCTAAGAGGGATGGCTGCAGCCACTTTAAGTAACTTGTACTTTTATCATTTCAAGATCTGCAGGGATCCAGAAATACAGTCAATTAGTATCATCAGTGGCCTCATCTCTAGACAGTGTCAGAATGTGCCTGACCCAGGCAAACAGTCCACTTCAGGTTCACATAAACCACTCCAGAGTAGCTGTAAAAAGGCAACCAACAACTGAAAAATTAAGTCCCTTCCAGGTGCCTGAGTTAGCTTCTGGCGGCTCAGCACTCACAGTCAGACTGTTTCCTAGGAGGGCAGGAGGTTTGATTTCAACCCCACCCTCAAACCCTGGTGCCAGAACCTTCTCTCTTCCACAGCAGAGCCCACTGACTGCCCCTGGGGTGTTTGCACCCTGCAAGAAGCAGGGAGAAAGGAGTGGTCAGCTCAGATCTTCCAAACATTTCCTGACAGTGGAAGTTATTCAAACACATTTTTGTAGGACCACTTTTGAGAGGTTTTCCAACCTTTCAGGTTGGAAGGGCCCTCTGACTCTTATCTCATCTGCTCTCTCCTCAGAGAATGGCTGGTGTGGGGGTTAGGAGAAGGCTGCTCAGGGCTTTGTCCAGCTGAACTTGAACTAGAATCATAGAATCATTATGGCTGGAAAGGACATCCAGGGTCATCAAGTCCAGCCATAGGTCCAAGGGTGGGGATTCCAGAGCCTTTGGGCAACCTGGTCCAGTGTTTGACCCTTCATTGTGTTTTTTTTCCCTCTTATGTTAATGTTTTGGTAACAGAGCTGCAGGAGTGGCCCTATGAGATCCCCGGAGCTGTCCTAAGCATGTTTCCAGCTGACTCCAGTGGGTCCCCTCAGAGCATGGCTTCGTCTGTCCTCGGGGAAGTCTGTGGCACTTCTGTGAAAATACCTTGAAGGGTGATAGGCTCCAAGCAGGAGGAGAAGGAGGTCAGTGTAGGTGGAGAAGGAGGTCAGTGTAGGTGGAGGAGCAGGAGAGAAAACTCGTGCTGGAGCACGAGTAGGAGAGAGAGAAGACTGTGTGAGAGCAGGGGCTGGAGCCACAGGGCTGTGGTCCTTTACTTACATACTGGCCCCAGTCTCCTCTGCCACTCACCATCTCACCAAAAGGACTGAGTGGCCTGTGGTGAGGGGACTGAAGAGAAAAGAGAGTGGGAGGAGGAGGTGTCTGAAGGGAAGCAGGGGTGTCTTTCCTAAGGGTTGGTTGGCTAGTCGTTTATGGTCTTCTTTGATACCAGAATCTGTAATTAATAGATTGTTCATGGAAATCCCTCACTAAACAGTTTTGCCCTTGGCAATATCTGACTGAAAAGTCTCCTGATACAACTTGTGACAGTTGGTCTTTATCCTTTCCCAGCACATACCTGAGAACTGTCTTTCTTAGTCTTCTCTGCACCCTCTCATCACACAGCTGAAGACAGCAAGATCTTTCCTCCACCTGGGGGCTTCTCCAGACTAAGTCTAACTACATCATAGAATCATTAGGGATTGAAAGGGATCATCAAGTCCAATCCCCCCACCACAGCAGGATCACCTAGACCGAGTCGCACAGGAATCACGGTGATCTTCTGCTGGTCTCCCTCCAGTAAGCTGACGCACCTCTCTTGCAGGGCCCCCAGTGTTGGGCACAGCACTGCCATTGAGGTTTCATGTGCTGCATGGAGGAAGATAAATCACTTCCCTTGAAGTGCTGGTTGGTTACAATCCTGCTCATTCAGCCCACTCAGAATTCAACCATCACAGTGCTTTGTTGCAGCTGCTTGTTTGTACACTGCTGACTCAAACTTAGTTGCCTGGGTGGTGACCATAGACTTAAAATAAAATTAATTTGTAAATTGTTATGAAATAAGGTGAAGGAAATGTCAACGAGTCCAGTTCTCTGAGTGTTTCCAAGCATTCATTAGTGAAAATCCCTGTCCACCCCATCTACTGCCCATGTCATAGGCAGAAATAGCTGTATGATATTATCTGTATGCCTTTCTTTTAAGAAATCCCTGCAGCTTAAAGTAATTCCCGTATACAACTGTAGAGATATCTTGGAATCTTATCACTTAAAATAGAATGCCATGAGTTAGCATTTCGTATCAGTTTTCCTGCTTTCTTAAAAACATAGTTAGAAATCACAGAATTGCTTAGGCTGGAAAAGACCTCTGGGCTCATCAAGTCCAGCCTATGACCTAACATCACCACAATCAGCTAGACCAGGGCATTAAGTGCCATGTCCAGTCTTTCCTTAAACACTTCCACGGCCATGACGACTCCACCGCCTCGCTGCGTAGTCCATTCCAGGGTTTGATCAACCTTCCTATGAGGAAGTGCTTCCTGATATCTAATGTCACCCTGCCCTGGTGCAGCTTCAGGCTCTGCCCTCTCATCTTGTCACTAATTGCCTTATTGTGGGCAAAGTCTAGGACTCTACACCTCGTCTTGTTGAATCTTGCACCCTTGGGCTCAGTCCATCAACCCAGCTTGTCCAGGTCCTTCTGCAGCATTTGTCTCTTATCATAAAGTGACTCTGCAGTGAAGCGTGGCATAGCCACGTATCAGAAAGCACCTTCTAGTTTCCCAGTGTAGAGCTTTGTGCTTACACCAAGGATGTCTGTTTGTAGTTTCAGATTTTCAGCCAGAGGAGGGATGGCTTATTTTGGCCTTTCTCTTTGGAACACCAGGACAGAGGGGCATTTCTGTGTCCAGGCTGCTCAGGGAAAGAGCTTTGTCAATTGTTTGTGATGCACTGTACCCTGGAATGAAAAAGTGACATCAACAAATCTTTTCTCCCCTTCCTTCCCCCATAACACAGTACCAGGTATGTCTGTGCCACTTCTGAAGGACGTTTGACTAACCTGTTCTTTATAGTGCTCACCATAGCATCTGACTATGACAGAGAAGATAGTCTTCCCTTCCCTTCTCTTCTTCAAGCTAAACAGACCCAAGTACCTCAGCCTTTGCTCATAAGAGAGATGCTCCAGTATCCTAATCGTCTTCATAGCCCTTCTCAGTCCCCCTACTGGACTACTTTGTCCGGTAGCTCCTTGTCTCTCAGTGAGTCTAAAACTGGACACAGCACTCCAATTAGGCTCTGTGCCACTGGTCACAACCCCTTGAGCTCTGTCATTTGGTCAATTCTCAATCCACCACATCATGCACTCATCTGACCCACGCTTCCCAAGCTTATCTATGAGGACGTTATAGGAGACAGTGTCTAAAGCCTTGCTGAAGTCAAGGTAGACAACACCCACTGCCCACCTCTCATCATTCAGTCATGCTGGCTATCAGATTGGTCAGGTATGAGTTCCCCTTGGTGAAGCCGTGCTGCCCACTCCTGATAACCTTATTTGCCTCCACATGCTTAGTGATGCCATCCAGAACAAGTTGGTTTATCACTTTTACAGGGATGCTGGTGAAGCTAACTGGCTTCTAGCTTCTTGAGTCCTCTTTCTTGCCATTTTTGAATACTGCAATCCTCAGGCACATCTATTCCCTGTGACCTCTCAAAGATGATAGTGACCTAGCAATGATATCTGCTAGCTTTCTCAGCTCTGACAGGTGATTCAGGGCATCAGGAGATTCATCAGGGCCCATGGATTTGTGGGTGTCCACTTTGTCTAAGTGACCTCTAATCCAGTCCTCCTCGACCAAGGGGAAGTGTTACTTTTTTCCAGACTTTCTCTGCTACCTCCAAGGTCTGGGACTCCTGAGGACCAGCCTGAGCTCTAAAGATCAAAGCAAAGACAACATTCCAGTAAGTCCGCTTTCTCTGTATCCTCCATCAAAAGGGCACCCACCTCGTTCAGCAGTGGGCTCACATTTTCTCTAATCTTCCTTTTGCTGTACTTGAAGATGGGTTTGTTATTGTCCTTGATGTCTCTTGCCAGGTTTCATTGCACATAAGCCTGGTCTTAGCATTCCTCAATGCATCCTTGCAGGCTCCGTCAACTTCCTATATTCCTCCCAAGTGGCTCTGACATACACTCACAACTTCCCATATTCCTTCCTTTTTCCACATTCTGTATATTTCCTTCTTCAGGCTGAGTTTTCCCATAAGCTCCTTGCTCATCTGTGCATGTCTTCTGCCTACTTTGCTTGATTTTTTATTCTTAGGGATGCCTCAATCTTGAGTTTGGAGGAAGTGGTGCTTGAATATCAACCAGCTTTCCTGGAACCCACAACCTTCTACCTTCCCTCTATCCATGGGTTTTCACCAAGCAGGTCTTTGAAAAGGCCAAAGTTAGCTCTCCTGAAACCCAGACTTGTAACTCTATTTATTGCCCTGCTTCTCCCACGCAGGATCCTGAACCCCACCATTTCATGGTCGCTACCCCTAACCTTCACATCCTCAACCAATCCTTCTTTGTACAAGGTCCAGCAGCACATCAGTCCTTGTTGGCTCCTCTACCACATGTCAGAAACGTTAACATCAGTGTTCTGCAGGAACCTCCTGGATTATTTGTGCATGGCTGGGTATCCTTTCCAGTGCATATCAGGGTGGTTGAACACCCTCTTGAGAACCTGGCCTGTGGTGATAAGGCTACTTTCAGCTCTCTCTAGAAGGCTTCATCAGCTTTGTCTTTCTGATCAGACAGCCTGTAGTAAACACCCACAACAGCATCACCTATATTAACCCGGTGTTTAATTCCTACTCATAAGCTCTCAATGGGTGCTTAACTCCACCCTGGGCAGAGCTCTATACATTTCAGTTGCTGTATCACATTAAGGGCAACTACCACCTCACCTTGCTGGCCTGTCTCTCCTAAGAAGTACGTAGCCATCCATGACACCACGCCGGTCATATGAGCTATCCCACCATGTCTTTGTAAATGCAACAGGATCGTGGCCCTGCGACTGCGCACAGGTCTCTAGTTTTTCCTGCTTATTGCTGATCGTCTCGTGTTTTGCAGGCTGCAGGTAGGTACTTCTGTGTACCTGGAGCCCAAAGGAAGTGAACCACAACAAGTGGAAGGAGTGCCGGTTTCCTCAATAGCATCTTACTGGTTATAGCCCCTATCCAGGAAGGATAGATAATGGGTATGAGTCCCTCTATCTGGGTGGCTGCATGAGGAGAATGAAGGTGACGTCAAGAGGGTAAGCACCAAGGAGCTTGGCTTTGCAGCCTAGAAGCTAAGTCGGATGAGCAGAGGCTGAGGGAGCTGGGCATGTTTAGTTTGGAGAAGAGGAGGCTGTTGTAGAGGGCTCATTGCCCTCCCTGAAAGGAGGTTGTAGAGAGGTGGATGTTGGCCTCTTCTCCTTAGTAACTAGTGACAAAACCAGGGGAAATTGTCAGAAGTTGAGGCAGGGGAGGTTTGCACTGGATATTAGGAAGCAATTCTTTACAGAAAGAGTGGTGAGGCACTGGCATGGCCTTCCCAGGGAGGTGGCTGAGTCACCATCCCTGGAGGTATTTTAAAAACATGTAGACATGGTGCTTCACACACGCTACAGTGGCAGGCATGGAGGGACTTGGTTTGTGTGAGTCAAGCAATCTGGTATTTAGGTATCCAGGTATTTAGTGGTTTGGGTTTTTGGGGGGGTGTGGGTTTATTGTTTGTTCCCAATCCAGACTAAGGGTTTTGTCTAAAACAGTTACTGACTCAAATAGCAAAATAATTCAGAGTAGAAGGTATGAAACCTTCCTAGTGATTCCCTGGTGCCTAGAGGAGCACATTGGAGGACAGATGAGTTGGAACATCCTTATAGTGAACCATTGACTAGCTGTGGCTAGTGGCTGAAAAAGCGTGTCTCCATCTCCAGAGCCAGTCAGAACGAAGCTGATTGAATTTGTAGGACTGTGTAGTATGTCTCATTGAATTTGTAGGACTGTGTAGTATGTCTCATTGAATTTGTAGGACTGTGTAGTATGTCTATGTAGAACCTTGTAGGCTTGTTTAGAATGCATTGCTTTCTTTTTTAGCCCACAGCACTTTTGCTTGGAGACAGGAGGGCAACAACAGGAGCTCAGGGATCTTTTCAGTTGAAGGCAGGAATCTTTGTCAGTTCACCTTCAGGATTAGATGACTGCTGGGTGAGCAAGTTTGGGTTGTTTGTGTTTAAATTCACCTTTCAAGTGCCTAACAATCACCAAAATCCTATTGAAGTCTCTAGTCTGTGTTGGTTCCCTGTTGACAGTGGTAGATGAGCACCAGCCTTTTTAATCAGAAAACAAAAAATACTCTTTGTTGGTGTTTCAGCATGGAGTAAAGAACAACCAGTTCATCGTATGCAGGTATCTGCATCCTGAAATGCCTTTTTTAGGTAAGCCCAACTTATTTAATCCTGTTATTCATGTGTTTTGGAGCTTCCCTTCAAGTTTCCTGTTTTCACAGAACTCTGCTGACTAGCTTTAAATTTAGGTGTCCCTGCTTGAGCAGGGGATTGAACCATATGATGTCCAGAGGCCCCTTCAAACCTGAACTAATCAGTGATTCTTTGAAAACTCACGTTTCCCACATCTTGTATTGACATACCATTTACCCACGCTTGCAAGAAATTAGGAGGCAGGTGCACAGGTGAGCGGAAGAGCCTTTCTCCTGGTCTGTTTTTCGCCTGTGTGCTCCTTGTGTTGGAGATCGTGCTGCTAAGAATTACAAGTAAATGCTGAAACTGTACCTTGAACTGCAAAGGTCTGCGGTGGGTTGTAGTTCACTCTGCTAGGAGACTATAGCACATCTTAGGAATTCTCTTGTTAGTGAGAAACTCTGGTTCAAGCAGCTCTCAGCCTGCTTGCTTCTTAATCCCAGAGGTATCTCCACAGTGGAATGTTTATCTGGGTGTCTAGTTATATGTCCACTGACTGCTCCTTTTCATTGTGAGTGTGTGTACTTGGTGTAGCTGAGATCCTGCAAGTGGGTAATTTCACTCTTTGACTTTAGCTACCTCTCTGTCAGCGAACACTAGCCACTTGCCCTTTATGAAGTGATGTATGTTAGGGGGGTGTGTGCAGGTCTTGTATGTGAATGTGTGTGAGGTTTCTTGAAACAGTGAAATACACTGTTACTGCCCACAAGACTGGAAAAGCAACCTTTGACCCGTTAGAAACTCCCTTTCGTAACACCTGTGTGTATTTAAACAGAGTTTATCTCACAGTCATCTCACTACTTGCAGAAGACCATGATGGGTTCAAAGAAAATGCAGTTTCTGTGAAAGATTGTTTGCTGTCTGTAACCCTGTCTTTGCACCCTCAGTCTGCAAAGGCTCATACAGGCTTTTGAGCTGAGGGCTGTGTGATGGTGTACTTCACTCCTGACCCATAACCCCCATCAGCACAACCCGTATCCCCTGTGATCTGCTCCTGGGCTAATGATGCGGTAACGATACCTCTGGGTGTGATGGTTGTGTCCTGCTCGGTAGGGATCCCAGGAAAACAGAGAAGCCAAAGGCTAACTTCAGCAATAAGCTCAAGGAAGTGTGGTATGTAACTCTGACCATGTGTCAGTCGTCTCACCCTCATAGATAGCAGGCAGCCCAAGAGTCCTTCACGCTATCCTGCACAGCAGCTGGCTGGACACCAGCATCTCCCCTTGGACAGGGACATCTACCAAGAATATTCCTTGAGAGATTCCTTGCTGCAGCAGATCCTCGGTAAGTGACTAAAAGCATGCAAAATGCTGAAGCTTGATTAAGATAATATTTAAGATTAACTGTGCACACATAATCTTTTAAAAGGGAGGGTCTCCTGACAGCTCTGCCTGTCCCTGTCCCCCATGCAGCAAACACTCCGGTGTACCTCTCGGTCTTCTTACAAAGTCACATTTCATGTTCAAACTTTGTTAAATCACTGTTTCATGTGAATTTTTCTATCAGTAAATATGTTGTTCTCTCTTGGGAGTGAAGTGCCTAGTTCCATCCCCTGTTACAACGCTAAATCCAGCTTTTCTTGAAGAAACAGTTTTGAGTTGCTTGAGCTGTTAGCTGAAGCCTCCAGCTGCAGTTGGTTAACTGTCCAATTCAGAGTTTCTGCTGTACTTATTACTGTTTTGGTTGCAGGCTAGATTTAAATTTACACAATTTATTTTTGCATTAAAGACCTTAATTGTTTGATAAGTTATTGCTGGGGCAAAGTATAAATTATCTGCTCTCCTGCTCTGGCCAGGAGGATTGGACTAGATGATCTTGCAAGGTCCCTTCCAATCCTAATGTTCTGTGAGTCTGTGATTCTGTGATTAAGAGAAGTCAGTGAGGCATGCAGCTGCAGCAACAGTCAGTTCTGTGGCTGAGGGCTGGGTCAAAGGTACAGGGGGCTCCTGGAGCCAGGGACACCAAGGAAGAACAGGGATCCCTGCCAGCAGCAACTGTGGGAGACTTAAATGGCTGCAGGGAGTGCTGCAGCCAGGAGTGCTGTGAACAGGATTGAGAGGGTGCAGCAGTTAGAGGAAAGGGAGCTTACTCAGAAACTTGAATAATAAAGATCAACTTCTGGCTACAAGGCTGGTGCTGTCATGAGGGTGTTGTCTTTTATATTGATGGGATAGTCTTTGATGACCATGGTCTACTAGTGAAGGATGGGATCCGTGTGTCTAGAAGAGGTGAGGGAATCGGGCAGACCAACTTGGTGACATAGGCTTTAAACTGAAGGACTCAGGGAGTGGGGTCTAAAATGGCAGTGGTCATGCCATTGCGTCTGTCTGAGGAGTGAGTAAGCCAAACCAGCCGTGATGTTGCAAAAGATGTTCCGTAGCTGCGTTCCGAGGTGAGAACCACCACAAGTGCATTGATGCATGCAGCCTTGGGAAAAAACAAGAGGAACTGGAGCTCTATAACCCATTCGGGAAGTTGCGATAGCACAGAAATAACCAAAGCATGGTGAGACAACTCACATGACTGGAGGGTCAAGATGTATGGCTACACATTACTTTGTACAGAAAGGCAGGGAAGAAGAGATGGAGGAGTCGTGCTTTATGTTAATAAGAACCTTAAATGTGTAGAACTCAGCTGCGGTGATCGTGGAAGCACTATCAAATGTCAAGATCAGAGGGGTCATCCCCAGGAGGGATCATCTGCTGCTGACCTCCAAACCGAGATGATGAGGCCAACTAAGCAGTTTGAGTCACTTAAGCAAGCTTTGAGTCAACAGAATCTTGTTGAAAATTTAGGATACTTCAACTACTCAGACATTTGTTGGAGGAAAATACTACCAGGGCATTGCTAGGGTGTGCAGAGATGTAGTTAGAAAAGTAAAAGCTCAGCTCAAGTTGAAATTGGCCAGAGATGAAAAAAACCTATGAGATGTAAAAAACCAGAGATGTATAGACCCATGGTCAGTGAAGGGCAGGTTGGGGTGTGAACTATTACTGGAGCTTGACTCCTACAAATCAACTGTTACCTACCCAAGGGTGTTAACCAAGCTAGACTGCTCCCCACAATCTTTGAGAAGTTGTGGAGAGTGAAGGATGTCCCAGAAGACTGAAAGAAGTCTAATGTCACTCCCATCTGTAAAAGCCTGATCACCTTCTGTGGCAAAGTAACCTGCTCAATTGATGTAGGTCAAGTGAAATACAATTCCTCCAAAGCTTTTGCTATGGTTCCTCACAGCCTCCTCCTAGAGAAACAAATGCATTGTGCTTTAGAGAAGTGGTCTGTGCAGTGGATCACAGGCAAGTATTTCATTTTTGAACTGTCACCCTGTCAAAAGTGGGGTCCCCTAAGTGATTGATTTTGGGGTCAATGCTGTTTAATATCTTCATAAGTAAATCTGGATGATGAGATCAAGTGTACCATGATCAAGTTTGGTGATGGTACCAAACTGAGTGGGACAATGGACATTGTGGACATGTCCTGGGTATCCTGAACTGGATATGAAGAGTGTGCTAACCCTATGAAGTTCAGCAAGGACAAATGTATGGCCTTGCAGCTGGGAAAACACAATCCAGGAGCAGCATAGCACTGGCTGGGCAGCAGGTCTACAGAAAGGGCCCTTGGGTCCTGGCAGACAAAAAATTCGGTATGAGTGCCCAGTGTACTGCTATAGCAAAGAAGGCCAAAGACGTTCTACGTTGCGTCAACAACGTCATCAGCACCAGAGACAAAGAAGTCATTATCCCACTCTGCTCAATGCTTGGAATACTGTGAACACCTGGAATACTGTGTTCAGTTTTGGTCTCCTCTATACAAAACAGGTGTAGTCAGGCTGGAGAAGGGCCACAGAGATGATCCAAGGACTGGGAAGCTGCCATGAAAGAAAAGGCTGAGACAACTGCCTTTTGTAAACCTTGACAAAAGAAAGCTTAGTGGACACCTTATCCCCATCTTCCAGAGATTGAAAGATGGTGACTAAGAAAATGGAGACTCCCTTTTTGTGAGGAGTTGCGTGGAAAAGATAAGGGGTAATAGGTACAAATTAATCCCGGGGACATTATGATTGGATGCAAGAGGAAACTTATTTCACAGTGGGAACAATAGATAATAACGTCCCCAGGGAAGTGGTGGCTACTCTATCATCGGGCACTTCTAAAGTTGAGTTTAACAGGGTGCCGGGCCATCTTGTGCTTTTGCCAGGTAAAGGTGGACCAAATGACCCTTGAGGTCCCTTCCAGTCTTACATTCAGAAACTTCAGCACGCTGGCGTTCTGCTGTGCCACACTGGTGTTCTGGTGTTGAGGTAGCCTGGCATTATGCCACTTTGGCCTTCTGGTAGTCTCGTATTCTATGATTCCACGAGAATGCTTGATTAGATTTGCTGTAAAGGATACACATGGTTTTTCCCCGTGGTTCAAAGCTACTTTTACTCTTAATTATACCTATTGACACATGGATGTGTTGTATTAAAAATACTTTAAAACACTACAATTTAAGCCTTGGTGCTATTACTCAATAGTAGAATTGTCACGGAAATATTCTGAAATTGCTAAACACAACTTCGTGAATCAGGAATAGAGAAAGTTGGGTGACTCGGACAGGATGTGGCGTTTTTTTTCCAAGAAGCTGATTCTGAAGAAAAAAACGGTAGTCCTATTAGATAACCAGCTTATTTCAGATATCAGGTTAAATGTATGGAAAAAAGACTTAAGGGCATCCCTGCATACATAGTAAGGAATATTGAGAGATACTGTTTTTTGTAGAGAAATATTTTCTACTGCGTTTGTCAGTGAAAGTGGATTTATCTAACTTTAGCCATCTAAACTGCTCTGATTTTTGTACTGCAGGCTTTTTGCCTGTTGTCTTTGAAGAAGCAAGCCACATGACTGGCACAAACTCTGTACCTAGGTTTCTCAGGTTAAACGAGATGTGCTTTATTCGTGAGCCCGCACTGTGCTCTTACCGTAGAGATACCATTTGTATCCTAGGATGCAGTAGGCAAAGCATTACTTGTAGGCTGAGGGACATGATCCTTTCTCTTTACTCAACACTGGTGTGGCCACACCTTGGTGTGCAGAGTCCAGTTTTAGATAACTAAGTTGTTTGATAAGATGGAGTTTTCACTCGTGCTGTTGTAAAACCTGCTTTAATCAAGAGTTTACCACTTACTGGGAAGTAACTTTAGTTACGGACACTGACTAATAATATGACTCACTCACTTTTTTTCCTTTGGAGGCGTTAACATTTTCATAACAGTTTCGCATGCGTGTTTGAAGAAGACACCTCTCAGAATCCTATATAAGCTGCTGGCAAAGTCGCAGCCGATTACTACACGCTACCGGGATAATAAAAGGTAAGACTTGCATAGCTGCCTGGGTAACTCTGTAGATGCCAAAGATATGTTTGACATTATAATCAGTGGGTCCTTCTTTTTCTAAGAGATGATATTTAAGTGCTAGCTTAGGAACAATGCTTAAAAGTACCTTTGGGATAAGAATATCTGTGTTGGGATTTGCAGCTTCGGATGGCAAATGAAATTAAAATATGAAATAGAAGAGACATAGACATCACAGAATATTTTGAATGAACTAAAAGAAAACAATTTTTATAGCATTTCAGAATTTGTGCTATTGGTAAAATGGAATTTAGTCCTAGAAAGCTAGATTCTGGTCTCCTTGTTTTAGCTAGGTAGCCTTTTAATTTGCTCTGCCCTAGTTAATGGAACGGGGAAGTCAGGTTTTAAAGAGTGAGTCTGAGTAGTCATTTTTACCTTCAGATTCCAAAGCAAACCTCCATGAGCTGATAGCTATGCTGGATGTGTGGGGCTGCAAAACAGCCTCATCTCTGCTCCACCGCGCTCAGGCAGTAACTGAGAAAGGCTCTTTGGTATCACCTTCTGTGGGTCACTAAGGTGAGAATCTATCACCACCGCCAGAAATCGCCCCAAATCCCTTTCAGTGTGAATCTTCTGTTCTTTGTAGGTGGTAGCAAGTTGAGGAGGACTGGAGGGTTCTGAAGGGTTAATACTAGTGAGTTATAATGAATGAAATCTAACTGGTATTTATCTCACAAGTTCCCTTCTGAACATGAAAGGAAAAGATCAGTTCTGTAATGCGGAGTGAAAGATGCAGCTCTTGTTCCTTCAGGCTCTTGATCGTTCAAGTGGTCCTGACTCGTAGAGTCTGTTTGGGAGTAATTTTGCAACTGATACAGCAGATAGTGAGCTGTGGTCAATGCACATTTCGGGAAGGGAAGCAGGACTGCTAAAGGGAAAGTGTCAAGAGCAGAACAGCTTGTGGCAGGAAAGACAGAGTCTAACAGTCTGTGAATCAGGGATTCTGGGGAATTCATCAAGGAGTTTTCTCTAAAAGTAGCAACAGCAAGAAAAAGTGTCGTGACACACTGTAGACCCGTTCACGTGTGGGGACTGCTTTTGTCATGGTGACCAAAAAGACATCCCTGAAGTTGACTCGAGCTTTGAACAAGCTTTTGTGTTGTGGAAAGGTCACCTTTTAATGCAATGTTTGTGGGATGGCAAATGCATGATTGCTTGAGCTGACTGACACTTACAGCTGTATTGTGCAGCCCAGGAGATGGAGATGGAGACTGGAGATGAAATCGCTGTTGTGGGAATAGGATGCAACTTTCCAGGAGGTAAGTTCTGAGTAAAGGCAAAGCAGGCTACTGCGTGGTCATACAAACGCACAGTCACTTGTTAATCCTAGAATCATTGAGGTTGTAAAAGACCTGCAAGATTATCAAGTCCAACCTTCAACCCAATGCCACCATGCCCACTAAACCCTGTTTCCTAGTGTAACCTCTACATGTTTTTCAAACAGCTCCAAGGACAGCGACTCTACCACACTGAGGTGGAGGAAAACAACATGTTCCTCCCTTACCTTTGTAGAATTCATTGCTTTGCTCCCTGTGGGATCTTTTTAAAAGGTCAGATTGCAGTAGAAATCAGTTGGTTCAAATTTGTCCCCTGAAAGACAGACCTGCAGTGATAGCTGTGTGCTGTCTGCACTCATGAAGCTCATATGAATGAGCTCACGTTTACTATATCAGCTGCAATTAGGCCCAGTGAAAGTGATGGTTGACTTTATATTCTGAGGTGAGATGGCTGAGTGCAATGAGATGGGAGGAGAGGCTTAGATAGCTGTGAGAGGTTTGTAGGTTCTGGCTGCTGCTGTCAAGTTGTCTGTACCCTTTACATGGTCAGACACAAACAGAACAATTCCATAAATAACACTAGAAGGGGAATACAGTCCTGTCCTTGCAAGTTGGTGTTCAGCCCTAGAGGTGGTCACGCTAGTCTCTCCCTTCCCTTGCTTGATTTCCTGCTCTCATGACACCTCCATTCCTGACTCCTTTTTGTCCAACATTCACTAGGTATACGCAGTACACTGATAGTGCCGTAGTCCATAGCTAAATTTGAGCAAACATAGGTGGTTCTGAATCTAGGAAAGTGCTAGTAAATTCATAGTAGCAGTCTCCTGTCTGAGCATGAAGTACTAATGTGGTGTGAGGCGTTTGTCGGTACAGACGTGTCAGTAAAGGGGCTCTCTTCAGAAACTTTGTTCTTAATTCCCTCCCCATGCAACAAGTGAACACGTGTCTCCTTGCCCTGCACTGAGCATGCTGAGAACTGCCTCAAAAGTACCAGTGTGTGACACTAGACACTTACAAGTACCAGGAAAATGACAGAGGCATCACCCTTTGTTCTTAACACTAGAAGGATGTCTGAATCACACTTGAAATGTGTACGTTCAGATTCAACACTGACAAGAGCTGAGCACCTCAACACTGGATTGTGAAGGACCTTGTCCTTATTGGTGACAACCCATAAGCCTAACAGCTCCCCATGTTGGGCTGATATCTGGGACTGCATCTGTGGCGATGGACTAGCCGCAGGAGAGAGGGCTCAGGTGGGAATTCTGTCCTGTGATCACTGTTACTGACTGCTAGCACAGTCCCTGACTGCATCAATTAGAGGTCACCCGGTCAGTGCTTGGGCATGTCACGGGTTAGCACCTGTATAGGGCTCTGTCCAGAATGAGTGTGTGTCAGGGCACTGCGTACATTGGGAGAAAGGGAAGCTGGGAGGAAGAGGAACATGGGCCACTGTGTGGATGCCCTGTTAGTAGGTTTCAGGTCTGAGAAGAGGGCCTAGGCACAGCCTTATTGCCTGGAGCTGGGACTCTAGGTTGCCACCAATAAGGATAAGGTCCTTGGCAATCCAATGTTGAGGTGCTCGGCTGTTGTCAGTGTTGAATCAGAACATACACATCTCATGTGTGATTTAGATATCCTTCTAGTGTTAAGAACAAAGGGTGATGCCTCTATAAATGACAAGTATCAGGTCATTTTCCTGGTACTTGTAAGCTTGCCCTGTCTTCCATGAACTCATGTCCAGAGATGACCTTTTGCTGCCAGTGGAGCTGCCTGAGGAGTGGTGCTGTACAGACTCAGAAAGATTTCATCATACTTGTGTAGTCATTGAGGATGTGGTGCATGTGTAGGGGAGATGCAGTGAGATGCTAGGGAAGAGGGGACAGCAGAGGATCAAGGATTTTCTGCTTTTCCTTTGATTTTAGGCAAGCAGGGAAGGGATCAGTCATGCCTTTTCATTTTCCTCTCACCCAAGAATGGTCACTTATTTCTCTGGTGATTTGGCTTGATCAACCTACACTTATAGGTGGCAGTTCCTTGTAAGCAGGTGTGCAGCATTCCTCAGTCTGCATGGGGTGGGGAGGAAGGGCATATAATTTATTCTACTTGAAACTCTTTGTACGACAGGTGATGGACTTGACAATTTCTGGAAAGTCCTGGAGGAAGGCAAGAACTGCACAGTAGAAATCCCCTCCGAGAGGTTCAACGCCAAGGAGTGGTACGACCCAGATGACAACAAGCCAGGAAAAGCGTGTACAACGCGAGCTGCTCTTCTCGATGAGTGAGTCTGACACTGTGCTGTGCCATCAAGTTATTTTGTATGAGCCTTCTAGAAGGTGCAGGGCACAGGGAGAGCTTGTAAACGGGACCTAGGAACTCACTTTCCTTTCTCTCATGTGATGACCGTGCAGTGGTCAAACTGAAGGACTTCCTGGTGTGTGACATCAATGAGCAAGTGTGTTAATCCCTCATGCAAGTCATGTTAATCCCTCATGTACATGGCTGGGAACACGTGGTTGGTTGTCAGTGTGGGCCTGCTTGGAAGATTTTTGAAAAGATAAGCACACACACATGCATGTAAACGATTTATAATGCATAATTAGAGAAGTGTGGGTATCTCTTGGAAACATCTGAGCTGATCTTCTGCTTACTGGTTTTGAATTGTAAAGCATTGATCTCTGTTGCTCTAAAATGCCTTAGAAGATAATCTCTGTTTAAAATGTGTTGGCTAGGACCACATTACAGGAGAGGGCTGGGTGTCAGGAGGATGGAGCCAGGCTCTTCTCAGTGTCATCTAGTGATAGCACGAGGGGCAATGGGTGTAAGCTGGAACACAGGAGGTTCCACATAAATATGATGAGGGACTTCTTCACAGTGAGGGTGACAGAGCACTGGAACAGGCTGCCCAGGGGAATTGTGGAGTCTCCTTCACTGGAGGCATTTAAGACCCACCTGGATGTGTTCCTGTGTGACTTGGTCTAGGTGATCCTGCTGTGGTAAGGGGATTGCACTAGATGATCTTGCGAGGTCCCTGCCAATCCCTAATGTTCTGTGATTCTGCAAGTTTTCATATTCTGAGGAGTGCTGTTGGTAGCAGTGGGAGAGGCAGATGAATAAATATATCTGGGAGTGGGCTCATAACTCTGAAATGCAGAATCACTGATAACCCTCCTCGTATTTTGTGGTGGGACATGAAGCATCCTTGGCCTTGATAACTTCTTCTGGATTTCATGCATGGACCCTGTGGCCTAAACACCTGTTACTAGTTTGCTTTTCATGAAATTGTGGAAAATGCATCCTTTGAGTCTTGAAGTAAATGCATGTTGTATGTACATCGTGTCGCTCTCTGGTCTGTGTGTTTTAGATTTAATTCCTTTGACAACCACCTGTTTGGGATTAATAACATGGAAGCTGAACGCATGGATCCGCAGCAGAAGTTACTGATAGAATGCACATACAAAGCCTTGGAGGATGCAGGAATCCCAGTAGAAGCTGTCAGCGGCACCAAAACAGGAGTTTTTATTGGTAAGATCAAAATGTCAGACTGAGGAAATTACATTAGGACCACACAAAGACTGGAGCACTCCTTCATCAACTTTACATATGTGTTTGACACTGGATGTGTAAGGCTGCTGTGCTGTGACACTGCTGGTCATTTTCAGCAAGGATTCCTACTCTGCTCTAGAAGTTCATTACATGATACCCTTACCTATTTTTAGTGCTTCTCTTAGTGTTTCCTGGCACTGAAGCTCATGCAGGGAACATTTCAGCTGTTTACGCAATCTCAAGCCAAGCCTACACTTTTTTCTAATATGCTATTTTCCAGAATAACATCAGTTAAAATTGTTAAAAAGTTATGAATTCAGCTGAAAGACACTTAAGGACAGTGAGATCAGCAGGCACAGTCAACATGGGTTCACAACTGAAGTTCTTTTTAGTATGATATCTTTCTACATTAAGGTCATGTGCCTGCTTGGTGAAGGAACGGTGGTTGGTGTAGTTTATCTACATACATGGTGCACTGGATGAAGACCCTCAGGGCTCAAATTGTGGTAGTAAGAGGGCTTACCTCTGGCTGGTGATCAGTCCCCAGCAGTGTTCCTCAGGGCTCAGTTCTAGGGCCAGTGCTGTTTCATATTTTCAGCTATTTGGAGTTGAATGAACCATTAGTAAGTTTTCTGGTGGTAGTGAGTGGGAAGGGCTGTTGACTTGGTCAAGGGACGAGAGGCCTTGCAGACACTCTCGTAGACTGGAGCATTGTGCAATGACATGAAACTGAGTAAGAACAAATGCCAGCTTCGGCACCTGGGATGGAGTAACAGTGGACACAAGTATAAACTGTGAGAGAAGCAGCTGGAGAGCAACTCTGGAGAAAGGGTTCTGATGAATGTGTTAAATGCAGGTGATTATCCTGCTGTTTTTAGCACTGTTGTAGCCTCTCCTTCAGTACTGGGTGCAGTTCTGGGCCCCACAATTTAAAAAGGAGGTACCCAGAGGAAGGCAACAAAACTGGTGAAAGGGCTGGGAGGCATGTCCTGTGAGGAGTGGCTAAGGACTATGGATCGGTCTAGTTTGAAGAACTAGAAGAACCTGAGGGGCAAACTCTGCTCTCTACAGCTTCCTGAGGAGACGAAGTGGAGAAGGTGGTGCTGAGCTCTTCTCTGTGGTATTCAGTGATAGGATGTGTCAGAATGGTTCAAAGCTGTGTGTGAGGAGGTTCAGGCTTGACATTGGGAAGCATTTATTTACAGAGAGAGTGGCCAAACACCGGAACAGGCTTTCTAGAGAGGAGGTCGATACTCCAAGCTTGCCAGTGTGTAAAAGGCATTTGGACAATTCCCGTTGACAGCAAGCTTTAACTTTTGCTGAGCCCTCAACTCGCCAGATAGTTGCAGGACCCTTTTGCTGGTGTAACTGGTATTGCTTAAGGGGATTTTTCTGGGATAGTTAGCTGATGTAACTGCAGGGGCAAACTGTTCAGATTGCTTTTTAGAATGAGATGTGCTCTTCTTTCACAGAGGAAACTATCCCTTGGTCCTTGTATAGAAGTAGTGTTTTTTGAACAGAAGCACAGTTTTGCCTTTGGCTTGTGCTGAAGCAATGTTCCATCATATCAGCAGAGATGCCACTATAGTTTGCTACTAAAAGAGAAAACCAAAGCCTGATTTAGAGCTGTATGTTGCTCTTTTGCTCTTGGATGAGTGTGACATGCATTGGATATTCTTACAGGTCTTATGAATCGAGACTATGAAATCATCACAAGCAGAGCGGTGAGTGAAATAAACCACTACGACGGTACTGGAACAGCAATGAGCATTGCCGCCAACAGGATCTCGTTCACATTTAATCTGACTGGACCATCACTGACTATTGACACTGCATGTTCGTCTTTTCTTTTTGCTCTGCACTATGCCTTGCGAGCAATCAAATCAGGTAACGAGACCGAACTGGTGCTGGACAATGAAAGACAAGTGTTTCTATCTCTCATCTTGAACATCTCAACATGAGTCTGTTTCTATTTCACTGCAGGAGACTGTGAGGCAGCAATCTGCGGTGGAGTGAACTGCATAATAGATCCCCGCACCTTTGTGTCTCTCAGTAAAGCAAAAATGATCTCTCCGGAGGGAGTAAGCAAACCCTTCTCCAAAAAGGCAGATGGCTATGGAAGGGGAGAAGGCTGTGGTGTTGTCTTCCTCAAACCACTGAAAAAGGTAAGGTTGGTGAGAACCAGCCTAAATAAGACTAGTTGCTTCTCTGAATTTTTGTGTCCTGTAAGACACAAATGCTTTAAGAATCACCTGTCCATGAAAGATTTTCCAACTCTAGCTAGAGATGAATGAAGCACTTATTTAGCATTTCCACACTTGCCCTCCATGGTGCAAGTTAGTATCACGCTCTGTGTGCCTTGACTCTGCAGCTTTGCTTTGCTGTATGCAAAGAAAGCATGAGCTTATTGACGATTGTGCTGGTTTGAGGGCTAAAGGCAGAACCCTCCAGAACAGATTGTTAGATTCCTTTTCCGCCAATACGGGAAGGGAATATAAATGAATTTGAAAACTAGAATAAATTATAAAAGTTATTAAAAATGAAATAAATTTAAAAGATACAACAACAACAGAAAAACCTTCACAATCAAGAAAAGGGAAATTTATGGAGATGGTGTAAGGGAAGAACTGTATGTACAAAAGGCAAGTGGATGTAGTTCTGGCCTCCACTCGGTAGGGGGTGGTTGCCACAGGGTGGTAGCAACAGGTGCTCGCACGTGGCTGCTTCCCGCATCCACGCTGGAAGAAAAGGAAGGGACAGAAAGTGGCGTGGGCCAGTGACGCGCCCTTCCCCAGAGTGTGCCCGGCACTCCGTGATCAGGACCGTGCCAGTGCTCCGCTCTGCCGGCGCTCACCTGGCAATCGCACACCCAAACCGTGCAGCCCTCCTCCCCCTCGCAAAAACAGAGCTGCACTTAGAACTGGTTTAAGGCAAAAACTCAAGTCCAAAATCCCCTCCCGATCTATGACCAACAGTCGATAAAAGCTTAACTGGCACCACAGAGTAAAGGATATCTTGCAAGAGAAGGCAGATTGGCTAGGCAGTAAACCAGAGCACAGGGGCCGTGTGTTCTCTCTCCTTCATGGCTGTCTGGGATTGCCTTAGCCAGCCCCCCAGCTTCCAGATTGTCCCTCCGCCACTAGAGTGCCCCTCGGTACCCTACCCCACATTTTCTGTTCCTACTGTGGGGCAGAGGGGAGGTACAAAAGTTTTTCTCTGGGTCCTGAAACCTAACCCATCACAATGATGCTTTCCATGGTGAACAGATCGTTCCCTTGCAAGTTGGTATTGTGCTCTCTGTGCCTTGACTTTGCAGAGAAAGCATGAGCTGATTTATGATGCTTCTATCTTTTTATGAAACAGGCAAAGGAAGACTACAGCAAAATCTGGGGTATTATCAACATCAGTGCAGTGAATCAGAACGGTAGGTCCATGACTCCAATCACAAGACCGTCCCAAGTAGAGCAAGAGAAGTTACTGCGCAGCATTTACGAAACTCATGTCGATCCCTCAATCGTGCAGTACATTGAAGCACATGGAACAGGAACTGCTGCTGGAGACCCTACTGAAGCTGAAAGTCTGGCTAGTGTCATTTGTAGAAACAGGTCTTCACAGGTTCCCATTCTGAAAATTGGTTCAGTGAAGGGCAATATTGGCCACACTGAATCGGCTGCTGGAGCAGCAGGGTTAATCAAAGTGCTTCTGATGATGCATCATGGAAAGATTGTCCCATCCTTGCATTACTCGAAGGAAATGAGCAGCATTGATACAGAGAAATTAAACCTTGCAATTCCCACAGCAGTAGAGCCCTGGGAAGAATCCAGCCAGTATGGGAGAGTAGCTGGCATCAACTGCTTTGGATTTGGAGGAACCAATGCTCATGTTGTAGTCAGGCAGGTAAAGCAGCTAGAGCCTCTTTCCACCTTTAAGAGGCCCCTTGAATTAGTTCTGCTGTCAGCAGCCTCAAGTAAGTCCCTTCAGATGACCATGACCGACACAGCTAAGCAGCTGAGCACAAGAAACTCCGTCACTCTCCCAAGCCTGGCCTACACATCAGCCTGCAGGAGAAGCCATGCCAACTACAGGTACCGAAAAGCATTTGTCACAAATTCTCTCCAACACTTGCAGCAAGAGGCTATGTCATCAGCAAGCACTGAATTTGCCATGTCAAAGGTGGAGCCCCAGCTGGTGTTCGTGTTCTGTGGCAACGGAGTCACGCTGCAGGAGTTCAGTGAGGCACTGCTGAGCTCAGAGCCAGTGTTCAGAGACAAGTGCCAGGAGATAGAAGCACTGTTCCAGAAGCATGCTCCTTTCAGCCTGCTGCCAGTGAGAGGTCATAGTCCAGAGGATCTGCTGAATCCAGAGCTGTCTCAGCCCTTGCTTTTTACCCTGCAGATTGCCTTAGCTTCCCTTTTGAAACACTGGGGCTTGAAGCCAGTTGCTGCTGTGGGCCACTCACTAGGGGAAGTTGCTGCTGCGCATTTTGCTGGGTACCTCTCCCTGGCAGATGCAGTCAAAGTGATTTATCACCGGAGCCGGCTACAGGCAAAGACTGCCAGTGGCAGAATGCTGGTGGTTGGAAACATCCCTGTTGAAGAGATTGCTGCGTGTCTGCATCGCTATGCAGGGAAGGTGTGCATTGCAGCTTTCAACAGTCCTGTTTCCTGCACCCTGTCTGGGAATCCAGACTCTGTGACAGCTGCCCAGAGAGATTTAGCTCAAGCTTTTGGCCAGCGAAATATCTTTCTTCACACCTTAAGCGTTCCAGCTGCATACCACAGCCCCAGCATGGATGCAATACTTGGGGAGCTGGAAGAGAGCATAGACCCTTTAGAAAAACAGAAGGGAGAAATTGAAGTGATTTCAACGCTGACTGGGGTGGCTGCTTCCGAGAATGACTTTGCTCAGGGCAAATTCTGGGCCCGGCATAGTCGTGAGCCTGTAGCTTTCTCTCAAGCCATCAAAAGTGCAGCTAGAGACAGGGAAAATGTGGTGTTTGTGGAAATAAGTCCTCATCGAGTATTGCAGCGAAGCATAAAGGAAACTCTGGGAAAAGGCACCAAGGTCTTCTCTTCTTTGCAGACGGATGCAGAGTATCAGACGCTCTTCAGCCTGGTAGGAAATCTCTTTGAACTGGGATATAACCCCAACTGGCAGCACTTTTATGATGGGTATCAAAGCATTCCAGTGGCCATTCCACGGTATCAATTTGATCGCAAAAAACTCATGGCTTGTCTGGATATCCATCAACAAGCAAACCAAAGAGGTGTCAGCTCCAGCCATCCTTTGATTTATAGCATAAACAGCAACAACATGGAGTTTGGCTGCCTGCTGTCTCAGGACACAACATCATATTTATATGAGCACAAGAACAATGGTGTGGCTTTAGTCCCTGGTGCCTTCTATGTCGAGCTTGGTCTGGCCTCTGTGAGGAGCAGCTCAAGACCTCGAGTGCCTCTGAGTGCTTGCCAGCTGAGTATCAGCTTTTCAGCACCATGCGTTCTGACACAGAGTTCCCAAGTCTTGGGGATCAGGCTGAGTCCGCAAAAGGCAGTGACAGCCTTTGAGATAAGCTCCTCCTCCAACGCGGTTTATGCGGCAGGCCAAGTTACAAAGGTGCCTGAAGGTACAGTGGAAGAAAGCGCCATCTCCTTCCAAGACATCTATCAGAGGTGCCGGTCAGTGATTAGCAGAGAGGAGGTTTATGAAGCACTGTCCCAGGTTGGCTTCCAGTATGGCTCCATATTCAGGCAGCTCAGTGATGTGCATTACTGCCAGGAACTGAAGGAAGCGATAACAAGCATAAAGGTGAACAAAGAGACTGCTGGGGAGATGGACAACTAC
The DNA here is from genome assembly GCA_028565055.1 of Phoeniculus purpureus. Taxonomy (NCBI): domain Eukaryota; kingdom Metazoa; phylum Chordata; class Aves; order Bucerotiformes; family Phoeniculidae; genus Phoeniculus; species Phoeniculus purpureus. Next base: position 9,272,044 of record JAOXOE010000506.1, on the reverse strand, counting down.
TGTATCCATCCAGTGCTGCTTGACTGTTTTCTGCAGATGACTGCTGTCATGACATCAAGGACCTTCCAGTCTAGAGCGGGCTTCCCTTCTGGGATAGGGAGCCTGGTGGTGTTCCAACCGCTGGAGGAAGAAATGATGATATATATGAGAGCAAGCAAATCCATTGGGAACTGCCTAGAAGTCTGTGGATGTTTTATGGATAAACGTGGCTCTGTCTTGGCTGAACTCAAGCGTGTTGCCATCACTTTCATGAAGCAAACATCTTCCAGAGACAATGAGTTCATGTTTGAAAGCAAGTGGAAAGAAGTTTCTCTTCCACAGACAATTGGACACCTGGGGACTATGCCCAGAGTCCTAGTGTTTGCCGACAGATTTGGGATAGCCGACCATCTCAAAAAATACTTGCATCCTGATTCGAGGTTTGTTCTGTACAAAGACTGGGAAGTGCTCTTGGAAGACCACGCACAGAATAAAATGAGAGCAGAGGTGGAGGATTATGATGAAGTTCTGTTTCTGTGGGGAATTCAAAAGCTAGATGAAGATTTCCCAAGAAAAGCAGTAGACAAGCTGGCAAAGTGCTGTGAAGCCTATCGCCAAGTTATTGTGGCATTAAGGGAGAAAGCATCCCGCTGTGCAGTCAGAGTGATCACCTACAGAACAACAGAAAGGTATGTTGACCACATTAACTGTGGGTTCGCATTGTACGGCATGACCAGGACTTGTGTAGTTGAAGTTCCAGAAATCGCATTTCAGATGATTGACCTCAGTTCTTCCAGTTCCTTGGACATCTCAGCGCTTGCAGATGTTATTGTCAAATACAAAGTTGTGAACTATCCAGAAGTTTGCATCAGCCAAGGAAGAACTTACGTGGCTGAAATCAGACGCACACCTTTTGTAGATGCAGACTACAGCAAACCCGTAAGGTCTGTCCAGACGTCAGACAGATTCACTTTGTTCACTTCAGATCCATACACAGCAAAGGACTTGTCTGCCGAGTTATCCACCAGCACTCCTACTCAGCTTGACAACCACTGCGTTGAAATTCTAGTGGATAAAATCTGTCTCCACTCAGAAGATTATTTTCCCGTCAGTGTCTCTAGTCGTAACTTTGGCAATACGCTGTATTGGAATTCACAAGCGGTAGACAAACATGGACTTCTGGCTCTTGACTTCAGTGGCACAGTAATAGCAACAGGTGCCGATGTGAAGAAAGTTAAAGTGGGAGATCACGTAGTTTCGTGCTATCCAGCTGCCGCAGCCTCCAGAGTTATGATTCCAGGAACAGTTTGTTTCAATGTGAAGAAGTTCCCATGCTTTCAGAACGCCCCATGTATGTCGTACTTTGTCATTGCATGGGAAATCTTCAGCCAGAGGTTACCCAGGGGGAAACACGTCAGAACAGTGGGTATTGTTTCTACAGAACCATCGTCAGTTTTGTGTCATGTTCTTTCCGCGGCAGCAGAAGAGATGGGTTGGAGAACAGTACTTGCAAAGCCCGCTGCTGATAACTTCCAGTATATAAACTTATGCAACGCCCTTGTTGTTCTTCCTCCAGTAAACAGACTGTCTCAGGAGGATCTGGCTCACATGTACTTTCTTAAAGATGTGGTGATAGTGTGTGGCAATCGACAATCTGACTGCATCCAGAACATCAGTGGAATTGATAATGAAAATATCAGCTTTCATATCGTCACAATTGCCAGCATTTTCCAGAAAGCACCTCTAAAGGAACTGCAAAAGACTGTGCACACGTGGATCAGTTCCATGGATCTGAAACGCTTCAGACATTTATCAGGTTCTGTTTTTCAGCAGATTGAGAACTTGGAAATGATGAACTCTGCAATGTCCTATTTTACCTGCGAATCGGTCCCGCTGGCTGTACTGAGAAGGCAGAAGGACATGACCATGATGTCAGACATTCCTTTGTATGAATCCCAGAAGAAGCTGTTTAAGCAGAATGCTGTTTATGTAGTAGTCGGGGGGCTCACTGGACTGGGCTTTGAAACGGTGAAGTTCATAGCTGAGAATGGAGGAGGGTGTATTGCGATACTCTCCAGGAGGATCCCAAGCAATGAGAAGCAAGAGGAGTTGAAAGCTTTGCGGCAGCAGTATAAGGGCAGCAATGTAGTGTTTGTGCAATGTGATGTTACTTCGACCAGCGATGTTGAGAAAGCTTTCCAGTCCATCGCGAACATCTTTCCTGGGAGTCCTGTCAAAGGGGTGTTTCAAAGTGCTGTTGTTTTACATGATGGCCGTCTTGAAGTTCTGAACTTGTCTGACTTTCAGAAAGTGCTGAGCCCCAAAGTGGCAGGGACCCTAAATCTTCATTGGGCTACCAGAGGCCAGAAGCTTGACTACTTTGTGTGCTACTCCTCTGTTACTTCCTTCCTGGGAAATTCCACCCAGGCTAACTATGCAGCTGCTAACTCTTTCCTGGATGTCTTCTGCTTCTACAGGAGGAACTGTGGGCTTTCGGGACAATCCATTAACTGGGGTGCTTTGAACCTTGGAATACTGCTCAACCAAAACCATATTCAGAGCATTCTGGGATCCAAGGGCATAGACATTCTGCAAGTGCATGAAATTCACGAGTATCTCAGGAAGAGCTTGCTTACAAATAACGCGCAGCAAGCTGTTGTCAAGTTGAACTTCCAGATTCTATTGCGTCACGTCTTTTCTAAGGTTATTTCAATCAAAAGTCGCTTCATATCACTTCTGTCAGAAGAATTTGGTAACAGGCTTGAAACCTCTGAGGGAACTCAAGTCCAGGATACTGCCTTCATCAAATCTGAAGACTATATCACCTCACTGGTGAGTGATCTCACCGGACTGAACCCAGATGAACTAACCATGAATACAGCACTCTCATCGTTGGGCATAGACTCTATGTTAGCTATGACAATTCAGAACCGGGTCTTTCAAGAGAGAAAGGTGGACATACCTCTTCTGAAACTGCTTGATCCTCACACAACTCTGTCAAGCTTAGTAGTCATTTTAGAAGAAGCAAATGATGCTAATGTAATAGTTAAGGAAAAAAATGCTGCCACAGAAGGTGTGGAAAATGGGGTCTGGCTATAGGAGTCTTCTTATGCAGGAACTGTGTAACTTTGAAGATACCTGGACCCTTTGTAGTCCCTCAGAAGACGTGGCTGCAGGCAGGGTAGAACATCTGGTGGTGCTGAATGAACTCTCTGCATCGACCCAGAAAAACCCACAGTAGGTTCTTCTGCCATCATGCCAGCTGTATTCATTTCAGTCTGTTGTTTGACTTGTTACTTGCAGTATTTTTAAACTTAAGTTTTCAGTATTTGTACCTGGAACTAGGTAGGTTAACGCAGACGTGTTTTCATTTGTTAAGTTTTTATCTTTGATGCACATTGCATCTTTTAATCCATATAAAAATTTTAATGGACATGGTACACATGCACATTTAAATTATGAATATACATGTAAAGCAGCATAGGTTTACCTCTTTTTGTGATCATAATTGTAGTTGCAATGTATTCATCCTTTCTGTAATATTATCAAATGTGTATAAATACAGGCATCTTTTCTGAAGGCTTCAAGACATTGTGAATTTAAAAGGCTTCTTCTCAAAAAATTAAATGTATTGTTTTCTTTATTGTTTTCTTTGCTAATTGAGCATTTTTAAACAAAGAACAGAAATGAAAAATGAAATCCCAAATAATCAAGCATAGTAATAAAGCTTAAAAAGAAAAGCTAAGTGTGTTTTCATCTTGTTTTAAGAAGTTTCTTTTGTCTCTCATCCACTGTCCTAGTTTAATTTTTCCTGCTCATAACACCCTTCCTTATTTTGCTTGAATGAGAAAATACAGACTTTTCCCTAAAGACACTGGTGGAAACTCTATAGATGGTCTCTTGTGAGAATAGGGTCCTTGTATTGTTGTTCCCTTTTGCATTCAATTACAGTTGACCCTGAGCTGTATCTTGCAGGTCTGGTGTTATTGTCCAATATGTGCTGTATCCATGGACTATGAGATGCCCCTGAAACCATCTCTTCTCCAGGTCAAACAAGCCCTTCAGCTTCTCCTCACAGGTCTGGTGTGCCGATAACCTTGATGGCCTTCTGCAGAACTCACACTAATCTATATCTAGGGATGTAATTCTCACTCTGCACTCAGCTCTGATGAGGCCTTTCCTTGAGTCCTGTGTGCAGTTCTGGGCCTCTCACTTCCAGAAAGATATTGAGGTGCTTGAGCAGATCCAGAGGAGAGCAACAAGGCTGGTGAAGGGACTAGAGGCTAAGTCTTATGAGGAGAGGCTGAGGAAGCTGAGGTTGTTTAGCCTGGGGAAGAATCAGGGGACACCTTATTGCTGTCTACAACTATCTGAAAGAGATCGTAGAGAGGTGGGTTAGTCTCTTTTCAGAAGCAATGAGTGATAGGATAAGTGGAATTGGCCTCAGGTTGTACCAGGGGAAGACATTAGGAGGGCTAGACATTAGGAGAAACTTCTTTATTGAAAGAACAGGCTTTGGAACTGTGAGGTGGTTAAATCACCATCCCTGGACATTTTAAAAGGTTGTGTAGATATGGAGCTTAGTGACAATGTTCTGAGCAATCTGCTCTAGCTGACCCTTCAGTGGGTCAGGTTGGACAAGATCTTCAGATGTCTCTCCAATCTGTACTGTTAGACGGTTCTATGACATTTATTTTACTTTATAACTAATTTTTAATGAAATCAGACACCTGAAAAGTAAATGAAAAAGTAAAACCTAAATGGAACAAGTAGGCTGCATTTGACAGGGTGACCTACCTGTGGATGAGAAGGCTGTGAATGTGGTCTATCTAGACTTCAGCAAAGCCTTTGACACAGTGTCCGACAGCATCCTCCTGGAAAAGCTGGCAGCCTATGGCTGGGACAGGTGCACCTTTCATTGCATCCAGTTGCATCCCTGGAGGTGTTTAAGGAAAGATTAGATGTGGCACTTAGTGCCGTGGTCTAGCCTATGTGGTGTTGTTAGGTGATAGGCTGGACTTGGTGATCTCAGAGGTCTTTTCCAGCCTCAGTAATTCTGTGATTCAGTGATATTTAATTTAATTTCTATTTAAATTATTTCTACTGCCCTGCTGTGTTTTGTAAGCCACTGTTGAATTATGCTGATGGAAGCAAAAGTGGGGATGATTTTGTGAAACCAGAGGAGAAATAGGGAAGAAAGAAGGAAGGGAACCAGAGCTTGATGTGGGTCACACAAGACAGGATGGCTCCAGAGCTTGTATCCCTGGCTCCTGGGGCTGGTACATATGCTGATGGATGTAGACAGCCAAGTTGTGTTGTTAAGGCCGTGTGAGAATCTCTCCTACATCTCCATGTGGTGCAGTTGTAACTGAAGCTATTGAATTTTGCCTTAGTAAAGGCAGGTCTGATTCTATGAAACTGAAACATCAACTCTGGCTGGCTGCAGCCAATGCTGCATTTGGGCTTCTTCCTGCCAAAACAATAACCGTGAAAGCTGGATTTCATAATTTACTGATGGCACTTGTATTCTGAGACATTACTAAAGGAGCTACTATCTTTTGTCTTTTTGTTTTTGACTACTTCTTTAGGTCTGCCATAAATGTCCCAGAGGCCAGAATACTTGAATAGAAATAGGAGCAGAGCCAGCCCTCCAAAGCAGAGTGAGAATCCCAATCTCGAAAAATGCTGTGGCAAAGTGAGCCTCAGCTGCAGTCAGGGCAATTTGTATTGAGTGTTCTGACAGCAGCACTTTGTAATGCAAGGTGAGAGTGCGATGACTACTCTTTCAGTTGTGTCTGATAGGAAACACAGCCTGGAAAATCCACACAGATGTGTGTTTGATGTCCTGAAAGCATCAGTCAGTTGGAGGAGAAGGAAAAGTTACTCATTAGCAACAGAATTAAATGCAAAAACAGAGGAGCTGTGGCAAATCTTGAGTGCTGTTCTGTCCTCCCAGACTGGGAGACATAAAGAGGACCCTGCCATTCTTGCTTATGCCTCTGAATTAGTTTAAAAAGGTGTTGGGTTTTTATTTCATCAGCTGCTGTTAAATGTGATTATTTATAGAAAGCTGTAGCTGTCATTTCCTCCTGAAAAATTATGTTCTGCACAAAATCTGAATTGTAATTAAATTACTTGTGAAAAAAGTCCGTGTCTGTGCTTAACAGAAAGCTTTTAGTGACACTGTTGTTTGGTCTTTGCAATTAATCTCAGATAGAGTTAACTGCACGGATTGTATTTATAAAGATTCTGTGCTCTCAGTCTCTTGACTTTCAATCCTATTATCAGAGGAAGGATCCCATTAGCAGGATGCATATTCAATAATAAGATAATAATGACTCTAGCACTGTACTTGGAAAATGATTAATTTTTCCAATCAGAGCCTGAAGTCATATGATATTTAGCCCAACGGCTAAAACATCTGTCTCTCCTTCTCAAAGTGACTCCATAAATTCAATTAGTCAGATATGTTCTAAACAGCAGTGACATAGATACAGAAATAATGGCAAAGGACCACAGTGTTTCTTTGGAAAATGTGCTCATAGATGCACATTTGCTTTATGCCCCAGGCGATCAATCAAAACACCTCCCCGTTGCATAAAAAAGAGTTTATGGGCTGAACGAACAACTTCATTTTCCTGCAAGTAAACCAATGCCGGTTTCTTTTGCCTGGATCATGTAATACCTGGTGACACACATATCAGCACCTGGCTCAGGGGCCACAGCCAGGCTGTGCCAGGACAGTGACATTGAGCCCAGACAGACAAACCTCAGGATCTTGTAAATCATATAATCCTTGTATCATTCAGGTTGGAAAAGACCTTTAAGCCCACAACTAAACCATATCACTTAGCTCCGTGTCTACACAACTTTTAAAAATGCCCGGGGATGCCGATTTAATCACTTCCCTGGGCAGCCTGTTCCAATGCCTACTCTTTCAATAAAGTTTTTCCTAACATAAACCTCATCTGGTGTAACTTGAGGCCATTTCTGCTTGTCCTATTATCTGTTATTTGTGAAGAGGCCAAAACTCACCTCTCTACAACCTCCCTTCAGGTAGTTGTAGACAGCAATAAGGTTTCCCCTGAGTCTCCTTTTGTTCAGACTAAATAGCCTCAACCGCCTCTCATAAATCTTGTTTTCCAGGCCCTTCACCAGCCTTGTTGGCCTTCTTTGGACCTGCTCCAGCACCTCAATATCTTTCTTGTATTGAGGTGCCCGAAACTACACACAATACTCAAGGTGTGGCCTCACCAGTGCCAAGTACAGGCTCCCAATCACTTCCCTACTCCTGCTGGCCATACTATTTTTGATAGAAGCCTGTGTGCCGTTGATCATCTTGGCCACCTGAGCACCCTGCTGGCTTATATTTATCTTATCATCAGTCAACAACCCCAGGTGTTTTTCTGTTGAAGAGCTTTCTGGCCACTCACTCTCCCACAATCCTGTGAAGCTGCATTGGGTTTGTGTGCCCTATCAGACCTGATCAAGAGCAGGGTATATGGCTCACGCGGTTGTAAGATAACTTGTGACTAGGGTAGTGGGAGAGGCCCTGCACCTGGCAAAGAGACACCACGTGCTCTGCGGTCAGAACAGACCAGGCCCTGAGACACTGCTGTTGTATCTGCAGAAGTAGGCTTATGCGGTGGGAATATGTTGAGTTCCCATCCCTCAAGACTTTACTCGCTGGTGTTTTGATGAGGTCCATGAGAACAAAGACCCCAATACCACAGGTGGTGAAGAAAATGCCCCTGGTAGTAGGAGAAGGATCCAAACAACGCTGGGTAATCAGCCTGCAGCCCTGAGCAACGGACAAAAGGACTGCCAGAGCCACCCCACAGCCTGAAGCTCGCTGTGGCGAGAAACTAAGAGGATGGCTGGAGAAACCAGAGATCTGTGGAGCTGAGCGGGAAGCAGAGCGTGGCAGACACTGGTGAGCGAACTTCGTCTGTTTTCTCTCCTTTCCCCTTCCCCGTCCCGCTCTCCTGCACTGCCGCCGCGTGCCCAGCAGAGGGCGGGCGTTCGCAGGCCGCGCACGGGCCGTGGTGCCGCTCTGTGGGCCTGGAGCCCATCAGCGGGGCCTGGGCCGGCGAGCGCGGGAGGTGGGGGGGCAAGGGGCACCAGGGCTAGTTCAGCTGTCGGTAGCTTGCTAGGGTTCGTTTCTTTCTTGTGGTGTTTTTTTTTTTCTTTCCCATAATTCGCACTTTCTGTTTGTAATTCGTGTTTGTTTGCCACCGAGGCCTTGGCAGCGCTTTATCTGAGCGCTGTGGCTGAGCCAAGTGCTGTGAGCAGACGAGGCGGGTGGAAAGAGAATTGGGAAGGCGCTGGCTGGAATGGGAAACAAAACCGGGGCGGGAGGCTGACGGGGTGTACCAGGAGATGCAACTGAAAACCCTCTAAGTGAAAGCACAGTTAGCTCCTGACCGTGCGTGGGAAGGCAGGAGAGATTTGGTCCAGGGTTTTTTTCTTCTGTTTACCATGTTGAACAAATTCAAAGGAAAAAATTGGAGAGATAATCCAAAGCAGGATGTGTTCTCCTGAAACCTTTCTCGGCAGATATTTGTTTAGTGTGATCGTTCAAAAATTCCAGCGGTAGCAATACCACAGCACCCTTAAGTAAGAGGTTGCTCTCTTCTCTCGGGTAGAAAGCACCAGGACAAGAGGACACAGCCTCAAGCTGCGCCAGGGGAAATTTAG
>JAOXOE010000506.1:9246657-9263268 GCA_028565055.1 Phoeniculus purpureus | reverse complement strand
CACATCCAGTCTAAATCTACCCAGCTCCAGCTTTGCTCCATTGCCCCTAGTCCTGTCACTACCTGATAGCCTAAAAATGTCCAACCTAAACATCCCCTGATACAACTTGAGGCAATTTCCAGTTGTCCTGTCTGTTGTTTCTTGCGAGACGAGACCAACCTCCTTTCAGGCAGTTGCAGGCAGCAGTAAGGTCTTCCCTCAGGCTCCTTTTCTCCACATTAACCAGCCCCAGCTCTCTCAGCCCCTCAACAAGGTTTGGTCTCCAGACCCTTCCCCAGCCTTGTTGCCCTTCCCTGGACACAGTCCGGCACCTCAGTGCCTTGTATTGAGGTGCCCAAAAGTGAACCCAGTACTCTGCACAGTGTACAGCGTGTGGAGAACAGATGAGTAAAGATAATCCCACCCTAACAGGCAGAATGAGACATGTTAAATTTGGAACTTTAGTTTTTCTGTTGAGTCAGTAAAGAAGGTCACGGAAGAGTTGCGTGTCTGCTCTCCCTTAGCCCTAGTTCAGCAGATGCTTTAGGTAGTGGTGCAGCAGCACACTGACATCAGTGAGGATTGCTGGGGACATAAATGCCTTCTGAAGATGAAAATGAAAAATATTAACACTGTCAGTATCTTGTGAACAAAACTTTATAGTATTAAGTTTATTTTAAATGATGTTCTGGACTTGTAAGTAGATTGTTTAACACTGATCACTCAATGATCTGTAAGGTCCCTTCCCACCCATTCTATGAAATATGCAGTGATAGTTGGTTTTCCGTGATAACCAAGGACTAGGAGTGTCCCCATGATACTGCAATAATGTGTCGTAATGATTGTTTTACTTCTACGTCTGCTTTCACTTGACAGAGTCTATTTGTGCTAAATACATGCACTGGGTTCTCAGTAGGTGTGTGTGTATATGCTTTGATCTCTCCTGCAGAAGACATATATGGACTTTCATCCTGTTGTGTAGTAGGATCCCCACGCATCCTACCTGGGTTGCCATTAACATCGTGGGTCAGAGACCTCAACTATATTTTAGCTTTCATCTAAAATGTCAGACACAAAGGGAGGGTTTAACAAACCGCTGATGGATCTACAGGCAGTGAAACAACTGGCTCAGTTTAGAGAAGAAAGGCAGCAAGACATTTTAGTTCATTCCCCCCACCACACATCAGAAGAAACCCTAGACAGGATGTAGACACAAACTGACGGAGTTTTGTCACACTGTTCCTACACTGAACTAAGTTGAAAACATCCAAAATATCTTCACTATAGACGGCAGCGTCTTCTCTCTGAAATTGCAGCAGTCGTCCAGCTTCAGTCTCAATCCTTATAAATCTTCAAAGTTCAGAATTCTCAGTCTTTCCAGTTGAACACAGATCAGTTAGCAGACCTTGCCAGTTCCTCCCACATGTCTTCAGAAGAGGTAACATTTTCTCTCAGAGGCAGCGACACAGCTGTGAACAGCCATCGAGATGGAGAGAAGTGAAAAAGGAGGTGGAAGTCCCCAAGAAGTGAGGAGCAGAAACTTTTGTTTTCAACTTTTTAAACCCAAACTTTAAACTTTTCTGCAGAAAACACACAAATTTAACTTACAGAGTCTGCTCAGCTTTTAAAGCAGAATATATACCAAAGTGTGAGAGAAACTTCACAAAAACTTTTTCTGATCCTCTTTGTGTAGGCAGACTGTCACTGGATGCACTGGGTGCATCATACTCTGAGTAGCAGTAACAACTGAGGTAAAGGAACTTGTAGGATTAGAGATACTGCTCACCCACGTCTTTGTCCTCTCGTGGTCTCACGTTTTGTGGTAACGCTTACCTGATATGAAAACTTCATGGCAAGGTGTGTAGGTTTTAGATAGGCCAGATTGCGTCCCTCTCCCAGAGAACTGAAAGTCATGGGCTTAGGGAACTCCCACTACTTTTAACCTCATTTTCTCTACTATTACAGCACTGTTCATATAACTGTAGTGGGTAAACTGGGGAATTTGTTACTGGACTGGTGGAATACAGTCAGAATTTCAGCTCTCAGTCGGGTGGTGCGGTTATGCCTGTGCAGCACACAGGATTTGTCATCTTAATCAGTTTTGTACTAAAGAATAAACTAAAGAATTAAAGAGTTTCTGTTGCAGTGTAGAGATCTTGAGCAGGTTTTATTGCTCAGTTCTTCTGCAGGCTTCACGTTCCCTGAGCGAAGACCTTCATCAGCGGATAAGGCTGAGCAGATGAGAAAAGCAGGCTCTTTCCTGAAGCCACTAAAGAGAGTAAAACTGGCCTGTGGTTGTAGGGCCAGTTTCCAGTCTCTATCAGTTGACATAAAACACAAGTAATGAGATGTTTTCATCCCCACAACACCCGTGCACGACGAGGAAGCTGTATAGTGTGGAGAAGGCAATGCAGGGGCAGCGTTCTGCAGAAGAAGAAAGGCATTCCTGGAGTTCAGCTTTAAATTCTAAAAACTAGGAATTGACTTGAATGAGTAGTGAGAGGAATATCTGCAAACAAGACTTCCTGTAAGGAAAAGAGGGAGTAGAAAAGAAAGAGTAGCTTGTCAGGCATGGAACTCAGACTCACAATGTTCCTGAGCTGTCTTGTCACAGCACGGCCTTCTTTGTATAGTTTTCCATCTCTTCCTCCCTCCAACCCAAAACCTGAACAAGTAAGAGTGGGACTAGCGTTCTGGGTGTTAAGACTATTATATTTTCCAGCTCACTGGTTACAACTTTTGTGTTCATTTAGGTGCTGCCTTTCATCTATCGTGCCATTGGTTCAAAGCACCTTCCTGCCAGTAACATCAGCTTTGTTCATCTTGATTCCCACCCAGACCTTCTCATTCCTGTGAATATGCCTGCAGACACTGTATTTGATAAAGAAGCTCTTTTTAGGTAAGTCCTGGTACTGTGGCAAAATACTGCAGTCTGTCTCCTGCTGCCTTTGATTTACTGTGAATGGTGAGGTGAGTGTGTAGGACACGGGAGCTAAAGAGTCGCGAGTCAGCCTTGAGTTGTATTTTGTCTTCTCACTTCTGCTGAAAACTGCTTTTTTATTTTATCTTTTACCCCAAAAAAGTTCTGTTTGTGTGCTTTGTGAATGGAGTCAAATACTCAAGTCTCATATCAAGCCATTTAAAACTTCCAAATTGACTGTATTCAGTTGTTTAGCAGTATATTGTGTTTTTAGGCCAACCAGTAGCTCTTCTGAAGAGCTGATCAGCACCTTGAGTGCTTTGTGTCCGAAGAGCTGTGTTTTTAAGACAGCCTTTCTCTCTTCTGGTGACTGAGGAATTGAAATAATACATTCGGTGTTGGATATATGAAGCTGAACAAAGTTTTCTTATTCAGGTCACTCAGACCTGTACTGTCCCTGAACGTCTCTCGTCTGTAACAAGGCACAAAGCAAACTGTACTACTGTCTTTCTTTTCCTGTTTTAAAATAAGTATCAATAGTTTCAGTTTTATGGTGGTTTACAGTAACGACTTAATGATGTTAGAAATTGTTTTTGTGGACTGTTGTCATAAAAAACCTGTTGTTAAACAGGGAACTTTATTCTGTAGGTGCTGATTGATTCTCTCTAATTACTGACATGTTTAAAATCTACTTAGAGCAGCGTACAGTAAAATACTCTCTTGGGGTCAGTTTGTTGTTATTTAAAGCAGTGTGAGGATGCTTCTTGTATTTTCTCAGTGTGAGGTAGCAAAAGAAAAACAGCAACAAATCTGTGTGGTGTCTAATCAAAGTGCCATAATAAGAATGAAGCCGATTGCACTCGGTAGTCCTAATGTTTTAAATTCTGCTGTAGGTGCTCTTGGTCTGTCTTGGGATGGTGTCTTCCTGATGGTATGAACCTTACACAGAGGACTGATTTAAGATGATTTTCTTCGAGCCTTTCAAGATGTCTGTTGTGTTCTTGTCCATGTTCTACTCAACAGGAAAGTAACAGTATTATCTCCAGTCTTTCTTCGTTCATTACAGCGAGTTGAGTATTGAGAACTGGATTATGCCTGCTGTCTATGCTGGTCACATTTCTCAAGTGGTGTGGCTTCACCCTCCCTGGGCCCAGCAGATCACAGAAGGAAAACACCAGTTTTTAATTGGGAAAGACATATCAACAACTACAATCAGGTAATTTCTCTGCTGCCATGTCCTAGTACGATAAATGTGCTCTTGGGAGCTTTTCATGATGGCATTTTTGGTTTTTTGAATAAATATAAGAACTTTTTATTTGGGAGTTCCTTAGGTCCTAACGTGTCTTTCTGTGGGTACAGTGGAAATTGTGCCTGAAATTGGGTCCTGGAGACCCAAACCTGAGCAGAATGTGTCAGACGTGACCTCAGTGATGCTGAATAAAAGGAAGAATTTCAGATGTGGGCCTTTTTTTTTTTTGTGGGTTTTTTGTTTGTTTTATTGGTTTGGGCTTTTTTAAGTTTATGTACTAGTTAAGTACAGTCTTAAAAGGCTTAGAATAGTCCAGCTACAAGACATGGACAAACTAAGCTTCAAATTCCTGCTGCTCATGGAATTATTTGTCTTGATGATAATACCCTGTAATCAGATGAAACCTTTACACAAATGAGCAGAAATAACTCTTCTTACTAAGCTGTCTTTCCTTTTTATTTGAATTTATGATCCTTAAGATTTAATGTGCTGAAAAATAATAGTATTTGCATTTTTACATAAGTGGAGCTTTTAATGTTAGGGTTTGTTTGGTTTTAAGTGGATTCTGTTGATATGTAGCTCTTCATCCGCCAGCTACCTGCTCTCCCCGACTAAAAACAGAGAATCTGCAATGGTGATAGAGAAATGTTAAATTCTACCTTTTAGTAATACTTTACTTCTACAAAACAATATCCATGTGTTCCAGGCCAGTTCTCAAACACAACTAACAGGATTTTCCTTAAAAAATAGACAATCCAAAGCAAAATATCCATGGCTTTGCGGGCCATGGGATAATCCTGGCAGCATCTTGTTGAATTCTGAATGTTTCTTAAAATGCAGCTCAGTGGCAAATTTCTCTCAGTAGCACAAGTGTCGAGTCTTTTTATTATCCATTAAAAACTCTGTAGGGCTATTAGGAAAATATAGAGTGAACTTCAATGTACTGATTCATTGCTAATGACTTTAAAAACTTAATTTTAAAAGCCTGCAAATTAAAATAAATAACTTAGTGTACACAGATGTATCTATTTGTTTTTCTGAAGATCCATTAATCTACTTGCTTTTTCCGAGGAGCTTTGCAGAGCTGTGTATTAACTGTGAGCTCTTGTCAATTGTAGGGTCACGGGTACAGATAATTACTTTTTAAGTGATGGACTTTACGTCCCTGCTGATCAGCTAGAAAACCAGAAGCCTTTAAATTTACACGTCATTCTCATCAACCCTGCTGAAGCATCAAACAGCCAGGAAGAAAACTGTGAGGTAGCATCTGCTAAGAGACTGAAGCTAAATACAGATCCCACAGCAAGCACTGCCTCTGCCTCTTCTTCTGCAGCTCCTGGAGACAACGACTGCAGCACCTCAAATGTGAAGAAGAAGGAAGTACAAAACGGAAGTACTCTGAAAAAGGCAGAAACATCAGCTTTAAGCTCTCTCAGAAACAGTGAATGCCCACTGAGGGAAGTTGTTAAAGACATCTGCCAAGTACTGCAGAAAGGAGATGCTTATGTGTTAGACATTGACTTGGACTTCTTTTCAGTTAAAAATCCATTCAAAGAAATGTACACACAGGTAAGCGTGGCAACCGAGAGGGCTTGTAAGCACTCGTGGAGGTGCTCTAGTCTCAACGTTTGTGGCTGTGCAGAAACCTTAGCTAAGTTAGCAGATGAGCTGATCATGATCAGCTGAATCATGGTAACATCTGAAGGAAAGACATTCTCAGGGTGGACATACCCAAAAGACATAGACCAGACCTCACAGTTACACATGGGAAAGGTCTGTCTCAAAAAGGGAAAAGGGTTCTGGGGCCGGAATTGGCAGGGCTCATTCAGAGAGCTTTAAACTAGGTTTGAAGGGGAGGTGGGATAGTTGATGGGTGTGCAACAGTGGGGCACTGCTCTGGTCTTGATGAAGTCCACGAGGCCTCCCACCGTCCTAGGTGAAATCAGAGTGCTTAGCTCGCTCCCCGAAATCCCTGTACACCAATGCATGCAGCGTGGGGACCAAGCAGAAGGAGTTACAAATCTGTGTTCAGTCAGGTGACTCTGATCTGGTGGCAGTTACAGAGACCTGGTGGGACAGTTTGTATGGCTGGAATGTGGTCATGGGCGGCTACGCAGTTTTCAAGAGAGACAGCTCAGCAAGACAAGGTGGTGGAGTTGCTCTTTATGTGAAAGACCAGCTGGACTGTGTTGAGTTCTGTCCAAATGCATCTGCCAAAGATAATCAGGAGAGGTGCCTGGGGACTGGAGGATAGTAAATGTCACTGCAATCTTCAAAAAGGGTTGGAACGAGGACCCAAGTCACTATAGACCAGTCAGCTTCACCTCTATCCCAGGAAAGGTGATGGAACAATTTATCCTGGATGCTGTCTCTAGGCACATCAAGGACAAGAGGGTCATTAGGGACAGTCAGCATGGCTTCACCAAGGGCAAGTAATGCTTGACCAACCTGATAGCCTTTTATGAGGGCATGACTAGGTGGATAGATGATGGCAGGGCAGTGGATGTGGTCTATCTTCACTTGAGTAAGGCATGTGACAAAGTCTCACAATATTATTGTAAGTAGTAATAAAATACTATTATAAAATACTGTGTGTTTTATAAATGCATAATTTTATTTGTGACGTGTTTCTACTCTATAGGTTGAAGAAGCTAAACAAGAATTGCAGGAAGTTGTGGAATTCCTGAAAAACCCACACAAATTTACTGTACTGGGAGGTAAACTTCCGAAAGGTAAGAATCATTGCTCAGCATTTCTCATCTGAGAAAAATACGTGCCTTAAGTCCTGAAAACTTAGCCAAGATAAAACAAAATCTCCAAAAAGAAACTGTATTATAAAAGAAAATTGTTTAGTTTAGGCTAAACTTGCTGTGCCACTTTCAGTTACATAAATTAGTATGTGGTAGCTTTTTAATCTTGAAAGACAGTTTTATGTAACTGAACTCTTAAAATGTTCTGTACAACATTTGACACCTTATCAACCTTACACAGTTTAGAAACAAATGTTTTCATTTAAGAGGATTATTAAACTTGATCGCAGTAGAAGGCCCAGTGAATCTGAAATACCTAAACCTGGTAAGTCTTGTCTTGTGTTGGTGCTCTACAGTGTCAATTCATTGAATTGATACAATTGGAAAAAAAGGTTCACTTTCAGAAACTCGTAAGAGGAAATAATTTTGAAGACACAGTTAGGAATTCAGGAGCTAAACTCGAATATAATTTCATGGGTTACATCACGCTTGTTTGTTTGAAAGCTTTACAAATCTTAGTTGTTTAATTGTGGAACAGAGTGTATACAGATCTGACACAGGAAGCTTCTTCGAACAGTAAGTGATGAGCAGTAACTGAAATGAGGTGTTAACAGAAACAACAGTACCTGTGCAGTAAGACTGTATGGGTTTCATGGTTTTGTTTGGTGGTTTTGTTTGTCTTTCTAGGTATTCTGTTAGTTGGACCGCCTGGTACTGGTAAAACTCTTCTCGCACGGGCTGTAGCTGGAGAAGCTGATGTTCCATTTTATTATGCATCTGGCTCAGAGTTTGATGAGATGTTTGTTGGTGTAGGAGCTAGTCGCATCCGAAGCCTATTTAGTAAGTTAAATATCTGTGGCTTTGAAATTGTGTGTAAAATTTAAGTATTCAGTATTATTGGAGTTTTGGGTAAAATTCTCATTACTGGAAAGTAGTAGTGTATGAGGCTAATAAATAAAACTGCTTTTGTAGGTAGATCTCAGAATTCCATGAGCATCAATTAACTGTAGAGTCTTGCTAGCTGTCAGATGAAATTGTAGCAAAACTTGTAAGTGATGTTAAATGCTCTCAGGGTTAATATAAGTAATTTAATTAGAAATGTGCTGTCCCAGATATATAATATAAAGTATTCCTAAATCACAGTATCACAATATCACAGTACATTAGGGATTGGAAAGGACCTCAAAAAATCATCTAGTCCAGTCTCCCAGCCGGAGCAGGATCACCTAGATCAACATATCCGGGTGGGTTTTAAACATCTGCAGAGAAGGAGACTCCACAGCCCCCCTGGGCAGCCCGTTCCAGTGCTCTGTCACCCTCACTGTGAATAAATTCTTTCTCATATTGATGTGGAATCTCCTGTGTTCCAGCTTACACTGATTGCCCCATATCCTGTCATTAGATGACACTGAGCAAAGCCTGGCTCCATCCTCCTGACTCCCACCCTTAACATATTTACTTACTGTCATACAGAAATTATTGCAAATATTAATTGAATTGTAAATATAAGTAAAAAAGCCAGTGTTAACAGTCTCAATTACTTACCTCGTTTTTCTATTTTTTTCAAAATCTGAATGAGAGTTTTACGTCATAGTGTAGCACTCAGTTGAGATTTCCATTCTGACACCCACCAGCAGGCCCTGAGTAAAAAGCATTGTAACAAAACAGCTCTGGTGATGTCTAATGGAACACTCGATAATCCAGAAGTATAAGAAACACTAGAATCATAAATTACCTGATGCCAAGTCTGTTCCTTTGTGTGGTTGAACTGTCCTGCTGCTGCTTTCTTTTTTTCGTCAGGGGAAGCAAAAGCAAATGCGCCGTGTGTTATATTTATTGATGAGTTGGACTCTGTTGGTGGGAAGAGAATTGAATCTCCAATGCATCCCTATTCAAGACAGACCATTAATCAACTTCTTGCTGAAATGGATGGGTAGGTGCTTGACTGACTGGTATTTTGGACATTTAGGTGATTGGGTTTTTTCCCTTCCTTGACAGCTTTAGTATTTTTGTCATTTTTCTGGTAATGTTTTTAAAGATAATAATTGAAGATGGTCTTATGACCACTTTCCAATACCGCCAACAGTGGCTTTTAATGAACTTACTGCCAAGACTACAGAAGCTTCTGAGTTACAGCTGCAATTATTTTAAATAGCTTCTTAACCTTTATATGGGGGCTCTATATGTAAAGGAAGTTCAACTGTGAGATCAGAGCATGTCTTTAACAAGTTTCTGGGTTAAACACAGTCCTTCTTGTATTTCATGTTGTGGCCTCATAGCATGTTTTTGGCTATCCAGCTGAGGTAATCTGAGATAAGAAAGAGAAGCAGTTATTGACAAAAAAGCTGTAAATACTCTCTCTAAAAAAGCCAACCAAATAATCTCACCTTTTTTCCATACAGCTTTAAACCTAATGAAGGTGTTGTCATTATTGGTGCAACAAACTTCCCTGAAGCATTAGACAAGTGAGTATAATACATGTTTATAAGACTTGAATTACCAAACAAAGGAATGAAGCACATCAAAACCACAACAACAAAGATGCTTGTGATAATCTTCAAGTATTAAAGCCTAACGCTGAGGGTTTTCCACTTTTAATAGGGATGGGCATTGACCAGTTTTTTGGCATTTAAAATGCTATTGAGTTAGATATGGAAAAAAAAAAAAAGAAAATGTGCTTCTAAGCATCCACAATTTCTGGAAGCTTTTCTACTTAAATTGACCAACTGTGTTCCTTGCTCAGAATGCAGAATTTTCAATGCAAAAAAACTTAAAAAATGGTTGATAGTAAACATCTTGCATCTGTCTTTTTACAAGCAAATACAAAAAATCACAGAAACATAGAACATCAGGGATTGGAAAGGACCTCAAAAGATCATCTAGTCCAATTCCCCTACCAGAGCAGGATCACCTAGACCAAGTCCCACAGGAACATATCCAGGCAGGTTTTAAATATCTCCAGAGAAGGAGACTCCACAACTGTCCTGGGCAGCCCGTTCCAGTGCTCTGTCACCCTCACTGTGAAGAAGTTCATTCTCATACTGATGCGGAACCTCCTATGTTCCAGCTTACACCCAATGCTCCTTGTCGTATCATGAGATGACACTGAGCAGAGCCTGGCTCCATCCTCCTGACGCCTACCCTTCACATACTATAAACATTAATGAGGTCACCCCTCAGTCTCCTCCAAGCTAAAGAGACCCAGGTCCCTCAGCCTTTCCTCATAAGTGAGATGTTCTACTCTCTTTATCTTTGCATCTGATCACTGGATATAGTTTATGTAGATGCCTTTAGAAATATCTGGTAGATTTTTTTTCATTCCTTATACATTTGTAGGATTTCTAAGTGAATGTATGAAATGATCTTTTTCCCTTAGTGCTTTAATACGTCCTGGTCGCTTTGATATGCAAGTTACTGTTCCCAAGCCTGATGTAAGAGGTCGTACAGAAATTCTGAAGTGGTACCTTAATAAAATAAAGTATGATCCATGTAAGTAAATACCTCACTGTAATACTGTTTTATGGAACAGTTTTTATACAGGGTTGGCCAGATGATGTATTAGTCCTCTGTTCTGTCAGCAGTTGTAGCTTTAATCTGTATCTCAGTGAAGAACACAGGTGCCTAGTACGTAATGTTACAGCAGTTTTCTGGGCAGTGTTTCTAGTGCCAAACAGTTAATGGCGTCTCAAAAATGAGGCTTCTTTTTTTCTAAGCTGCAAATGTTTAACACCTTATTTTTATAGAACACAGTTCCTGCTTATCATTCAGTCATGTTTTGGTATTTCTTAATGATACAAGCTTTTTCAGGAGCAGTATGAGCCCTAACCACGAGTTTGTTTGTTTCCCCACAGCTGTTGATCCTGAAATAATTGCACGAGGCACAGTAGGATTTTCTGGAGCAGAGCTTGAGAATCTTGTAAATCAGGCTGCCTTGAAGGCAGCTGTCGATGGGAAAGATATGGTAACCATGAAAGAATTGGAATTCTCCAAGGACAAAATTCTAATGGGTAGGATTTTGTACAAAAGATGTATGTAACAGTGCAGAGGAGTTTTCTTACGCAATTACGGCTTTTCCAGAGAAAGCAAGTAGTTCTTATGCTGTTGCTTGTTGGTTGGTTGGTTTTCTATAAAATAAACAAGAAAGTCTCCTGTTAGTTAATCCTGAATGGAACCTTCTGAGAGTAGTATGTAAAATCTCGTATGGAATGCATTCTTTAAGATTTCATGCATTTTAAATATAAAATCACGATATGTTGTACTTCAGCCCCTAAAGAAACAACTACTTCAGCCCCTAGAGGAAGACACGGGCTTCATTTTGTACCATATCTCTCCTTATTCCCAAAGGAAATGAGAGAGCAAACAACCAGCAATGTGGAACTTTGTCCTAGAACTTTAAATTATCTTGTGATAACAGAAATGTCTGAAACAGACATTAGAAATCTGGTCTGCTCCTGCTTGAGAGAAGAAGTGGAATTTTCTTGGCTACTTAGTTTGCGTTTTACATCCACTCCTGTGGTAGTGGATGCTACTTCAGGCCTAAGACATCATAGCTAAGGAATGCTGCTAGCTGGCGGAGAATAACCGTGTGTCATGGAGACGAGAGAACCCAGAAGGCCACATGAGACAAGAATGGAGCACCTGGGGCAGAGCAGGGGAAAACTGCCTGCCTGCCTGCCAGCAGGACCTGAGGAAGAACCAATTGGGAGGCTAGCTAGAAGGCGTGATTGTCTCGTGAGCAGGACAGCACTACTTGTTAGAACTTGCAGGATCACGTGGAGGGAGAGATTGTATATAAGGGACAGGTTGAGAACTAATAAACGGCTTCTACTGTGATTGCATCGGTCTGTGTGGAGTCGGTCTCGCACGGGAAACTCTAACACACTCCTTTAAAAAACAACTTGTCAGAAGAATATATTGAGGTCCTCCTAATTGTACAATGTTTTGTGCTGTGTGAGTACCAGCTAATTTTGTTTACATGCTGTTTCTCAGCCACTGAGTGCTCTGTTAGGATATACGTAGTGTGTGAATGTGGTGGCCAGCTGTACAAAAGCTTTCTTTAAATGTTCTTCTGTTTAAGGACCTGAACGTAGAAGTGTAGAAATTGATGAGAAAAACAAAACCATCACCGCTTACCATGAATCTGGACATGCTATCATTGCCTATTATACCAAGGATGCAATGCCGATCAACAAGGCTACAATCATGACACGAGGAACAACTCTTGGACATGTGAGTTCTTCTAGAATTATGTGTTGATTTAGCGTTGTTGAAGAATTTGCCGGCAGTGTTATTTGTTGTTGTTATGCTGGTGCTGCAGAATGGTTTAGGTTGGACGGGACCTCAGAGATCATCTATTTCCAGCCCCCGCTGCCACAGGCATGGACTCCTCTCACTAGACCAAGTTGGTCAGGGCCCCATCCAACCTGACCTTGAGCATTTCCATGGAGAGGAGATCCACAGCCTCCCTGGGCTAACCAGATCACCTGTTTCCTTCCAGTGGGGTCCCACATTTTCCCTAGTTTTCCTTTTTTCACCAGTATACCTATAGAAGCTCTTCTTGTTGCTCTTGATGTCCTTGGCGAGATCTAATTTTATCTGGGCTTTGATTTCCCTAACCCAATCCCTGGCTGTGCAGACAGTTCCTCTCAGGCTACTTGTCCTCTCTTCCACCCTCTGTAGGCTTCCTTTTTGTGTTTAAGTTTGCTCAGGAGTTTCTTGCTCATCCATGCAGGCCTGATGTTTCTGCTAGACTTTATTTTGTAGTGCTCTTGAGCTTGGAGGAGGTGGTCTTTGAACCGGCTTTCTTGGGCATCCAGTCCCTCCAGTACTCTGTCTCATTGCACTCTATGGAGGAGGTCCCTGAAAAGGCCAAAGTCCACTCTCCTGAATCCAGGGTAGCAAACTTGCTGGGTACCCTCCTCGCTGCCCTAATTCTGTGTGGCCTGTGGGAACTTCTTGGAGCTGGCAGACTTGGCACCTCCAAGTAAACCTGATGAGTGCATGGACTAGGAGGAAGGCCAGAGCATTGAAACTTTAGTGTAACAGTTAGAAACAAGAATATTTTCTGTGTTATTTTGGTCTTCCTGACCACAGTTCTGTCTCTTACAGGTATCATTGCTCCCTGAAAATGACAGATGGAGTGAAACGAGATCCCAGTTGCTCGCACAAATGGATGTTTGCATGGGAGGAAGAGTAGCAGAAGAGCTCATATTTGGAAGTGATCACATCACAACAGGTCAGCTTGAGTGGCAGTTGAAAGAATTGTTTATCAAGGCTTGTGGACTAGCAGGTTTTGCTTGATTTCAATAACGTAATTGAAATCTCTTTGCTGTCTAGGTGCTTCCAGTGATTTTGACAATGCTACTAAAATTGCAAGGCTGATGGTGACAAGATTTGGAATGAGTGAGAAGGTAGGATCCCTAATCCTTAAATACTTACATGGTACAAAGGAGTGTTCTGTAACTAAATGCCTACGTGGCTGTTGGTGACCACATGGTCTAAGCAGTTCTGGCAACAAAGAAAGTATGGAGCCTTGCTTATAGCCTCTAAGAGCTATAAGGGAATTCATTAGAAGGAACTCACTAGAAAACCTCTGTGCTTGACAGTTTAAAAACCAGCAAGATTTTCACCTCAAAATTACCGTGAAAGCTACTAATGTCTGCAGAAAACATTAATTTTAAACACAGGCATTTTGGAATGGAGGATACTCGGGGGTTTTGGGGTGGGGGCAACACCACTGACTTTTCTAGAGAAAACTTCCAAGAAACTTCTTCTAGTCATCTTCATTGTGCATCAAGTGTTGCTAGTCTAGGGATTTTGGTTTTTTAAATAAAAAATAATCAGGATCTGTGCTGTGACCCATTGAGATAGAACTCTGCAGGAACTACAGAGTTGTTGCACAGGCTTTTTATTTTGTGTCTGTTCCAAGGACTTCAGCAAACATTTGATGTAATGATCTTGTTTGCACGTAGAAGCTCTTAGTGTTTTATGTGTATTGCTGCAGCAGTGGCAAGGTAGTTATTTTTGTTGTTGTTTAGCTTGGTGTAATGACCTACACTGATACGGGGAAAGTCAGCCCTGAAACTCAGTCTGCAATTGAACAGGAAGTGAGAACGCTTCTGCGGGTAAGATTCTTTCCCCCTCCACTCTGATACGCTTCTTTTGATCGTACTAGTTTATTCAGCTTGGTGTAATGTGTACTTGTGAAAATACAGAGGTGGATGAAGATATTCCCAAGAATTTAATGTAGCTGTGACGCTGAATCTCTGCATGTCTATACTTCTTGGCTATTGTCATACAGAAGTAGTGATAAACAACTTAGTGCTATTGGGTTGTATGAAACAGTCTTTAAGTGTTCTGAAGACTTAAAAAAATCTCCTTCCGCCTTTTTTAATACTAGGACTCGTATGAGCGAGCAAAGAACATCCTGAAGACTCATGCAAAAGAACACAAGAATTTAGCAGAAGCTTTATTAAAATATGAGACTTTGGATGCCAAAGAAATCCAAATTGTTCTTGAGGGAAAAAAACTAGAAGTAAGATGATAACTTCTGGGATAACATAACTGATAATTTGAAGAATGTACATCTAGCAATGCAGTAGTCTTATGCAGCATAGCCTTTTTTTTCCCCTTCCTGATGTGTGTATGGCATTAGTGGCACTTTAATATTATTCTGTCTCTTGTGAGCTTCTGTTACTCATCTGTTTGTTTTCTCATCAAAATAAGACACACAAAATAAAATAAGTTCCTCATGCTCTGCTCCCTTTTACTCTCCACACAAGAAGTTATCCAGAAGGATAAATCTCAGGGTTGAATTCAGTGTTTTGGTTTAGTCATGTGTTGTGAAGCTGAGAGGAAAAACATGCAGCTGTACTGGTGTGTTTGAAGTGACACCCCACAGTATGTGCTCCAGAATATTCTATGGATAGTGACAGACAGATATGTAAAACAGTAGTGTGTAGTCTGTCTAGTGCTCATACTCTGAGGCTAGAGATCATTTCTAAAGAAGATTTATTTGTACCAATAACAAAGCACCTACACAGTGTGTTGCTGTTAAAGGGAGTTGTGGGAGCTCCATGTTAGGCAAAACCATTAGTGGTTGTGTTTTCAGTGCTTTTGGGGTTAAAATACACACATGTATGGCTGGGAGAGAAACAGCAGAAACAGGCTAAATGTGTCTGAGCATCTTTGGACCATGTTTTGGGCTGAACTGTGACAGAGGTGAGACATACCTGTGAGACCTCTGATGTGCTGCTGACAAGATCAAGATTTTTTTGACTGCAGTGGGTGGATTAACAGTGCTTTGATGGCTGTACTTTTACACTGATGGAGATTCTACAGAGATAGTTTCTACCAATGTTGTTTATGGGCGTTTGATAATCCAACAGATCATTTCTTCAAAGAGGCAGTACTGCTCTCTGAAGAGTAGTTCAGATAATGTTTGAAGCATGTGCCATTTCAGTTAACATTCCCAGTTCTGTTCTGCGGTAGAAGTAGGGAAATACAAGCTTTCCTTTCAATCCTTACAGAAACCTCCAGAAATTCTAGTCAAAAAATGTTTTTGAGAACAAAAGCAGTTTCCAACCAAACACAAGTGATCACTGGCATTTATATGCCAGTATTCTGATCTCATGGAACTGGTTTTTTAGGAATAACAAACCTTGATGATAATCTTTCTGCACAATCAATAGTAGTCCCTTGGGACTATAAACTTCTGTTGCAGAAAGGGCCTTTATTAGCCTATTAATGTTGAAGGTTACCGTGCTTGGACATCACAGTAGTTGGGCTGGTGGCAATTCATGTGAATGGAAATTGCTACTTACACTTAAAAATAGAAGTAACAGAGTATTTTAGAATTTTCTAAGTGTAATGCTTGATTATAACCTAGTTCTTAAGTAAGAGCACATGCATTTTCTTCCTTTCAAAACTAGGATAACTTTCTATTTGCATATTTTTGCCAGCTTCCTATAGTGACATCCCAGTGCAGTGTGGAAGAACTTCCAGATGTTACGAAACGTTGTACCAAATGTCTAGGCTGACTAGTTAGAGTTGTACATGTACTTTAGGAATATGCCAGCAGAAGCAGGAGTACATACATGCAAATACTGCATATTTGGCATCTGGTTTTGGAGTAATAAAAGTTAATTTTAATTATGCACATTGGTTTTCTTTTTATTCACTGTGAATTGCTAAAAATGTAACTCCAAGTTCCTTACTCTGTAAACGGAGGTGTATAAAACACTTAAACTTGTAAATACATTTAATTATGGCAAAGTTGCACTCTCTCCAGTTAGATTCTCAGGGAATGTTTTCCATAGAAATTCAGACCTTTTTACAATTACTGCTTCAGAGTGGGACTTGAATGCAGTTCTGGGCCCCTCAGTTCAAGAAGGACACAGAACTGCTGGAGAGAGTCCAATGCAGAGCCGTGAAGATGGTGGAGTGGAACACCTCCGTTATGAGGAAAGGCTGAGAGCGCTGGGTCTCTTTAGCTTGGAGAAGGCTGAGGGGCGACCTCATTAAAGTTTATAAATATGTGAAGGGTGGGTGTCAGCCAGGCCCTTCTCAGTGTCATCTAATGATAGGACAAGGGGCAGTGGGTGTCAGCTGGAACACAGGAGGTTCCATATAAATATGAGAAGGAACGTCTTTCTGGTGAGGGTGACAGAGCCCTGGAACAGACTGCTCAGGTGAGTTGTGGCATGGAGTCTCCT
>JAOXOE010000506.1:9215256-9240147 GCA_028565055.1 Phoeniculus purpureus | reverse complement strand
CCATTCCCTCTTGTTCTATCACTAACTGCTTGTGAGAAGAGACCAGCACCAACCTCTCCACAACATCCTTTCAGGTACTTGTAGAGTGATGAGGTCTCCTCTCAGTCTCTTCTTTTTCAAACTAAAGAGCCCCAGCTCTTTCAGTCTTCCCTCATAAGATTTATTCTCCAGGCCCTTCACCAGCTTAGTTGCCCTCCTCTGCACCTGCTCCAGCAGGTACTGAGGTGCCCAAAACTGGACACAGTACTCAAGATGTGGCCTCACCAGTGGCGAATACAGGAGGACGATAACCTCCCTACTCCTGCTGGCTATTTCCAAACTACCGTCCAGTTTTAATGCCTCACCAATTATCAGGATTCCTAAACGGAAGAGGAACACAATTCCATATGTTTCATAATTTTTATTGGTAGTTAAACTGTTAAATGTCTTCATGAAGCTTTATAGGCTGCATACAGCAGAATTCTACAGTTCCACATTAGTGATCACTATTTCTTAGTGAAGACCTCAGTTTTCCTGAGACTATTAGTGCTATAAATGTATGCTTTGAGATGGAAATAACATGGAAATAAAAGCAACAACTGTATCAGGGATACTCTGCCTTTATTTTTATTAACAGGTCTTGCAAGTAAGCAGGAAAGTATTTGACTTTCTGTTGATCTCAATGGAGTTCAGGACTTGAGCCAAACAATTGTATGCTCTTCAAAGTTGTGCTAGCTCATCCTATAGGATTTTGCAAAAGACTTATCTTGTGAAGTCACTCCACTCAATTTATTTTAGTGCTACAGACTTGTCTGGATGCACATAACATTAAGATCCATAAACATGGAATACATTTTAATAGTAATTTGAGGCTTAGTTCTTTCATACTACACTTCACTAACTTCCCCCTCCCAACTCCAAAAAAATCACTAGGGACTTGCAGGGTGAAAAAAACCTGCGATTCCTAAACCAAGTATAAGTCTCAGGCGGCCTAAGCACAGCTTCCAAAAGACTTGGATTAGCAGCAGACAAGACTAATGTTAGACCATCAAAACCTCCAATTTTTTGGAAAGAGTAGATGGAAGAGAGCAGCTGAAGCAAAACCACACAGCAACCTATGCTGACAAAAGCCAAGTGGTAGGTATTTTTAAGGGTTTGGCTATCTTGTTACTTGGCAGGTTTAGAGACATTTAGAAGTTTAAATAGTAAATATTTTAAAGGTTACGTAACTCCATGGTTGGTTTGTCTTACCATGAGGCTTTGCCAAAAGCAGCTCAGGTGCTAGGTAGTCTGGGGTCCCTAGGATGCGTTCGCCTTCTACTGGGGCAGGTCCTCTTCTTACACTCTTTGGAGTCCTATATGGTGTGCTAGCTTCTCCCTGATGAGGTGTCTTAAAAGATGCAACAAAGATTTCACATGTCAGACAAAGCCAGCTAAAAAATTCCCATCTCCAGGTTTAATAATAACAGTTGGTATTTCAAGTCAAAAATGTCACAAGATGTACATTCCCTGAAAAACTATGTGTGGAACACATTTCAATTTCTTTATTAAAAACCATCTTGGACCATACAATGAATGACTACTCTTCAGATTCATTCTCTGGCATCAGATTCACATGTCACATCTCAGAAACCCTTAACCTAAACAAACCCCAAACCAACTAATCAAGCTCAACTTTCAAATTCAAACCTGAAGATAACCTACTAAATGTTGAGCTACAGTGGACAAAGATCTTACAAAAACTGTAATTTGGACCACACAAGTCCATTAAGTCAAAGATCTCTTTCACAGACTACCTCAAAACGGTTTCAATTTTCCCCAAATCAACAACTAAAGTTATTTCAGATTGGTAGTGCCTAATGCATGCACAAAATTCCTACACGCTTTACATACCTGATAGACTCTATAAGGTCTTCCTTTCTGTAATGGAGTAATAGCTGTTGGGTAAGAGCCACTACAGGCAGGCGACAGATCCATTATCTCTAAGGAAGCCATGCTACAAGGCTCAGATATGTTGGATGTATTAATTGGACTATTATAACTCCGAAAAATAACGGCATTTTTTTTTAAGACACTCAGTGCTTCCATTGTCTTTTCTGAAGGAGCAAATACTGAGTCAAAGCAAGATTCTTCGATGTATTTTTTGCTATTATCCTCTTCACGATATAACATCTTGCCATCCTGGACAGTATGTGCTGCTTCCCTGTTTTGTGAAGCACCTTGGTACTCTGGTGATGTTATTAGCAGGTCTTCTGGTTTTGGTTCCTCAAAGGAGATGTCTTTAACACTTTTGTCCAAATCCAAAAGCTGCTTTTCTAAATGACTTTCTGTGACAGACATTTCAGGAAGTGATAAATCAGAATCTGCACTGAGGATTCCTGAAGGTTTTTCATCATCAGTGGGTAGAAAACTTGAGTTCATGTACTCCTTTTCATCATCTGCATTCAGATAACATAGAAGATTTTTGGCTATAACTGGACCAAGTGACTTTTCTACTGTTTGCTGGTTACCAATAAAACTTCCAACTTCTTCCCTGCTTCTGCAAGTGTCACGTAGGCATCCATCACCAGAAATCATTAAGGACTGAATTTCTGTTGTCAAACCTGTCCTTTTGTTTGCTGGAAATTCTGAGATCTGACACCCACGTTTATATTCTGCATTGCTTTTTTTAACATAGTTAAACTCCTGGCAAGGACTATTGTCAACCAATTCAAAACACCTTTTAACACCTGGCTTTTCAAAAGTTTCTTCCTCTTTGATAGGCTTGACAGGCTCATTCTGCCTTGAAAATGACTGTTGGCTGGAAGTTTCTGCTGTTTCATTAGTCGTCTCTTTATTTACAAGAGGTTTTTCTTCCCAAATCTTGTTTTCAGAAAAACATTTTCTAACTATGCCTTTCATATCCAGGGTGGACACAGGAGTATCTGTTATATGAGAACGTTCACTTCCCAACTTCTGCCTTCTGCCAGAATCATTGCTGCTGACAGGAGAAATTGCAGACTCCAGTTCTTTTTGTTTTACAGCTTGAACACCTTTGCTATGCAGTAATTCTACGTTTGAAAGCAGAGCTGGCCCGCTGCTACTTGCTTTCCCTGTTGTAGAACAGGGTCCATCTTCATTCTGTTGCAAATTACCACATTAAGTCTTAAGTATAAAGACAAATTTAGTTTAATAGCATAAAATAAGCTTGCCAGAATACATTAGAAAATGCATGCAGTATTTTTACACGCTTAAGGATGAAGTAAAACAATGAAGTTTTTTGTGATTTTTGTATTAAGAAGTCAAGCTACACAACTTCAGCTTCCAATAAATTCCAAAGAATGCCTTCACACTACCCTGTGGCACAGAGATGACAAGAGGTTAAATCTGATACTACTACTGTTTTGGTAACACAGTGCAAAGACAAGGCCTTGGGAAATCAACAAAAATATCCCAACCTGTTTTAAACATAAGCTTGCGTGTGACCTAAATTTGAGTAGTGACAAGGGACTAAACATAAGCATTTTCTTTTATGCCTCTACTTGTACAGGATTTAACCTGTATTTTGTATCAGCCAGAATTACTGATGTTAGTTGGTAGAAAGCCCTTCACTAATATGAACCTTGAGCTTTTCCAGTTTTTAATAGCTAGTAAGTTTGAAATGTACTTTATTATTTTTCCTCAAGTTCTGCCTTAGAAATTCTTTTGTCTGCATGCTAAGCTAATAAAACCACAGCGGTAAGGTTCCCAACACTACTCAGTACTCCCAACACTGCCCACCTTGTGAAGAACAGGGCTAAACAGTACAATATAGTAGAAGCCTTCTCTTTCACTACTTGGATGCAGGATAAATAGCACTTGCATTTCTTGTTACCTTGCATGAAATCAGTATTTGTTCAAAAGAATGTTAGTCTGATCACAAAACTCCTTCTCAGCGAGGATTACAGACCCTGCTCCTTTTGTAGGAAACCCTGTCTGCACTTAAACTAAGTGGAATAAGTAGTCAGGGGAGATCTACAGCAGCAGATACACAGTACAAGCTAATTTTAATTTATAACAGGAAAAAGAAACAGTCCTACCTTTAGATCTTTCTCCCACCTGGGGCTGCTGCAGCATTCCAATTCCATACTGGACTTGTATGTCTGCACCTGACTACTGCCACTGGAAGTACCAAACATTTTTCTTGAGTGAAGTAGAGTAGGAGTTAAACTTCTCATTGGCATCACAGGAGTTAACTGAGAAGTATCAAGATCTTGAGATAAAAGAAATAATTCTAATGTTGATATAAGTAAGCAACATTAACCAGCTTCACACATCAAGCTTTCACAAAGGAAATTATGGAAAGCAATGCACAACAATTTCTCTGGTCATTTTTCCTGCAGAGTCAATTCACTTCTTTTTGAAATAAGGACTTGCCAAGAATTTTAACACAGTATGAACTATGAGCACCACAATAGCCTTCTTTTGCATTTCAGGTTGCTTCCGTTTGAATTGTCTTATCTCACTGATAAGACACATTGCTATATTAAATAACTTTCAATGAAAGTATGTCAAGAACTGATATTATCTGTAAAATCTTAAAGGGTCTTCTTGACTTCAGTGGTGGCACATTTGGAAAAAATATTAAAAGATATAAAAAAGTATAGATGAAAAACACCTGAATTTAAGTACACAGCAAGACCTGATGGAAACATCTTTTATCAAGTGGGTCCGAGCTACTCACATAACATTGAGACCACAATGTTATAGCCAGAGTATTAACTTGGTACAAGGCTTAGTGTACTCACATGTTTTGAATAATTTAGCTGAAAGAGGGGTATTTTCCTTTTGGACCATAGGTAAGGGAGAAACCATTCCATATGGACTATCAGATGATAGACTTAAATCACCCCCTGGTGTCTTCATTCCAACCGGAGTATACTAAGAAACAGGAAGAAGCATATGTAAGTATTAATGGAACATGAATAAAACAAAGATCAAGAGCGTAACTTTATTGTTATTATACAAACACATCACGTCTGCACTGGAGCTCAGCCATGCCCATACAACAAGTTTTCTGAATCACAACTGATAGTCAGCAAGTTGAAATATAGTCTGTGGCAATCACTTCAGAACTTCAAGGAACTGAAGATATATGACATTCTACCAGTAGGCAGAAGAGGTGTAAGAATAGCTTTATCACTTATTACATTTAAGAGAGTAAGTAAAAAAGACTTAAGACAGTGAAAACTGTACTTACAAAACCCAGAGAACTGATGAGAGACAACAATTGTCCTGGAGTACGTGAGTAATCTTGTTTTGGCTTTGCCATTGATGGTGTAGTAAGTATATCTATCATATTTATCTCTACAGATGAAAAAAAAAAGCAGGACAGGTTTTCCTTCTGCTATTAAATGAGCATAATTGCAGGCATTTAACTTTTATCAAGAGGAGAAAAAATAAAATTGTCACATAATGAAACAAATATACAAAAGCCACCAAACCCAAGTGATACTCACAGGTTTTTATTCGACACAACCTGTTCCTTCCTGTACACTCACAGAACTACAGTTTATAAATACAGAAATTGTAAAAGTACAATTTCTCTTACAGCACACTACACATTAGAAGTGTTATATTTTCTAGTGTGATAACCAGCTTGGTTTTTTAAGCATTCTGTTGGCTAAGATAGCCAATTTGATTTAATGCCTGCCTTCTCTCCCAAAGACATCTCAAAAAAGCTACAGAAAACTTTTCAGAAGTGAAAATTTAATCTTAGATCTCATCTTTTACTACCTAGAGGCGAGTAGTAGGCTTATAGTCTGCAGCACAGGCATATATACATACAGACTGCAACCTGTTCCATTAGAAATTTCATCAATTAAAGCAGTACATCTAGAAAATACACTGCACTTAAGCTTTTTAAAAGTATAAAGGAAAAGCCATCAGTCACAAACTCCATAGACAACTCTGAATTTCTTCATTCCTTTAGCTCATAAAAGGATGCATCCACTAGAGCTGTTCTCAAAAAACTAAACTGGCACTGCGCAGCACTGGTCTGGCTGGCATGGGTAAAGGGCTGGAGGTACAAACTAGTTCAGAAACTGGCTATTAACCTTAATACCCACACAGCCTATTGCAAATCATACTATTCAGCTGTATTTTCTGCTACTCTAAAACAGGACAATCATATGCCAAAGCAGTGATTTATAGTCTTCTGCTGGAGACTCGCCACCTCCCTCTGTCCCACACATTAATGTCTGGACAGTCTCAGTTCAGGTAGGAAAAATATATACAACTACAGAGAAATACACACTGCAGGACTCAAACAGCCAGAGGTACACCAATAAAAATAAGCCAAAACTACTAATTTGCACTTTGAATTCTTAGTGGACCTCAGAAAACTTTCAGATCAATAACCCTTTAATAGAAGTTACTCTATGTCCTATTTCATACACCCTTGTCTCAATGAATAAGTACTTTACTTCTGAAGTGAAATTACTGGTATGTAATTCATCAGTATTCACCTATTCAAAATCAAATACCTGTGCTTATTTAACTGAATTCCTTACATCCCTATAGAAAGCAGGTTTCAAGAATATGGGCACATGACAATAATATATTTTGTTGAATGAAATCAAGAGGATACAGACAATTCTTACCTCTATTCAGAGTAACTCTGGAAAGTCCAAAGTCTGTCAACTTTATATGGCCCTGATTAGAAATAAGCATATTGTCTGGCTTCAGATCCCTGGAGACATGAACATACTTGAAGTCAGCAAAAAAATAAAACAACAGACTGAACCCCTACCAACTGGGCGATATGAAGAAAGCTAACTGACCAGAAACACTCAATACAAAACACTGATTATAGCTGTTTCCCAGTAATAGCTCTTAGCCAGAAGAGTCCAACTGGAGAACACACACAAAGGCAATCGTCAACACACCAAAGCAAACATACCTAGCACTAAATACCATGCAAACATCAACCCTGCTATGACCACTGTACATGTCAAGAGCCATGCATCTTGTGTTTCAGAAAGTTTAACAAGTGTTCTTCTACCATAGCAACATTTACTAATGTGGCTCCTACATGGTAATGCACAAAACAAGCAAACTTCTAGCAGAAGCTTTCACATATGTTCTCTGTAGCACTACCAAATGCAGCAAAGATCTCACTGCAAGGGCAGCACTACAGTTGTCAATGCCCCTTTGTTCTACAGTTATGCTCTTACAGTATCCAGAGGCTTCCTGAATCAAGTCATTTAAAAGCCACAGGGAGAGACGATGTAAAAAAACCAGCACAGCTGCTAATACACCACAGTACACAGGAGGAGCATATAGGCAGGGGAAAGCTGTGTGCATTTAGTGTCTCATATGCAGAGATTTTATTTTTAGGTGTGGTTTTGCAGCAGTGTATACATGCAAAAAGAGCTTCCAGAAACTCTAACAAATGAGGTGGCTGTTATAATGAAACAGTGACTGGTTATGTATTTGAGTAAAAAAATTCAAACCCCGATCTACCTAACACTTATTATTTGGAAAAAAAAGGTAGGTTTTACCTGTGGATTATCCCATGTCTATGAAGATAGTCAAGTGCCAAGGCTGCTTCACAAATATACTTAACAGCCATTTCTTCATCAAAATATCCATAAATATGGAGAAGAGATTTGACATCACCACCAATAAGGTACTCCATCACCTGCCATTCAAGTGTTTTAATTTTAACATTTTGAAACATATTTTACTTGCAAATTTGAAATGCAAAACAGCTTTTACCTCTAGGAAAATAATTTCAAAGGGCAGAAGCCTTCTTTGTGTGAACTTCCACTTCCCACACAAGAGTTTTCACTTGGATAAAATAATTAAAGCTTCAGAGGACACAAGACATTTTTATTTTAATACACCATTTTATATTTTATATTATTTGCCTGGCCTACTTTCTGTGGCCAGTTCTCAAGTAATTACTGTAATCAGCTTAACTTCCAAGATACTTCTTTACTAGAGAAATTAAACTCCAAAGCACTTCTATGAATCTCAAGGCCTGAAGCCAAAGACTGCTGGTATTTTGATTTGCATAAGAACAGGAATCTCAATTTTGCAAGTGTTTATACACACTATTAAATTGAGACCCAAGCACTCTGAATACAAGTGACTAAGGAATACCCATTCACTACCATAAAAATATATTTTCGGGCAGTAATATAACTCTGCACTGTTTTCAGTGCTGCTATTAAACACCAGATGTTTAATTACTCACTAAATAGATGTTGTTAGCGGACTGAAGAGAGTAGTATAAGTGCACAATGAAAGGACTTTTGCTTAGAGCCAGTGCATCCCTCTCTGCCTGGACTTGGTGAACCATGTTTTTGTTGATCATGTCTGCTTTTTTCACTACCTGAAAAACAAAATAAAATCATATAGATAAACACTGACTTAGCTCACTGCAGTTCTTTGGTAAATTTAATTTACTTCTGTATTTCAAACTTACGCACATATAATAATATAGAACAGAGCTGTGATATCACGACAGATTTTTAAATCACACATTACTAAGAAACCTTTTTCATTACCCTCCTAATTTAGCCCCTGCCATGGTCTTCACATCACCATGTCACACAACTGTGACAAGCTGGATCTACAGCTACCTCTAACATTAAACAGGGAGTAAGACATAAGACAAGGCATAAGAAGCATAACTGGATGCTTTCTATGAAAGCCTTGATCTCAACTACATTTATCATGCAATAAGTATATTACATAATTCCCTGCATCTCAATGCAACAGACAACTTACACAAAATCTATTAGGTCTCAATATTTTCAGTAAACTTGTGGGCAGTACTAAAGTAACACAACCAAACCTCTCTATAGGCAGCACTTAAACAGCAGAAAATTAGTTTCCACAGCTACCATCGCTATTATCAAATCTGACACACAAAAAAACCTACAAAGAATACACAAGAATGCATTAGATGACAGTTTTAGTAAATAATGACCTTAACTATACAAATATATAGCACACGTTAAACGTTGTGGCTGCAAGCAACCTATAAACTTTGCTGCAACAGTGACTACAGATTTGTACAAGTGCTTTCACTCCACAATGCTTATAATAAGCCAAGGTAAACAGATTACATATAGCTCTTAATAGCAAAGTCTACTCTGCATATAATTTTTTACATTTCTTTATGTGCTAGAAAGCTCGTTAAAACCCTTTGCTCTTTCATTTCAGAGGCAGATGCTTCATTTATGAACAAACGTACGACAGGATAGCTGAACGCCTTCAACTATAGCAAGTATTTACAAGCAAGAAGCAAACACACTGTCGCTTTTGGCGTAGTTTCCTCGCCGTTTCGGTACTTCCCAAAGTATCTGCCGTTACCAGACGCCTACTGAAGCGGAGCCTTCAGGCGAACAGCCACTTGAGGAGGAAGCTAAACACAGCACATCTCCCGGCCCCGAGGAGTCTGTCCGTGAAGCAGCAGCTCCACTATAGCCCCGGTGCCAGAAGGCAGGAGCTCTCACGTCGGGGCAGGGCTCCGCGGGACGCCTCCCTTTCCCTTGAGACGGCAGGCAACGAGGGGACCCCGAGAGCTGGCCCTGTTCCCGCGCGGCCCCCCACCTTTACGGCGTAGAGCTTGCCCGCCTTGCGGCCCAGGTACACCTTCCCGAAGGCGCCGCGGCTGATGGGCTTTACGATAGTGAACTCCTCGATAGAGGGCGGCCGGGGAACCTCGATGCGTCTCGGGCCGGCGGCAGCGGCGCCCCCTCGCCGCCCCTCAACCGGCGACCCCACTGTACCCATGTCACGTCTCCGCCTCAGTGGCCCGCGACGATTCAAAGCTGCGCGCACCCCGCCCCGCGGCGTCACCGTCCAACGGGCGGGCGCGAGGGACGGTGATCTCGCGAGACCGGCGCCTCGCGCGGCGACCGTTACGGCCGCGAGGTGGCGACTGTTATCTCGCAGCCTCAGTCTGGACCCTGCTGCGGGCGGGCTGTCGCTACTCCTTTCCCTTGGCGTTGAGGCCCTCCGTGCGCAGGCTGCGCTGTTAGAGCTGCTATCGCGTTAACTCCCAGAAGAGTTAAACGTTTATTATTGAGATGAATAAACTTGGTTGCGATGTTACCTTTCGGGTTTATAAGTGTGTTTCTGGTAGGCTCTCGTCACTGCCTCGGGCCTAACTGTCTCGTTTACGGCCTCACGGCTCGATCAGAAGGGCTCCTTTAAAAACTTCCTCGTCCACTCTGCTGTCTATAGCAATGAAAAACGCACAAACCACGGAATGCATTGTGTTGTTGTTGTTTCTAGAATATGATTGTGACAAACTGACAAAGCTTTACTCTGACTAATAATTACTCCATTTCTCAACTAGGTTTCTAATATGGCAGTGACCATTTCCACAGAGGTGCCTGAAAGTGTAGAAATTCAACAGAACTCTGTGAGACACGTTAGGGAACTGCAAAGTATTTATTTAGAAAGCACCAACTTAATTTTTTGTCCTATATTCTCACTTATTTCACTCACAATTGCATACTATTCACACCTGCTCCCTATTCAGTCTTTACTATCACTGTTAAGTGCCTGCTGTCTCTTGGCATCCTCAGGATTGGTGATGACAAATTGCTTTCTGGGTGGGTCTTCACATGATTATGAGTTAGAATAATGTGACCTGTGCTTCCTTCCAATTTTTGATAACTTGAGCCTGAATCAACCTCAGGTGAGGTTTTAGGCTCCTGGTTGATTTTTTTCCCTTGTGTTGAATACCTCCATGACTACATTCTGTCTTCCTGACAAGAGAAATGGCACAGTATGCTCTTACTTTATTGCCATCCTGTTGTTCACAGAGCAAGGGCCTTCTGACAAATTATCTGTGATAGCACCTTATAGGAGTGCAGGCTTTCTGTTTACAGCCAAAGTCCTCAGTGTTTACCAGTTTTACTGCTCCCAGCTGTGCTCCTGGTCATTCTTTTAATCCTTGCTGTACTGCTTTCATTTTACTGTCACATATAAATTGCTCGTCATCATTCAATCACACCAATCTTACTGTGCAACAATTAGAAAAGAGCAATTGTTCTGTTCCAGTCTCTACACCAGCAAAAAGCAAGCTCTATAGAGGTCAGTTCTGAACTGTGGGTCACCACTAGTTTTATCAGGCCCTAGATTTTATCAATTATAATCTGGTAGTACACAAGAAAGCCTTGCTTGTATTTGTCAAGCGGTGCTACTTTCTCACAGATCCCAGCAATAAATCAAATTTAATAAGCAAATATAGAAAACATTTTTAAAGACTAGCTTTCTATAATGACATCAAATACCAATTTTAGTATTAAAGTTGGCTGTATTTGTCATTTAACTCCATAGCATTAGTTCAGCAGTGTCTCACTGGCAGACATTTCAGTATAGATGTTAATCAAGAGGCTGTCAATGAGATAACTTGAGATCTGTGTGTCCCTTGTGTGTCCTTTAGCTGAACTATGCTCATTATAGAACTAAAAATCACACCATTGATGCAGGTCAGGATCAAAGAGTCCCTGGCCTGGGCAAATCCCCCATGCTTCTGACCATATGCAGCGAAAAGTAGGTACAGTTATAATTTCAATATGAAGTGAGGAATTAGACAATTAGCTTTAGGAGTGAAATTGTAATCACCACTAGAAACGTGATAAAGAATTAATACACTCATTATGTTCTGTGATTGTGTGATTATGCTAGTTTGGCTTGCATAGATGGTTTCCCAGTTCAGGGAGCCAACTGTGGATGACCACTTAGCTCCCAACTTTGTGCAAACCTGCAATAAAGAAGTATCTCGGGTCTGTGTGTGGGTTGGCTTTTATTGCACTGGGTAAAAGAACCCACATTTTGGGATAACAAAGGGAGCCTACAGAAAAGCTAGAGAGGGACTTTTTAGGAGGGACTCCAGTCTAGGATAAGGGAAAATGGTTTCAATCTAGAAGAGGGTAGACTTAGATTAATCTTAGGGAGAAATTCTTCACTGTGAGCGTGCTAAGGCACTGGAATAGTAACCCAGGGAGGCTGCAAATGCGCCCCTCCCTGGAAGTGTTCAAGGACAGGTTGGATGGGGCCCTGGGCAAGCTGGTCTAGTGAGAGGTGTCCCTGCCTATGGCAGGAATTAGTTGATCTTTAAGATCGCTTCCAACGTGAGACATTCTATGATCCTGAGTAATGACCGTAAGGGTTGTGACCTGTGACACAGATTCTAGCGGATGTTCGCTGTGCCGTGGGTGACGCTGATCTCTCTGCTGGGCTCTCCGTAGCTCCCACCTCGCCTGCCCTGCGTTGCCACACTTCCCACGGGTCCCGCCGGGCCACCCGGGGTGTTGTTTGCAGCGCTCCGCAAAGCCCCGCTCCTCCTGTCACTGCTAAACTGAGCTTGCCTGTGGCGTAGCTGGGAACCTCAGGAGAGCGCCCGTCGCTGAGACCCGCCTGCAAGGCAGAGGGCAAAGAGCGGGCCTGGTGGGAGGGGTAGGAAGAGGCGACCCGGAAGCTCCGGTGCCGCCGCCAGCCGCTTCCGGGGCTGGGTCACCGCCGGCCGCGGGGACGGCCATTTTCCCGTCTTGCGGCGCGGCGGGACGCTCGTGCCGGAGGCGGCCGGCGCAGCCTCTGCGCCCGGGCTGGTGAGCGGCGGAGGTGCCTGTGGGTGGTGCTGCCGCCGTCCCCGCCGGTGGCGGGGAGGATGTTCTCCTTCTCGACCGTGCAGCCTCAGGTGAGGGCCGGGCCCTGGTCCCGGCGGTGCGCCGTTCCCCGCGCTTCGGGTCCCTTCTCCTGCGGGCTGAGGCGGGAGCTCGTGTTCGGCACTCGGGAAGTCTGGGGGTGGCTGCCACATCTTAAGAGGCTGGTAGTTTTTGCTGTGGTTTTTTTTAATAGTAGAAGCAAGGGTGGGGGGGTCGTGTGTATGTTGTTACTACAGCTGAGGTTAAACTGTGCACGAGTACTTGTAGAAACAAAAAAGTCACGTAGAAATCAGAAGAATTGGGAGAGGAAATATCCTTCGGTTATTTCTTATATAGACCAGAGTGGATGCGATTCATCTATTAGCGGGGGAGCCTGATGAAGTTTGAAGCACCGGCGCTCTTGAGGGAACTGGGGGTGTTTATCCGGGAGAAGGGAAGCTCAGTGGAGACTTTATCGCTCTCTGCAAGTACTTGAAAGGAGGTTGGAGCGAGGAGGGGAACGGCCTCTCCCTGGTGTTAAGCAATAGGACTAGAGGAAATGGCTGCGAGTTTTGGCAGAGGAGGCTTACGCTGGATATTGGGAAGAATTTAGTCGCTGCGCAGGCTGTTGGGCGTTTGAATAGATTGTCCAGGCCAGTGGTGGAATCACCCTGGAGTTATTTAAACGATCTGTGGACCTGCTGCTTAGGGACGTGATTTAGTAGTGACCTGGCGGTAGCTTTTGTGGACTTTGATCTGAACCAGCACGTTTATTTTTATGCTTTGTGTCAGGGGCATTAATGTGTGATATTCCTAGAAAACAGTGGAATTTGATTGCTCTTTCCAGATGTGCAGAAGGTTTTGTTTTTGTTAGTGTGGGGAAATGACAGAAATGGTGATGCACCTGCACTTTCTGTACTGTCCATTAACAGAGCTGACTGAGCACTGCCAAACTGCAGATGTATGTGCTTTGTGTAGGTTAGTTTGGTACTACAGGATATGCCAAAGTGGGGTTTCAAGGAAGAAAACAAATCTTTTGGATTAGTTTGTACGACAGAGAAAACATAGAGGTGTTTCAAGTTAGAGAAGTATCACTTTATAGACAAAAATAGGCTTGTTTGGAAAATAATACAGATATTGGTAGTACTTTTAGAACAGTGATCTCTGAATTAGTAAGATGTTGATAAATCTTCATTATTTGATGCTGTTCAAAAGCAGTCACTGAGATTGCTGTTCAAGTTGATTCAAGGCCTACCTGCTTGATGAGATCTGTTGCCTAGTTGTCTTGATCACCTAGAATTTACTGTTATATTACTTCATAGAATCATAGAATGATGATGGAAGGGACCTTAAAGATCATCTGGGTCCCCCCCAACAATATGCAGGGACACCTGTTAGTAGACCAGGTTGCTCGAAGTCCCATCCAACCTCATCTTGAACACTTCCAGGGAGGGAACATCCACAGCCTCCCTGGTCTACCTGTTCCAGTGCGTCACCATCCTCATAGTGAGGAATTTCTTCCTAAAATCTAAGTCTATCCTTTTATAGTTTGAAACCGTTCCCCCTTGTCGTATCACTATAGTCCCTCATAAAAAGTCCCTCTACAGCTTTCCTGTAGGCCCCATTCAGGTTCTGGAAGGTCTTTCTGAAGCCTTCTGTTCTGTAGGCTGTACAACCCTAATTTCCCTCAGCCTGTCCTCATAGGAGAGATGCTCTCTAATCCCTCAGGCCATCCTCTGAAGTTGCTACAGCAGCTCGATGCCCTTCTTACGTTGGGGACTACAGAACTGGATGCAGTATTCCAGGTCAGGTCTCACAAGAGCAGAGTAGAGGAGGAGAAATCATCTTGCTTAGCCTGCTGGTGATGCTTCTTTTGATACAACCTGGGGTATGGTTGGCCTTCTGTGCTGCAGTCGCACATTGCTGGCTCATGTCAAGTTTCTTGTCTGCCAACACCAAATATATTAATGCATATTAAAGTCTGGAGTATATGTCGTATAACTTTAAT
This sequence comes from Phoeniculus purpureus, assembly GCA_028565055.1. NCBI lineage: Eukaryota > Metazoa > Chordata > Aves > Bucerotiformes > Phoeniculidae > Phoeniculus > Phoeniculus purpureus. The sequence goes on along the minus strand of JAOXOE010000506.1, from coordinate 9,225,528 downwards.
ATGGCGTATTAACAAATAGTTACAGTTTATATAATTAAATATAATAATTAAAAACATGATATTAAATATGTACTTTTGTCGTAGTGGTGGGTCCTTGTCTGGATCTCCCTGCATTCCACCTAGGTCGCCTTTGATGTTGTAGATCAGAGACCCCAACTATATTTTAACCAAGAATTTAACTGAAGCATCAGACACAAAGGGAGGGTTTAAGAAAACCACCTACAAATCTGCAAACAATGAAACAACTTATGCAGTTTGGAGAAGAAAGGCACCAAGACATTTCAATTCATTCTCCCCACTACACATCAGAGGAAACCTCACACAAGACTTAGACACAGACATATGTTTTGTCACAGTGCTCCTGCACTGAACTGAGTTAAAATGCAGATGATCTTCATTGTAGACAGTTCCTGCTTCTCTTTCTCTGAAAAATCACAGGGTTTGTCCGACTTCAGCCTCGATCCTCATGAATCTTCAAAGTTCAGAATCCTCACTCGCTCTAGTTGAGCACAGATAAATGAGTAGTTTCTAATCTGGACAGTTTCTCCAGAACATACGTTTTCTTCAACTTGAGAAGCAGTAACGCTTGATGGCCGCACCCAGAGAGTGGTTGTCAATGGATCCATGCCCAGGTGGAGGCCAGTAACAAGTGGTGTCCCTGAAGGATCGGTCCCTTCCAATCCCTAATGATTCTATGACTGTGATAGTGGTGTGGAGACAGCAAGGGAGAAACTCAGTTTCACAAAGTTTTGTGTCTTATTTGCATAAAATGCTTGTTGAGCTTGCAGTATTTGCGTGAAGTAGTCCTTGCTGTTCTGTCGTCTGTTTGCAACAGCACATGTGTAACGTAGCAAACAAGTGCTATGTAAAAAGAAAATATTCTGAAGGAAGTATTCAGTGCAGTAGCAATTAGTTTTCCTGGCTGTTTCAGCTGAGAACGGTCTATAGTAAGTTGGCATTTTTTGGTAACTGAAGATTGTCTTTAAGTGCAAATTGAGGGTGTTCTTGGCATCTTCAAAGTGCTGATGGTCTGTACCTAGTTCTGTATTTTCAGTTGTAGTGACTGTTTTGTTTAAAGCAAGCTTGTTCTTCAAAATGAGAAAATGTGGTCAACACTGTGTTGTTGAAACTAAAGTCATATGTTTATTAAGTTTTGAGATAAAAGGCAGTGTACGAGATATGTGATGGTAAGTCAGGGTTTGGAATGCAGGTATGGTTAAATAAATAATGATTTAAGCCATTTAAACTAATTCTTTTCTTCTTCAAGGCTACAGTTCCTCTGAGTCACCTTATCAATGCCTTTCATTCACCAAAAAGCTCCGCTACTACTTCCAACAGAGCAGCCATACAGCCTGTCCAGAGGGACACCGCCACAGAACATGATTCTCAGAAGAATGAGGTACTAAAAACCTTTGGAAAAAGCGGTGATTTGCTTCTAACTTAAATAAGTCTTAATAATACCAGTTTAAGTTAGTTTAGTATTTCATTTGTTTTATATAATGCAGTATGGCTGAAGAATGTTAATATTTACATGGAGAATGCAACCTTTTGACTTCATTCAATTGCTGCGTTGGCATTAAGGCTTCTATGAAAATACACTATTTATTTGATAAGAAAACTAGCGCTTATCTTAGTAGCTGCCTCATTGGCAAATGAGGAGGGAATTTGTTTTCACTTTCGACTTAATGATAATTTAGAGCAAGAAAAGTTAACCTTTCTGTTAATAAATCTTTCCACTCTTAGAATTTTAGCAAAGTTTATTTTGTTATTGCTTGTGAGGAAAACGCACTGTAGTTAAAATTATGTTGAGAGATTGTGAGAGATTAAATAGCATATTCACATGTTTTCTTCTAATTATGTATTTTTTTTATTCTTAATGTGAAAATACAGAAAGTGCAAAGTAGTACGATGTCTTGCCACTTCTATTTTGACTAATTTCTTACAGCATACTTTAAAACTAAGAAGATATATGGGAATAAAAGTGTAAAGTCTCTAACTACAGGACTTTGGAACACAGAACGGATTGTACTAATCACCCCTGTGTTGAGATTCCATTGTTTTGTTTTTGTTGATTCTGTATTTGCTCCTGCTGATAAAAATTAGTATCAGCATGAGACCTGGACTATTGAATGAAACTGAAAGTTTGTTGTTTTTTAGATTTTGTATTTGACTTTCTATTCAGCAAGATAATCTGGTCTCCTTTAGAGAATTTTATTCGTTAAATATTTTCTCTAACCCATTGTACACCTGATTGCTTTCTCCTAGCATGATAAACGTATCTCTTAAAAGAATTTTTAAAGTAAGTTTTTAAAACAAGTTGGTTACACTGCCATAAACATAAGCCTCCGTAAAGGTCTAGATAAAATTTAAAATCAGCAAATACTGATGAATACATGCTGTTCTAACATTGAACACGTCGAACAATTAAAATGGCAAAAATTATTTGAGAATTTGAAGCCTTTCTGCTGTGAAAGTAAGGCTTTTTTTTTTTTTAAATTGTAAGCTCTTCTGAAGGGCCACAGAAAATGTTATATTTAAAAAGAAAAATTTTTTAATCTTCTTGTTTATGCTGTCAACAGCATAATTTCCCAAGCAATCATTAAGCTGAAGTGGGAAGACTTGATCTACTTTTTTAAGCCATGTGTAAAAGTAGAAAAATGTGCCCAGTGTATTTACACTCAAATATAAATACATTTTTAAACAATCTACCCTGGCCTTCAAACCACAGTATTTTGTTTGCTTAATAAATCAAATTTATACTGTAAACATTGAATAAGATGATATTCTGGATGCATCTAGGAATGTGTTCTAAAAATTTAGGAAAAAAAAAGTCCAAATCATAATGTTGTAACAATCAAAAATTAAATATCTGTGCAAACGCATTTACAATAGATTATTATCTTCTCAGTGAAGAAAATGTTACTGCAGAAGTAATATTGAGGGCCTCGAGTCCAAACCAATGTGATTTTTTTTTTTTTAAAACGTGCTCTCCCATGAAAACCTATTTTCCTATTTGTAAAACACACAAATAACAATCACTGTGGTCGGGGTTACTTATTTCATACCAAAGGTATGTACCTTACCTCCTTGTTTTTTTTCGTAGTTTCTTCACTGTGTTGGAAATCCCAGGTTCTAATATCCTGTTCCCCATAGAAATCTTTCATTTTGTGCTTACCCAGCTTGTGGCTTTTTTGAGATTTTTAACTCTGGATGTGGTTTCTAAATGTCCAGTTGTTGTGCTACCTGCAGAAAGACCACCCAAAAAACAAAGGGTTTGGGGAATTTTGCTGTTTGCTTATATGGTTGAAATATGATGAATGGGCTATTGCTGTACACAATGCATTTGCTCTTTCATAAACTGCAGAAAGAATTAGAAAAAAAGGGGTTTTTTGGTGTTTTCCTGCATCCATCAGAGAGCAGGGAAGTACTGGAGAGGAGACTGCATTGGGAACAAAAGAGGCTTGTCATAAATGTACTGTGAGGAAATCCCAGCATGTGCAAATGGAAAAGTTATTCTGCATTGACAGTAGCAACTGTTCTTTATTTAATTGTGTCCCTTTATTTATCTTAATTTATAATTCTTTCTATTTCAGTCTGAGCTGTGAGTTACAGATGCTGTATTGAGCCAAGAAGTTAAACCAGTGTTTTTGATTTTGTTTGGCTGGGTTTGTTTTTTTTCCTCTAAGGCAATCTTAAGTAAATGTTGAATGTTTATTTCTATTTTGCAGTCTCTACCGAATTTAAGAGATCTGGGTTTATCTGATTTGAAAGCTAACCAGTTCAAAGAATTGGTAAGCTGGTTGCTTCCTGGCTACTGTGCAGAAAACAAAGTCTCATCGCAGTGGCATACTTCGCACATCTCTGCTGAGTCCTTCTTTGAGAATAAACATGGTATGTTTCAGAGTGACACACTCATGATAATTGACGTAGATTGTAAGCAGGAACAGAGTCATTTTTTTAGTTTTAATCTGTTGTGCTGTAGATAACTCAGAGTTTTCATACTCTTTAATGAAGATGTTTTTGTGTTGTTTTAATTGTATACATGCTGGGTCTAGAGTGGTGCTTTTCAATCCTTGGAATTTCAGAAAATTCATCACAGACTTTGTTTTTTGAAATTCAGATTTGAAATTGGCTGTTATATTAAATTTATCCAAACTCAGTTGTGGTACAGCAGCACTGATCTTACTGGTGAACCTGAGCTATGACATTTTTCTGACAGTTTTTCACCAAATACAAGGAATTAGTTTGCTGACCTACTAATGTTCCAGTCTCACAGTTACTCCCTTCTTTGCTTGCAGCAACATTACACAGGGACATTCATTAGAAAGGAATTTAGGGTGGCAGACATGTAACAGTCCATGTAGAGCGTTTAATTGCTGACATAAACCAAGAGTGGTTCCTCATGGTTCAAGATGTTTTTTTGGAATTAGTCTAAAGTACAGGAAGCAAGGCTATTGTAGATGCTCAGTAATGTGTTAGAAAAAGAATGATATTTGAGAGACTGCTTATATAGTATTGCAGTTGGGAGAAAGAGCATAAGAATATCTCAGGACTACTATTGGAGAAAGTGTTAAGTAGCATTGTGCTGTGAGCTGGAGAAAAATGTGCTCAAGACAGTTTCCTGAACATGAAGAAAGTTGCAAGCACTTCAGTATATTAATGTGGAAGCTCATCAGACTAGTTGTTTCATTCACAGCTGAAAAGGAACGGCTATTGTTGGAAAACTGCCAGTGGCAAGGGAGATGCTAAATCTTCAAGACCATGCTTTTGGTGTAGGTGGTACTGCACGCAGTGGATGACTTGATACTGATTTGCACATTTTGTGCACAAATACCTGTGCACAAAGTGGGAAGAGTATCTATTTTTTTAACCTAATGTGTTCCTCATTGTATTGTATTTGATGAGACAGTAAGCAGTGTTGTGGAGTAAACAGCAATGTGGAATTAATAGCTAACTTTTTTTAACTTCCCATAGTTCTTGTATTTCAGTTGTTAGCTTGTAAACTGTTACTACAGTTGAGTAAGTTTCTGCTTTCAGGCTTCTAGTTTCTGTCATAGCTATATCTAATTCATATATAATAGCTTTCCCAGAGCACGTGAAATAAGCAAAATCCCTACCCTTTTTATGATTAGGTTGTCTTCTTAATTAACCTGGAAGAGAGTATGTGTAAGCTTGGCCTCATTTTTAGTTTCCCCTTCTCTCCCCAAGTCTCTGATATTTTGTAAATAATTCTTAGCTGCTAAGTGAGAGTGAATTGATTGAACTTTTTGGTAACTAAACATCAAGTATATGACAGTCTTCTTGTCTCGCAGTCTGTAGTGTGCTTGAAATACATCTGCTAGTAATGTTTTCATTGTGATGCTCTTTATTTTTACTTCTTGTTTCTGTATTGTATGAGGACTGCACTGTTAAGTAGATTTTAATATCACATAAAACATTTTTGTATGTTGCATGTAGCCTGTTTTTAAAATGTCTGTTGGCAATCTGTTCTTCAAAGCCTTTGAAACGGAAACATTGGTTGAATGCTAGTCCTTCAATTTCATGGAAGTCTTCATATTCCTGTCCAGTCTTTATTCAGCAATGTACAGATGTGCAGTGTTTTCTCCCCTAGATACAGGAGGGGAAATTCTGAATTTAAGATTCTCAAGTTCAGTATTCTGGCTACTGATATTTTTTGGAGATGCTAATTGAAAAAATTGGGGTATACTGCAAAGTACCTGACACAGGTTAATGCAAAGACGTTAGCCATCGTTATATGAGTAGTTTTAATTTGCTTAATTGCAGATGCCTGAAGGATAGTAGGAGAATACAATTAATATTTAAGAAAGAAAAAAACAACCTATACAAGTAGTAATGTTTAGTTGCCATTTAATATAGCGTATATTTACACGGTACTCTTTTTACAGGCTTTGTGGATGTTTTCAGTGCTTTACGGTCATCCTGTTTGTACAGACAGCATCCTAATCCCCTCCAACATTTCTGTTCAGATGTTCGCTCTTGGCCAGGTATAAACAATAAACCACACTGTTTTTAATCTCTGTAGTGTATTTTTATTCTGGAGAAGTATTCCTTAATTTGTTTCAGAGGTGTCACTCAGGAAATACTAGTAAACTTCCAGAAGGAACTTAATATTAGCAAATATAATTAGATTGTTTTTGCATCTGAGTAGTAGGCTTCCAAAATGAAGTTAGTGGACATGGTGTAACTATAGAATTGTATTCAAAGATGTCAGTATTTGGTTATAATTTTTTTCTTAAAAAAATGATATTTTGAATCAGTAAATATATTCAAACTAGTATTCATCTAGATTACTTTTCTAAGGTGCTTGGCAGCTGGTGTAAACTACTCTTGGACGTATGATCGGTAACAGCAGGGCTACATTAGCAAACTCAGGGAGTTTGGGTATTGTCAGCTGTTCTTATGATGCTGCATCTGGTACTGCTTCTGGTTTTGAGCCCCATGGTTAAGACTGATGCTGACAAACTGGGAATAGACCGGTGATGGGCCCCAAGGAAAAACAGAATTTTTAGAGCTTTTTTTAGTAGTAATTCATAATTTGTAACCTTTGAATTCATTATTATTGCCTTAAAGTTTACATACAATCACGGAACTTTAAGACTCTGAGATCAAGAGCAAGACGCCTCCAGTCAACATCTGAACAATTCGCAGAACCAAAATATTCACTTCCTTCACTTTTGAAGGTAAATATGTGTCACATTATTCAGTTGTTTTGGGCCTATTCAGACTATTTCATTCTCTTAAATGAGCCTTCACAATGTAAAAAGGATAACTTGCTTCACTACTCAGAAAACATTTCTTCATTCTAAAACATGAGCCAATGACAACATAGTGGTTTTCTTGCTGAGTCACGGATTTGGTTCTTACCAGTATAAAGATTATTTAAAAGCTTTAGGTGAGTAGTTTCAGAGTATAAAAATAATTCTGAACTTAAGAAATAAAAGAATTCTTACTGCTCTGATTCTGTGGCTTTGATAAAAATAGCTTGGAGTCAAAAGAAGCATTAATTTAAACAAATACAGCTAGGTTAGCATAAAATATTATATATGTTTTTCAAGCAGTTCATCATCTTACTGTTTTAAGAGTAGATTTATTTGTCATGCTTGTATTTTTAAAATACAGAAATTTCAAACCTAGTATTTTTATGGGTCACGAACTCCCTTATATACTTCTGATTTCTGGCAGACAGTTATTTAGGCCTGGGGTAGCAAAGCCAAGTTAGCTTAGATACTCTTTGATTCTAATTGCTTGTGCAGATGTCAGGCTAATTAAATCATTTAATCTTACTGTGTGTGTAAATTAGCTTTGCATTTTCCATTTCTTCCAGGCTTACCTGGTTTATTTCATCTGTGTACTAGGTACACATACTGTGAATGAAGATAAATGAGAGCTAGCTTCATGCGGTGCAGCACTTAAATGTGGGAGGGCGTATGAAGTGTATTTGATCAAGTTTTATTCAAACTATACTTAACGAGGATACTTCACGTTTGGAAATAATTTAAGACGATTTTGTGAAGCAAATAACTTAAGCTAGTAACTCTCAATGAATTGACTGCACAAAGCTTGGAACTAGAGTCAATGAAGGCTCTGAACTTGATCTGTTCAGCAAAATTCAGGGTGTCTGGCCAGAGCCATTGTGATTCCACACAAGCTATTGCCCTGTGTCTTCTAACTACGTAGCAACTGAACTGTATAGGGTTTCTTAATTTAGTTTTTATCCCTCACCCATACTAGTGAGGTAGTAAGTGAAGTAGGTATCAAAACGTGGTGTATACTAACACTCCTGTGGAACGTGTTTTAGGGCTTTATCCTGAGAAAGCGAAGAATTGATGTTGAAAACTTAGATGTGCTAATGAAAACAAAAAACATCCCAGAGGCGCACCAGGAAGCTTTTAAAACTGGTTTTGCGGAAGGCTTTTTGAAAGCACAAGTTTTTCTGCAAAAAACACTTGGTAAGTTGTCTTGGCTCTTATATCTTGTCTCTGCATTCAGAAAGAAGTTTAGTTCAGCCCGTATTAATACTTTCTTTGTTTTCTTTTACAGATTCCTTAAGAAGATCACGTTTGCTTTCTTTCTTTCTCTTTGTTCTTTGTTTTTATCTTGCTTTATATTCATCATTTGTACCTGGGAAAGGTTCCTTTTCTGATGCTGGTTAGTTAACTTTTTTTAACCTCCACTGTCTTCAGTTGTTGCTTCAAGCAGGTTTAGCACAAATTAAGTGTGTTTTGATATTATGTTTGCTTTAGGATAGTGTTTCAATCTACTAATGAAAGAGTTACTGCTTTTGGCTACTCCCTTTCAAACAATATTATGACAGAAAATGTATGGAGACAAAACATTGTCCATTACTGTAACTATTTTAATTCTTTTAGACAAACATGGAACCAAGCAGAGAAGTCAAACTGTTCATCTGTTTTGTATTTGTTATTGAATTTAGACAAAGTACAGGGTACATCAGCAGTAGGGAAAATGATTTTGTTTTTATTTGCAGTCACAGCCTAGTTTATAATGGCTAACTACTTGCATGGCCAAATTCATAGACTCATAGAATTGTTAAGGTTAGAAAAGACCTTTAAGATCATGGAGTCCAATAATTAACGTAACTGTACCAAACCCAGCCCTAAACTCTGTCTGAATTACTTTTAAACACATCCAGGGGTGGTGGTTCAGCCACCTCTCTGGACAGCCTGTTCCAACACATACCAACCCTTTTGAAAGCTTTTCCTAATGTCTGACCTAAACTTCCCCTGATGTACCTTGAGGCTGTGTCCTGTTGCATATGTTGAAATTAGCAGGATGTTCAAAACGCTGAGGAGCTAATGTAAATGGGGATTTTCAGCTTCCTCTGGATCAGAAAGTGTGAAACAGTGAGGGAGAACTTTTGGCTCGGTGTATGTATTTTTGAATGCAGGGCTAAATGTCTAAAAAGAACTTCCAGCACTGAATTAGCTGCAAATATTTTAAAGATTGATACGTGTGTGTTAACTGTGTTTTTGCTGGACTCTTGTAAAGAGAAACGTGCCTTTTTAAAAGGGCAGACGTAAAGTTAAGTGGCTTAATGCTATGCATCGAAGTGCACAGTTCAGCCTTGTAAAATGACTTAATATGTAAATCTGTTGTTCATTATCTACTGTTTGTTATTAGTACGCTTTCGAACGTCGAGTATCTTTGATGCAGCAGTTGATCCAATCCAGTTGAAAAATGTCACCTTTGAACACGTCAAAGGGGTAAGCAGAAGTAAAGCATCTGTGAATTTTTGCTTAACTACGTCATTGCAAGTCTCCAGAGCGTCTGTTCAAGAAATTTCTTTATATGAACTGAAGCTTTATATTATGTGTTGACCACTCCAAGATCAAGGAGGGCTTAAACTGCTCCTGTAGTATTTTGTATCTTCAATGGCATTAAGGAATCATGTTTTTTTTAAAGGCTATAATAGCAATAGGCAGGCCATAGGTATCAGTGTTCATCTCTTTTTGCAGAAGTGCACCAGTAACAGAAAATGGTAATTTTCATTTTCCCTCTCAACACCATCTCTCAGATATCTGTGTTAAGACAAGACATACAGAGATTCTTGGAAATAAGTGTTCATGGCATAGCTTTACTTTTTCTGTTCAACTGTTCTGTGACTGTCAATGGCAAAATAAGGACCTAGTCTTGAACTGCTTGGTTATTCCCTCAGTATTATTAACTGTAGTGTTTAGTGATTACTGTGAACTGTTCTAGGACACAAGTTGAATTAAACGCATGCACAATTGGTGTCCACACAGTTTCTGTGGTACACAAGTATCTCCTTTTTCTACTATGTGTTTTTGATCAATACCCAATAAAATCACAATCACAGAATCACAATACAGTAGGGATTGGAAGGGATCTCGAGAGATCATCTGGTCCAATCCCCCTGCCACAGCAGGATCACTTAGGTCAAGTCACACAGGAACGTATCCAGGCGGGTGTCTTTGCCTCTGTCTGTACTTCTGGGGCTGTCCTGATATCAAACCCCAGACTGCTGAGGCTCGAGCAGAAGCCAAGGCAAGAGAGGAGCCTGCATTGGTTGATGAGGTCAGGGTTAGGGATAAGCTGAGCAAACTGGATGTACATAAATCCATGGACCCAGATGGGATGCACCCACACATAGTAAGGGAGATGGCGGAAGTCATTGCTAAGCCACTCTCCATTGTCTTTTCTAAGTCATGGGGATCAAGAGAGGTGCCTAGGGACTGGAGGATAGCAAATGTCACTCCAATCTTCAAAAAG
>JAOXOE010000506.1:9187997-9215156 GCA_028565055.1 Phoeniculus purpureus | reverse complement strand
CACAACCCCTCTGGGCAGCCTGTTCCAGTGCTCTGTCACCCTCACTGTGAAGAAGTTCCTTCTCATATTGATGTGGAGCCTACTACGTTCCAGCTTAACCTCACTGCCCCTCGTCCTATCATTATGACATCAAGAGTCTGGCTCTATCCTCCTGACACCATGATTTGCTAAGGTGGCTGAGAGACATTTATACCAAAGGTTCATACAAGTCAAAGATAATCTGCAAAGAAATGTGTAGCTGCCTTTTTTAAAAAAAACAACAATCTTTAGAAATTCAGAGGGCATTCCACGTGCAGAGCTTAAAACAGACAGTGAAACAGTCAAATACCAGGAGAGTAAATAAAGCAACAAAAAGGGATCTTTAATCACAGTGTTTAAAATGCAATTTTAGTTTATATTAGAAGGAAAATCAAGGGAGATATAGTTATCTGCTGATTCTGAATTTAGATCTTCTTAAATCAGCAGGTACAGATTAATCACATCAAGAGTTTTAAATGAGCCAGCAAAAAGCATTATAGGCTGTTAATATTCATTATGACTCAGTTTTTAAACTGGGAGAAGTTCCAGAGCAGTGAAAGAAAAAAATGTTGTGCCAATATTGAAAAAAAGGTATATATATGTATTGTCTTACCAACTTACTATTGACCCCAAGTACACAACAGAACTGACAGGTGACTCCATGAGGAGAGAATTAAAGAAAGATAATTTAGCTGATATGAATCAGTAAGATTGTACAGAGAAGTATTACACATATTTAGGATACCTCAGAGATATGCTGTGAGAATATAAGTTTGGTAAGAAATAGCAAGTTTGGTAAGAAATGTAGCTGTGCTGTAGAAATGTACTTCTGTCAAAGATCTGACTGTATAAAATTTTGATTAACTACACTTTTTAAAAAAATTATTATTATAATAGGCAATAACTGTGATTGCATAAAGTAAATAAAAAGTGTCTGATAGACTTCAAGTGTGGCCATAATGTGTGCATCAACCTAGACACCTGACTGTTTAACTCATTCTGAATAACCCGCAAGAACTCAAAATCACTGCTGATAGAATTTGCACAGAGCACACTGATTAGGAGAGTGGGAATTAATTAAAAGGACAGACTGACATGATAGAATAATCTGATAGTTGCAAAAGCAGTGTAACAGAATACAAGAAAATACTGTCCCATCACTTAGAACAAAAGCCGTAGGAATACATAGTTTTAATGTGAGTCCTCAGCTACAAGTAGGGTTTGAGGATCCTGTGTTTTGAGGTGTTCATCCACCTCTAATTCAAAATGGTCAGTGAATTTTTGACTTATGAATGGGAATATTGAGTACTCCTTTGCCTCTGACATTAATACAAGTATTCCTGCAGCACTGTACCTAGTAGTAGTACCTATCATTCCAGATAGATGTTAAAATATAGAGAATACATAATTAAAAAAATAATTCACTGAAATGGAAACAACAGTGTTTTCAGTTCTAAATCAAACATATCATGGGTTTCCTTGATTTGTAAGAATTTATAGGATTGTTGGTGAACCCTTCAGGATGATAATAACAAGCTCTGTAAACAGCAAGAAAAGCTACAGAAAGATTAAAAACAATAGGCAAAAAAAACAGAATAAAAGGGGCATATTTTGTTGTTCTGTTTATTTTGTGTGGCAAATTTGCAGTACTAACGTTTTATTTGAGGACATTAAATGTGATCTATATAGCACTGAAGACTTGGGCTCTAAAATGGATTAATCTTTGGCTGAAGAGTTATAATGCCTCTGAAAACTGCCCTCTGCCCTCAGCTGGATTACTCAGTGTGGAAAATGGACTCCAACATAAGTGTTGTCACAGTCACATGGTTCCTCAACTCACTGCTTAGTTTAGGACTGCATTTCTGACTGTATCTGCAGCAGAATGTCTTGACCTTTATACACCTCTGTTTAGGTGCATTCAAAGACTTCTGTGGATTCAGTGATCATTTTTATTTCATTCAGTTCAATTGTTTCTATTTCGTAGGGGTTTTTTAAGAAACCTACTTTTTCTTAAAACTACTCAGAAGGTTCTTTTTATTTTTGGGGGAACAAGAACTGAGAGCTTAAGCTCTCCAACATTTACAAAAGCTTTTTTGATATTAAGCTTCTCATGCTGAACATATGTTATGGTAACCAGAACATTTCAGTGCAAAAGAAAGTAAACAAACTTAAGACAATTAATTTTCTAAGTTTTCATCCATCCCATTCATTCATCCAATAATTTTGTGCTTAACAATTCTCAGTCTAAGAATTAATTCTGTTTTAAACAGCAAACCTCAGGAGGTTCTGGTCTTGAGATGCTGTATGTTGGTGTAGTTCACCCATCTCCTTCACCTCAGTGAAACAGGCAAGACTTATCACCCTGAAATGCAGAAGCAGAGATGACTCTTTCATTGCAGTTGAGCAGGAATGATCTAACAGTATATACAAAAACACTTCCTGAATGTCAAGTTTCTCTTTCAATAAAACTTCCCAGATAAACTTCCTTGGATAACATCCAGTACCAGACCTGACCTGAATATGAGAATGAAAAAGCCAAGGTTCATAGCTGGAAATATTGTCTAGCTGGTACTGAATTAAAAGGAAGGGTTTTTTAACCCGGACTCACACAGCAACATAACTGGGTGCTTTGCGGTTTTTTAATGAAATGGTGGTCCTTTGCAAAGACACTGAATTAAACTCAGTCTTAAATCCCTCTGAGAGTGTTTGTTGTAAGACACTCCAGTAAGTTACCCATAACCTGTTTGCTTAGGTTGTTGAAACCCATTGACTAAACTACAGAGGTATACTTTCTGCCTGAATAATATCCAAAATGATAGACACAGGCTTGAAGATGCCTGAGTTCAGCTATCTTTGCCAGTTATACTACAGGTTTTTCATACTGCTAAATGTGTGTCAGGAAAACATTTCCACAAAGTCACTTTTGAGACTTGCAAAAAAGAACAATAGACTTCCTTTGCTAGAACTTTAAAAGAACATGCATCGGCTCCCGGTGGGGTTTTTCTCCTTCTCTCTTATAGATACTTAAATTAATCAAAAGAGGCATCTGGCTATAAATATGCCATTGCATAGACACATTAATATGATACAGTCACAGTGTTTTGTTTGCGATACCCAAGGGACAAATTACACAAGGATAGGCTTATAAAACTTTAGCAGCAGTTGAGAAGATAAGCAGCACAAATGTCAAAACAGAAATAATACACTAGACACTGCCAGATATTTTTAGAGTCAAGTTTTTACTCATTTGCTTTATGAAAATGCATAACACCATAAATATCTCCAAATCAACCAAGTCACTCCAAAATGGTACTACTGTAAATGACAGCACAACTTGATGCCCAGATACTGTATTTTTTACTAAACAGAAAAGAATAAATGTTATGAGCTGTCTGCTGCTGTTGTTTATAACAAGACACAGTTTGTCTTTACTGCAAGATGAAACTACATACTTTTCAAAGCTCAGCTCATGGCTGTCTAAGGGAACAGGATTTTTAAAATGTTCCTTCCAGCATATGTTAAATCTGAACAATTCTCTTGTAACTATCTTCTGGCTTTACAAGAATAATACCTGGAGGCAGTTAGGAAAACTGAACTTGATTAAAAATTTCATAAAATAAATTAATAGCAAGCTTGGAGAAGAAAAGAGGGGCTTAAGATACAACATGGCATGGCATTATACTTTGGACCTGCAAAGATATAAACCTGTAAAAGGTTTTGACTTCCTAAGTACAGTATAGTTCAATGCAAAGTGAAATGCTGCTAAATGCCTTTGGGAGTATCATCAAATTTTGCTCTTCAAAGAGCATTTTATGAAATGGATCTAAGCTTATCCTTCTGTTACCATATATTCTTTTTGAAATATGCAAAAAAGTGAGGAGGCATGGGAAGAAACAAAAATGTCCCTTAAAATATTGATATAAAACTTATATGTAGTATAGATTACTTAGTTCAGGGATCTGAGGTACTTGAACTGAATAGCTCAAGAGAGATTTGAAATGGGATAAATTACCTTGAACACCTTTGACAACATCAAGCCTAATCCATAGGCAAAGCAGCTGCCATTAATAATGTTTACAAATAATTCCATTACTTAATCCCCAACTGTGAAATGAATTGGTATTTCTAGCTGAGTTATTAAAGGGTGTATCCGAACCACATAAGGAAATTTCCATTCCCAAAAGCATTCTTGTTTGTGTCAAACCAGTCCTTTGCCCAAAGGGCATTTTCTGAAGAGCAGGGATTGGCCTACATAGACAAGCAAACTTCAACTGCTGTTTTTGCCAGACTCATGGTAGGCAAATAGTTCATTTTCTACAGAGTTGTTGATTTTGACACAAATATCCTTCATGTTATCATTAAAAGATCCTGTAAGTAAATGCCATTTGATATATTAGCCTTTCTACTGTAAGCAATATAGAAAAATACTTCTTGCTCTACCCTTCTTAGACAACAACTTTCCATTATTCATCAGCATGTAGATTTTACATAGAAATCGTAATGTTAATTTATTTCTTCATAATTACGACTATTAGGCTTTAAATAATGCATTCTCGCTCCCTGCTGGATTACATATTTCAAAAAGTAAGCTTTGCTAAAATTACACGCTCTTGGATGTGGTAGCTTATAGAACTCGCTGACAATACATGTCACTCTGGTCTACTTCCTTAAGAAGCATTTAAAACATTTCTGTAAAATACATGCAGACCCTTGAGGGAGCAACTGGTATAACTGGTTCCAGTTTCTGCTTTTCACTTGCATAATTTAAATGACTTCTTTGTTCCGCAAAGACAAGGTGCTTTTCAAGGTGGACTGGGATGTAGTTTGGCACTTGAACCAACTGCTAGAAAACTAAAGCAAACGAGTGAGAATAACATGAGGGACAGAGGCAGCTTACACACAACACAAAATGAGGATTGTAAGATAGCTCATCACACTTGGATAGACTACACTGTACCAGAATAGCACTGGACTTTGTATCTACCTATAATCCATGTGAGGACCAGGTCTAAGGTTACACTCAGGGTCATGCTTGTCTGCCTTTTCTCCCGACTACAACACCATGTTTCCATAAAAGTGTCTCAACACTGCCAGTAATGCCTCATAATAGCAATTTACAGGCTTTCTGTAAGTAGTTTGTGAAGCATCAAGTGAAGTGTGAAGACAGCAAAGCACTCAGACATGTTAATTGTCACACACTGCAGTCACTGCCAAGTCACACTGGTAGCTGCATACTACATTCTCTCGCATCTCAACAGATGGACATCACTGGTCAACGTTTCTATCGTCATTCCTCATCAAAAAAAGAATACGAGCTAGTCATAATGATTTGTTTGCACAGCTCTTGCGGAACAGTAGAAGCACAGCCCAGATCAACACAGTTTATAATTAGATTTTACAAAAACGTGGTCATTCCCAGAAGGCACTCAGCAGACAATAAACATCATATAATTTTGTTTCCTGAAGAATGGAATTTAGATCCTCAGTGGCTGAGATAAAGTTGCAGATCCACTCCTGGACATCCTGCAATATGTAAGGGTCTCTTCTATTACCTGTGCTCCACATTTGAATATTGTTAACTGTACAGGGAAGTCACTGCAATGAGAATGCAAAATGCATACACAGGGACAGCTAATTGTAACAATATTAATCAGGAGCATTTAAATTAACTGGTTATTTGAGATATGTTCTTACAGGCTCACTACTGCTAAATACTTTCCTCTTGTGTATTATTGCATGTCTCAGGGAATGATGCTACTGATTATTTTGGGTTACTTCAAGTGCCTCATTCCGGATCTGCAGATCTCACACTCTCACATGTCTTCAGTGCAAAGAGGGCAGCTTCTGTTTCCGCACACAGCCATTAAATAGGTTATCATTCGCATCTCTTTTAAAGCCTACTTCCAGAGAAAGTCTGGAAACATTTGTTGTAAGAATGCATACAGCATTTCTCTTAAATCAATTAAAATGGCAAATGTCATTATAGAGTTTCTGAGGTAAGTAGAATTTACACATCAGCTAACCTCACAAGAGACCCTTAATTTTTTTTATTACTTTTTTGCTCAAAGAATCTGTATTTATACAAAGACCCACCTGTCTTCAAACGAACACTTCCCTTTGATCTGAGCTTCTGTCATTCCTACCTTTGTGGATAAAAAGATGACAGATCTTAGTATGAAGCTCATGAGAGCTTTAGCAATCTAGCCCTTAGAAAACAATCTGAGACATTAATCTGTAATGTTAATGTGGAGCGGTGGCGTTCATAATATGTGTCCATCATTTGCCCAGTGTGGGGAATCCTATTTGAAGGTCTCTGGAAACATCAGCATCTCTCCAGCAAAACTGTCAGCTGGCTGCTGACCTGCACTAGCTCAGCAAGGCAGGGCCTGATGCGCTCTAATTCACTCTCTCTGGAGCTCTTCTTTCCCACCAGAGGGCATACAGTGTGAGCACTCAACCGCCTTCAGAGAAATTTAAAATATATATTGTGTACCAGATAAACGAACTGACTTGAATGCCAAGATTTTACTTGATTCTATTCAAAGGAGCTATTAATTCATCCTGTAGCTCACTGGGTAAATTATTCCACTTGTTACAAAAGCAGTTGGTTTAGCGTACTTTTGTTTCACTTCGGGAGCGCTGGATGCGCACTGCTTTTGAATAAGGCCATTCATTTACTTAGCTGTTGAGCTAGCTGGTGGCACTGTACTGGTATTCACCCCCAGCACTGAATACCATGGCAATAGTTCCTCCCTGGGTTCAGGGCTTTTAAAATTGCATCCCTAAACCTGTAATGGAAATGCAAGCCATTAAAGGTATTACAAAAATATGTGGCTAAAGTGTTAATTTAGGTGCATTATGTGAAACTTGGTGTGGGCAGGGCGGTGGCTGTGAGGAGGGCAGGAAGCAGCAAAGCAGACTGCCAGGGTGGTAGAGGATCTCTCCAGGGTAACTGAGGCCTGTAACACTGGTGTGATACAGAATGTTTTGAACGGTTAATTAACAGGGAATAACAGAACGGTAAGGGTTGGGAGTGACCTCGAGAGATCACCTAGTTTAACTCCCCCCCCCACCAGAGCTTAATGCTGGAGAGAAGACTGCACAGAAACACATACAGGTGGGTTCTGACTGTCTCGGAGAAGACCCCACAACCACTCTGGGCAGCCTGTTCCAGTGCTGTGTCACCCTGACTGTGATAAAGTGTGTCATGAGGACACTGACATTTAAATTGAACATGCAGTTGTAGCCATATAAGCAGGGAAAATAAAGAGTCAGAAAAGTAAGGAAGCAGAGAAAAAAGAACAGCAAAAAAAAGAAAAAAGCAAGGAGAAAACAGTTTTTTCATCTCACAGGAGCCACTCCCCGGGATCAGCACCTCAGCGGCTTCTTGGGCCCCAGCAGTGAACCCGGAGCAGCTCTGGAGGCCCTTGGGGCCCGGAGACTCCCCCTCGGCCCCAGCCTGGAGCCGGGGCCACCTCCGCTGCGACAGGCGGCGGCCTGCGGTGGCGGCTGAAGGAAGAGAAGGCGGGAAAAGACGCGGCTACCGGGGGCGCGCGAGGCCCGCTCGCGCCGCAGGACCCCTCTTCCCACGAACTACGTGTCCCAGCGCGGCCCTGGGACCTCGGCGCGGTGCGAGGGGTGGGGCCGGGCTCCGCCGTGGGAGACACAACATGGGCGCCTGAGGCCGGGGGAGGTAGCGTTGGGCTGGGCTGTTGGACGGGTTCGGCGTTGCGGAACGAGGTTGGTGCGAGGTACCGGGCGGGGTGTGCTCGGCTCGGGCGGAGGTAGAGGGATGGGGAAGGGACGGCCGGGAGGCGGTGGCTGCTGTGTCTCCGCACTGCTGAGCTGCTGTCCCGCACAGCTGCCGGAGACGCGACAACCGAGGTTGAGCTGAGGCCGCCCGGCAGGACGCGGTCTGGCGTCCGAGCAGGAGGGTCCGATCTGGGGACATGGCGGAGACCAGCTCCCTGCACGCCACCAGGTTCGAGGCGGCCGTGAAGGTGATCCAGAGCCTACCCAAAAATGGGGAGTGCGGCCTTGGATGGGGGGGGTGGGTCGGGGCCATCGGTGCGGGGCCTGGGCGCCCGGCTGTCACCGGCGATGCGGGCGGGGGCGGAAGGGGGTGGCCTGTCAGTTCCCAGCGTTGCGATGTGGGGAAACACCGTAGAAGGGCCTCTACCTCCCTGAAATCGATGCGATGGCTTCAGAGCTGTTGCCATGAGATCCCCTCTGCTGAAAGAGTTAACGGAATGGAAAAGCAAAAAATGAAAGAAAAAGTAATGTATAAAGCTATAGCACTGCTATCGGTAAGAGCAGCATAAAAACATCCCTGGCTACTGCACACACCATTAATTCTGCTGTAAGTAAAAGTGACTTTGTTGAGGTACTAAGGTAAAAGTCACTGTAAACTTCTCTGAATGACTAGACTCGGATCTCGAAGTACTTGTTTTAATGGATTGGTTATGTGTCACCTCTCTACCTGCCGTTACAGTTTTGTATTTCCATTTTCTATCTCTATAAAAATATGTTCAACAAAAAGCTGTTTTGAGTTTGTTGTATGTCGTTTTGTTTTGTTTGGTGGAGGGGGGGTTAAGTTCTGAAGCCTTAAAGTTATTGTTTGAACAGTGAAGTGAATTGCTGTATTTATTGTCCCTTTAAAATGAGTGAAAGGACACCTGCTTTATGTTACTTATTACTTTTTTTTTTAATTCTAGCTATGGAGTCTGACCTTATGAGTAGTAAAGTTCATAGTCCCTTAAACTCAATCTGAAATTTGCTGTTTGTAAAGTAAATATTGTCAGCGGTGCTTGTTTATAGTAGATGTTCTCAGCTGGCTTGAATTGTACTGCTGTGAATCAGGCTGTAATAAACTACAGGACATTTTCTTATGGACATAGTAAGCTTGTGAAATACTAGTTAATATCCTTGCTTACAATTTAATTGTATTTGTATTTTAAAATGATTTCATTAGGTTCATTCCAGCCAACGAATGAAATGATGCTCAAGTTCTATAGCTTTTATAAGCAAGCAACCCAAGGACCCTGTAACATTCCCCGACCTGGATTTTGGGACCCAATTGGCAGATATAAATGGTAACTTTTAATTAGTTGTTTTGCTTGGGGTTTGTTTTGGTTTCTTTTAACACTTGGAGATGTTTAGAAAAGTGGCACTTGGAGAAAGAATTTAGTGAGTTTATTTATCACTCTCTCAAAAAAAAGATCATTCACAACTTTTGCTTGATTTCCTTTTCTGTGATGTGTTCTAACTTTCAAGCTCAGGTAATTTATAACTTCTTAGATTTGCAGGTGAGAACTTTCCCCTCGGGTTTTGCAGGTGGGCAGGTATCTCTTGGGCAAGCACCATCATGGTACTCCTGCAGTCTTTATCTTAATATGGTGGAATAAAATTGTAGGTGTTCTGCAGAATGAGTGCTGTGGATGGAAAGTTTCCTTCTCAAGTTTTCACGTATGGTGTTAGACTGAAGTAAGAGCTCATTGACAGCCATTGATACAGCTTGAAGCACTTGGTTTATGCGCCTTTCTGGTTTGTCTGCTTAGTGGCAGAGCTTCCCTCTATCTGTGTTTGCCTTGTGCTGGGAAGACTTCTGATTCATGGAAATCTATGTGAATGCTTTGCTTACCATATTTTAATAATGATTTGTCCTGAAGAACAAATATTGCTGTCTTTATGGTCATGGTTGTTCCTTTGACTTTCTTGTTTTTTTTAGCTCCCTCCTTCCTTCTTTCCCAGTCTTCCCAAGTCAGGGTGAAGGGAGTATCTTTGCAGAGGACTAGGGCAGTAAGCTTCCACCCACCTGGTTGGTTGTAGCTGAAATGTGAGGAACCAACCTTGGGGTTTTGCTGAAAGTAGGACAAATACTCTGGCAAGAGGAAGGGATGGTGTCAGACCAAGTGAGTAAGGAGACGTTTTATTCTAGTCTGCATTTTGACAGTTTCCTTGTGCAATGCTGATAAATTTGGAGTTTTCTAGTCTGCAGATTTTGAGAGAGGATGTCTCAGGTTTTTTTTTTTCTTTAGATCATACATAGCTGCTGTGGTAACTGTGGATAATGGCTAAACTATTTGCCCACTGATGTGCTTTCTGTGGACATATTTAATCTTTTATCTGGCCTGTACATTTTCTAGTCCTTTGTAAATTAGAACTAGCAACTTTTTGTAAGTGCTGGATGAAGTGTCTGTGCCTCCTCTTTTTCTACAGCAGAGTTTTAAAAGTAATCAGTCAAAAGGGAGATGTGTGTCTGTCATTGTCTGAGGTTGTTGACAACTTACTGAGTACAAGGTCATAGCTGTTCAGTCAGGAACTCTTCATTCAGGGTGTCCAGATTGTTGCTTCTTTGTTGATATACAAGAATGTGATTATCCTAGCAAATTATGTTTGGATTTACAATAACAAATTGCAACTTTATTTTGTTTTTATTTGTGTCAGTGAAACTTTGGGCCTTGCATAATTTGACCTGCTTAAGTCCAAGCTCAAAAAAATCCAGTGGTCCTTGAAAACACTGAGGATGTATGTGGCTTGCTTTCCTAGGGATGCTTGGAGTGCCTTGGGAGATATGTCTAAAGAAGAAGCCATGATAGCCTATGTTGAAGAAATGAAAAAGGTAAGTTTAACTAATGAGTGGAAGGGATCTTCTAAAACAAATATTCCAGAAGTAAATCAGGGAATATCAGGAGGTTCTTGTGACTACTACTGTCAAAGCCCTGAATAGTTATCCCCTATGTGAACTGTTACATTTCAGTACTATGCTGTTTGGCCTAAGGGAACACCAAAACATGTAGTTCCTTCCAAGGCTACAAGATTTGGGTTGTTTTCAGAGAAACCTGAGAGCTCCAGCTGATATGAAGCTAAATGACAGAGCTAAAGAAAGCAAAGTATTGAAACCATGGTAAAGGCAGCAGTGGGGAAAACAGGAATTTAGAGTACAACAAAGAAAAGCTGATTTACTGCAAGCTGTCTCAGCTCTCAGAGTTAAGAGAAGTAAGTGATGCTTACTTTGGAAAGGGGAAAAAATCCCACCTATTCAGAAGGACCGCTGGAGCAAGGATCTCATTCTCATGATTGAAAACACAACTATGATCAAATCTGTAAGCTTAATCATCCTTGATTTTTTTTCAGGAAGAACTCAACAACCTGAATTTTCTGTACTTGTCATGAAAATACCCTTTGTGTATTGTAGTTGCTGCCAAACGTTTAGTACTGAGTAATTTGGTCTGTCTTTTGGAATAGGCTTGTAACTTTTAAGTAGTCATAGTTACACAGTTCCATATGCCATAGTTAGAGGAACTGCAGCATTAACTAAGCATTCTGAAATAAAGTTTCATCTTTTATTAACCCTCTTCAGTGCAGTCTTTTCACTTAATCTCTTCTAGGTGTCCTTTCCAGATTAAAGATTATTTACTGTTAATCTGGATAAAAGTTTAATTGTAATCTATTATTATAATGAGGTTAGCAACAAGGAGAGAAAATGTGAGTTCTGCTTTAAATATACTTGGCTTTTCTTTTAGGTCACTACCTTCACATTGAAGTCTTAACATATTTAATGATTGATACAGCAAAAACTTTTAGTAGGCAAGGAACTGGAGTCTGACCATCATTCTTTATTTCTGTCTGTAATTACAGCAATTTAATTCTGCTGATATTACCGTAGCTGCTTTAAAATGAAAAATAAACAGCTTTGGAAACATCACAGAAAGCTAAATACTCGTCATTTGGTAAAAAACCCCATGAAATTTAATAGTTATTTAAATCTTGTATGACGCACATTCAAAGTGATTAGTTTCAATCTCAGATTCAAAAAGTGTTATACTTCAGTAGAGTACAGTGATTGGTTTGGTCAGGACACTAAAACTATGTGGAACTGTTCTAAAAAACCCAACGTCATAATGTCCTGTGAGGAAGTCTTACTTGACCCAAAGGAAGCACAAATATTTTGCCTCTGAACAGGTTACCTGTAGGGACTGGAGAGCAAATGACTTCTTACCTCACTCAGTTTTGAAACTGGGGAATCTGTTTCTCTTGTTCTGGTACTGTTTCAGCTCTTGTATTTGAAATCCTAGCTTCAGCTTTTTCACCCCGATTGGTTCTGCTGGAAATGTCAATGGAAGTGCATTTCACATGGATCCCACTGTGTTGTTCTGTCAGCACATACTGCACTAATCCTTGTGTTACTGTGGGTATTCTGCTGCTGCATAGGTATCTGTGTCTAAGAGGGGAAACAAAATCCTCTTGCTGTGACAGAGTTGTCTTTAAGATTACCATATTCCACTCCCCCAGCCCTGGGGCATGTCCCCAGTATTTGCACATTGTGTTTGGGCATTACACACATCATATGTCACAAGACACTTTTCATTGTAAACTTGTATGGTGGTTTGGTTTTTTTGCCTTTGTGTGGTAGCATTGAAAAATCGCAGCTGTTGAGGAGTGGGACTGAGTGGTTTTATGTGCTGCTGGGAGATGACCAAACATGACTTAATCTTGTCTTAGATTAATCTGAATTTAGGTGTGGTTTGTTTAAGATTAATTTATCTTTCAGGTAGCTTTGTTGAAATTCTATATTTCAATACTGTTTAATTTAGTTACACCTCAGATACATTGCTTTGTTTTATATTACAAGTGGGTGATAACTTGATGTAAAGAAGTGGTAGCAGTATATGAGGTTTATAATTTAAAGCAAGTCTTTGTATGTCACTGTATGAATCCAAAGAAAACAGTATTTCAGCACATATAATAAAATCCGAAGGTACAAAATAAGATTGCATATTATGCCTAGTGGCTGTATGAGTATGCAATTGATTTTGTTTGTGGAAGTATTTTTTCTTTTTGTATTCACCTAAATTCTTACTTCAATAGAAACTGTGTAGTAAGATTCTTAAAGTTGTTGCAGAGAGTATTTTGAGGTCTTTTTGGAATAGATTAACAGTTATGTGCAGACATTGCAGAAATGCATGTATGAAACATTTTACAGTGCAGACTATAGAAGTAAATACATGGCAAATAGGCTTCTTGTCCTTTCAGTGCTACTGAATTAAAAAAAATTACAAAAGTGTCTGGTCAGTGGTTCATGTCCAGCTCTGTATCTGAACACAGGGCATTTCTCTAAGAAGTACGGAATGAATTACATACACTGAAGAGATAAGACAAGTGGCAATGAAACTGCAGTTTGGTAGGGCTGTTTGTTGGTATCCTTGCTTGGTTTGCAAGTTACCTGGTAGCCTGCCTGGAGCTCTTGCCATATGAAGTAATGTTTTAGTTTTTGCTTCTACTTTGTGAAGTGCTTGGTGCTTTTGAGTTGCATGTTTTGTGGCAACTTGTACCTTCATCTGTTTCTTTTCTGGAGGAGGATGTGAACTGGTAGCTCATGCAGAACCAAACTACAGCTGTTTGCTCCTACTTGAGTCTTTTCCTATAGCTTTTGCCTCTTTTAAAAGTACTGGAGGATCAAAGAGGAACACAGCTCTTTTAGGAGGACTTAAACTAGAATGGGACAACATGTATGCTTTGAAAATAATATTCAATTATTGAATCTCTCTAATTAATCTAATGTAGATTTAAGACTTTTTTTATTCTTACCAGGTGATCAAAGGTATTGGTTTTGTAATTTAAAATGAAGACACTTCAATGGAAGAGCTGCAAATGATTTCAAGAGCAGAATTCCTCTCTAGTTTGCTTTGCAAATTATGTCTTTGCACTGTCCTGATTTAGCTGCATTCTGTCCATTTTGTTGTTTGGTTTAGATAGGCCCAGTAGGGCTCCTTACATTCCACTGAAGATGGAAGGTTTGACAAAGAAAAAAGTCGTTATGGTTTCATTTTCTCTAAACTTGTCTGTAAAACAAATTGCATCAGATAGCAGCAACCCTTTTGACTTTGAGGTGGTTTAGTTTGAAATTGCTGGAAGAATGGGTACCAAGGTCTACTAATCCTGCACTGAGGCTCTCTTAAGTGGTGGCAATGCATTAGCTCTCCCATCTTTTCTCACTTCAAATTTAATATAGCTAGTTAAAATTCTCGCTTGGTAAATTTGGTGATGTTCCTTTCATTTAATAAAATAACTTAAAAATCAGAATAACAGAAGTGACTTAGTGAAATGTTAGCTCTGTGATGATCAGCAGTTTCTAAAATTGGTTGAAATTAATGAATGATTGAAATGCTGTTTCACAAGATGCTTCATATTTTGGATTTGTGCAGATTCTTGAAAGTATGCCAATGACGGACAAAGTTGAAGAATTACTGCAAGTAATAGGCCCGTTCTATGAAATAGTGGAAGATAAAAAGAACAGAGGATCTGACCTAACCTCAGGTTCGGACTGAAAACTTCCTTTGTACTACTTATAATCGCAACTCCAGATTTTTTTGGGCATGTTTTATACAAATGATTATGAAGCTAAATGTTGCATCTTTCTGTTCATTCTCTTTATCGTATGGCAGTTCGAATGGAGAAAGTCTCTAAATATTTGGAAGGTAGGAGTAATAAATTGTGTATAAGTCCATCTTTTCTATTGTTTTGGTGCTGTAGTAACTTCCTGCTAATGCTTGTGACTGCTGGGCTTGCCACACCATTAGGCAGGGTTTTGGTTTGTCTTCCTTCTGAGGTACAAAACAAAGATAGACCCAGGAGCTGAGTGTTTAGTCCTTGTATATGGTTTATTGACTGTTGGAGGGAGCCTCTCCCTGATAAAAGGAGACCAAAAATTGCCCTAAGCAAAATTAGTTTCTGCTTTTCCATTAAGAGAAGAAACAACTATTTGAAAAGTATACTGCTACATCCTGATGTAGGTGTGGATTATCAAACTCCATGTAGAGCTGATAATGCAGCTCTGCCATCTGATCTAAAATGCCAGAAAAAAGTCACATGCTTTCTTAATCATTGTTTCTCTAATACATACAGAACCTAAGCTGAGTTGGTGCACCTTTCAAGTTCTGAGGCTCAAGTTCATGAAAGGAATATCTATTTTAAAATGTTAAATCTCTGGCGAGTGGCAAACCTAGTGGTGTCATAGCTGCGTAAAAATTAATGTGATTTGTGTTTAGCAATATTGTTTTGAGAATATTTTCATAATAGTTATTATAAGGCTTGTAAGTATTTATATCTGACTTAAAATTAGTGTTAAGTTTTTGCCCTATTGAACTAGGATTTTTCAAACTGTTTTTGAAAACAAACCATTGCAGAAGTTAATGGGTTTAACATGTTTAAGAATTAGGAGTCACCTAGATATATTGTCTTTTATATGTGGCTTTCCCCCACCTCCCACCCCTTTAAAGGATCATAGTTTGATTTTGATTTCAGTATCAAGTCTTAGAGAAACATTCATAATTTTTGAGGAAAGGTAATGGTTCTTAAATGGCCATTTTGAGAGCTGTGTAACTTTTTCTCAACTAAAATTGTGTATGCTTCATGTCTGGGGTTTAATGAGCTTGCCCGACAGCTGGATTGAAGGGCAAGATTATAAGAGTATCAGTAGATTCAGGTCAGTGATCTGTGTAATAAGGATTTACTTGGACTTGGTGTCTATAGCACAGTGCCAAAAGCCACTTCTGAAATAAGTGACTTATTTAGGGACACAGAGAATCCTGTTTCAATAACAAATTTAGCATACCTGTTTTTTTCAAAGAGGCAGCTTAAACACAAGGCAGAGTAAGTGCAGCAGATTTCATCTTTATCTTGTTCTGTCAGTGTTGCAATAAGTGGTGACATGTTGTCATTCGTACCGTTTAAAGCTGCAACATCTCATTATGCCACTGAATTAAGGCAGAACTTTCACAAAGTCTGTTGCGTATAATTTGACTATTGCATTTAAGACTGAAACGCTTTTCTTCAGTGCTTTTACCACTTCCCCGCTTAAAAGTGAAGCTGGAAATAATTATTATTGTTTACAGTCCAAGTCTCAAAATATTTCACAGAGGTATGGACACATGAGTACTTACAAGTTTTCCAGATGCATGTGAAAGAGTAGAACCAATCTGCCCAAGTCTG
This sequence comes from Phoeniculus purpureus, assembly GCA_028565055.1. Lineage (NCBI taxonomy): Eukaryota > Metazoa > Chordata > Aves > Bucerotiformes > Phoeniculidae > Phoeniculus > Phoeniculus purpureus. The sequence continues at coordinate 9,199,145 of JAOXOE010000506.1, read as the reverse complement.
TGTTTGAGATCATGTAGGTACTGTCAAAAATTGACATATAGTTATATTTTGATTGTGTTAGTTCCTCCAGTCCTGTTTCTTCCCCCAAGCCTGTATTCTTGACCTCTGTTCTCGTGGGCATGCAATTGGTATATTCTGGAAACAGAACTCTCTTGAGTCTCCTACTTCATACTGTACCCCCCATCTTCTAGAGCGATTATACAGAATACCCTCACTCTGTTTTGAGTTTGCCTTCCATTCACCTCTCCTCAGATTTGAATCTGTATGAAGATCACTATCTAATTTTTTAAGAATTGGATGACATTTTCTCAAAATATGAATTAGTCAAGAGATTGGAATTGCAGTGTATATCAGCTATGCCTGGTTTATCATCTCTAGCAGATGGTCCTCAACAGAAAAGTATAACCTCTATTTTTTCCACCTCTTGTGGTTTCATTGAAAGTGTTAAATACCTTTGAAATGCTCTCCATAACAGAGAACAATGAAGCCTGATAAGCCAGTGTTAAAATGACTTGTAACATCTACTAGACGAATACAACAAATTCGCTGGATCACAAATACCCACACTTGAATGTGTTAGAAAAGAAAGGAAATACATAATGCCATCCAATAGGCCAAGTAGATCTGAGGGGTATTTGAACAGTGCAAGAGCTGGTGGTGTTTTGAAAGCCCGTCCAGCAGCTGTTCTGTGGGAAGTTCAGTCAGTAGTCTTTTTATCTGACAGGTATGAAGTACTAGTTTACAGAGGGAAGTATTGACAGATTATTTTCAAGTACATTAAATAGATATCAAAGAAGTAAGTGAGCTCTTAGCTGTCATAGAAGCCACTGCAGAAGAGGACAGGTAACTGTTGCAGTGGATTTGAAATTTTCAGAAAGGGCATTCAAACTTCCTTATGTTATATGTAAAGAAGCCAGAAATGGTGTAGAGTTGGTGCCCTACTGATATTGGGAGCTTCTGAGCCAACCCATCACTCGGATGTTTTGTTTTATCTGAATGTGAGTAAATCCAAAGAGGGACAAGAAAATCCCTATGCAACAGGCTGACAATAAGTGACCTCAACAACTAAGCAAAGTATCTGGAAATTGTTGTAGATTCTTCAGTAGAATTTTCCTGTGCACTGTTTCTGCTTTATTACAAGGTATTTAATCTGTTATAACATCCTGCTAAATAAAGATGACCCTTCACCTTTACGCTGAGGATTAGTACACTTTGTAAGCCTTTGTGTTGTTTCGAGTGCTGACAAGTTACTGCAGAGGCTATGGAAGGTTTCATGATTGTAACACTCCTAAACTTTGTCAGTGTTTCTCTCCTAAAAACTTTGCTGCCAACTTTGTTGTGACTACACCAAATGAAGACCTGTTGAAGCAAAGTGTCTTGTGTTGCTGCGTATGATGGCTGAGGGCAGTGTAGTATGTTTGTGCTCAGAGTCCATACGAGAGGGCACTGCTTCAGTAGCAGTTGCCCTGGTTTACAGGCAGATAGGGTTGTTCAGTAATTTGCTCAGTGTCTTTCTGCTTTGGATATGGCTGCTAGGTTTAGAAAACAATTCTCACTGGGGTCTGTGTGCTTTTAGAACAAACACTTACATCCTAACTACTGCTTTTGAAATGTAAGTAAGCTTGGGGAGGAGGACTGAACTTGGAACAAGTGAGTCTGTTCTTGATTATTTTCAGATAGAAACATCTGTTCTTTTAAAATGCAGTATATTTTCTAGCTGTGCTTCTGTAGCTTGTGTATGATTAGTTGCTCTTCTCAAATAGTTCTTATTTTTTCGAGAAGCTTCTTATGTTATTTTCATCTTCTTTGCTTTGTAATGGAGCATTTGGTGGCATGCTCTTCCTGCTTGTGTGTGGGCCTCTTCTGTCAAACACCCTGTGCTTGCTTCATTAGCTCACTTTTTCTTTTATGTGTGACTTCACATATACTTGGTAAACTGATTTCCTTCCTTCCCTTCCCTCTTTACCTCACTAGGAATTTTGAGCAACTCAGTGTATATGAATCTTCCTTAATGCTTTGTAAGAAGGGAGGCAACAGGTGTAAAATCCCTGTTACTCTGAAATTGCAGTGCTTCAGTAGGGTATGTTGAGTGGTGAGAGCTTGCAGCTAGGAGCTGTGTTAAGGCAGGGCAAGCATGGGGCAGGAGGAGCTGGTGAGAGAGGCTTTTAAAATTCTATCCTTTAAATTTTTTCTCCTCTTCTGATTTCCAGTGATAGGTTAACAGCAGTAATTAAGGTTACAGCTTACAGTCAGAGAGGCTTGTGTGAAGTTTACTATACAAATATTTTTAGCCTACCTTCTGAAGAATCTGGAACATTTTCTGCATCGTATGCTGCAGGATGGCATCATTGTAGGGCTGGGCCAGAAAGTGTCAGCAGAGAGTCTCGGTGACATGTGGATCAGTGTCTTCACAAGCTATGGCTTGTCCTGTTGAACTTTGTGATTCCACTTCAAACTGGTGATTTTATGCCAGTGCTGGCTAACAATTTTAGAAATCAGTGCAGGGTACCAGGGTAACTCAAGCCTGAGGATACCAACAGCTCTGCTCTCATACAGAGAGGCAGAGAGTGTATTGCACGCAGTGAGCAGCAGAGTATCCAGATGTGAAAATGTAAGAATAAAAATTACTTCTTTCAAAGTGCATGGAGCTAGGAGAAGCTTTCTTCCATGAAAAGAAAAGCCTCTCTGTATTCTGTTTCATGCTGAATTGAGTCAGCAGTAACAGTTTTTGTGCATAGTTGGTAGCAGGGCCTGGATTTTTAACTCCAGACAGACAACAGTTCCCTTCAAAAGGGAAAATAATTTGTCAAAAGCTTTTCAGGTTTTGCAAATCTAGCAGATGTACGCATTTGCTATAAAATGTTGATGCCTTACTTTTTAGAGGTCTCACTTGTAGTTAAGGTGTTGTGACTATAACTGAAATCCAGTTTTCTGATAGCTCTGTTCTACAAATACAAGCTACAAAGAAGTAGTAAACAGAGGTATGAGAGGCTGGGGAAAAACAGATGTAGGTAGTTGTATCTCTTCTGCGCTCAGTAAAGTGCCCAGTGGGTATGGGATGGTGTTTCACGTGTAACTTGGTTATTGCAAAAATAATGACTTTAATTGTAGTCTTTATGATACATGGAAAATCCATACATGTTGTCTGTTACAGACTCTGTTTACGAAGGGTTTTGTAAAAGTCTGTTGAGCTGGTAGGCTTGGAGTAGGTGTCAGGAGTCGATAACCTTAATGTTCTTTTCTGTTTGTTATTTTTCTTCTACAGGGCAAAACAATTTCTGATTTTGATCAGGGTTTTGTGTTTGTTGTGTGAATGGCTGGACTCAGTGATTTGGGAGGTCCTTTCCAGCCACGAATATTCTGTGACACATTATCACAGACCAGAGTTTCTGCACTATAGGAGACTCAGCATTGTGGCTTTCTGTTGCTTTCCAGCATAATTTAGTTTCCTTTACAGGGTTCTGATTCATTACTTTGATGTGCTGAGCAAATAAAAGAGGATCCACAGAATAAAAGTTCCAAATGTTGACTGTGTCTCTTTCACGCAATGAACTTAGTAGTTCTCCTCATTCTCCCAGAGGGAAGTAGTAATTGACATGGAGATATCCTGGATCTGGAATGATCTTACTATTATTGCAAGTTACTATAAATATCTAAGAGGCAGCTATTCTTCAAGTTCATTCTCACACATGATCATTGGCTAGGGGATTGACAGTAAGCTGACAAAGCCTGGATCCATAGGACTTACTACACATGTAGCATGTAACTGAGCTGTTTGTGCCTGGTGGTCCTGTATTCTGGATGTCTGGTGGCCTTTGTGAAACTGCCTGTCAGTGCTAGGAGTGCCTGTGGTGCAGCTGCCATTCTTTCTGGGCTGCTTTTGGTCAGGAAACATCAGGTAGATTGTCTGTACTGGCAGAAGACTCAGGAGTGATAGGAAGGAGGGAAATATATCTGTATTCTGAAAATTCAAGGTAACCTAACCAGTACTGGTGTTTTGGACAGAGATGAGAAACTATAGAAATTGAAAATTGTAGAAGTCCAGGATGACTAGTTGGTAATCCTAAATACCATACCTGCAAGTTAATATAAATGTAGAAGAAGCTGCTATTGTCTATGTTCATTCTTATCCACAGACTATTGTTTTGATGTTTATAAATGGTAAATAAAGGCATGGATATTATTGATTGAACTATTTTGGTTTTTTTATTGCAATGGCATCTCTGAGTATATCAGCTGAAAAACACCTGATAAAACCAGGCTACAGTCTTTTGGAGTTTGTTTAAAAAAAGGAGAGGCTTTTTTTTCTCTGTTATCTAAGAAAACTACACCAGAAAATAGGAGAGCTATAGAGGAACATCTGGCAACCACAATCTGTGTGGTTAGGGAATACATTTTTCAGAGTACTTTACTTACTCCATTTAAAGTGGTGGAACAGTGGTAGGTAAAGTAAAGAATTTTGTATTTTTCTGTCTTTATTTTTAACAGACCTTTCTAAAATACATTTATTTGTAATGGCAACTTGTTTGAGTAGTGTAGAACAGATGTGACAGAGCAGCCTGGGCCCAAATTTTCTTTGTAGTGTACTATATTAAAAACAACGGAAGGCAGTGAGGGGATAGAAACTCTCTCTAGCTTTTTGCTCCCAGATGCTGGCATTTATCCTCTTTTCTCACCACACTCAGTCCTTGTAGTACTGGGGTACATTACTTTCAAAAAGGAAGAGGAGATTTATGTAGCTAGAAGTATTGGAAACAGCAGGTAGTGTTTGCATACACTGGGAATAGAAGCTGGGAGCCCACTTTGATTGGTGGCAAGCATCACATCAGGTTGTGATGGTAGAAAAGAATTCCAGATTCAATTTTGTACAGCATATAAGTCTCTGAGACAATCAATTCGACAGTTTGCATCTTCTTAAGTGCAGACTGCAACGTCGTCCCTGTACAAGGCAGGTCATGGAAATAATCTTTGCGTGGCTAAGATTTTGCTGCTATTGAGCAAATGCTAAAGTTGGGGATTTTACAAAAGCATGTAATTTGTACTGAATGATGAGAGGATACACAGAATGGAAGAGACTGTAGGACTTAGGTGAGGATTCTGTGTTGTGCTGAGTCAACCAGCAGTACAGTCCCAGCAGTGTGTGCTAGTTTTGTGTAAGAATTAGATGCCTGTTCAGAAAACCTGTTAGGCCAGGTTTTCTTTGTAAAAGTACCCTCAAGCTGGGGCAGATGCACAGAAGCATTTAAGATCCTAATGCCCATCTGAGTAACAAAAATTGCCTTGAGATATGTGTAGAGTTAGAAATCAAATACGTAGTTTTGAGAAACTGGGTCCTGTTACAGAGGTCATTGAGAAGATTTGTAGTGCTGCCTTTAAACAAATATTTTCAGAATCACTCTTTAATAGAGCTGACACTCAAAGATATCTCTAGCAAGCTTATAGAGAGGTGTGTGTCTGTTCTTCACGTCCTTTCCATCTTGCAATTTTCATTTGTCAAATCCCCCATCTGTTTGCATATTGTTGCTGTTACACAGCTCTTGCTATGTAACAGTAAATCAAACAAACAAACAATCCAGGCTCTTACAGTAGAACACAGCTCCTATATGTATGGCTCCGGAGCAGTACAGCTTTGATTTAGGAAACTCCCTCACTAATCTCATGGTTTGCTACAGTAGGCAGTGAGACAAAATAAATGAAGAGAACTTCTGTATTGTCTAAATGAGGGCAACAGAGAAAGCCGCTAACATTTTGCCTGCAGGTGAAGTGGGCAAACAGGAAGAATAAAGGTGTGTGGGGGTGGGTGGGGTTAATCACAAATCAAATAGAGTATTAAAAGCTTTGTGTATAATTTATATTAAAGGATATATTCCTCAGGAAGTAGCTGTGAACCTACTGACAGGAACCAGTTGGCTCTGTTTAGTCTTTAACTGCATCGTATTAGTCATAATAGGACATTTCCTAAGCAGGTACTCAGAGTAACAAGGAAGATGACAGCAAATGGTGGTTTTACCAGGTAGTAAAAGCAATTGAGGATGAACCTGATGAGCACAGCAGTGTAAGGGTTCTGGGGAAAAGTACACAGTTCAATGTGCTGTTTCAAATAGCCACAACTCTGCGCTCTGTTGTGTTCTTCAGTTGGCATCAAAACAGTTATCTCGTCATGGTCCCTAGAAGCACCGTTGCTAAGAATGGTTTTGTAGAAGAAATACAATCCTAATGGATTTCAGTTACTCATGTGGTCCCGTGGCATGATCCCATGAGTCTGTTATTGCTGATGATTTCTTTCAGTTCCACCTCTTTATTTAAATATATATGTGATGCATTACTTAAAAATTTCCTCAAATGAATAATCTTACAAAAATTAAGTGGAGAGAGAACTTACTTCAATGTTAGAGGATTTTTCCCTTCAAAAAGAAAAGTTAATCTGAAGAAAAAAGTTTGTGGTATGATTGGAGCTTGTCACAATACCTTTGGTAAGACAAGCAGCTTTACAGCTTTAATTCACCTTCCTTCACATCTGTATCTTCCTAGTCTTGTCTTTTGTGTTTACTCCCACAACTGGGTAGGACACATGGATGATTGTGCTGCCACCCACCTTTTTTTGTTTCAAAGGGAAAGGTAATGCCTGCCTTACCATGCCAAGGGAGCTGAGGCTATTTAATGATCATGCTATGAGAAGTTAACTGCTACCCTTCCCTACTTGCAGTGCTGCTTCTCAGATAAACATCTTGAGAATTTGATTTCACAATAAATGAAACATGCTAATGAGAAAGAAACTGGAAATACATTGGGATTTTTTCTTTTGTGAAAGAAATTCTCTTGCAAATGAGAAGCGTCTGGGCCTGGAAAATCAGTCTTATGAGGAAAGACTGAAAGAGCTGGGGCTCTTCAGTTTGAAGAAGAGGAGGCTGAGAGGAGACCTCATCACTCTCTGCAACTACCTGAAAGGATGTTGTGGAGAGTTTGGTGCCGGTCTCTTCTCACAAGCAATTAGTGATAGAAAAAGAGGAAGTGGGTTCAAGTTACAACAGGGTAGGTTTAGACTTGATATTAGGAAAAAGTTTTTTCACAGAAAGGGTGGTCAGGCACTGAAATGGGCTTCCCAGGGAGGTGGTTGAGTCGCCATCCCTGGATGTCTTTAAAAATCATTTGGATGAGATGTTGAGGGATGTGGTTTAGGAATGAACTTGTAAGGTAGGGTAGATGGTTGGACTTGATGATCTCAGGGGTCTTTTCTAACCAGAGTAATTCTGTGATTCTGATTCTGTGTTCCTGAGTGAGGAGAAAAAGAGCACGTGGTCGCCTATAGTAGTCTGCAAGACAGATAATAGCTTTTCAAGTTCTCCTTTTACAATAAAGAACTGGGTTTTTTTCATCTTCAGGTAGAAGTTGTATTAAACTGATCTAAAATGGTGATGCCTAAACACTACCTTGTATTAAAACTAAGGTGAACAGGGTATTTACCATACTCATTATTTCTGTATAGGAAGTCATTTTCCCTTCTCTTGGTTTGTTTTTTCTTTTTTAAACCACATTGGATAACATTCAAAATTAAGAACTATGTTGAAAGGCTTTTTATTGTAAGATTAAAGCACCCTTAGCTCTAAATTACCATGGAGCAAAGAAAGTAGAGGATCTGGTTTGGCAGCTCCACTGTAATTATTATTTTGATGTTTATTGTTAAACTTACATGTTGGAATTAATCTTCCAATGTTCTGACAAGGGAATGTAGAAATTATGAAAATGAGATGCTGTGGTAACAAAACAGACGGACTTCAGCCATCAAGTCAACACATAAAATGTGCGAGTGTCTCACAGAAACTGTCCCTGCTTTGTACCTTAATCACTCTGTCCTAACATGGGAGGTTTAAATGACTGTCAGGATGTATTGCACAGTATTTTTTTGCAGGAGGTTGTAGAACTGCCTGTTAGAGTCTCCGTGTTTTTAAAGAATCTTTACCATACAAGTCTTTGTGCAGTCAGAGAAAATTGTTTCTGACCCTTGGAAAGAACAAAGGTGTGGGTAGCAAGGAATTTGCTGTAACTTTGTCTATTTCAAGATTATGAAAAAAGGTAAATCAAATTAGACAAACAAATGCACAGTGTATTATTTTTTTCACTGAAAGATCAGAAAATATCTTTCCATCTGCCCTTTAACAGTTAAAGACTTGTACCAACTTGAGTCATCTTATGACGTTTTGCCTTGGCTTAAATCACTGCAGGAGAGCATGCATGGCATATTGTATCTGCCTTCCTTTGTGAGAGTCCCATGGCTCGGGTAACTGCAGAGAACACTTTAAAGTTTCAGCCCAAAAGGGAGCGTTTATAAAACTGCTGACTTCTGGGTTTGGAAGAGCATGGCCACGTTTGTCTTAGAGAAAACCCTTCTGCAGCAGTACCGTAAATACGGTTAGTAGTGTTGGTCTGAGACTCGGTAGTGAAAGTGGCTTGCTGTCTCTTTCCAGTAGGCTTCCTCAGAATCATTGAGAGCCTCTTTGCCAGTCAGGCACCCTGTGGTGAGCCACAAAGGAGACAACAAATTAAGAAAGATATTTATAGAAATAAAGCTGATATTATTTCTTACATGTTCTAATACTTTTTTAGACTAACAGTCAAGTTAAAGGAGAAGGGTGAGGGTTGTGTGTTTGGTTTTTTTTAAATGCAGCTTTTTTTTTCTTTTCTCTTTGAATTTTTTCTTAGATCTTAGTAATGTCATGAATTCCACTCCAAAAATAAAGGCTGTGAATGGAAAAGCTGAAAGTAGTGATAGCGGAGCAGAATCAGAAGAAGAAGGGCTTCGTGAAGAGGAAGAAAAAGAACTGCAGCTAAATGGAAAGGGTATGTTTTCTGTACTTGGACTTTCTTCCAGAGTTATTCTTAACCACTTCAGCGGCAGAAAATCCCAGGAGGTCATGAGTGCTGTACTACTTCTTCAGGAGGATTAGGTGCAAATACACAATTTGTGTGAAATGTGTGAAAAATGGCAGTTGTGACGTCAGCTATAACATTTGAAACTAGTACAAATTTGTGATCTCTGCCATACGATTATTGACCTGGCTAGGTCTGTGGGTTAGCTAAAAGTCTGCATCCAATATTGGTTTGGGTTTGTTGTCAGTATGGTTTCAAGAGCTCTGAATGGCTACATGGGCTATAACATTAGAATTGACATTAACCTTTTTTTCTTCAGAGAAAGCAGAACAGAACTTTCAATGACATTTGTTTAGGGGGCCCATGAAGAGTTCTGAATACGACCAGAGTCAGGTGACAACCAAATGGAGTTGGTTGTCATTAAATATGTCAAACCTTACATATTTATAATTCTATGTAAGGTTTTTTCCTCTAAGGACAACAAGATTGTTATTTTATTTATCAGACCTACTTTAGATTTGCTTACTTACATTTTAGAATAGCATCTGCTCTTCATGCAAATGAAATTCCATATTTACACTTTATACAGTAACAGAACAATCCCTGTGAGTGTGAATCTAGGAACACATACATAATTGTTCTGCAGATACATTATCCACACAGTCCATTAGAAATGGTACTTGCTACTCAAGAAGTATGTCTTGAGCTGTTAGGTGTGTAGCTTTCTGTTTGTGAAGTTTTCTTATTCTTTTACAGACTACAAGAATGTGAAACCAGAATCAACAGCTGCTAAGGATTCTGAAAGTATTGTTGCTAACGGCTGTTACAAGGACAGCTTTATCCCAGATACGCAGAATGACGTCCAGACCAAATCTGCCCTGAACGGCTTGAACCCAGAAGAAGAAATAAAGACAGCAGAACAAAGCCTAGAAGTAGCTAATAACAACACCCACCAAGGTTTGTCCTTGCCAGACCATGTTTTCTTTTGCACGTGTTTTTCATGGAAAGTATTTCTCGAAAGCTTAATCTTGGTATTCGGAGACTTGCAGTGGTGTCTTTCAGTTGTAGAAATCGGAAGAAAGGCTACATAAAAATAATAACATTTAGTGCCATTTTAAAATAAGTCTTTCTTTTAGGATCTTCTACAAAAAGAGATGAATTCAGAGACGTAAGGCTCAAAACCACAGAAGTACAATTGATTTCTTTTAAAGTTGCCTATGTAAATACTGTTTGCCTTTGAAAGCTACTTTGTAGTGAAATGAAAATCACTTTATTTGCTATTCTCAAAGGCTGAAATGATAAATTCCAGTTTGTTGCAACTGATGTCTAAATACATAGTTTTAAAACTAACAGATACCTTTAGGCAAAACTGCTCTATACTGGGCTTGCAGACATGCTGATGATGTGTAGATGTCCCATTATAAAATCTGATATAATTCCTATAATTATAGATTCTCAATCAAGAGATTATAACTTTAGGATGACAGTCCTAGATAAAAGGAGCATGAGCCGAAGCTCACCTAGACATTTTGGCTCGAAACTTTACTCTTTGCCAATACTAACATTTACAAAAGCACGTGTGCTTATGTCCTTTCTGTACCAGGTGCAAATGAAGAGAATATTGAAGAGGTCTCAGCAGCTCAGCACTTAACCAGTGATTCAGACAGTGAAGTTTATTGTGACTCTATGGAGCAACTTGCACTAGAAGAGGTAGGGCTTTATTTTTGAAATTTGTATGCTTACTGTTAAATAACTTCCTATCTGTCTGGTGAACCTAGACATGCTGAGGTGAATGAAGTAACTCATCCATACCTTTCTCCTTTTCATTCTTCTACTACTTTGTTACTACTGATCAAAAAGCCTTGAAATTTTCGCCCTCAGAAAATTTATGTGAAGGCAAGATGTCAGAAGCAACTGTACATAGAAGCTGAGGGTTGTGTCCACAAATTAATTTACAGTCTAGATAGCGTAGGGACCAGCATCCAGCTGTCTCTAAGAAGTAGGGAGTGCCCTTGTAACAGATGACAAAACAAACACCTGGTTGCCCAGTTCTAGGTAGGAATGGTGATAGGACAAGGGGCAGTGGGTGTAAGATGGAATGTAGGAGGTTCCATATAAATATCAGAAGAAACTTCTTCACAGTGAAAGTGACGGAGCATTGGAACAGGCTGCCCGGGGGGTTGTGGAGTCTCCATCTCTGGGGACATTTAAAGCCTGCCTGGATATGTTCCTGTGTGACTTGGTCTAGGTGATCCTGCTGTGGCAGGGGGATTGGACTAG
>JAOXOE010000506.1:9169493-9179714 GCA_028565055.1 Phoeniculus purpureus | reverse complement strand
GATCTTACCAGGCACAGAGGTGAGACTGACTGGTCTGTAGTTCCCTGGCTCCTCCTTCCTACCCTTTTTGAAAATAGAAGTTATGTTTCCCATTTTCCAGTCAGTGGGGACTTTGCCAGACTGCCCTGACTTTTGGAACACAATAGAGAGGGGTTTAGCAACCTCCTGGGTGAGAAAAATGTGACCAAATTCTAAATGCATCTGTTTAGAACACCGTCAAAGTAACAGCATCAAAGAAACTTCCCCTGCACTGTAATTTGTGTACCTCTGTAATTCCCTTTTCTAAGCCACAGATTGACATGTGACTTTACTTTTCCTTTGGGAATAGGACTAGCTTCAGTAGTGTTGATTGGAAAATAACTGGTTTTTGCTGAACTTTGTTTCTCACCTGGATCAATACCTGATTCAGTTGTTTAGCTGCACAAGTACTTTTGATGGTGCAGTGGAAAGGGAGATGCGGGATCTGAGTGGGCAGCTGGAAATGAGACAGGACGCGGACCTCTCAGATCAGACAGTTCAGATCAGCCATATCAGCTCTACTACCAAATGTTCTTGTAAGAAAATATTTGTTGATTACATTGATACAGGTTACACAAGTGTGACTGTACTGGGATAATCCTGTGTTAATTCTGTAAGATTAGTGATTTAATTTTCTGGTATGAAAACTTCTCTTTTTGGTATATCCTTCACCAAATTAGAAGCAGCTGCCCAGGAATAATTGTACTTGTGCTGTTATGCTTTCCTGTGCTTTAGAGCCAGCACATAGGGCCTTTCTTAAGAACTGAAATAATTAACCATATTGGAATTTCAGTTATCATTATAGGATGTGACTATTGCAGAGATAAATAGGGCTGTTTCCACTCTCAGAGACAATTTGTGAGGCTTCCTGCGCTCTCCTGGGCACGTGCTCTTTTTTTGCAATTAATATTTGTAAAGCTCTAATCAACAGCTGTAACAACTGGAGATGCTCCATCCTCCCTTGCTACAGGAGGAAGGGTGTTTAGGGTAGGGCTGGATCCCTGAGCCAGGTCCAGGGTCCCTATCACACCCCTCTGTCAGTTGCTAGGCAGCCAGTGAGCTGTGTGCAGCAGAGCCAGCAAACACCAGCCAGGCATTGCTAGGCAGCCAGAGCTGCTGGAAAGCACAGAAACAATAAGGTTCAAAATTGCTGCTTTGAGAATGCACAAGATAAGCATGAAACAAAAATAAATAGCTTTACTGCATTTTGGCATGGCCTTTCTCCTCTAAATATATTTTCCCTTGTGGGATGTGCCTTCTGCCTCTACCTTATTTTTCATAAACCCCTCTTTTCATCCCTCTATCCCTTATCTTTACTCCTCAGCAGAGCTCTGGAATCAATAGTCCTTCCCATTCTCTTACCTCCACTACCTTTTTCTCAATCTGTCATCTCAATTGTTCCCTTCCCATGTTCCAGTGGATCCACCATTCTTTTGGCCTCTTTCATTTTGGCCTTCCTTCTTTCGTCTTTTTTAGCTCAGCCTCTGACCACCAGGTTTTCTCCTGACTTTGACTTTCTATTTTCACTGCATCAAAGAATTCCTCACATATCTTCTGTCCCCAGCTCCCCCTTTAGATCCCTTATGCTGCTGTCACATCCAGCTGCCCATCACAAGGTAGGCTTATCTTCTTAATCTCTCAAAATACTGCCCAGGCAGAGAAGACATCCACTGCCCTAAGAGCATAGGAAAAATGGAGGATCCAGACCATGGTGATGCACCTGTACAGATGCAGAACTTCAGGAAAGCCCATTTCTTTCTTCCTAGAGCTAAACCAGGTAACGTGGCTATTGTGTGACAAATAATTGTGACGGCTTGTTTCTCACACGGTGAGCAAACGAGTCATATCTATTTTGTTCTTAAAAAAAAAGACAAATTATTTCTGTCATTATTCCCTTTTATTAGCAATTTTTTGGGGGTGTATTTTTTATTTAATTATTTTGGGGGCATGTAGTTTAAATGTGAAAATAATTTATCCCCTTGCAAGGGGTAGGCACTGAGTGAAAGTGCCTACTGAATAGACCCGTGCGAGTTTGGCCCTTTCATTAGAGGGCAGGTTAAGATTTCCTGATGAAATAGCTGTTTGTTAGAGGGTGTCAATTCTTTAAAATGGAAGGCTTTCTTTGATATATATTAATGAAATAACATTTTTCCTATAAAGGGTTCCTCACCATGCATAAAGCTTCTGGTCAAAGCAGACAGACAGCTTGTCCAAGTAAAAGCAGCATTTGAGTAATTAGCAGTGAAAGAGAGTATCACAGAATCACAGAACATTAGGGATTGGAAAGGACCTTTAAAGATCATCTAGTCCAATCCCCCTGACACAGCAGGATCACCTAGACCAAGTCACACAGGAACATTTCCAGGTGGGTTTTAAATGTCTCCAGAGAAGGAGACTCCACAAGCCCCCTGGGCAGCCCCTTCCAGTGCTCCGTCACCCTCACTGGGAAGAAGTTCCTTCTCATATTGATGTGGAACCTCCTATGCTCCAGCTTACACCCATTGCCCCTTGTCCTACCATTAGATGACATTAAGAAGAGCCTGGCTCCATCCTCCCGACACCCACCCTTCACATATTCATAGACATTAATGAGGTCATCCCTCAGTCTCCTCCAAGCTAAAGAGACCCAGCTCCCTCATCCTTTCCTTGTAAGGGAGGTGTTCTACTTCCTCCATCATCCTCATTGCTCTATGCTGAACTCCCTCCAGCAGCTCCGTGTCCTTGTTGACAAGGGGCCCAGAACTGGACACAATACTCAAGATGTGGTCTTACTAGAGCAGAGTAGAGCAGAGGGGGAGAGTATAGCAGACCCAAAGGCAATTGTCCTGAATCCCTGACTTGAAAACAGGCACTGAAAGGTGGATGCCCCATGTCAGCATTGTCCTCATTTAGATATTTGTATTGAGTAACCCTAGCAGGAAGCAATGCTGCTCAAGGAGTTAAGAAATGTTTTGAGGTCTGAAAACACCAGTAGCACCATTTCTCTTACGTTTTGCACCACTTGATAAGGGCTATGAGAATAACACGAACAGCAGTGTTCCATAGTGATCGCATGTACCTGTAGGGCCATGCCAGGCTTCATGGGGCTTATTGGCTCAGGTGTTATTTCCAGGGTCATCAGGAATAGAATCAGAGAATCATTTAGGTTGGAAAAGACCTTTAAGATGATCGAGTCCAGCCATTAACCTAACTGTACCCAGCCCACTGCTAAGCCATGTCCTTAAAGCTTCATATCTAGACAATTTCCAAGGACATTGATTCAACCACCTCTCTGGGCAGCCTGTTCCAATGCCTGATGACCTTTTCAACAAATGAAGTTTTTTGAATGTCTAACCTAAACTTCGCTAGTGCAATTTGAGGCCATTTCCTCTTGTCCTTTTACTTGTTACTTGTGAGAAGAATAAAACTGCTTCCTTGACATGTAGAGCCTAAGAGGGCTTTACAAACTCATGCAACAATACAAATGATGTATTGAGACCATTGGCTCGTGCTGAAATCAGAGTTAATAGGCTCTTCTGCACTATATCTTCTATATACAGAACTGAAGTGTCTCTGGTGTTCCTTGGACCATCTCTAATACCCAGTTTTTTTCTGTACTCTATCAGTTCCCAGTCTTCTATGACCGCAGATAATGGAGAGTTGGCTACAGTAATACAGTTTATTTTAATCTAGTTTATACACACCTCAAGATTGATTAATCCTTGCTCATGGCTATACCTAACTGCAAGCTCTAGTCTAATTTATTTCCTGTTTTCAGTGCTGTTTCTGGACGTTAATTGTATGGATAAAAATGAGAAAGCGGTAGCGTCTATGTTTCAGTTTTTAAGTGTTTCAGAGTTAATATTTCATCTATCTCTTTTGATTTTTTACTTTTTTATCAATTGAGATTATTTATATGTCGTCCATTTTTATGCTAAATAAGAAGAAATCAGAGACTTACCACAACGCAAAGGCTTATAAGAAACTATTTTGGTGAAGATAATTTAATTGCACAGTCGCAATGTTTCATTATATTTGAGGAAATGAAAGCACAAATAGGAGGTACTTTTATGTGTTTTCTCTTTAAAAGATCGGTGCTTTTCTAAGCCACATGTGGGTTTTTTTAAATGCAGATTAAACGCATTAATATTTTGTGCTGATTAATTGGTTTGCCTCTTTTGCATTTAAATATATACTTCATTGAATTGCAGTTTTCCATCGTAAAAGCAGAAAAATAATTAAGTGATAACATCTTGCTACTACAGAAAAGGGGCAATTTTCCCGATACAAAGAAATATTTGAAAGTAATTTGACAGTGATAGCATTTCTCAGCACAATATTTGGATAGCAAAATAAGGCACAGTATAATAGTAATTTTTTTCAGCAAGTAAAAACACATTACAGTTATTGGGTCTGTTCCAGCTCTCAGCAAAACAGTAACTGGAAGAAAAATTGAGTCTGGGGCCTTTGAGCAGTGTTCAAAAAGAAGTAGCTTCAACAGGCACTGAAGGCAAAAAGAATGAGATTGAATGCATGGCAAGCCTCAGATGGAACTGTCTACTAGAAAATAATTTCCACACTAAGATAACATTGACATCTTCCTTGGCGCTGTCCCAGTCAAAGCCCAAACACAGACTGTGCAGATAATGAGGGTAAAAAGTCATTACACATAGACTGAGGCTATTCTCTGTTGGGAACATTTAAAAATAAATCAGGCCATTTAGTGCAATCCAACAGAATTTAAAGGATAAGCATTGGCTATTAAGAATAAAGAGGGGGTTCCTTTGCTGTTACTTTTCATTACATAACAGGAACAATCTCTTGTGCCTATGAAGCTGATTACAGGTCTCAAACTTAATTTAGCTATTAATCAGTTTCAGCACCACTTATTGTTTCCTGTAGCATAATGTAGTAACGATTGTCCTTCAGTTACCACTAATGAAAGTTACCTGCAGTGACAGTGAATATATGCCACTGGAAAATGACTTGGTTCAGAGGACAGCAAATATGAACAATCTTAGTGATGCACAGGCACAATTAGAAGTGAATATGCAAATTAGCAATAGCAGCTTCCTGCTATGCTCAGCTATTTGAAGACATTAGCTGAGAATGTTTCAATGCATTCGATCATAACCACAATAATGCCACTGTACTTTTCTGGCCAGTGTGATTTCTGAAGTGTAGGGACACTGTTCTGTAGTAAATATGTATTTACTCAGTCTTTAAGGTGTTTCTAATGTCCTTTAAAATAGTTCTGACTGTAAAGTGGTTTAATTATGCTTGCCATCACTTCTCTTTAAGGTCTAACCCTTTGCTCTGTATCTGACATTTTTGTATTCAGTTTTTTTTCAGTGGAAAAGGTGGCACATATCTAAGCTTTTATATCAACTGGAAGATGTCTCATAACTAGGTATCTTTGCTTATACACTAAGCAAAGATTTATTTAATACTGTTCTGACTGCAAAAGAGATCAACATGCTGCTTTACAGGGAAGATACAGTACAGATATCTTGTGAAATTTGCAGTTGAGTTTCTCTTTGTAATGTTTTGCTTTCAGTTGCTTATAACTTTGTCAGT
This sequence comes from Phoeniculus purpureus, assembly GCA_028565055.1. Classification (NCBI taxonomy): domain Eukaryota; kingdom Metazoa; phylum Chordata; class Aves; order Bucerotiformes; family Phoeniculidae; genus Phoeniculus; species Phoeniculus purpureus. Next base: position 9,174,140 of record JAOXOE010000506.1, on the reverse strand, counting down.
CTTAATTTAGATCTAGTAGCACATTTTTCTAATACAGATATTCTTCTCCTTCAAGGAATTAATGCGACAGAAATAGGAAGAAATGCTTTCTACTGAATCCAGTACAGCCAAGAAGTTAAGCCCCCAACAGCTCTATTTCCAATGAGGACTTTCAAATTTGGCAGAATGCAGTTTCAGGGCCATACCACCTGCTCTTCCTGACAAAACCTGGCAATATTTGGTTAATTCCTAAGTTTCAAATAGCAATGTATTTGCATACTCTCAGTATAGTTTTTAAGAGTTAAGATCGGTCCGCAGAAGAACTGAGCTATGCTGATAATGTTCCACTGTGAACTACAAGGGCCAAGGGATTTTCTCTGCACGTATGTTTTTTTTTATAGTGGTACAGAGGGATTGTATCCCCTGGCACCTAGAATGTAACAGGATGATGAATTATGGGACAAGAGACAGTGGAGAAGTTTGCAGGGGTCAGAACGAAAGGGCATGCGCAGGTTTGAAAGAGGAGGAAAGAAAAGTAGAATACATCAAAACGCACTATGATGAAATGCAGGTTATTTATGTATGCAGTGTAACAGGATGGGCTGATCCTGGCATAGAACATGGGGGCTAAGGTGTGCCCTAAAAGACAAGAGACACTTCCCACACAGGACACAGGCTTGGACTCAGGAACTTATTTTCTCTCATTTTCTGATAATAACCAAAAAAATTACAAAACATCTCTGGGCTACAATCATGAATCATTGCCAGTCACTCCTGCTATGTAATGGTCACTTGCTTTAGAAAGGAAAAACCAAATCCTGATTTTGGTACTGATGTTGACCGCACACTGAACTCCTAACAGGTTGAAACAATATATTCAGCACTTAATTATCTAGAGAGTGCCATTATCTTATGATCTCACAGATCTCATGATTAGATGCTTGACTGGGTATCATACAGGCTAATAAATGGAGCGAGTCTTTTTTATTCTAGAAATGTGTTAAAACAGGCTCTCTTTTGAAAACTCTTTTGATTTCCAGTGAAAGAGAAAATGTTTTGTTAAAAAGACACCGAGCTGAATATCTTTGCTGAAATGGCTAATATACATAATTTTAAATTATTTTTATTGTGTGGCCTGAAATGTTCCTTATCTCTTTTCAGGTAAAAGAATTCAATATTCAAATGCTTTCTTGTTCTGCTTTAGGAAAAGAGCAGCAAATCTGACACACAGTACTTTGCTCAAAGATACTATGTCTTCATAGCTGAAAGCTTCATTTCAGTTACCTGTTTAAGTATTATTTACAGTAGCCTCATGCAGTAATGTTAGTTTGTTAGAACAGCAAAATTGCTATGAAGTGGTTTTCCATTACAACCATGAGATGGACGTAAACGACACCAACCTTAAAACTATAGCTTGTTATTCTTCTGCTGCAGTTCAACTGAAAGCCAGGTGAGTCAGTCATAACACTGCTACCTTTCAGCATGGTCACCGCTGTCCATCACACACTGGTGTTAGGCTAGTAGCTACTAAGAATTCTCTTGGCACGTTGCAGACACCTGCATTTTCTAGGTCAGGGTACCACTTATCTTCCCCCTTAGGCAATATTAGTAAGAGTTAGCACATGATGATATGAATATTGTGTTTACCAGTAGAAGATACTAGGAAGGCCTAGCAGGTTATCCAGTACATCTCTTGAGTATGGCAAAATTGTCCTCTGTACTTCATAGTCCAGCCTTTTATGCTGTCTAATTTTAAATGGCCCTATTGAAAGCAGCCTGGAGCTTCCATTACCTCAGCTGTCAGGCTGTTCCACAGTCCGCTATGGTATTGCACAACTTGTGCAATGCTCAGGGTGACATTGCTATGTGACTTTTCACAGATTTGCATACAAATGTACTTTTCAAAGCTTTAGTGAAGCCACAGGGGAATATATTTATTTCCAAGCGCCCAGATACAAGGGTCACAGCAACAATCTAACAATTCATGTTAATCCATTGCTAGGGCTAATTCACAAAATAGGTTGCATAAATTATGCTGTCCAACGCATAACCTTTCAGTGTGAAGGTTTGAAACTAAATAAAAGGCAGTATTTTGTCTCAAAGTAGCCCACAAGTTACAAAAAGACTTATTAATAATTAAATAAGGGTTTTCATATGCAGGGTACTACCACAATTATATACCTTAACTTATACCTTAACATATGTCTGAAATCCCATAACAGGAGGTTGATTCTGTGTACCTCCCTCCCCTTCTATCCCAAGCAGGACTCTTGTATCATTTGTCCTCTTAACTTGTTTAGGAAAACTTCAAAATATGAAAGAACCATGGTTTGTCCTCAGTTGCAATGTATGTACTTAGTAAAGCAAAACACCCGTTGATAGTGGCTAAACCTGCAGCCTGTGTTGATATAACTCACATTTCTTAACCTTCTCTGAAGGTTAGTAGGAAGAGATTTCACCACAAGAAGGTTTGTTTTCATATAAATCAGTAATCTGAAAGCTAGGTTTAGGACACAAAGGCAATATATGTCTCTGATTCTAGCTGAAGTGCTGGTACTAATAGTATTTCTTCCCTTTCACTACTCCTGACACTTAGAAATGTGTTTTGATATTTGATTGTATTACATTATACTTAATACAGGATAATTTAGTACATCATATCCTACAAGTTGAAGTTACTTGGTTTTGCTTAGCCAGTTCTCAATATCATACTTGCAGAAAGGACAGAAATTTGTTTACTATAAAACATACTGCTACATCTATTATTCAGGGAGGGACACATTACATTAATGAAATTATGAAAGAATTGATTCTGTCTACCACTGACTTTTGTGTGGGTGTGATTTTAGGACACACCTGACTTTTGTGTGGGTGTGAATGAAAGAGTATGCCTACCTTATAAATACAAAAGCACCAGGAACCAGGACAGACATGCCTGTTACTGCCTTGCAAAGTGCTGTAGTTGAGCTGTGGGAGCCTAGTTTTTCAGTACAGGACAGTCTAACTAACTCCAGTGACAATACCAACTGTCCCATGACCATGGTGGTTTGCTAAAACATCTGTATGCACACTTGAGGCTTATGCTGGCATGGTTTTGTAGCCAAGGCTTGGCCATCCTCACACAGTTCCGTCAAGGCAAAACTTTAAAAAGGACTTGGTCAGCACCTTTAAACTGCTTAACTGAACCTGGTTTACTCTGGCTGAAAAGAGTAGACAAGCATTTATGAGAGCAGTTCCATTAGAGGGACAGCAATCAGCAGCTCTGGGTGTGCAAGAGATGGTCACCTATTCAGCCATCTCAGAAGAAGCTGGCAAGGAACATGTGAATGCAAATGAAAGCTTATTTACTTTATTCAAATGCAATTTAACTCAATTAAAATTATGTAAAACATGAATAATAGTCATTTGTGTCTATTTTGGTTTTAATTCTTAGCCTTTGACTACAGAAGGAATTCAATCTCATCACAGGGTGAGCTGACAGTCTTGTTCTAGCACCATTCTTTGAGTAGTGCCTGATCTGAGATAATCTGATAAATGAAGACATTTTGTGCACATATGGTATGCATTTTAAAGAGCTTCAATATGTTAACAAACTGCTTTCAATATGGTGGGCCCCATCAGGAAGCGCATAATTTGATGCACATGAGGAGAAGCAGACCAGTCCATTTGGCTCAGAGTGACACCACAGAGCTGCTTTCAAGGGTGGGCATGAGTCTTCACTTATTTTTACTACAGCTGTTTTAAATGTGTTTTCTCAAGTCTTTCCCAATCCCTTTTTTATAACTCTTTTCAATAGTGTAAAATATCCAGATCTGTTGATTTAGGGACTTACCCTGCTTCTTTGTACCCCAAATTTCCCATTTCAAGACATGTAAGACAACTTATACTTTCTATATCTGAGGTAAACAATCTAATTGTTTCATCATTTTTGTGCAATTTCATTCTGTTGTCATTTAATTCTATCAGTTACACCACAGATTCTTTAATGAAATATACTACAATGATGCTACGGTGAAGCTGATGGTGGCACTCAGCAACAGGAAACTTTTCCATAGAGATTCAGAAATTATCCACCTGTGAGTACTACTGGGAACGCAAGTCTGAGTCAAGAAATAAGGATAGTGGCAGGTGGCAGAATAAAAACACAAGGCCAGAATTCCTGACAGCCAAGGGCTCCACCTTGTAAATGTACACAGGACTTAATTTTACTATAGTGAAATCAGTGGGATGCTCACAATGAGAAACATGTTGTAGTGGTTTGCCTGAGTGGACTTCTTTGCCTGAGGGGCTGGGGAGGTACTATGGCAACCTGTGATAAAGCAGCTTGGAATTTCAAGCTGAATTTTCAGACTCTGTGAAACTGGTGTGATTACACTGAAGCTTCCTGGTTTTGGCTTCCTGTGGAAAGTTCGTTTTTGTCTGGGCTGCCAGCCCAGACATGTTGCTAGGCTGGTAGCCATCTTGCCTTTGGAACATGGTGAATGATAAGAGTGGGAGGTTTGGAATCTCAGAGATCAGTGGAGGAAGATTTAAATATTTTTAAAACCTTTTGAAAAGGAAGTCAGTAAATAGTATCCACATTACATTTATCATCACAGAATCACAGAACATTAGGGATTGGAAGGGACCTCGAAAGATCATCTAGTCCAATCCCCCTGACACAGCAGG
>JAOXOE010000506.1:9128070-9169393 GCA_028565055.1 Phoeniculus purpureus | reverse complement strand
AAACCCACCTGGATATGTTCCTGTGTGACTTGGTCTAGGTGATCCTGCTGTGGCAGAGGGATTGGACTAGATGATCTCTCGAGATCCCTTTCAATCCCTAATGTTCTGTGATCCTGTAATATCTGCTCAGTGCATGTTTTATTTTTTATTTCTGTTATTTTAGCACTGACTATGAGGATTAAGTTTTAGTGAAAAGCAAGCAATCAGCTCTTTCAGACTACCTTCATCGGAGTGTTTCTAATCAACAGAAATTTCCCTTCACAAAGACTGCTCTTGAAAACAATGAAAAAGCCTACGTGCATTTTAGGCTAGGTCTTATAATGCAGCTTTAAACTCATCAGGACCCACCACTACTATACCCTGCAACTGCATAAGTTTTACTTATTCTTAGGAAACAAATACCAAATACATAAAATAAAGCTTGCAGTTATGAAGCGAGTTACTAGACACAAGGCTTCTACAGAGTATAAAGACACTCGTATGTGGTAGGAAAATCAACAATACAGCAAAGTTATGTTAATGGAGAGTGGTAGAATACCTTACCCTTTTGCCCTTCAACAAAAAAGTAAGAGGCACAACTGTCCAAAGCTTTTCCTGTGACTGGTAAGCATCAGCATGCCTGGTAGAAGAGAGTTCCGGTGAGAAAACACTCTACCTGTGTGTTCTTGGTCTCTGGTTCAAGGAAGCTGTCCTTCCTGGACTGTGCTGACTGCCCAATCTGGCAGGACTGGTCATGTAATCATTGGGGACTGTTGGTGGTTTAACTGGCTCCAGGGTCTTGTAAGGAGTATTTCGTCTGGTTAAGAAAAGAAGATTTGAAGACAGAAAGATAAAGGATCAGAAAATCAGAAAAGATAAATGACACAGTGAAGTCACTGCACAGTCACCCACACTGCAGTATATTGAATTCCAACAAGCAAGGTAGACTGGTCACATTCAACTCTCTCAAGTTCTCTTATGGAAATAGTTCCATACAAGTTGGCTTAGAACAAACTTTTAAAAGGCTTAAGCTAAATGAACCACACAAAATATATTCTTTGAACTACATAACACACAGTAGTTACATCTGCATAATATTCTGGGGTTGCCTTTCAGTACAGTGCATGTGACAAACTCCCCCTATAACCAAGTTCCTCTTTCCAGAAGTATTCTTGACTAAGGGTATCCAATTCACTGAAGCAGGCTGAAACACTCACAGAGCAAGTCACACTTGCAGATGCCAGTGCACTTCCTAGCAGCATTGTTTCCCAGGGCAACCACGCAACCTTCCATCACTTAAGCAGATCTTAAAATGCCTCACAGATGAGCTTCACCATCTCTGCTTTGCAGTTGAAGAAACTGAAGACCAGAGGCTTCCAAGGTCACCCACCAGAATGCAGCAAGTCAGAAATATAGCAGATCTTAGCAGATCTATTTAGCAGACCCATTACTGCCTTAAGAGCAGTGCATTTATTACACTGAATTGCAAAGTTCTCACTATTAACCAAGAGATCCCTTGCAAAACATGGAATATGGCAATGCACCAGCTAAGCAAAAATACTAGATTAACGGTATTTAATAATTTATTCAATTACTGCTTGTAAGTAATAGGACTTCTTAGTATTTTAAAAACTTATTAACTTCCTTTTTGCAACATGGAATGCAACTACATTTTATTATTAAAACCTCTCAAAAGATAGAAGTGCACTACTTGTGTGCACTGTGGTGTTTATAAATCAGCTTGCATACATGAACAATCCCAGATTACTTTAATATGCAGACTGCCACCATCAAAAAGAGATCAGTTGTTGGGAAGAAAAAACCTTGGTATTCCAGTTGTTAAGAGATAGAGCTCTAAATACTGCCAAATAAAATTATAAGCAGGGATTCTGAATGTGCTTCCAACAGAAATAACCTTGAAAATGAATGCTTCCAAGCACCCCTGGAATGCACTGGCAAAAGGAATTACTACTAAGCTCTACAATACTATTTATTTTGCCTATGCAATTTAAAAATATCACCAAAAGCAACCTCTCAGATTTGCCCGTGCTTCAGGTTCACTTTTGTTTTTCTTGGCTTTGTTGAAGAACTCACACTCCTGAGCACCAGAGAAATAAAAATCCCTTTCTTTCCATCACTCAAGTGCAATCCTTCCCTTTGTTTTTCTCTTACACAGAGTAGGAAAACACTCCAGACGCTGCCCAGCGCTCCCCGTCTCACTGTCTCTCAATGCTTCACTGTGGTGCTGATGCCCATTGCCAACAAAAAAAGACAGTATAGGGAGTCTAGGGCCTTGCTCTGCCCCAGGACCCTCAGGACACCCAACTCTGACTATTCCCTCCATCCAGCTTCCGATGCACATTCCAATTCATCTAATTCACACATCTTCCTGTGACACTTCCAACCCCAGCATCTAAGGTTTTCCAGCGTCTGTCCCTGGCTCACTGAAGAGACCCCTGCTGCTTCCTGCAGTCCTTTTCCCTTTTCATCTCATGCAGCTTCTGTGCAGGAGTCCTTCCCCACCATACTCCTTTGTATAGTCCTGCCTTGGAGGACCAAGCTGCACAACAGGCAGTGGGTACTCAAAGGCAACACGTAACTTCAAGACCCATGCTACACAGCCAGCTCATTCTGATTTTGCACGCTTATCTCTGTTTTCTAGATCAAAGGGAGAAAGGTCGTAAGCACCCCTATGGTTTCTAGCAAGTTTTTCTGCATCTATTACAGAAACAGTCATGGCTATGACATTTCATGCCTTGGCAGCACACGGCTGCTCAAGACAAGAGCTGTACTTCCTGAACAAGAAGGGCAGATAGAAATCTCTGTGAGGAACCCACATTATTCCTCCCCCTCAACCAACTGCTGCCTCTTGTCAAGCTCATCTGGAAATGACATTCAGCTGATTAATCCTTATCAGGCACCAGCTAAGGCAACCAAACAGCTCAAGCTTGTTCAGGGGGGAGGCATTAGAAAGAGGCAGCTTACCAGCACATCAAACCTGCTGCTTCATTAGCAAACAGTCCAAGAGGACATGAAAGCACTACCCCACTTCCAAGGTCTGATAAACAACTCTTTCTGAGCTGTGATAAGAAACAATTGGAATACTGATTGCATGCCCTTGAGCAATGGGAATTTTCACAAAACATGCTGAGGAAACCTCTAGGGTAATTTGTCTGCAGAATACACAATAAGCAGTGCCATCACAATGCTGCAAAGCAACAAATCAAAATATTAAAGAAACCAAAAATCACTAATTCTTTGACAAAAGGAGTTCTCATTTTTCTTGACTGGTTCCCAGTCTCCATCCTGTCCTGTCTCATTCCTCATTTTAACAGCTCCTCACCTCTCCCAGACAACGCACTTGAAAAGCCAACACAACCAGCTTCACAGTGCATCAGCAGTCCCCCCCAGCATAAAGGAAAGACCCAGAGAGACAACAGGTACATGGTTTTGTCTAGGATGCTTCTGGAAGGCGTACAAACAAAACCATATGGCACGTGCTCTGAGCTTCTCAAGTATTCCTGTTTTGGTCTCTAGCAACAACTAGTAGCTGGCACACTGAGATAAGCAGATTTCACTCCCCACAGACCCAGAGCAGCAAACTAGAGGCTACAGCAGGGAACTCTCATCACAGCGGGCCTCGGGACTGAATAGTCAAATCTTTCCTCATTCAAGCATTAAAATGCTAAACCTGCAAGAATCAGTATTGCCAATGTGTTCACACAGTCACAAACTTCGATTAGACAGTGCAACAAATACAGCATCAGCAGTCGTTTTACACCTCTTATAACACCGAGAAATGAGCAGACAAAAACTTCAGCAATCAAGTCTTTCCCCTGCTGAAGTTAAAACCTCATTGATATTCTTTTGTGTCAGCGAGGATTTCTCTCCAAAACTCTGGAATAACAAATAGGCTCCTCATTTACCCGTATCTAAAATAAATCCCTTCCACAAGAAAATGTTTCAAAAAGTCACAATGAAAATGAGAGTGAACGCAGCTGAAGGGGTTTACACAGAAAAGGTAACCGTGTTTTTTGCTAAAGGCAATCACAACTGCCATCTATCCATGTATTTAAGGAACACCAACACTGGCACAATTAAACCTTTCTCTTACACAGGCAGGACCAAGCAGTCTTCATTCTTACCCCAGAGTTCCCCGGCCTGACATGGGAGGACTCGGTGGTTTTTGTGTAGGCGGATTTGTTCTTGACAAGGTGCCAGTTCTTGCAGGCTGGTTATTTCCATGCTGAAATAAGGGAAAACACGAGTTTATTTTTGTAACAGAGCAGCTCTATTATTGACAGTTGTGTTTTTTTTAAAGTGTAAGAACATGAAGTGAGAATTCCCAGACAGCTGTCAAACAGCAAGTTTTCAGCTACACACGAGACAGACACCAGTAAATACAACAAGTCTAAACACAAGCTTAGTGTTATTTTTGCTATTAATTTACGACAGACATCAGAAGGGTAGGCAGGTGACAGCTTCATGCACAATTCCTCTTTTCTTTAAAGAAAAGCCACATTTGTGTTCATCTTCACTTGGGTGTTAATAATTTCAATCAAACTTGAACACTGACAGGACAATACAGTCAGCATGGGCCAGGAATTTCTCAATTTGCCCCTGCTATTTGACCAGCAGAGTCTTTCAGGTTGTCTGGGAAGCCTCCTGCAAGTGAAGGGAATCAAGGCATCTACTGAATTCAGAGCGAAGCACTACATGTGTTAGAGAAATTAATGTATCTATGTATGAATGCAGAGGTCAATGTATGGCAGATATATCGACACACACTGAACGCTGTAAATAAAAAACAGTACAGCACATTTAATGTAAATATCCTATGGAAAGCAGAGAAGAGCGTAAGAGAGCACTAGGTTCCAGTTTTAATGGCTCTGCAGCCTCTACTATCAGTCACGAGGCACTGTGGGTCAAAGGAGAAATAACACTTCTTACCTTGGCTTTTAGCCACTTAACGTTGGCAAAAAAGGAGGGGGGAAAAAAGGTAGAAATTAATAGGACAGGTTAAACTACAGATAATCACATTTTTAAAAATTCACTTGTTTCTACTGATAATTAGCTACGTCCTAGTACAGCAACAGAGATATTACTGGCTTAGTCGTTAGGAGTTGTGTCTAAGTGACCACAGGAAAAAACAAACACTGTGTTTTGTGAAACCAAGCTCAGCTAAGCTTTCTGCTCCTTGTGGGCAGCAGAGGGTTAAGAAGCCCTTTGGTGACCATTCAAGTCCAGACCCAAATCAACGCTACTTGAGCAGCATCGTGCGGTTAAGAATTTCTTCACCAAGACCAGTTTCAACTACATGGCACAGAACAGACCTGCCTGTTGTGTTGACACTTAGCCTTCATGTGCTTTGAAGAAAGCTGCTGCACTTAATGGTAAATAAAGAAAATGGAGTTGCCAAACAGGACGAGCAGCAGTGCCTTTCACCTCTAGTTTATTGATTGAAGTCTGATTCAAGTCAGCATGGTGCTGGGTGCTCAAAGCTGTGTTGGCAGGGTCTTACTGATTGCTATTCTGAAATGTTAGCCCTTAGAATCAAGTCATTGTACGAGTTCACTGTATCATTTTCACAGCCTTTGTGATTGCAGAGGAAAAAGAAAATTGTGAGAACTCGATCTCCTGAGGAAGACAAATGTAAATTACGTATCTTCAGGTTGAGTTTTCTGAGACTACTCACATCTTTGAATGAGGAAAAGGATTAGTTTTACCAATTAAAAGAAAAAAAACCTTAAACAAACACAAAACCCTCAAACAGAATAAGCCAATTTTTTATTTTGAGGTTGTTTGGATGCATTTTGTTGGCCTGTTTAGGAAATGGGTTTATAGGAGTCACTCCTGAAGGACAAAGAAGTTCAAGAAAGCTGGCCACTCTTTAAGAGGGAAACCTTTAGTGGCAAGAACAAGCCATTCCAGTGCTGTAAGATGAGCCACTGGGGAAGACTGGCCAAGCTAAAGACAGAGCTTTATCTGGAACTCCAGAAGAAAAGTCTATGGAAGAAGAGGCAGGCCACTCAGCAGTACAAGATTTTCGTGAAGCTATGGAGGGAGAAGATCAGAAGAGCCAAAACACAACTAGAACTTATTATGGTCACTGCCATAAAAGACAATGAAAAAATAGCTCCATCAATCATAGAATATTAAATTTGGAAGAGACCTCCAAGATCATCAAGTCCAACTGTCAACCCAGTGCCACCGTGCCCACTAAGCCATTTTTCCTAGTGCCGTATCTACATGTTTTATGAACACCTCCAGGGACAGTGACTCCACCACTTCCCTGGGAAGCCTTTTCCAATACCTGATGACACTTTCAGTGAAGACATTTCTCTTAACATCTAATTTAAACCTGCCACAGTACAACTTGAGGCCATTTCTTCTTGTTCTATCGCTAGTGAACTGGGTGAACAGACTGACCCTTACCTTGCTACAGCCTCCTTTCAGGCAGGTCTAAAGAACAGAAATAAAGTCTTACCTCAACCTCCTTTTCTCCAGGCTAAACAAACCTCAGCTCCCTCAGCCATTCCTCTTAAGACTTGCCCTCCGAGGACTTAATTAGCTTTGTTACCCTTCTTTGGACTCACTCCAGCACCTCAATATCCTTCTTGCATTGAGGTGCCCAAAACCAACCAGAGTATTCCAGGAGAGGCCTCACCAGTGCAAAGTACAAGGGGGCAACCACTTCACTACTCCTGCTGGCCACACTATTTCTGATGCAGGCCATTGGCATTCTTGGACACACTGCTAGCTCATGTTCAGCAGCTGTCAATCAACACACCCAGGTTCTTTTCCACTGAGCAGTTCTCCAGCCACTCTTCCTCAAGCCCATGAAGTTGCATGAGGTTGTGACCAAAGTGTTTTACTTGGCACTTGGCCTTGTTAAACCCCATACAACTGACCTTGCCCCAATGATCCAGCCTGTCCAGGTCTCTCTGCAAAGCTTTCCTATCCTCAAACAGACAAACCAACCCACCCAATTTGGTGTCATCTGAAAACATGCTGAGGATGCACTCAATCCCCTCATTCAGATAATTGATAAAGATACTAGACTGCCTCCAATACTGAGCCATCTGTAACTGGCTGTCTGTCAGCTTGATTTAACTCCAGTCAACACAACACTGGGCTCAGCCATGCAGCCAGTTTTTTACCCCACACAGAGTCCACCCACCTAAGTCACGAGCTGCTAGCTGCTCCAGGAGAATGCTGTGTGAGACCATGTCAAATGCTTTGCTGAAGTCTAGGTAAGCAACATCCACAGCCTTCCCCTCATCCACTAGCGGGTCACCTGGTCATGAGAGATCAGGTTGGCCAAGCAAGACTTGCCTTTCACAGACCCCTGCCAGCAGGCCCTGACCCCCTGGCTCTCCAGCATGCTTGTGGCTTGGACAGCCACACTCTTCATTGGCTAAAAAAACTGAACGTGTAGTCAAGCACAACATATGGTGGTGAATGATGTTAAATCCAGTTGGTGGCCAGTCACAAGTGGTGTCCCATGGGTACCAGTATCAAGGCCAGTTTTGCATAATGCCTGTTACCTGGATAAGGGGATCAAGCACAACCCCAGTAAATTTGCAGATGACGCCAACCAGGTAGAAGTGTTGATCTGCTTAAATGTAGGAAGGCTCTACAGAGGGATCTGGACAGGCTGAGTTGATGGGCCAAGGTTAATAGTAAGAGGTTCATGAAGAACAAGTGTCAGGTCCTGCACTTGGGTCACAACAACCCCATGCAACACTACAGGCTTGGACAAGAGTGTCTGGAAAGCTGCCTGGTGGAAATGGACCCAGAGATACTGGTCAACATCTAGCTGCATGAGTTATCAGTGTGCCCAGGTGATCAAGAAGGCCAGTGGCATCCTGGCTTGTAACAAAAATAGTTTGGCCAACAGGAATAAGGAACTGATTGCCTCTCTCTGCACTCAGCACTGGTAAGGCTGCATTTTGAATACTGTGTTCAGTTTTAGCTCGATAATTACAAGAAGGATGAAGTGCTGGAGTGTGTTCAAAGAAGCTGGTGAAGGGTGTAGACCACAAGTGCTTTGAAGAGCAGTCCCAGAGAAAATGAGGCTTAGGGAGACCTTACCACTCTCAACAACTACCTGCAAGTAAGCTTTAGTGAGGTGAGGGTCTGTCTCTTTTCCCAAGCAACCAACTTAGGATATGAAAAGAGGAAATAGGCTGAAGTTGCACAAGAGTAGGTTTAGACTGGACATTAGCAATCATTTCTGTACAGAAAGGGTTGTCATGTGCTAGACCAGGCTACCCATAGAACTAGTGGAATTACCACCCCTGGAGCTATTTGAAAGACATATAGATGTGGTGCTTAGGAATACGGCTTAATGGTGACATAGCAGTGCTGGGTTAACAGTTGGACTCTATGATCTTTACCCATAAAGTAAAAAAAAACTAAAACATGCTATGCAGCAATGTGCATATGGGAGATTTCTGACAGGGTCTGCAAAACCACTGAAAAACAAATCAAAACAAGTTGAAAGTCACCATCCTCAAGTTATTCATATTAGAAAAACAGAAAAACCATTGCAAAATGCAAATGCAAGTGTTTAGCTGCATTAAGTAAATCAGAAGGTGATCTCATTAAGCCCCAGCCTGGGCAGAGGTTCATCAGTTAAGTGGCAGAATTAAGGTCTTCATTTAAACAGCTTCTGTACCCACTTAGACATTTTATTGACAAACATGAAGGCTCAGTTACCAGGATGCCAGGGCAGTCTCCCAAGTATTATATTTGTAAAACAGGCTTTCAGAAATGAAACTTGCTTTCCCATCTCACAGGAATGTGACCCTTCCCCTTACTTCATCAGTTGCCAAGGGAAAAGGCATGATAGAGAAATATGTTAAAACAGACCCAGAAGTGAAACTTTCGGTCCGATTCTTTCCCAACAGACATAAACAGAAGCATTTTAAAGGCTAAAAAGTAAGGGTGGCATGGTTCTGTACCCAGCCTCTACTACTAAAATTGCCTGCCTACTACCAAAAAAAAAAAGAGACCAAAAAGCTTCTTTTCTTTCCTTCACTTACGCAGTGTCGCTCACTTACGCTGAGCCTTTTCTACCTCCTCCTTACACTCTGCCTCTGCTCCACTGGCAATACAAATATCAACATCTAGCAATGACTCACAAGTCTTCATTTTATTTCAAACCTTTATACTGCTAAGTGCTGTTTAACACAACTAAACAGATATCTGAAGTCCAACAGCTCTTGCCCTTTGCTCCTCTCTCTACCACTATGGTAGGGGAACTTGATCTCGCTTGCTACCACTTAGACAATGCACAGAGAGAGATACACTTCTCTGCTGGGCAGAAGAATTACTGAATGTCATACTGCTTCCTGTAAGTAAACAGGGGTGTGCATGTCCTCCCTGTTGCTGTCCATATAAACAAAAGTCATATAGGCAGCAAAACACAGAAGGCAGGAACAAAAATGGAAGAGGGATTCTTATGGAGAAGAACAACTCCTGATCTAAATGAATTGAAGCAAGATTAACAACATGGCTATTTAATCATGGTTAATAAGCTAAGTAATTTAGGAGGAGATATTTTCTTGTAGTTATTGGCTGATCTTATGAGGTCAACCTTGCTGTATTTCTTGGTCTGAAAACAAGTCATTGTGCTTCCTAAGCAATTGAAAGAATTGCTTGGAACTGTGAGCACTTTAGGCAGTAGAGTCTAGACTCATTATGATTTTAAGAAAAACTGGGAAAAAAGACAGCAGAAAAACCAAAGGAAAAGCAGATACATATTTAATGTAGGCTCAAGTATTTCTCTACAAATGCCTCTGACAGCTGGCAGAACATGACCATCACCAGCTGCCTGATCAGTGAGGAGTCAGGAAGGAAGGAAGTGCAGGCTATGAGTAAGAGAAGCAGCACCATGCATAAGGTTCACAGCTTGAAGAGGGAAGAGACTGTTCTGAGAGGGATCTAGAAAATAAGAGACATGAGGTACAAAAGGAAAAAAGCTTCATGAAATGAAGAGCAACACTGAGAACTCTTGCAGAGCTAAAGGAGCATGACTCCCTTCTCTTCCCACTAGTTGTACTGCTGTATACACAGGAGACAGCTTTCAGCCAGATACCAGCATCCTGATGAAGTACACATCAGAACAAAACCATCATGTGTAGGTTTGCTGGGGATGTTTGTGAGCTGAGGCAGAGATCTAGACAGATTAGGATGTTCTCAGAAAGAAGACAGCACAGTAGGCTGGCAGGCTAGGGTATTGGTTGGGGTTTCTTGCAAGCCATGCAGCAGAGAGATGTTTCAAAGAACAAGCAGAGCAGTTCTCCCTTTCCAGGGATAAACTGCTAAGCATATGGTAGTCCTGGATAAAAAGCTTGTCACAAAATTAAAAGAAACCAAAATCTCAGGTTCAATAAATAGGAGTCAATCTCACTGTCTTTCCAAAAGACCATAGCTAGGGCAGTGGCAGACCCACAGGTTATTACTGAGGGAGAGCAGGTTAGCCAAGGACTGAGAGCCAGCAGTTGACTGTAAAGCAGTAATAAAATCAAGGCAACAGGCACAAAATGTGTTTGCAACAGTCACACAAGGCATTTATCAAAAGTCAGGCTGCTTCTGTAATTGATGCTAGGAATTCAGAGCACCCAGGTTGAGAATTTTAGGTGCGGGACTGGGCAGGGCGAGTAATGTTTTGAGACAGTCAAGCACTGACTGTAAGTACCAAGTTAAGAGGTTTACTTGCTTAAGACAACAATTTCAGCAATTCAGTGTGCTCAGTTCTGGTAGTGCAAACAGTATAAAAATGTCTGCTGCCAAATGTAGTAACACAGGTTTCTGTTAATGAGGCCAAAGGGACAGAGCCAAGAACAGCAAAAAAGCTTAGGGTATGTGGCAATCAAAAGTATCTGTAGGTAACCAAAGGTTGTTCACACAGTCAAGGGACTCCCCTGGTTGGCCTCAGCAGGCAGCCATCTAACTGTTCTTAACAGTTTCCATGCTAAGTAACACGTCAGGGGGAAACATTATTCATGAAACCAGAAAGCTATCATCTGTGTTATAAACTGTGTTTGGAAAACCAGGGCTAGGCACTTAGCATAGAACTAATTTACGGGAGCAAATGTAAATATAAGCACAGAAATACAAAAGGCCATTTACACCCAGGAACAAAGTCTTTATCATGATGATGACCAGCAAGTTTCTGCTATAAATTCTCCAATCTCAGACTGCAGAGACCTCAAATCTCTATGCAGGTTGGTTCAACTTCCTCTGCTGCTGCACATTGCTCACTATTTTTCCAACTCCTGAATTTAAAAAGCCAGTCTCACTCTATATCCTACCATATCTGAACATCATTAAAGATCACCCAATAAAAACGCTGTTGAATGGGAACAAAGGTTTAAAAACTGCATTAACAGTGTCTAGTAAACTCCAAACTTTAATATACTCTGTAAAGCCAATAACCAGTCTTAGATCTGTTACTTCTGAACAGTAATGACAGTAATCAGCTGCAACAGAAAAATACAGTGATTGCTCTTGATAACTGTTTAGTCAACCTCCCATTTCACTGGAAAGGGTATTTACTTTATTAGTCAGAGAGTTATCTGAGACATCCTTACAGGAAGGTAGCTTTTTAGAAGACTTTTTGAAGTGCTATGGCACAACTGCAGCTAAGCAAATCAATTGCCCCACAGGCACATTCACTGAGGTTTTCACAAGACTACCTCCTGTCTCCCCAGTGGAGCGGTTCTGGAGTACCACACAACAGTCAGAGCAGGAAAAGCAGCTAGAACAGTGCTTGTCCACGAAGGTATAGGATGCCTGAGGAAAGGACACAGTAAAGCACCAAGTCTAGAACATGGTGTCCTAACAGCAGTGGAGATGCGGTCTTATTATCGGAGAGTATGTTAACAAAGATGTTTTTCAGAAGGCAGACTGTATGTGGGTGTCAGACGCTCAGGGAAACACACTTCTGCCAGTAGCTCTATGCAGTTTTAAATCATTCTTGTATCTCAATTTCCTTAAGAATGAATCAGAAGCCCTTCTGTGTTATTTTCTTACAGTATACTGTAAATCAGATTGAGAGAATGGAGGTTCCAGATCAGGATTTCTTTCAAAACTGAACGTGAGCACGAGCCTCTCTTCTGTGAAGTTTTACCTTCACGTAGTAACTATGCAGTCTAGTGTTACCGGTAGCCATATGTACCTTGGCAGTATTGCTTCTCTCAACTTTTTTAGTTTTCTACACTGAGTAGGCAAAATTTTAAGTCAATTTGACCTTAATTTTTTTTTTATATTAAACTGCTATTAACATATAAAAACCTGCTCATGGATAATATGCAAACTTATTGTTCCATTAGCACTGAGTAGACTTGCTCAGAGAAAAAACAGATACCTGCCTTTAAACACTTCCAGCTTTTGGAATTGAGTTCATACCTTTGAATCTAGGTATAGTCAGGTTAATGCAGTAAAGCCTGTCTTTTCAGAATTTGAAAGAGACCTCATTACTTCACATTTTCTTTGCAAGCAGAAAGGCTTAAACCTTCCGTTGTATCAGATGACACTACACACACCTCTGAAGTTCCAGTAGCAGGTGCCCTATGAAATGCCCACGGTGTGGTGTCAACACTAACAACAGTCACTAGAGCTGGCAATAGGAAGAGTTACTTTTCCCCCCCAGAGAAGCACTCTTTACCCTACAGCAACATTTACTGTTGGGCCATGACCCAGAAGGGACGATGTGACACTAATGAAGCTGGAAACATGACATCCTTTGAAGTCTGTCTGATAAAGGCTAATACAGAGACAAAGGCAGCAGAGGCTCAGAATCCCCGTTGCCCTTTGTTTTTATTACTGTGAATTATTTAAGAGTTAATACTGAAGCAGCTAACACACACAAAAGGTCTCATCCTAAAGGGGAAGCAGGCACAAGTAGGTAGTCTTCCAGCCTCACATCAGCATCTCATCTGTATTTTGCTTTTGCACTGACACAAATGTAAGCATGAGGTCTGAAATGAGCAGAGCAGGTTGAGAAGTGTAACGAAGGTGAAAGCAAGGCTCCTGTCTCTAAGCTTAGTACTGGGTAAGTTTTGTCCCAGAGCCCGCTTTCAGAACGTTTAACTTCCTGGGATTGAAAGTTTCCTACAGTTTCAACGCTCTGAAATACAAGTGTTTCGCAGCGATGAAATTTCATTCTCTCTCTTAACACAAAGCTGTAAAAGCAATCAATCTTCATACACCATTCAAGCTTGGCTTTGAAGAACTATTAGTCCCATAAAAGAAACTGGATCCAATTAAAGCTATTAGGCATTTCAATGTAGCATGTAGTCACCATTTTATCTGACTTTAACATAAGGCATCATTTCAATTGCCTACTTAGCTGACATTTTACAAATTGCTACAATTCCACTGGCCTCCTATTTAAAAAAATTATGTTAAATTCAAAGGCCAACTTCAGTGCTTTTAAGGCAGCTACCCAGCTTCCTCCTCCTTCTCCCCCCTCTTAAACTGGGGATTTTCTGTAATTGTATTTGACCTATTTATTTGCTGGCACACTACTTTTTCTTTTCTCTTGCCCACAAAAGAAGGGGAAGAGAAGGAAAGGAACATTAAAGCAGCCTCTGCCTAATAGTTTTAAACCAAGCTCTACGTAGGAAGGTAGGCTCTCACACACTACAGTTACTTTTATTTACCAAGAATGACTTCAGCTACATTCCCTTATCCCCAAAGGGTGACAGCTGAGCAACTACTTAACAGACTGGCAGATCATTTGCCTGTTCCTTGGAGCCATCTATACATAATATTTCTGTTGCAAGGGAAAGTCTTCTCACTAGCAAACTGACTTTAAAAACCTTCCTGATTTTGACAGACACTAGTACTGGCTTTGCAGACACATATATAAGGCAAGATAAAAAGCAAGCATAGCTTTAGTCCTTTTTGAAGAACTTGTCTCTACCTGCTCGTGCAAAGGAAAGGGTCAAGGAGTAGACAGCTGGGGGCAGCTTGGGACTGCAGGATTGGAGGAGAAAGCATCACAGGATACTCTACAAAAGCTTTTATACCAAGAAGCTGCTGAAGGAGAAAACTGCACTGACTACCAATGAAGTGTCACCCATCAGGGAGAAAACTTGCTATAGAGAGCAGCTTGCCATCACTGCCACCCCCACTCTCATCATCTGTCCCTACAAAAATTCTGCATGCCTGTGAAACAGAGTGGGGCATGCAGAGCCCCTTTCCATGCCCCTAATGTAGATATCTGCTTTTGCATCTGCTCTACAAAGTTATGAGAAGCAGAGAGACACACAAAGAAAACTACCTCTAAGTATGTATCAGAGGTGTTTCTGCATTTGCACAGATGGAAAAAATACAGGGAAAACCAGTATTTATTCTGAGGAATAATCATTTTATCTTGAATTCTGTGAGACAGTACATTTATACTTTTTATATTAAAGAATTCAGGATCACTCCTTAAAATATACTGATATTTTCAAGACTTTTAGTAGAATCAGGAGTTCATTAAATAAAAGCAGAAACAAATAAAAAATAAAAAAATAAATAAAAATTAAAGCAAAGTGATCCAGCCTGTATCTTTACCTTCCTTGGATTTGTCCTTCCTGTCTCCTTATCAAATCCTGCACCAGAACAGAGTCCCATTAACAACAACAAGTTGTTGTGTACAGACTTCAAATCGTTGCATAATTTGTGTTTAATACTGAAATGTCACTGTATTTTATTGACAGTTGCCACAGCAGAAAACATTCAAGGACCTGCAAATTAGTCAAACTGACAACTGCTCTAGACAGACTTCTTTTTCTCTAGAAAAATGCGGTTTCTAAGGCTTTACTGGACGTCTTGCTGTCCAATTTGGGGTGAAGTCTTTAGTCAAGACAGTAAGTCTTAGCAGAGTCTTAATTATCTTTTAAAACCATTTGGACAAGACTAAGGTTTAAATCCAATTTCTTTTATGCTTCCCCTAATACATATGTTCAAGAAGCAACTCAGATGCCTAACGTTATCTGTGCTGACTTCCAAAAGACCTGATCCAGTTCCTTAAGCTTGTTTTGATTTGATTTTCTTAGCACTGGCTACATCTAGGTTTGCAAAGAAAGCTACTTCTTTCAGAGATCTGAACCGTGTCACAGTATTGGAACTGAAGTAATATGATGGCTAAAACATTTAATACTGTTATTCAGTACCTCAGCTCATTCTTCTCAACAGTGTGTCCAGTGAATCTCAATACTGCTGAAATCAAATGCATGACAGTCATCTTGGACTACATATCTGAGGTCTGTCTAACAAGTCCACATAGACAATACCAACATTTTTCTACTAAGTGTTTCATGCCTTCCAAGTCACAAGATAGACTTAGGCAATTCACTCAGAAAAACCAGAAAGATGTAAATTGTAGCTGACTTGTAATGAGTTGATAATTCGGTTATTACTAGAAGCTATTTTGCTGAATAGACCCCAATTTTAATACAGAATTAAACCACTAACAGTTAAAAAAGATCTTTTAAAAATGTTCCATAAGAGCTGCCAAGAAACAGGTAAATAGCATCTCATTCCCACCCCCTAAATAAGTAAGGTCACTTCAATAAAAATAAGTAGTAGTACTAAAACTAAAGAGTCATCTCAGAAAATGCAACTGCTACACCTTAGCTTTAGCATTTACAGACCAAGCAGCCGGTTTTTAACGTGTACAAACACCAAAGCATCAGAGACTAACGGTAACCTACTTTTTTTAGCTTCTTTAGCTTTTGATCCCCCCTTAAACACAGAAACATACTGAAACCTGTTGAATTGTATTCTCTATTCATAGGGCTCTCTCCTTGAATGCAGACACTACTTATCAGTGTAAAACAGGCTTAATACAGGTTTAGTTACAAACACAACAAAAAAATGAGGTAGTACCTTAAGGAACTACATTAATTCATAGCCTTAGAGCTGTCATGGTACAGAGATGCTTTCTCACTTGTCCTGAAATTGGACTGCTCTGAGCATTCAGGCGATTACTATGAAGCAGAAGGTAGTCTGGCACTCCCTTGTGTAAAGTAACTGAAAGATCAGCTCAAGAGCTGAGCAAGTTAAAGGGCACATGATAGGTTGACCTAACTGCACAACCTACTGATCAGAGCACATAAAACTTTAGAGGATACAGTGGTGCTGAAACAGATTCAAAGCCACTCAAGGGAAGATGTCTGTGAACCGAGTACACCTGGAAGGCCTGCTCTAGGAAGACAAAGCTATTTTTTACAAATACAGATGTTCATAGAGCAAAATGTGTTATATTCACTCATATCAGCTGTGACCATTTCAAGGTAAGCAGACATTAAGGGTTTTTTTCAGAGAAAAGGAAAATACAGCCGTCTAACAGCACAAATGGGAGTGAGACATCAATGCCACAGATTTAAATGCCAACTAGCTGATCCCTTTTCTCCTAGCCACCCTCAAAAAAAAAAAAAACCACCAACAAAAACCCCACCAGCCAGTATTCCTGTAACAGTTACTTTTCTCAGAAGTAAAATAAAGGAAATGGCAAGGACTACTTTATCAGAAGAGGAAGGAATGATAATTTTAAGAGTCCTTAGCCTAAGATCATAAGCCATTATTTCCAGTTACTGTGACTGCCACTGACAGTCACAAGGTTATGGCAAACACTGCTCAGAAAACCCTCAACATGAAACAATCCATTTAGTTATTGAAACGCTTGTATGTGGGAGCATATTAAACCCATAATCCTTTTTACCATAAACTAAACATTTTAATATCACTAACGTTCTGCCCCAATCCTATCTCCTGGTCTGTGTTACTTGGAGTCCTCAGGTGTCCAGGTATTCTTACCTTTACGCCATGGCCAACATCATCCAGCACCGTGTAGTCTATAGGTTTTCGAATATACCTTACAGGACGTTCCATGTTCGCTGGTGCTATAATTTTGTGAGTTCTTGATGTATTCTTATTGGTCGTCAAAATGCCTATCTCTCTGCGAGCGACCTTTTCTTTATGGATGTCCACAGTCTAGATTAAAAACAAGAAAGTATGGGTTTCTTTAGGCATTTGCTGATTTCTTTACAGAGCTATCTACATGTTTAGGCTTCACTATTAGACAAAGAGTCTAAACCAAATTAATGCTGCTGGAAGGATGCCAATTTATTGACAAAATTAATTTAATCCACACGAACGCTGTTTGAAAATTGCACTTTAATGAAATAGCCAATGTTAATAATAAAATTACAATTACACATTACTGCTTTGACACTCTAAAGGCACTGTGCAAATACATTCCTTGTAGATTAACCCTCAACATTCTTACAACTGACACTAGTAATAAATTACTTCAACTCCACAGCTGGGAAACCAGGACAGACAAGTTAAGCAATTTGCCGGCAGCCCCAGAGGGGAACTAAGCTTGGGAAGTCTGTGCGGTAATTTCTTTCAGCAAAGCCATCAATGCATATCAGAGTAAAAGTCTGCACAGAGGAAGACTAGTTTCAGCACTGAAGCTAGTTTTAGTTCTACTGTTTATAGCAGCTTTACTAAAAGAATAAAAGAGCACCTTAAAGATGCAAGTAAAGGAACATGAAATACGCTCAGCTCTATCATTTTATTAGGAAATACATAAAGAGACAAAGCCCAGCAGCCTGTGAAGGGCCAAACTAAGCTTCACATAACAGACATGCTTCTACATGCAATATAACCACTACTTAAACCCTAGCTGAAAGGGAACAAGTACAAAGGAAGCATCAGATGCCATAGGAAATGCCACCTCCAGGAAGACCATTTCACGATTCAGGGATTGAATTTACTGGTTTAAGTGCCCACTAGAACTTCAGGATCTCACTGCAGAACACAGTATCTGACAGAAATACCACTCTTTTGAAGAAACGCTATCCAGTCACCTCTTTTTCCACTAAGGAAAATTAATCTCAGACTGTAAGCTTCAATTCCTCCTGGAGAGTCTGTCATTGACGAGTCAAGGTTCAGAAAGGAAAATCTTTGTCCATCAGTACGCATTTGGGTATGTGTCTATAAACAGCCTAGTCAAAAACTGATATTGCAATAATGCAAGGGTTTTGCAGGGAAGCAGAATCAAAGATGAAACACAAAATCAGTTTCATTTTACTCTTCTGTAAGAGGGAAGATGAGAAAAGGTAAGCACCCAGGAAATTACCATTTCTAGGAAAGTCAGTGTTTAGAGTTCACTATAAAAATCAATTGAGCTATTTTTCTCATTGACTGGTACACATACTCAATCTTAAATTCTCCTGAATAAGTATATAAAGAAATATAATCGAAATATAATCCTCTTCAATAATTTTGACATACAGCATTGCAGATTACAAGTGAGGACAAAAGTGGAGAAGCACCTAAAAGCAGTGATAACAAGTAAGCTTGTTTTCATAACCTGAAGCACATAGAACAGAAATATGATTTGCAATCTTCCAGAGCAATACAACACATTAAACATGTATGTCTACATTAGCTTATTCAGAGTAATTGAATATCCTGACAGAGCTCTGGAGCAAGCTTTATTGCTTTAAACGCTCCTGTTCTGAAAAATCCTAGAGTCAGGAATAAAAAGTACCTTTCCCGGTGAGATGATCCCATACATCAAGCATTTACAACTACATCAGTATTAGGTATCAGCCACTGCGCCCACCTTTGCTCTGGTAGCCAGTTTCACAGATGATAGAGCTTCTACTTCATTCACACTTACACTTTATTCTCACAAAATTCATTTCTTGTTCACTGGATGGACAAAAGTGTACCTTCACACTAAGAGTTCCTTTAACGTGGCAGATGTTGATGTGGAAGTTGTTTGATCAAAGGTGATGTTCTTTGGTGAAAAACCCCAAATACAAGCAAATCTTTGCAGGACAGCACAGCTATACTGCCAGACAACAGTTAATCCTCAAGAGACAAACAACCTTTACCAGGTAACAGCTGAGCTAGACCATCCTCTAAGCTGTGCCCACAAGTGACACCTGTAACTTTGAGTAAGTGTCCATCTGATATGGTAACAACTAAACAGTAGTCAGTTTGGTTTCATGCACACAACCTACTTTTAAACGTCAAAGATAAGAAGAAGCACCATACAGCTTTGGTTAGGAGAGGGTAATAAGCACTAGCAAACAGTCAGACTAGCTTCAGGTACACTTGGCCTGTGCTAACACACCAGTATGTGGCATACTTCAAAATCTGAGGAATTTGTGATTTTAAGAGATGCAATTCTCAATCCAGCAAGAAAACACATAATACTCATTTGGGGATGAGAGAGAAGACAGCTCTTACAAAAGCACATCATGTGTCCTCCGGGCAGCAAATTTAAACTAAACCACCAACCAACCCTCTTTGCCATTGTGAATGGGTGCTAGGGTCCATGCCAGTCAATCCCAGCAGCAAGATCTAGCTTGGAGTTTGAAGGAAGTGTTAATGATTAACTGCCTCCACTATCTGTTTGCTTCAAACCATATGAAAACACCCAGCTGATCAACAGGACATAGAGTTAAAGTGTAACTGGTTCTTCAGCACCAGCCTCAAGACCAAGCCCAGTATAGGAAAGCTACAGCAAGTAGTTCTCTTCTCTACTGCATGTACCACTCCACCCTTGTGCTACAGTGTGCAGTCCTAGGCCAATCACTGCACAAAAACCAGACTGCAATACATTTGGCTAGGACATCTAAATATTTTAATAAATCCCACCTATATAGGGCTGTTTAAAAAAGGGGAGAAAAACAGCTTTGACTATTCTTTTAATCCTGGACCTCTGAAACTCAAATTTATGAGTCACATACTCTTAGAGCCACTGCTTCTCTGACTAGTTGCACACATTGCTTACCAGCCCTCACACTGATCTGGTAGAGTAGACAGGAAAAGTGAATCTGAGGATGAATAAAAAGTCACTCCGAGAGCATTTTCTTGATTTAACAATCTAGCACCCAAAACACAAGACAAGAAAACAAAACACCAAACTAGTATTACACCACCATTTTTAATGGCCATTTTTCAGTCCATTGGATGCAGTGGCTTTAAGAACTCTTCATATCATGAACACCTTTCAAACAAGGGTCCTGTACTGCGCAGAGGTACAAGTCAGCAGCTTTTCCTTTTGCTCCTAGACTCACTCAGACAAGGAAGGATGGTAGATCCAAACACTAAAGTGACAGTTTGAGGAAGCCAGTAGAGAAAGGGAGGAGAAAGTTGAACAGCTTGCTATTAGCAAGTCTCTTATAATTTTGATGTTGTTTCATTTTTTTCAGTTTGTGGCAGAATACAGTGTTGGGTCTGTTTCTGACCTTTTATTTCAATTGCAGGGTAATCAGTGTTACACTTATCTAAATGCTAGCAAAACAGATCAGTTATTCTATACGTGCAAAACCAGAGCTAAGAAGCAGCCATGCATGCAGCATGACCTGCTATCACTTCACACCCCTATCTTGCTACAGTACTTGGCGTAATCACACTTGGAGGTGAAGGCTGAGAGGCAACTTCTTCAAACTCTAACTTCAAGGAAGGTGGTGGTGGTGTCAGTCTCTTCTCTCTGGTGACCAACAACAGAGTATCAGGAAATTGAATGAAGCTGTGTTGGGGAAGACTGGAAAAGCAGTGGTCAGTTTGGTGGGTATCTGCTGCTTCTCAGTTCTTCAGCACAGACATACAGTTAAAGTTAACCAGCATCTGAGAAGCATGTAAAAAAAAAATAACCACAAAAACTTTATTATCAGTGACTGGTGGGCAATCCTATCTAAGGCAAGACTGATGTAACCTTTCATCATATCCAGTTTGCAACCAGTTCTGTGAAATTCAAGTCTCTAAATAGCTTTGAACAAATCTTCATATGGAGGTAGTACACTAATACTGATTACCTTCCACTTGCACAATAAATGGGAGAAAAGTCCTCATTACAATCACCCCTTCCAAGAGACGAAAGTCCCCTTGGGACAGTCACCAGAATCAAGTCTGCTAAGTACCATCAATCCACAGAAGTTAAAATAAGGTCAGTTGTTATGGATTTGGTGAAATCGTATTTGTTCACGGTATTCCTGCATCAAACTCTTTCAGCACGTAAGTTTTGGGGTCCTTGTTTGGGAATAAGGTCTTCTTCTCTGCTCTTGGCACCCCCTCCCTTTTTCTCCCTCTCTTCTCTCTCTCTGTTCTGGACCAGGCATAGGAAAATGCTTAATTCCTCATGAAAGAAATAAACACTGCCCAATACATCTCTCTCTTCCCTTTTTACCCACCTCGTGTGCAGCTTTTAGAGTTTGAGTTAAGGGTGACAGGCCTGGGCAGGAGGAAGGGTAGATTCAAGTGGGTGAGGAAAACACATTACTTTTTGGTTCTTCTTTCATTTTTCCCTTTATTAGAAATTTTATTAAATGGAACAAAAGAGTTCAATAAAGTTTAATATTTTAGTTCCAGTTTCCATGAGTGTGTTTACTTTCTCTTTTTTCCCCCCCAGGGTGGGAGGAAGGAGATTCTCTTCTGTACAGCTGGGCAGAATACAATTCTCTTTGGGCTACCCTGGTGATAAACTGTGACACAGTGGTAGCAACAAGCAAGGGTTACTAGAGGAGATGAAAAAAGGGAGGTGCTATTTTTCAGTTCCCCCGATTCTTCTAAGAAAACAAGGACTTCAAGGTTTTATTATTTCACACATACAATTCTTCAGTTTTCACTAAGGCTAAAAGTCAGTTGCCTCCTCAGAATATCTTCCCGTGGCTTCTGAAGCTGCACAGTGAAAGACAAGTCTCCTGTCACCTCTGAAGCATTTAGACATGCAAGTTTCACCTTGTGTGTCAGAATCACATACAAAGCAAACAATGTAGGAGGAAACTGAAATACAAACAAGTTTTATTTCCAGAGCTGCAAATCCAGCAATATTTTCTTTAGAAAGGTTTATAGATAGACGTTTCTCACACATTGCCTTCAGCATATGACAAGTTACAATAATACAAGCAGCTCCACAGGAAGCTTTATCTCCTGAAGTCCTGGTAAATCCAGGCCTCTTAAGGTAAAAGGCTAGAGGAGACAGATAAACCGTATCTCATGCAATCTGATATGTCACCTCCCTTTTGCCTCAGAGAGGGTTCACAATCAAGAGCTTTTACAGATTAACACAATGAACTAAGGTCACAGCAGCTTAGTTTGCTCTCTATATGCTACCAGATTGTCTCAGATTCTCACAGCAATCATTATTGACATAAAGCAGACCAAAATGTTGAAAGTATTTTCTACTTTAGTACTTTTGCTGTAACATGAGGACAGTTGGAAAGGAAAGTGCCAGGGTGGTTAATATTCTACAGGCATCCCATTTAATCAGGGCAGTTTGCTTGCTGTACAGTTTAAGAACTCACAAGGACAGAATGTAAAACAATAATGCACATGGTCCATACCATGCCCTGCTCCAGAATGGTGTTTCTTAACCTGTACCAGTTTCCATGAGAGGCACACTTCCACAGATTCATTAAAAATTTTTGATTCCTGACCAAAAGAACATGTGTTTGCAAGTGTCAAAATACTTACTGAGAATTCATAGAATAGAGCCATAGAATCATTAGGGATTGGAAGGGACCTCGAAAGATCTTGTCCAACCCCGCTGCCAGAGCAGGACCACCCAGACCAAGTCACACAAGAACACATCCTGTGTTCCTGGGCTAGAAGACCCAAATTTCCAAAACCCAGTTTGCAAGGTGGCGCACACATCTTTACAACAGCATTGCAAAGGAGGAAGAGGAGAGGTCTGTTCAGCTAAAGGATTATTTATGCAGATGCTTTTCAGGGTACCCTACTGGCAAATCTAATCACATACTCTGTGGAGAAACCAAGCAGAAAGGGAGCATGCACACAGAGCAGGGAGAGAGCAGAGGGGCTGGGAGCAGGTGCATGACATTCTAGGACAAGAATCAGAGCAGAGAAACTAGCCCTCTCATCCAAGAGCCAGACTTCAGTTCATCTGATTTTTTTCCTGGTGCCAAGTCAAAATGGGAGGACTGCTATGGAGGGCACATAGTCATCCTTCAGACAGGACAGGCTTCTCACATTGTCCTTTAATGGCTATTTCAGAGCATGTTCAAGCAAGGTGCTGAGAACACAAAATGGGGCAGCCAAAGGCAATCTAAGTGTTACCTGTGAAATGCCACCATGCAGAACTAGGCTCTATAAATGAGGAGCAACTATGGAGAAATACAAGGGCATCTCACTACATTTTCATTCCCTGCTCCCTGCCCTCCCCAACTCAAAGGAAGATGATGTGAACACAGAGCATAAAGAAGAGAGGTCTGCAGGAATATCTTTGGGAACAGGGAGATGGATGCGGGAAGGAAGACTGGCAGATGGCAATTGAAGGCAAATGGAGTTTAAGTCCTGCAGAGGAAGAGATTTTTAGCAGCTCTACTAAGGCCATCATTATGGAAAAAACAGTTAAGACAACAGTCTTCCCTCTGTTGCATTGGTGAAGTGCCAGAAGCACAAAGTTCACATAAGTATGAGGCAAATGGAACTTCAAACATCTGGAGTATGGAGGTCAGGCAGTGCTGCAGAAGCAGTTGGCCCTGCACACAGGAGGCGGCTGTCTGCTGGCATGTCAGTTGAGTGAACAGAAGAGGTGGGACATGTCTGCAGCTAGGAGCAAACCACCTGAAAAACAGCAGATTGAAGTTCTATTTCTGGCTTTACCAGACTGCATGTGCTACATATACTAAGCAAGCCTCTTCACTGCTTGGGCCAGCTTCTTGGAGCTGCCCACCTGAGCAGCTTTGAGACTAGCAAGAGTCTAGGTGGGCACAGGTATAGGCAATGCTGCCATAGCTGTCCACTCTGAGTGCAATGAAATATGGTGCCAAAGGCAGTCAAGACTTAGCTGTAAAATGACTGCCACCAGTGTTTTAAACTGCTAGTGAAAATACAGAAATGAAGCATGGATCACACTTCATGTGCTCTGGCAAACCATACTGCTGATTTAACTATGACCAAACTAAGGGTACCTACCCTTCAATAACAAGTGCACTGTGAATATTACTCTTTGCAAGCCCTCCAACAACCTCCATGACACATTTGCAGGGAGTACAATGGGAATTACTGCATTCCAGCTAACCTTTGTCTTTCAAACATAACTGCCAGTTCAATGCCCTCTTCAACAATATAATTAACAGGTTAAAAAAGCATCATTAATGCAGATCTCTGTGGGAAGACACGAAGGAGACATTATTTGCAATTATCTTCTATCTGCGGCTTTGCAGCATCAAAAGCTGGAAGCCAGAGAGAAAAGTGACTTCTATGGCGTTATTTTCCACATTAACACAAAATTCCTGATCATTCTAGAGTACACTCTCCAGTGTTTGCTGGAGACTCAGATGTGGCTGAACATCATCACTTCACAACCCCTGTAAGACAGAAGTACATGCCCAGCTGTGCATCAGGTCAAAACCACGGCAGATGGCAGATTAACGACTGCTACCCATCCACTTGTGTTTCATGCTGTACAAACACCTTTCTGAAGGACATAACTCTTTCGTGGTTTCCCTCTGTCCCACTCACCTTCCTTTCACTAAGACAGGAGGATTCTGATAAGGGAACTACCAAGGTACATCTACTTTTCTCTAGTGATCTGTAGATGTTCTACACAGAACTGAAGAGACATTTCAATGATTAACTAACATCAGTTGCATTACTAATCCAAGTTTCTTATTAATTATATTTGAACACAAGTCAGAATTCTTAAAGTCTACTGATTACAAACAGTCGTTAAAATAGAAGACACTTCAAGACAGAAGTGTTTCAAGTACACAATCCTACCAACTGGTTTTGACAGAACAACATTTGGGATATGCAGTCACAACACGTTATTCTTCAGTTTTAAAAAGCACAAAATGCATAATCAAAAGCATTTATCTGCCAAGTCAAAGTTACAACTGTACGTGTGAGTGTATTTCAGCACCTGCAATTAGATTTTAGTAATTTCAAGTATATTTTTGGCTGGGTATTCCTTTAGATATGCATGTATGAGTAGGCTCATCTTTAAATAGGATTTTAAAAATGCTTATGCAAGCTCCCATATGAGAGTTCTAGCATTTTTAGGTGGCTGAATGAGTCCCTCTTTTCCCTACTGGAAGCAATACACTTGTCTAGAATTAAACAAAACACACAGATCTAAATATATTCTTGACGGAAGGAAAGCACAAGCACAGAAAGGAAAAAATTAAACAGCTTCTTCAGTAGATTAGATTCGCTAAAGAACCACCATGGGAGCAGAACAAAATCGTAAGGGGAACAAAAACCATTTTGTGTGCCAAAAAAAGCAACTCTGTAGAAGGCAAACACATGTAATTGCAAAGAGCACTGCAGGTGGCTGAAAAGGAAACCACCTAAAAAAAGCCTATAAAAAATAAACTCAGCAGAACAAGTCTGAACCTTCTGAAAGTTTGTCTGAGGTAAAGAACCAGTAAAGATGTAATAACACCACGCTCAAATGCTCCTATGTCTGAACAAAAAATATACCAAAAGACTAACCCAAAGCCAAACCCCTCACACTTACCTGTAAACTGTCATTTCAAACTGGGAGGTGGGAACATAAATGCACCAAAAGAACAAGGCTAACACGGCCTTAGCTTTAGTTTATTACCTCTAATAGCAGAAATGTTTTACAATAACATGTTACATGGGAGGGATAACAGATTTATTGCATATCTCAAAATAATCACTAAGCTGAAGATCATCAGAAGTCCCACACAAAGCCTGTTCTGATTTCTCAGAAGCATTGACTTGAAAGTCTTCAGAATCAGTTTTCAGGTACACACTTTTCTTAAAGCAAAACACCACTAGTACAAGCCACACATATACACACAGATTCCTCTTCACCTTAATTCAGGGCTTATGAGGTATCCAAGAATGACAGTCCTGGGACAGATTGTTTCCCTAAGGCATAAAACAGGTTCAGTATACGTGGAAGTGAGGCTGAGTATTCCTTCGCCACCTAACAACACAGTTTTGATTACAAGTCATCTAAAGCACAACATTTCTACGCCTCTTTGATCACATCTCATTTGATGGCAGCGATATGAGCTATTGGGAAATCTGCTGGTTTTCAACTGGGCCAGCACTGCATCAGATGCAATTCATGAGTATTAAATAAGCTTGTACTATCTACACCACAAATCCTACTGACTTAGTATCACATAGCTTACCATACATGGAATTTCTTTTTCCCTTCTTGTATTGCTCAATATTTCAAAAGTTGGGGATTATATTTTATCCCGAGTAGAATTATTGAAGTTCTGGATATTTTTCAAGATTCTGTACAAAGCAAGCAAGTATCTACGGCAAACAACTCTCTTGCTGCACTATGACATCTTACTGCAATGAGGGGATACCCAGCACTGTCTAGCATCTCTTATCAGTAAAAAAAGAGGCAGGAAAAGCCCATAGCTACTACAGATCCAGATGAACATTTCCAATGCAGTTATTCCACTCAGTTAATACCCATAGTACTACCTTTAACATATCATTGCTGTGAAGAGCTCTTCTACTTTAATATCAAAACAATTAGGATCTAACAAGCTCCTCACTTTTGTTTTTGAAGGCAAATACAGAACCGCACAATTCACCTCCGACTCAGTTTCTCCTTTCTCTAAACCATTTTAGCAACTGTCACTTCTAAAGGTATATGAACATAGGACTAGCCCAGAAGCATCATTAACTTTACTCAAACTTGTTCTGTAATCCCACTATACACAGCATTGCATGTAGAAGCCTACCAAGATGTTCTAACAAAAAAGGAAAGCTAACAAAACACTCGCTCACATGTTTTCTAAGACTTACTATTTTGGACTAAGTCATACAGAAGTGTTGTAATTTGGGATGTATTAAATAAAAGCAGAAGACAAATAACAAGCAGGTATGGCATTTACTAGTTTAATATTGTGGGACGGAAAGGACAAGGCAGAGATGGGATTGCTAAGGCTGCCCTACTTCTCTCCATTGCCAACTTCCACACACAACTAAAACAGCAAGCTGCACATTGTTTCTGTAAATGGATTTCCTTTAGCTTCCTACTCCCAGCCACAACCAGTATGAAGTACCACAATTATATCTGCTGGGAACATCCACACAGCTTCAACATTCCTAGCAACACTTACCCCACACTGAACCACAGCTTCTTCAGACTAACTCTGAGCACTCTGGCAAGGACATTTGACCAAGAAGAAACCATGCCACCACTCAATCCTTCCTCTAAGACCACCTCAAAATTGCACATATACACACCCAGCAGTATGCTCTTGGCTGTCTTGTGCAAATGCACCTGAGCACAAATGCAGCAGCCTGATGGCAGTTTGAAAGGCAGCACAAGTCTTGAAAAGACATCTTGTGCATAAGCATGGAGGATGGCATCAGTATGTCACCCCTGGTGAATGCATTACCCCTCCAGCATTGCAGTACATTCATTAGTCAGACTGATCATGTGTTCAGAAACCAGACATTTCCACTGTGTGGTTATTACCATAGTTATCCAACTTGATTGCAAATGCTCAAGGAGAAGCAGAGCATCAGTCACTGGGAACAACACATGGAAAGAAGCCTGTATAAAAAAAGCAGTCAAGAGTCTAGTTTTCAGGAAACCTCTAAGGTAATTGAACCCAAAATCAAGTCAGGGTGGGGAAGACAGAACAAAGTACTCTCTGGTCCAAGAGAATGGCAGGAAAAAAGGGACTGGCCATCTCTTGTCACTTTAGGCAAAAGTGAGGCATCCACTACAAGTGGAGCATTTAAAGCTAACTGAGGAAGGTACACTGATGCTCTGAGAAAGGTGCTCCAAACACTGTGGTGGGCTTTAGGCCCCTAAACTGCACCACACCCTTTGAAGAGAAGGACAACCACCACCACTACAGACTCAAGCATGACTGGCCACTGACCTGCAAAGTACTAGACAGCTAAACACATGCTGAAAAGTTACTGAACTTCAGCACAAAACCATGGGTGGGAGCATGGCTGGGATCAATACACTTCATCAGGGAGAGTTGGTGAGGACTAAAGTATTTGCCTGAGATAAAGGGGTGCATGAAGATACAGTTTAATGGACTACAGAAATACAGCTGTGCAAACTTCTGCAGCCTGCCTCCTGCTTTGGTAAAGTCTGGCTTTCCTAAGGTCAATGTACTTCTTGGATGGAAGTTGTGTATATCCATTCAGCAAGACTGACAGTGTTTACTCCCAGAAGTATACAGCTAACGTAAACAACAACTCCACATTTGTTTTAATAACTATCATGATCAAGAAATCTAGGCAAATGGGCAGGATGGGAAAATACACAGGGAAAGTATCTTGATATTCAAATAGTATCTGCAGTCTGCTCACAGTCTGTTTTTCCAGGATGTTTGCTTAGGTCACATAATTGTTTGCAGGACCTTTGCTTTTTAAAAATGCATTTAGAAAGATTCACATTTATCTATTTCTACTGATTAGATATTTTTAAACACTATTGAACTAGGTGCCTGCAATGATCACCTATCAGTATTCTCTCAATCTTTCTTGAGGCAAACATTTTGCACTGTAAATAGTCTTTTAAAAGTTGTTCAAAGTTGTTGAAAGTCTTTTAAAAGTTGTTTAAAGACTTAAATGTGTCTAACACGTTTATTCCAAGTAATTTAGTTAGCTCCAGGAGAGAGCCTCTCTTAAAGAGTTTTTCTGCATTGATGAATTAACTCTTCATTCATCCCAGGAGCATACAGATTCAGAGGATGTTAATTTGAAAATAAGATATAAGTAACTAGGAACTGCCCCATCAACCTCCTTTTGCTCCCAGATCTGAGGATCTAGAAAAAGATCAAGCTGACTGGGATTGAAGCTTTATATTCTCTCTGCCAGCCAGGAGTAACACTGCACTGCAGGAAGAATGCTTAGAGCAGCAAAATGCCAAGTGTTTTGAACTTGAATTTCTCTCTGTGAGAGTTTAGGGAAACTATCCCGCACTTTCTGAAGTTTCAGTATTTGTTAGTGTGCCACAGCCTCTAATAAGAAAAGGGAAATACGATTTTAACCAAAGCACTATGAACACCCCTACAGATTTTTTTCCTCTGGTTTTAGCATCCAGATTCTGCCAGAGTAGCACCAAATACTGCTACTATTTCAAAGATACACTAAACTATAATATATGAAGGACAAGCACTTCTGTGGTCAACTGTTATGCTACTGTCTAACAAAGCCCTAGCAGACCCGTCTACAGGTGCCACAGAAGAACGCCATTCATATAGCAAAGAAGCAGATACAGATCAATGTAGGCTAGGACTAAAATAGTGACACATAAGCAGCAAGCAGACCATCCTCAGTGTACAGAGAGGAACAAGAACAATAAAGGATGGTCTAGCTCCAGTCAGCTTACAGGCTGTCAGTTCTGTTTATCAATAGGAGATTTACTGTGTAGGAGAAAACCAAATCCAAACAGTGGCACAAGCAAAGAGATCAGACAGTTAAAGTCTAAGTTGTTTCAGATACATTTCTGGTACGACTTACAGATTTCACATCCGAAATGCAGATGGTCCTCAGTTACTTCAGCATCTCATTCATCACCACAGCAGGCAAAAAAATGCTACTGAGCTGAAACACTAGAACATAATACTTCTACTGTCCATCCACTGTCAAATGTGGAGGCACACATACAGATCAACTGTGTATTTTCAAACCAAGCTTACTTTTTAAAGAACAACTATGTTTAAACAGCATATGAGTGTCTAATTAAGAGGATCTAATTAAGAGGAATAAACAATTTGCTAGTCCATAGGAGCTAGGATGGTACTAGCTTACACACAGTGCCTATCAGCTATTGGCAGAAGTACATATACTGCTCAAGAAACTTCAGTAACATCATTTAACTCTTGTTTAGGAGAAAAGCCTTATCCACAGTACAACTAATCTCTTTTCATCCTGAACCAGTTGGCCGGTGCTACATCTTTTCCAATACTTGACTTAACGCACGTAGGGAAATCCTATAAACGGACAAAGAAGGATCAGCTTTCCAAAGAGGGTATTTATCCCCTTTGCAGTCAGATAAAGGTTGATTGGTGGTTTGAAGGCATATTGTGCAACCTGATACAGTTTTGTTTTTAAATTATATTTTTGAACTGCATTCAAAAGAAAAAACTATCCCATAATCATTGAGTTCAACCAGACAGCACAATTTCTTAGGATCGAATCAAGCCTTTTGGTTATAATTCAGCACTTTCTAGTTCTTTTATGATGGACCAACTGGCCTTTCCTGAAGTAATGTGTTTTATTTCCATCATGACCCCTTCTTAACTCTAGAATCTCCATTCTACTTGTCTCTCTTTGTACAGAAGCTTGATAAGTTTTAATCTCACCCTTGTTGCTCCCGGTTTTGCCGCATACAGGAATTTGAGACAGCATGATGAGATCGCTTGACAAGATGTAGGTCTCTCTCTTGCAAGTA
The DNA here is from genome assembly GCA_028565055.1 of Phoeniculus purpureus. Taxonomy (NCBI): domain Eukaryota; kingdom Metazoa; phylum Chordata; class Aves; order Bucerotiformes; family Phoeniculidae; genus Phoeniculus; species Phoeniculus purpureus. The sequence continues at coordinate 9,138,996 of JAOXOE010000506.1, read as the reverse complement.
AGCAACAGAGAAGTCAGAGACTTAAGAAGCTATGCTTCAATCCCCATGTGATACCATGCTTAACTGTCCTGATGGATTCACTGTAACAACATGTAAAGGGAAAAAGCAAGCGCCTGTAGGCATGAACAGGTAAAGGTGCAAAACCAGTGCACATTTGTATTCTTAAACAGGTAGATTCAGGAAAAAGTGAGAATCTGCTGAATAGCTGTGAAAGAGGAAACAAAATACAAGATCTGCAATTCTGTGGTTGTGTATACTGCCCATAGATGCGATATTTATTAAATAACTTTGCCTAATATAACTACATGCTGGAAGTGGGAATGAAGGTTAGAAAGGAAAGTGACAGCTTTAGTTACCTAGTTTTTGGAAATTAAGGAGGTGGCAGACATACTTTCATGGTGATTACTGCTACATGCACAACCAGTGTTCCAAACAAGAATGACTGAAAAACTGAATCACAGCCTTCACTAGTTGTCACACACACTGTGCTAGGCTAAAACATGTTTTTGAGGAAAAATGTAAGTAATACACACAGTGCAGCATTAAACCAAACAAATTTACACTACAATGTCCTTTCCACTACAGCACACACAGCACAGGGAGTAGCATATATTGCAATTAGCAGATCTGGAAAGAATTATATTCATGGTAAACTATTTCTACTTAGATGTTTGGCCCCAGGTTATAGAAATCAATGCAACTTGACACATACTCTCATTAAAGTGAGTTTTTTCACTACGCACTCTGCAACCGCCCCAGTGACACAGAGGTCATGTCATCCCAGATGATGCTGGGGAAAGGGTACACACCAGGACACAGCAGCCACATGACAAGCATTCTGCAAGACTAACACAGTTGGACAAACTTCCATACTTCAAACACGCTTTTTCAAAGTTGCAACAAAACAATGGAAGTTGTCCCAGCTTTAGAAGAGCAGCCAGTAGGTCACTTATATACCTCCCATGAGCTAATAAGAGTTCACTGCATCTATACAACCTGTAAGAGTCCCTTTACATGACATGCACGACAGTCACCGATGGCTACCAAGAGGCTGCCAGTAAAAAGAGAAGAGTCTAACCAGCAGCTGTGTAGAGTGGCAGAATGTTACAGCTGATTTACAAAACACCCACGTGAATCGTTCCTTGGTTTTCCATCTGCACACATCAACATTAGCAAAGCACTTACATTCCCCCTAATAAAACTCACTGGCTGGCCAAGACTGGCCCAATCACAGGACAGATTCTCCCCTTATCCTCAACTGCACAAAAATGAGCGTTGTCAGGCACTTCTTGACGTTGGAAACTAATTTTTAATAGTAACAACAGCAATAGGAAGATACAGAGCTCAGTAGCTCCCTGCCTTCACGGCCATCAGGGGAAAGGGCTGTGGAGGTGACAGGGACTGATGCAAACAGAGGGCCTGGGGAAGGGGTGACAGCCAGATGAGTGTAGCAGAAGTCCCCATACCAAGATGTGACCTTGCCAGACCACCGGCCAGTGCCAAGGCAGAGGTGCAGGACAGGGCAGCAGCAGTCCCACATATGGGAGCCTAGGAGAGCAGAGTCCTGGGGTTGTGAAGGAACCACCAGGGTGTGCCAGGTCTCCAGAGTCAATGAGACAAGTGGATTTCATAGGAGAAACACACTATTGGTGCTCTGGTTTGTCAGTCATTCACCTCTGCAGCACTGGTGCAGTTCCTGAGGCAGTGGGGAGCAAAGTGCACACCGCGGCAAACCCAAAGGTGAATTGATCCTGGTTGTCTTAAGCCAGAACATCCATGGACTAACCTGCTCAGCTTCCACTTGTGGCTAAGTATTAAACATGACGCTGGCAATAAAGCAAAAGACTAACTTGCAAAGATTGTTGTGTGTGGTTCGAAATTTTGGTAGTGTTTGTGGTTAAGCTTGAAAACTGCAAGCTTAATTTATGCATTTCTGCAAACAGGAGGTTTGCACCAGCAGAAGAGGTTTGGAGTTTTGGTTTCAGGTTTCCTGCTTCTCCTTTTTCAATGCCATCTTCTTCACTTGGGGTCTGTTTTGTAAAAGACATACATGTCACTGAGCAGCCATCCTGCCCTAGAAACATAGTTAACAGAGCCTTAGAGAGACTGGAACCTCAAAGAGCAGCAGAAGAAAGATTGTCAGATTTCCATGGTTTGCTGAAATTGTTCGTGGCTGTAGGAATCAGCATTTTGGAAATGGAGGACTGGCATGGAAGCCCACGGAACAGAGCATTGGACTTCGAAAATGCCCACTGACACTGAGGGACATGTGCATGGACTTTATGGGTACCATGTCTCCCCGTGAACAGGATTGGCTGAACAGTCAATCTTTTGAGGGACCTCGAAAGATAATCTAGTCCAATCCCCCCCGACACGCCAGGATGACCTAGATCAAGTCACACAGGAACATATCCAGGTGGGTTTTAAACATCTCCAGAGAAGGAGACTCCACACCATTCGCTGGTTCTGATTTTCTTTCCAGTTAACAGTAATTTCATCCAGCCCATACATTCATGTCAGAGAAGATAGTTTTAAGCATCTTCCCTTTAAAAGGGCAACTTCAGGGTAAGAGTACTAGGACAGCTGTCCTGTGGAAGCACAGTCATCACTAAGATGATCTGTAGAAGTCTCTTGCTCCCATCCATAAGTGTACTGAAAGGCTTTACATAATTGCCTGCTCCTAGACATGACCACCACAATTCATACGTAGATGATTTGTCACATTTTCTACCCCTTTGTAATTTGTGGCTTTTGATCATTCATTTGAACTATGTTGTGATCATATACCACAACCCAGGAATGCACCATCATATTAATTCAAAGGACACACACCCCCCAAAGAGAAAGCTCATTCCCAGAAACTCAAAGTGCACCAGTGTACAAGCTTTTTTTTTGTTTTATGCTTCTCCTAGCATCAGAGGTCTGCAGACCTAACAGCTCTTGTACTCTTCTTGCCTGGCATCAACCACCACTTACTGTATTCTCAACTTGCTACTACTTCAGAGCTCACCTCTTCAAGCCCCAGAACATCTTCAGCCAAGCTTCTCTAAAACCTAATCCATATCAGTCCTTACTGGTTGCTCACTCGATGGAAAAGGCCTCAGTATTTGCAGAGGGGGTGGTGTGTATATGTGATTCAACACAGGCTACAGTCATTAAGCTTCAGAAGTCCTAGGAAAAGAGTTGACATCTGTGCATGTCATTATTGCCCCCAACTTTAGCTGGCTTTCCGCTTGCACACAGTTTTGAATTATACATGCAATGATTCAGACATGGTGACAGGCAAGATTCCCCCAAACTAAATTCAAAGAGGTTTTTTACTTCTAAATGCTTTTAACTCTTAATGGCAAAAGATTACTTTTTTCTGAGTTATGCTTACAAAACAGTATTTTCAGTATGTTCTGAAATTGTCTATTTCATATTAAGCGAGAGCTTTGGACAAAGAAAAATCTTAACACTGAATGTTTAAGGGGGGTGTGATGTTTCCTGCTCCAAACAATCACTTCTTAAAAAGGGGTCTGTTGCTTGCTTCATGCTTCAAGAGGCATGGATTTAAATACTGAGTTATGTAAAAACTGCTCAGGAAGAAAAAAGGAATAGTTGCTACACCTAGTACCGCAGCTGCCCTGACATACAGACACGCACACTGATCTGTTTGATTTTTCAGTTTTGACACAGTAAACAAAGATGTCTCTGTCAACCCCTCCTTCCTCTAACAAGTGTCTGTCCTATCTTCAATCTTGGTGTTTGTGGAAGTGAAGCAGAAAAACAGTTTAAAGATAAACATGTTTAAGCCAGTGCTTGTTTCCAAGCAAGTCACAGAATTGTCTAGGCTGGAAGAGACCATCAAGATCAAGAAGTCCAATCACTAACCTTGCGATACCAAACCTACCAACAAGCCACATCCCTAAACTAAACCTCTTTCAAACACATCCAGGGATAGCAATTCAACCACCTCCCTGGGCAGCCTGTTCCAATACCTGATGAATCTTTCAGTGAAGGATTTTCTAATGTCTAACCTGGTACAAGTTTGGGTCATTTCCTCTTGTGCTATCAATTGTTATTTGTGAGAAGAAATCAACTCACATTGCTCTCTAGAACTTCCTTCCACAAAGTTGTAAGTCTCCTTCAGACTAGACAGCCTCAGTTCCCTCAGCTGCTCCTCAAAAGGTTTGTCCTCCAAACCCTTCATCAGCCTTGTTACCCTTCTTTGGACTCACTCTAGCACCTCAGTGTCAAGAAATAGTAGTCAAACGAGCAGAAAAAACATAGGGCCAAATTTTTAGAGGCAGTTTTCCTTTCTCACATATTCCTGCTACAAAGAGCTGAAAATCCTTCTCTAGTAAATGCCATTGACTTATCAGAATGAAGGAATAGGAAACTTTTCACTTTTTGAAGAATTAACTCATCAGCTCAGAGACCTACACAAGAGCAGCACAAGTGAACAACATGAGTTTCAACTGCAAATTAGAATTTCATTAAGTGCACACAGAAAATACACATAATGAAGCACAAACAACATTCAGAGCACAGTGTTTTGTTTAATTCATCACGGTACATGAAAAAATCCTGGGCTTATTTAGTTGCAGAACATCTTTAATATTCAGCATATGATGTTTCTTAACTCTTCATTCCTTCCCCACCTCACTGTCTAAGATGCTTGCTGCTGTCTCACTGCAAACTGACCCTCGGCTTCTCCTTCCCACTTTCACTGTCCAGTCCACACATCCACTCATCTTCCCTGGAACTGCTACAAATGAAAAGAACTAACCGTTCTAAACAGTTTACAATTCATATGCAATAAACAGCAAAACAGCTGGTTACTGCCATCCAGTCTTTAAGAAAAAAGTATTTTGGGTTGCTGCAACTGAAGGCAATCCATGCCACAGAAGAACTGCTGCTCTGCTACTACCCAGCTTCTGTGAGCCCCGTGTGGTTTCTAGCTATAAAGCCCTTCTATCATTTTTTGTACCAAAAGGAACTCAAATTTTCCTCAAAAGGAAAACTGAGACACCACATCAAATTAGGGCAGTATTCAGGCTGGCTCTGCTTTCAGATTTTAGAAGAAAACTAGCTCAGGTAGGAAACTGCAGGTAGGAAGTAAGTATGGACATCATTCTGAAGGCAAATAAAAACAGACTAAGAGGAACTAACAGAAACATGCAATGGAACTGCAATGAGACTGCAACAGGAAAAAGCCTGTAGTAGAGAGTTCAGTTATAAACAGAATCAGAGAATAAATGGCTAGGAAAAACCTTTGAGTCAAACCATTAATGCAGCACTGCCCAATCCACCATAAGCCACATCCCTAAGTTCTGTACCTATACATCTTTTAAATACCTCCAGGGATGGAGACTCTACCACTTACCTGGGCAGACTGTTCCAGTACTTGACAACCTTCTCTGTACAGAAATATTTTCTAGTGTCCAATCTAAACCTCCTCTGCCACAACTTGGGGCCATTTCTTCTTGTCCTATCCACTTGCAACTTGGGAGAAGATACCTACTTCACTACAACATCCTTTCAAATAATTAGAGAGTGAGAAGGTTTTCCCTCAGTCTCCTTTTCTCCAGGCTAAACAACTACAGTCCCCTCCCTCAGGTGCTCCACACATAAATTGTGCTATAGACCCCTCACCAGCTTCATTGTCTTTCTTTGGACACTCTCCCACATGAAAATGTACTCCTTGTGTGGAGCTCAAAGCTGAGCACCCTAGTCAAGGTATAGCCTAACCAGTTCTGTGTACTACAAGACAATAATTTCCTCAGTCCTGCCGTTTCTGATATGGGCCAGGATGCCGTGGGCTGCCACCCTGCCCACCTGAGTACACTACTGCCTCATTCAGTTGTCTGTTCCCAGATAGTTTTCTCCCAGACAGCTTTCCAGACACTCTTGCCCAAGCCTGCAGTGTTGTATGGGCTTGTTGTGACCCAGATGCTGAATCCAGCAGCTTGCCTTGTTGAACCAATGATCCAGACTCTTCAGATAATTCTGTAAAGCCCCTGTACTTTTAAGCAGATCAACACACCAACCTAAATGGGTGGCATCGGCAAACCTACTGAGGTTACATTTAGCCCACTCATCCAGATGATTCATCAAGATACTAAACAGAACTGGCCCCAATACTGAGCCTTGGGAAACCCTACTTGTGACTGGCCACTAACTGAATTTAACAGTTTTTCTACTTGGCAAATGCACAAGCCTTGAACAAGCTGTTTCTTCAAGATAATGCTGTGGGAAACAGTTTCAAAGGCTTTAGCAGAGCCCAGTTAGACAACATCCATAACCTTTTTCCTTGTCTACTAAGCAAGTCGTCTTGTCATAGACGATCAGGTTGCTCAAGCAGGACACACCTTTCATAAAGCCATGCTGATTGGGCTTGACCACCTAACTGTCTTGTATATGCAGTGTGATGGCACTAATCTGCTCTACAACCTTCCCTAGCCCAGAGGTCAGATTGACAAGCTTGTAGTTCCTTGGATCCCAATTCCAGCCCTTCTAATAGGAGAAACTTCTCTAGAAGAGTGATCCTCTGCTTTGTTGTATCACAGCAGCTTCAAAAGGTCAAACCAGCATCAAAGGTTTAAGTCAAAGAGCTGAGCTGTATGTGCACAACTCTATAATGGATGTAGTAAATAACTATGTGGTAGTTCACTCCAGAGCCACACATTACAACTGAAAGACAACTATGAAAAATATGAGTGCAGCTGGGTGAGCTTTTGCACTGGATACTACGTGAAAGACATTCCTGGAGCTATTCACCATCTCCATGGGCTCAGAGCAGCACTCCCTCACTACAGTGTAGGATTACACATGTGAAACATCCACTTGCTCTCAGTAAGAACCCAGAAGTTTAATTACTTTTCTTCCTATAAAGCAGGGAAACTTTCCCTATGTAAAATTGAGCCCCCAGTAACAGGAACATCACATCACTATCTGATTTTGATGAGTGCTTTTTCTGATGAAACAGGTCACCACCTAGGGAAAATATAAAGCATCTACCAATCAAGATTAGCTATCCAGCCATTAAGCCTAGAGTCATTCTGAAAAACATGCTCAAAAAAACTGAAACAGAGAAGGCCTGTACTTTCTCTACAGAAAGGTATTTTATCCTGAAAACTAGCAAATTGTATCCTGCTTCACAGATACTTGCTTTATATCGCTAACCCCAGAACTGAGCAACTGACTGACAATGCTTCAAATCTGTGTTTCTAGGTAATACTTCCTCCATGCAAAGGAATTCACGTTCATCTTCATGCTGTAGTGGCATGAAAATATTTACAACTGATACAAGCATGAGGAAAAGCACTCTAGAGACCTCAGAGAATTTAGAAATAGCCTATCATAGCAACTGCACAGCAGATTTAAGATATGCAGTTGAAGCATTTGAGCAGAAGCACTTCAAAGCAAACAGCTGAGCTGGTATGCGTGCATTCTCTGTATCCAGTTTAATTCTATAACATTAGTCTGCAGAGGTTAATTTTTAAGCAAGGATTAGATTCAGGAAAGACCAACCAGGACAGAAACTGCAAGCAAGTGACCTTGCTAAACACTCCTCAAAAGCTCTACAAAGCAGTGATTGTTCAAAGTCTTTAGCAAACAGTTCATGTATCAGGTGACTCAACAGCTTTCAGAATAGTGCCTTCAATTCAAGTTGCCAACAGTACAGAGGGTTAACACCTTTTGTGCTAGTATCAAACATTTGGTCTTTCTCCAATTACTCATCAGTGGGCCAATGAGAATTTAATAGTCATTTCACACACACTGCAGTTCTGAAACACGGAGGAAAAGATGCTCAGAATAAAGGGGCAACCAATGCTTCCAAAAGCTTTTAAGTTCAATTCTTTATCCAGCCATTTCTTCAGAGGTAGTCATAACAACAGCATAAATTGTGGAATATTGTCAGAACAAGAAACTTCTCTACAGCAATTGCACTTCCTCCTACTTTCCTCTTTCACTGGCAGATACATTCAAAAGTACTGTACAGTCAGCCCTGCGACCGATCAGGTACAAGCAGGCAGGCAGAACAATTCTGTCCCCTCACCAGCAATAGGCTAGGGTGAAGCATCAGCCAAGGAAACACAGGCTGCCACTGGCAGGGACTGTTCTGTCCCATCACCTACTTCCACATCATCTCTGCATCAACTCTAGCAGTACTGCAGTCACAGTGTAAGTCAGGTCAGCTGACTCATCCAACTGACTTGGCTTGCAATTAGTCTGGCTTGAGCCATTTGTGGCAGCATATAAAACAGTTGATGAAATTACAGCCTGCATGAGCATGAAAACAAATGAGATCACTGCATATGTTGGAGCATTAAAGTACCACCATTCATATGGTACTCCTATATTCTCCCAAAAGTGTCTCCTTCTCTTTACCTCTTCCTCAACTGCAGCTTCAGATTTTGGAATCCTAATAGTTAACCCCTGCTTTAAACCAAACAGAATCCCAATGCTTCTTGATAAAGGAACTGTTTTGTTTCAATCATGACTTCCACTACAAAGTGATTTTCATCAGTGTTACAAGAATTTTCTATCATGTCACTCAGGTAATTCAAAAAACTCAACATAAACCATACAGCTCAATAACACAAGAGACAAGATAACATCTCCTCCAGTGCTGTCAGCCCTCTCAAAAAAGATTACCTGAGAGATATGGTTGATGGAGGACTCCATCCTCCGTAGTTGGGATGCTTGGATATCCAGCAGCTGCAATACATTGTTGGCCAGTGCATTGATCTGATAAGCAACACTGGCTAGAGATTGAGTTGTGTAGGCTTTGGTTTCTTCTAATGCTTTCCTTTTGTCTGGAGCCTGTAAAGCAAAAGAACAAGAGGTTTGCTTAAGGCCAGGAAAAGGCAGGGGTGGGACAGGAAAATACAGGAACAAAAACCACAACTTATATTTAGAAGAATCTGCAATCAAGATCTGACTGCATGGTCGAAGTACTTGATCTGCATGTAGATTTTAAAGTGCCTCAAGAGTCAAAAATAATGAATTTGAAAAATATTGAACTGTAACAATGCTATAGAAGAAACAATTCTGTAGAAAACCCAACATTATGATAGTTTTCTGGAATAGTGTTTCTAAAGCCTGTTCTATTCCTTCATGCCTCTAAAAAGCTGCCAGTTCCCCAGGAACACTGAAACAGTTTGCCATCTCTTATGAGGTCATACAGCCCACACCAATTCAAGACAGTAAAGTATTTTCTTCTAGTTGTGTCTCCTACTGCACATGCCATCTATAAAGCCAACCCTCCAGCTACACTGGCTGCTACTCTCACAGACCAGGAGAAGGTTGAGTAGAACATCAGGATGGAATGCACCAAGGGCTCTTGCATGCAGAGGTAAATTCTGAAAATATCCCTTTTCACACAAAAGCTTAAACTTTCTCAGCTGTCAAGGAAAGTATCATTGAATTACACATATTTGGAAGTGACAGAAAGGACCACAGGTTCCCTCCATGGGCAAAAACGCAAGGAAAGAATCACTTTCCCACTGAAAACATCTTGCTAAGGCAAAGTCCTCAAACTGTCCTGAGACACTACTCCTTAGTCAGGAGAAAGGTTACCTTCCAACAGCCAAAACTGCTTAAGTAACTTGAATCACACAGCCCAGTTATGCCGATTCTGACTGGCCGAACAGGAGATACCACCACCACCTCCTTCTGGAAAAAATGCCCCCACCCCACTCTGAAATGCTTCCTGTATCTCAGCTTGGCCAGTGCCAGTGTATTGTATCTTGCCATGTATTATATCTGTTACTCAACTTACAAGCCCAGCTATCTAGAATTGTCTTTTCTTCCCTTTATAAGAAAAGGGCCCTGCATAAGGGAACATTTGCAGTACACGATGACTCAGTGCTAGCACAGTTTCTTCATTTTGTTAGAATAGTCAGTTGATCTCAGCAATTAAAAGGGAAGGTTCAAATTAGTAGTCTTCTCCAACTAGATTTCTATTTTATTTGTCGATCTCTTTGATGAACACTCTACCCACACTGTATGCAATGGCTACAAAACGAAGTACAAGGTCAGGAAACAAATCCCATTCATTCAACTAAGCTCTGTGTTTTCCAGTTTCCAGGCACTCATTCTTAAATCCTGGCTTCTTTCTGCACCTCTGTATTTTAGTCTCATATATGCAAGACGTGACTTTAAAACACTGTCCCAACAAGCTGGAGCCTAAAGAGAAACACTGGTAGTTTCTATTTCAACTTTTACCACTCTGTACAATGGTGAAAATGCACGTAGCAGCTTCAGTCGGTACAGAAAACAGGTTTACTGAACACAGTCAATAAGGCAGCTGTCAACAAGATTCTAACTTCCTATGAACTCCAGTAGAGATCTGTAGCCTTTCAAATCAATGTTAGGCTAAACAATGGGTTACAAAGCCACAACACTCACTTGGTGCTGTCAAATGAGACAAATTAGTGTGTAAAAAGTTTCTTTAATAATCTGTTGATCAAACACCTTGTCCCCATTTGCCTAAGCACCTATTGCTTTAGTTACTTGTTCAAATGGCAAGTTTGGCAGCAGGATTAGATTAAGGTAGTTGTGATGTGGAACATATTTCGTGTCCCAGCAGAATTAGCTTAGAAACATTTTCAAGCTTTACAGATAATTCAGGCTATTGCAGTGTGCAGTTCAACACCTTAATTGTGTACTTCTAATCAACTACAAACTTGTATCACAAAGCTTCCCTAAAAGGTTTACATTCACCAAAGTCAAAACCGATCCTGCACCCAAGCATTTGCACAGTAAGAAGAACAAAGGAGCTTATTTGCTGATTTCAGTTACACATCACAGTCAAGTGATGAGAAACCTCTTAATCACTCAGTGACTGTTCTTTACTTGTCACAGTCAATTTTTATTTCCCCGAGGGTTAGGGTTAGGGTTAGGGTTAGGGTTAGGGTTAGGGTTAGGGTTAGGGTT
>JAOXOE010000506.1:9115512-9127970 GCA_028565055.1 Phoeniculus purpureus | reverse complement strand
CCCCCCACCACCCCACCCAACTAGGTGTGCAGACTACAGTAAAGTCCAATGACACAGGTGGGGTAACAGCATCAGGAGCCTCGGGTATTATGGTCAGCCAGTGACTTTCCTTATTTAAAATATAGTGACTTCTCTGGGGTGTTTCTTCTTCATAATGTTTGCTATGAAAGAAATCAGTGTAACTATGTCGTGGATTCAGGCAGATAACCTTCACTTCCATAACAGCACAATTCTCCATAAACAACTGCTTGGTTAGCGTCTTGAAATATTTATTAATGACTTTCAGAAAGGGCAAATGCATGAAAATGCAGACTCAGGAAGAGCTGTCTGCTGTGTGTGAGGAATTCTGCTGGGTAGACGTCTTCCTCTGCCAGGCAGACCCTCGTAACCTCATTTTCAAGAGTAGCTATTGAAGAGTCTGAAGGAAAAGTCAGCGTGTGTGCTGCGGCAGTGAAGGGTAAACGCATGCTGGGCTGCATCATTTCCAGTGTAGGCGGCACCTCAAGGCTGGTTTCCATCGTACAAGAACGTTCACGTTGTGGAGTGAATTTGGTGAAGGGCCACCGTGACAGCTGGGGGAGCAAATGATGGATCCAGTGATGGAGCAAATGACAAGAGCGTGTCATTCTCACAGCAACAGGCTGACTGGTGGAACTGGGCTGCCTGCATCCCAGTGAGTGCCCAGATGGGGGCAACAATCCACAAGAGCAATCTGAGAAACTGGCTCCTGCCTGACCTCCCTGGCAGACAAGACCCAGCCGTGTTGCAGGTTTCTGATGTGCTCGTGGTCAGAGAGCTGCCTGCTTGAGGTGTGCTAGGCCTGTCAGTCTCCTGAATGTTTGAACTTTGTCTCCAGAAGATGTTTATAACCCGGGTAGGAACTACAAAGGTCTTCTCTTGGAAAGATGCAAGAATTCATTTTGCATTGATGAATTTCTTGCATGTTTTGCATCTGGTAACTCACGCTTCTGTGCTTCATAAAGGCATTTACACTGCTTGATTCTTTAGCTAGGTGATGTCTGCATCCTCAGACAACCACCCACCATCAGGAATAGCTCTGCCCTGACCTCTCCAATCAAACGAGAAAGCTCCTCTCTTTATATGGCTCTTCCCCTCCCCATTTACAAGCTTCTGTCCATTGCCATTAACCTGGATTTTGTGACTATTTTAATTCTTCCAAGGAAGTGAGGAGGTAGGTACACTTGTGATTGAAACAGGGTAGATGCTGACTCTCTGCCTTGCTGATACTATTTGGCCAACGTTACAGAAGCAGCCACAAGGCATGGTACAGCAGTAGGTGTTAGCTTTTGGAGGCAACTTTAAGAGGCATCAAAAGGAAGATAAAAGGACAGAATGTTCTAGTTAGATAGTCCCTCGTAACGCTTGTTTAAGTGTCTCATAGTTGTAGTTCACTCTGTTTTAATGGCCTTCAGTTTTGTGTGCTGAGGCATTTTCCTGCTATACTTTCCTCTTTTTCTAAATGAAACTGGGAAATGTGAGATGCTGTTAATGCCTCAGTCATCAGATTTCTCTGGGTTTCAACTGTTGTCCAGAGATGCTGGTTATGACTGGGAAGTGTTCTGATGCTGAGGTATGAAATGCACTGATGCATGAAATAGTCACTAATCTTGTGCGAGTTGCATCACATCTATTAGGAAGGATATAATGTTCTGATTTCCATCTTCACCTTCAAGCTACTACTCTTCTTGCTTTTAGTTTGGTTGGATTTGGGGTGTTAGGGTTTTTCAATGATGCTACTTGACAAATTTATATTCTATATGCTTTTGTCATGTGGTTTTCCAGGCAGGGGTCTTAAGTGGGGCTTCACTCCTGCCATTAGTCACAGCAGGTTTGGAATGCTTGCAGTAAACAAGGCTGGGGGTTTGCCCCCTGTTCCTAAATGATCTATTGAAGGCTTTTGAGTATTTAAATATAATCAGTCTCCTCTTGCAATGGGTATAATTGATAGATAAAGGCAAAAGCATTAACTGCCTTTACTGTGAGACAAGACGTTAATTTTCACATCTTAGCTTGTGTCCTGTATTTTAGCTTTGCGCGGTTTATTCAGGAAAACTTTTGTCTCTCGAGTAGTTGGTTCCTTTGCATTCAATTAAAACATTAAGTTTATCTATTTAGTGACACTTTTGTCTCGTTCAGGGTACCTTCTCCATTCACTAATTATCTCTCGATAACTTTGTCTGCAAACTAATTGACTCGTCTTCCTGAGCAATCTAGTTAGTTAACATCACCCTTAAAAATAAGTTTATCTTGATGGTGCATCCTGTGCTGGGTGCAGTGCATCTAGTTTTGTGGATCTTTTATGAGGCTTGTAATGTCCATTTATCTGTTGTCTGACCTCCAGTTATCCCCTGGCTGATTTATATGTGTAATAAATCTAATTTCCCAGTCACTGGACTGTAAACGACTACCAGCCTGCATGTGCAATACATCCACATTTCTTCTCCTTGCATTATAATTTCTAAGTCAGATAAATATTTAATAAAGCTAATCTGTTTCCAGATTGAATATATTTTTAATACCACACTGCTTTGCTAGTAAGCTTGGCTGGTTTTGTGTACCCATGAATAGAGAAAAGCAAGAATGTGCTACTGCATCAGCTTTTCTCCCTTTCCCAGATCCCTGCTGTCTGTGCTGCTGTGTCACACCTACAGTGGGGACCAAAAGCGTGTGCTAACCAAAGCTTTCGATTTACCTGAGGTTTGTTTTCTTTTCAGGTTTCAATTCTGGGCTGCCCTGATCCCAAAGTTCACGAGATCGCATACCAGTATGGAAAAAACGTTGGCATAGCTTTTCAGGTAGTGCTTCTGTTGAACTAAAGTGACTCTTTTCCAGACTGCCTTAGAACCTTTCTATAAGTCTTCTCTTAATTAGGGTTATCCCATATTTAGTTCTTGCTAAAAAAATAAATTCTAACAGACTCTGTATCTCTCTTTCCAGCTAATAGATGATGTGCTGGACTTTACATCCTGTGCTGACCATCTGGGGAAACCAACAGCAGCAGATCTCAAGCTTGGATTAGCCACAGGTCCCGTTTTGTTTGCTTGTCAACAGGTAAGGCAACAGAAGTCTACCTGCCCCAAACAAAAAGGTGTGCACTGCTCTTCACAGCACACACAGAGGTTGAGCTCAGACACATCAGGTGTAAGGCATAAGCGATGAACGCAGACTGGGCACGAGGGAAAAGTCAGTGTATTCAAGATCCGCTGGATTTAGTGTACACACACATGTTGTTTGAGACTGAGAAACACTTTCCTACACGAGTCCTCCTACCACAGGTCCTTGTTCCAGAGCAGCACTTGTCTCTTGCTGCCCTGGTTCAAGTGCTTCTCGCTGGCAAAGGGCAGGTATAGAGTTTTTGTATGTTTTCTGAAGGTTAAGTCACTTCTTGCTTATGTTCTTTCCTGAGACATGTTCTCCCCAGGCCTGACTATGTGTGTAGGCTTCTTCCCCAAGATCTGGGCTTTGTATCCATCCTGAGACCATGACCCAAAATCTCTGCCTAGCTTTTAGATGGGCACCTTCATTTACTGGGTTTCATGTCTTCATCTCTTTGAGTCTTGCCCAGTTATGAACATGAGAAGTAAGTTTTCCCTTCTGAAGGTAAATGTAATAGTAGTTTGAGTAACTGGAGGATCATGCATTAAATAAGCTTAAAATTCATCAGGGTGTTCAATGGCTTACAAATGATTTAGGGGAATAGAAAGGAAACAGAAATGCCAGCAGCACATAAAGCAATTTTTGAATGAGTGCTAATCCATAGAAGGGGAACAAGCTGATTTAAGGCACCTTACTTGAGCTTCTGGTTCACTAGAGGAAAGAGATTTGGGACTTACAAAGCAGTCCTCCTACCAGACCTCACAGTGTGGTGCTAAAACAGGCACAGCTAGTTCCAGTAGAGCTCTAGGCTGTGACCTCTCCTTGGAATTGCTCAGAGCTTGACATAGGAGAAGTTTTAAATAATTCTGAAAAAAATTACAGCTTTGACTTCTGCCTCTTACGTAAAGAACCTGGGAGGGGGGAGGTGGAACACATGAATGTCTGGTTCCGCTTGCTTTGTGCATCTATCTCAGAAAAAACAGTAAAACAAGGAGTATAAGCCACTTCAGAATGGAGATGCGTGCTGAGAACAACCTCCTCTGTGGCCTCAGATTCATCTGGGGATTCACAAACATTCCTGAATCATTATTTCAGAATCTGTGGATAAGCAGCAGGATGCTGTTAGTCATCAGCAACTCCAAGTGTCTGAAGAACCGTGTCCTGCACTTTCTGTACTCAGGTACAGAAAGAGGACGCGGTTGTGTGTTAAAAGCTGCTTCTAGCGAGAATTAATGACGTGACATTGATTGTCCTGGGGGTATTGAACATTCCAGGTGTTTTAATTAAAACTATTATTCGTTTGGGTTGGCTGTCTCTGACTTTCAGCTTCAGCTATCATTTAATTAGCTTTGTAACATAAATTAGTTCATAATAGGGAAATACAAGAAAGAGGATCTGTCAGCTCTATTTTAGCATTTCACTTGTTCTTTTTAGGTCACTTTTAAACACTTTTCCGCTTTTATGTCTTTGCAACGTCTTAAACATCTTTTTGAGTCAAAAGTTATCTTTCAATGCAAAACTACAGACGTCTATCAAAGTGTTCTGTATTAACTGGAACTGGACTTTTTTGATGAGTGTTTCCTGCTGCTTTTAGAAAACTGGAAGAACAGTTTAAACACCAATATATAAAACACCAATGCTAAGGAAATTGTGGCACTTCAACAGACAAACTGTTTGTGCTGCTACTAAAAGATGTCCTGTTTATTTGTATCAGAGATTAAAAGTCTCCTGTGCTAGGACTTGAAGATCGTCCAGCATGTAACTGTTAAGTTATAGACTGTCTTTTCTCTTGAAATTAAAGGGTTTGCAGGACAGCAGCAGTATTAATATACCTTTAATATACCTTTATCTAGTATCCTCATGCTTGTCTTCCTGGCAAACAGACTTCTAACTCCTAAGGTGCTTTTGGTCTTCAGTGAGAGCCACCTTCTCTTCTCGTCCTCTCCCTTCCATCTGAAACACATGTTGTGCATTAGGACATCAAGGAGAAGCCTTTATACAAAATGTTTAACTTGAGCAAAGACCTATTTATTCAGTATTTAATGCCCACTCGATTAAAAAAAATCCACTTACACTTTTTAAGGAAAAACACTAGTATTTGCTAAGGGTAAAGCCACTCCAAAGGTAGTGCAGCTGAAGAAATGAGGGGTTATGTTTACTATTAAGCATTCCTGTGACATGCTTGTGTACTGCCTTTTAAATCTGCAGCGCTGCTAATAACAGCTTTGCATTACAGGTTGGGAGATTTTTATATCCTTTGGTGCTTCAGTATAAAAAATCATAAATATGAATAATGTGAAAATGGGTTCTACGAACATTGCAATTAAGTTGTCATTACATGGGAAGAAAGGTAGGATCTGGAGAAAACCAAGTATGAGTCACCAATAAACTTCTAAACGTATCTTCTAAGAAGACTACCTGTGAGCAATAGGGAAATGTCACAACAGTGAAGGATGCGACGTGTTTGTTCCTTAACAAAGTTAAGATCTAGTGTTTCAGGACCAAAGGTTGTGGGCAAGGAAAGCTGATCACTGTCTGCAACTGTGCAGCAATAAACCAGTTTTTCTTTGGCTGAAACCTTTTCAGACAAGATGAAAACACACCTCTTTCCTTTAAAAATAATTCTTCTGCTGAGTTGTGGCCTTTGTTTAAGTACCACATTTTTCTGGAGTGTCAACAGTGACAGGGGGAGGAGGATTGCTCTGGTTTCTTCTGGTTTCTTTTTGACCTTAGTGCAGCAGGCAGCTACATAGAAAATGCCACAGCAGCAGTACAAAACCCTCTCCCCCTTGTGCTTAGTTTCCAGAAATGAATGCTATGATCATGAGACGATTCAGTAAGCCAGGAGATGTTGAACGTGCTCGGAAATACGTGTTGCAGGTAGGACCAATACCAGATCTTTATTTCATTCCTGAAATGCTGTCCCTGTTGAAGTCAGACTGAAATTCTTTCCCTCTGAAGTAAAACAGCAGTGTGTACTCTTGAGCTGTCTTACTGGCATGGTATTTGAGCAGAAATGCCACGTACTGAAGAGCTTTTTGTTCTTTCTTCTCTCCAGTAGCATACAATCCACATAATAACAGTAGAAAGCTCATGCATGAACTCTGTTCCATCAGCTGAAGAGTAGCTGTATCCAACAACTGGTGTTAGCAGCACGTAATTACCAGGCAGTCTTGTAGCCACAGTACATACCTCTTCATCAGTTAATTGACTTGGTTCTGTGAAGCCTAATTGTCTGTACAAAACTTAGACCTTCTTTTTTGAGGACAGAGATGTAAAAAGAAAAAACTTGCTATTTAAGGCAGGGGGATTGTAAACCATTAGTTTCTTATCTTGATGAATAGCATGTGGTTAGTACCAACATCGTTGTGTATGTATGCTTAAGTACAGCATGGGTGAGGCTTTATGCTTTGGGGAAGAGATGTAGGATTCAATGTAGAATCAATCCCCTTTAATTACATTCTGAAAGGGTAAGAAGAGTTCGAGGTATTAACTGACTTTAAAACTCCCCCCTGTACCTGCATGAAGGAGTACAGAGGCTGACCAGTTCTCCTTTGACTTGTCTTCTTACATAAGAGTGACGGTGTACAGCAAACAACCTACCTCGCCCAGCGCTACTGCCATGAAGCTACAAGAGAGATCAGTAAACTGCGGCCATCCCCTGAAAGAGAAGCCCTCATCCACCTGACAGAAATGGTACTCATGCGAGACAAGTGAGAGAACTCCTTCCACTCGTTCTGGCAGCTACTTAACCAGACTGTGCCTAAATTTACTTCAGAAATTATTTGCTTCCAACACAGGCTACCAAAAATTATTTTTTTAAAAAACATTTTTGGGGGGGAAGTTCTACCTTTTTTTTTTTTAAACCAGAAGCTTAAACTGTTTTATTGTGGGGGGCTACAGAATTCAGAGCAAATCAGACTGTGCTGTACAACTGTTTTAGTGGGGGCTGTTAATTGTGGGGGTTGGGGAAGATGTTTACATGTCGATGCACTAAGGCCACAATGCGAATAAATGTAAATCAGTGGATGAGAACTGAGGTGGTTCTGAATGTCACTTGTTCACACTAATTAGATAGAGCACACGCATTACTGTCTGGTAATCTTGTGTCAAGAGAGATGGTTTGGATGCTTACCTGGCTGTTGACCTTGAGCACCTGGAGTTTATAATAAACCAGTTTTCACGCATACAAAGGCTGTAATGTAGACTGTGAGTCGTTAGATGTATTAGTGAAGCTTTCCAATTCAGAATGAAACACAAGGGTGCTGTTGGATGCTAACAGTTAACAAGGTACAGAATTTGAGATTGCTACAGTTAGAGAAACTAAACCTTTCATTTTCTTAATTGCATTGCAACCCAGTCATTCAACAGCCAGTCAAAGCTTCAATTCCATCACCACCTATTCCTCCTTTATAGGGTGTAATCAGTGCCCTCTTAGAAGTCTGCTTTTAAGTCCCAGACACATTCCTCTTGCAGTAACTATCTAGAACTACCACATTCCTTTTCAGGATACTTAAGCCATGCAGGTTGTAGAGGAGGGAAGTGCATCACTAGGTGATAGGCAGTCTAAGTGGTCCTGCTCTGGCAGGGGGATTGGACTGGATGATCTTTTGAGGTCCCTTCCAATCCCTGATGTGCTGTGATCACCTCAAGCTGTCTCTGCCTTAACACTATGGCTGTGTTCCTGCTGGGTCTTTTCCCTCTTTGTCATACCTAGCGGAGGGCCTGCTGCTTCCGCTCAACTTAGCAGCCACCAAACCAGGTAATTTCCACCAAGAAAGTCAGTTACAGGTGGCATCCAACTTACTGCATCTAGAGAACTAGATTCATATGAGAATTCTTGCTGAAATTAGTTTGTGAAGAAAATAACTTTTATGAGTGGCTGTAAGTGTGGCACTTAGGTTTCAGATCCAATTTATTTGCCCTCTGTCAGTGATGAAGTCACATTTACAAACATTTGCTTTGCAGCACACTGCCTGGGATAACACTGCTGGGATTGTGCTACGTTAGCATTCCAAGCTTCTTTGCCAAGGCAACCAACAAATTAATGGACAAAGACCTTTGGTTCACTTATATATTTATGAATGGAAAAAGTCATAATGTAAATTTACTCATTAAAAAAACTCGGGTACAAATTACACATACATAAGACCACCCATTTTTGATTCACATGGACACCTTAGACCCAAACAACTCATTGTAATAGACTTCAGTGAGAATACTCCAGGTAAAGATTACAACAATTGGAAGCATCTTGGATTTTTAAAAAAGTATATTTCAATACATAAGTTCGTATGCATGCTTTAAACAAATAGAGTTCAAGAATGAGCAAAGAGTCTAAACAAAAAGGAAGATGACCAGCACTAACATTAAACTTCTTATCCAGATTTTAATGTGTTAGTCTAACGCGGTGTTAGTTACCATGCTGTACTGAAAAAATGTAATGGCACAATCTGATCATGGTTCATTAAATATTACACCCTACTTCCCCAGAATATTTAGGCTGGTCATAAAATTAACAATGCATAAGTAAATAAGTAATAACCAGTTATAGACAGCTGCTTGTTTTACAAATTGCCATCAGGTATTACATACTGTCTCCAGAGTCTCCGAGAGGTGGACATTCAATCATACCATCAGAGCAGTATGGCCTGAAGAAACGGGCACACTTTTTTTTGAAGTATATTAAGAGAATTCTGTTAGTTGTAGTTACCCCCTGTAAATAATCATGGTATGACTGAATACAAGACCCAACTTGGAAAAGCAAAGGCTTTTAATCAGCATAGTGCATGATTGATTCAACGTAATTCCCAGGAAACAAGCCAGTTACTCGATTGCAAACTCCTTCATACCAGCCGTCATCATTCTTCTTTATCACGTAAATGATTGCACCCTCCATAAACGACAGCTCATCATCTTTGTCCTTTGTATAGTCATATATAGCAACAACTGTGGATGGAACAGGGACACGTTTAACGTTTTATTAATAACACCAGTGTTAACACTGACTGAACTAGAGCTACCTTCTGCAAGACTAGTTTGCTATCCTCTGTTATCCATACAATTTCACCTGCTTTCCCTGTTGAACGTTAAGTCCAGAAGATGCACTTAGCTTGCAACATCAGCCACCAGTGAGAAGTGGGTGGTGACTACACAGAACCACTGTCAGAGGTACAGCTGACTGCAACACAGTAAAGCAGAGCACATGGGCGCTTAAATGTCTAACTGAAATAGCTGGCTCCGGGGGTGCGGCAGTCATTTCTGATCGGATTACCTCAAGAGCATCGAGATGCCTCTATAGGGATCTTGAGCAGAGAAAGCCTAGAACAAACTTTTGTTTTAAATCATTCTGTAGAAGTGATCCAAGAGAACAGATTCTGCACTACGGCCTCCACAAGTATCCAGCGAGCTCCTAAGTACAGCTGCTTACAGCGCTACACAGAAGTTGATCATCTTTGCTACAGAGCTGCGTCGTAGTAAGCTTTGGCATTCAGAGCTGCAGCGAGTGCAAGTATGGAAGTAACTGCTGTGAATTCCCACCTGCTGTTTCCTAGAGTATCAGCTGTTTTTCAGTACCTGCTTGGTGAATACGTTACTCTTACCAGCCCCACAACTCGCCGTGTGCAATTAGCAAAGCGGAGGTCTCCCTCAGGGTAGGAAATTTAGTTCCAGTATCCTTGCTGGCAAGAAACTGCCACTAAGAATACACAAAGTTTGGACGTTGCAGCCTTAACCTGCAGAATACTTGACGTGGATTTATGCAATTTGTCAGTTTTACTAATTCCAATAACCTACTGTTTCAGGGTCTCAGAA
Source organism: Phoeniculus purpureus (assembly GCA_028565055.1). Lineage (NCBI taxonomy): Eukaryota > Metazoa > Chordata > Aves > Bucerotiformes > Phoeniculidae > Phoeniculus > Phoeniculus purpureus. Next base: position 9,118,040 of record JAOXOE010000506.1, on the reverse strand, counting down.
ATCTGATCTCTTAATGCCTAACAGATAACGACGCAGTGCATCAGCTGTTTCCATTCCATCGGCATGCCCTGTGCACAGCCACATAGAAGTAAAGGTGAAACACGGCAGTCCTGCCACAGCAGGTATGACAGGTACCCTGCCCCACTTCATACACACTACAGTATCAGCCAGACCAAGACAAAACTCACAGCATTGCTGTTGTCAGAACACAGCCAACTCTACAGGGAGGAAACTGGCATCTCAATTATTCATGGGAAGAAACATTAACTATATGAGTTAATGCCTAAACCCAGTTTATATAGCCTGCTACTAATCTAGAGTCACTGCTAAGTCTCCAAGGAAGCCTCAATGACATTTTACAGTTGAAAGTCTCCTGATCCACACTAGCTATCTAGTTTGACAGGATAAATAGAGCTCAGACTTTCTGGCCTTTTTGCAGTGCTATTTCTAGATGAATGTCCTGAGGTAGCTACACACACGATGCAGCAGCAGCAGCAGCTCAGCAAAGATGAAAGCCATCTGATTTACATTTGCTTCTCATAACAAAGGATTTTTTTCATCCATTCTAGAATGCTTGAAGGTATTTTACAATCCTTTCTGAGACGGATTATATTTTATCACATTAGGTGTAGCCACAGACAAACTGAAAGATCGTTTGAGTTCTGATGTAGCAGGCACCATGATTGTTTCCATCAGACCCGCTAAGTCCTTCATTCCCTTCACATACCATTAATCCTCTGATACTGCAGTAACAGCTGCAATGTTTCTTACCTTTCTCTATATAGTTTTTAGGTGCCCAAGCAGGATCTCCATCTGCATAGGGATCGCTGTACTGCACAACGGCAGCCTCCTCATCCTCATAATCCACAGGGGGTGGGGGTGGAGGAGGAGGAGAGTCATCAAATATCGGCATCTCATCGGGAGGCGGTGGAGGAGGAGGAGTCGGGCTATCAGCAACTAAAAACGTTTGGAGATTATTTTTTTCTTAAATCAAAACAGCACGGAGATGCAAACAAACCTGAGGCTGTTCACTGTAAACAAAAGGGATGGGGGGGACAACACAACACAGCATGCACTATCCATGCACCGATTAGGAACATAGGCTTTGAATTAACAGCTAATCGTACAACTACATTTGTTATTAGTGGTCAGAACTATGTGTAAATGCTACTAGAGTCAAAGCACATGCTGCAGGGCAGAAGCTGAACACCAGCAGAGAGGAAAGCTTCCTGCTCCGACGTCCATGCGCTGAGGGGCTAGCTGCAGTGGTTAGCTATGGGAGGACTCCGAGTGGCACCCTCTGAGCCAGCCAGCAACAGGCCTCTGGACTGGACCAGCTGCTCGATTAATTTTTAACAAATCCTTTGTCTAACAATCTCTTTCATTTATTTCTGAACACTGCTTCCTTGGATTCCTCCTCTCTCCGAGCTAGCATTATGAAGACAAAAGGACCTGGCGTGGATCATAAAAAAGGGAAGACACTACTGTTTAAGATTTAACCAGGTAAGAGAAAGCCAAGAATTCTTCTGCAGAGAATCCTTCTGCAGAAGAAGAGCGTTATACAGATCCTCATCTCACAGGCTAGCCTGAGTGCGTGCACACACCTAAGGGTCGATTAATAAATGGAAAACTACACCAGACAGCTGCTGCTTGTGGGAAGAAAGTGCTCAAAGAATTAAGTGCATAATCCAAAACCTTCAATCCCTGCCCTGAGATCCTCCAACTGGCACAAGTACAAGTTGTTTCCAGAAAAGGAAAGAGAAAGGCATTACGGTACAAATCACTCCTAAAAGTCAGTTAATCAAGTTGGTTTTTAGGCAAGTATAGAGTCTTTCACCTGGGCAAGAACAATCCCAGGTACCAGTGTAGGCTGGGGACTGACGTGTTAGGGAGCAGCGTAGGAGTTGGTGGAGAGGATGACCACAAGTCAGCAATGTGCCCTTGTGGCCAAGAAGGCCAATGGCATCCTGGGGTAGATCAGAAGGAGAGTGTTCAGCATATCAAGAGGTTCTCCTCCCCCTTTGCCCTGGTGAGGCTGCATCTGGAATACTGCATCCAGTTCCGGGCCCCTCAGTTCAAGAAGGACACAGAACTGCTGGAGAGAGTCCAGCACAGAGCCACAAAGATGAGGAAGGCAGTGGAACACCTCCCTGCTGAGGAAAGGCTGAGGGAGCTGGGTCACTAGAGCTTGGAGAAAAGGAGACTGAGGGGTGACCTCAGTAATGTTGATACGTATGTGAAGGGTGGGTGTCAGGAGGATGGAGCCAGGCTCTGGTCAGTGTCATCTAATGATAGGACAAGGGGCACTGGGTGTAAGCTGGAACATAGGAGCTTCCACATCATTATGAGATGTAACTTCTTCATGTTGAGGGTGACAGAGCACTGGAAAGGGCTGCCCAGAGGGTTTGTGGAGTCTCCTTCTCTGGAGACATTTAAAACCTGCCTGGACATGTTCCTATGTGACTTGATCCTGCTCTGGCGGGGGGGGGGGTCGGACTAAATGAACTTTTGAGGTCTCTTCCAATCGC
>JAOXOE010000506.1:9100909-9115412 GCA_028565055.1 Phoeniculus purpureus | reverse complement strand
ATGTCGGGCGTCGCGACCCTCACGGCCCGCTACGTCGCGGCGGTCGCCGGCACGGGCGCGCGCATCGTCGACACCCGCAAGACGACGCCCGGCCTGCGCAGCCTCGAGCGCCAGGCCGTGCGGGACGGCGGCGGGCGCCTGGAGGTCACCGGCAATGAATGGGGCGGCGCGGGGGGAACCGAGCGGGGCACAAGGGGCAGGCGGGTGCGGCTGCTCCGCCGTTCGCAGGCCGAGGGCGGGGGCCACGGGCCGGGTGCGGTGCGCCAGGCCCTGCCCAGGGAGCGGGGGGATTGCAGCGGCAGCAGCGCTCTCGGTGTGAGGTTAAATTCCGGCCTAAGGGACGGGGGAACAACCTCTCAGAGGCTCTGCTGGGTTAACGCTTGCTCTTGGTGATCGGAAAGGTCTCTTCCGAACAAAGGGAGTCTGTGATTCTCGTCTAAGTGGCAGCAGAAACAGCCATTCTCGTCAGTGTGAGGTTTCGCAGGTCTGCGTTGTGCTGCCATCAGCTGTGACCCAGACAGGACGGAAAGAAACTTCATGAGGTTCAGGACGGGCAGGTGTGAAGTGCTGCTTCTAGGGAAGAACAGCCCGTTCTGGGACCTGACCTGCTCAAGAGCAGCCCTGAAGAAATGGACCTGCGGGTGCTGCTGGTCCACAGGCTAACCATGAGCCAGAAGAGTGTCTCCCACTACCTGTGGGAGATTCTCTTCCCCCTCTACTCTGTCCTGGTTAGTCTGTATCTGGAGTACTGTGTCCAGTGCTGGACTCCCCAGTGCAAGAGATGCAGGAAGATGGTGGGAAGAGTCCGGCACAGAGCCAATAGGATGATCAGTGGGCTGGAGCATCTTCCTTATGAGGAAAGGCTGAGAGAGCTGGATCTGTTTAGCCTGGAGAGGAAGAGAGATGCAGTTAACACAGTAAAGTGTGTCAGGAAGATGTGACCAGGTTCTCCTTGGTGGTGCCCAGCGATTGTTAGGGCCATGAGCACAAACTGGAGCACAGCAGGTTAGGTGTAAATATAGGGAAAAACTTTGTCATGGTGAGGGTAACAGAGCACTGGAACGGGTTGTGGAGTCTCCTGTGGAGATACTCAAAATCTACCTGGACGTGTCCCTGTGCAGTCTTTCTGGGATCCTCCTCTGGCAGTGGGGTTGGACTAGATGACCTCCAAAGATCCCTTCCAACCCCTGCCATTTTGTGATTCTGCCGGGAGCAAGTCTCAGGCTAGTAAAAACAAACTTGTGAAAGCCTTAGCTGTAGGGCTTGTGCACTGAAGTTAGAAAGCAGTGACCTGCAGATATATGGTAAATTAGGGTTCCTTTCCTTCCCTTGTTTCCTTGTCTGGCCTTTCAGTCCTGTACACAGGGTGGGTGGAAGAGTGCTCTAGAGCCATTGTGGTGCTTTGGTCTCTATCCCTGTGTGCAAGGAGAGAGCTCAAGAGAGCATATAAAGAGACACTGAGGAATAGGAGCAAGTTGGTGGAAGTCTCCTCCTGTTCTAGATCAACTTAAGTGATTCCATGTGGGGTTTTGATGAGTATGTGGATTGCAGTGATTTCAGGCAGGTCCACTTGGCTGGGTCTCTGAGTGAGTGTGAGCTCCAGGGTAGGGCTGGGTCGTTCCTGGCGTGCCAGGAGCGGAACAAAATACAGGTTTCCTTTCTTAGCCTGTCAGTGCTGGAATCGTGTACGTGGGCCTTCCCCCCAAGCTGGTCTTCATCTGCAAGGAGAGGTCATTGGAGGGTTGCAGAGGTTAGGTTCTTGACATCTAGCAATGAAGGTGTGCAGATATAAATTGCCATAAGAAGCAAGCTGAATTAAAATTGGACACAATATTCTGTTAATGCTGTAATGTATGGAAATAGCTCTTGTCTTTTCCTCTGTGCCTTTACTGGTGCAGTCTGTATTTACCTGCAAGACAGAGAAGGTTTGAAAATTGCACCTTCCACAAGTGCAAATCCAACCTTTTGTTAGAGCAGTTGTGTGAGGTTCATGGACAGTGCTTTCTGAACTGGTTCTGCAAGGGGAGAAAGTCCAGGTGTTCTGAGGAAGTCAGTGTGAGTCAGAAGCTAATGTACATGTTGGCAATTAGTCTTGCATGATGTGGAAGGAGATTGTGAGACGCCCTTTGCTGCTGGGTTGTTAAAATGGAGATCTAGTGCAGTACCAATAATCAGACAATTGGTTCTTTTGTAATAAAATGTTTTCTGTCAATTTAAAAATCTGTTAAATTAACCTTGGTTTTTCTTTATGCAGACATGTCACTTTACCCAAAGAAGTTCAACTTTGTCATTTCCAAAAATATGTAGTCTATTTTGGCGGTAAGTTGGAGGCTCGTGTTGTTGTGTCATGAGTAAAGATGTAGTTATTGGGTAGACTGGGTAGTTATACCTGTGAGCTGTAAAGTTTAAAAGCAGGGTTATTCGTCCTAGTACATTGCTAGATAATACTGTGCAGACTGCTGCTCTGGTGCTGAGTTTGTTTCTGAGTCCTCCATCCTGAAGAACAACGAACAATGCCGGAATGCCCCAAGAGAACCCATATGGTTCACCCTGAAAAAGGAAACATGTTGAGAGGCATAAACTTCCAACTCTGGGGAACATGAAAAAAAAAAACCAGACCTTAGCCTAATGCATCTGAATACATCCAGGTGGAGGTTGCACCCTTTACTGAAGAACTTTCATAGCGTCATCATACTATCTGAAAGGATTGATTTAATTTATAATTTATAGTGTAGCTGGGTGTGCAGAGATGAATTTTCAAATCCAAGTCAGGAGTATTTTTCCAGGAGTAAACAGGAGAGATGAAGGCTTCATCTCCAAGTATGTGCTATACTATCAGCAGTGCATTCAAAAGGAATACTTTGAGAACAGGGTAGTTCTATGTGTCTCAGACAACTTGTGTAGTATGTTAAGGGTAGGGGTGGTTTGGCAGATGTTGCACTTGCCAGCTCCAGTTTACTTTCCTCAGTGAGTAGCTGTGCTGTCCTTGCACCTTACTTTAAAGAGTATTTTTCTCAAATGTTGTTTGAGGGTGGGAGGAGGAGGAGAAGGAAAAGCTATGAAATCTGGGGAACAAGAGAAAGTTTGCTTTTAGTGACCTTACTGTCTTGAAAAATGCTGTCACCAGGTTTCATCATACAAGTACATCCCGCTTGTGCAGCTGCAGTAAGACAGTTAGTGATGAAAAATATCAAGACCCTTTTCAACTTGGTGGGAAAGACTTGAAGAATCTCTATGAAGATATCAGAAAGGTAATGGATTTTGGTGACTGTTCTGGGGTGTTGTGGTGATTCTGAGTCCATTAGCAACCATGGCTTTGGAGGATAATTTAACAACAGCTGCCTGAAACTTGAGCTGAAGGCTAAGAGAGCAGGTCTACATATCTTATAGAACAAGAATGCATTTGTTTTGCTCTTGATTTACACTGCTGGAATATTTATGTTTGAGATTACTCATGCTAATTTTAAAAACAACTTAAGTTTGCACTGGGTGGAGTGAATACAGCCCACAACCTTACACACGCATCCTGTTTTGTGTACACTAAACAGATTTGCTTTGCGGCTGTTGTGCTAATGAGTTCTTTTGCATTCTGCAGGAATTGCTTGTATCTACAGCAGAACTTAAGGAAATGTGTGATTATTACTTTGATGGGAAAGGAAAAGCCTTTCGACCAATGATTGTGGTGCTAATGGCAAGGGCCTGCAACATTCACCATAATAATTCTAGGTGAGTTGATCAGTTCTGGATATGTGGACATATATCAGACTTGAAATGTACCATTCCTCTGTTTCTGAATAATATGTCTAGTGACTTCGTGAAAATAAAATAAAACCTTCAGTAAAACCTGCACTTAAGTTCCAATGTGAAGATGTATTTTTATAGTTAGCAGTGCAGAGTGAGCTATTTGGTTTGTTACAGATTTATTACGTGCTTCCACGTGTAAAGTAGTGGCCTATGCTGCAGTTGTAATTGGTGATGGAAGAGCGATGCGTGGATAGATAAATAGTGTTGTCAGACTGATACTCTTAAGGCTTTTAGTCAATTTTAGCTTCCTACATACATGCTTTATTGGAATCTCCTTGAAACTATGTGAACTTAATTAAAAGTATTTTTCATTGCAACCAAGAACTCCTCTAGCTGTTAAACTGTTGTCACAGGTAAGAACTTTGATGTAGGAAAAGACTTCCATAGCTTTTTTCTAAATATGCAGAAAAGCCATTAAGCAGATGGTATCATTATATTCAAAGCTGTGATACATTCAAAACAGTGGTTTTCCCCCCTCTAGGACCAATCTACACTATAATGTAAGATTCTAAACTTAGAACTGGTGCAATACTCATATTCTTCAAGTTACTTGTGTTTTGAAACCAGTTATGACAGAGCAGAAGATAACGCTCGTCCTGCGCTTTGTGTCAGTTCTCACTCTGGCTGATTGCAAACGCTTCTCTTGACACCGTCCCATCAGTTGTTTTGTGTGCAGTTTGAGGAAGGATGTTGGCTGGAGTGTTCTCTGCCTTCCAGCTATGCTTCCAGGCTTCCCTGGTACAGTATTTCCAGTATGAAATCTTGGTCCCTTGCTGAAAGTATTTCTAGAATAATTTATCAGTCTTGTGGAAGCTGCAAGACATTCCTTATCATTTTTTCCTTACCAGTGGGTTAATGCCGAGTTGGACTTTGATTTCTACCTCAGAGCATGGCATATATTTTTCTGCTTGATATGGCACTTCACCCAGTGTACCCTCTCCTTTGTGAATATAATTTCAAAGGAGAAAGCCAAACCTAGTTGTCAGCGTTCAGTTCTGTGTGTGCCAATCCTCTTGTTTTAGGAAAATGTCCAGGATCACTGAACTTCAGCCCGATTCTGTTCTCCATTCAATACTGATTATTGTCTCAGAGGCAGCAGAGGAGCAGTACTGGTTGTGAAACTCCTGAAGGGTGTCCTTTGCACAGCACTGATTTGCTTTATACGTTCATAGGTGATCTTGAAGTGAAAAATAGGAGTGTCATGATGGCACTTTCAGGTGACAGAATCATTCTTCATGAGTAGCCATCCATGGTAGAATGAAAGGCAGCACAATACAATTTCTGCTTGAGCTTGGAGGTTCATGAGTATCCCTTTAGGGCGTAAGCCCGGGGCTGTTGCAGCCACCTTCTCAATGAAAAACCTTAAAGTAGTCTTAGCATTCATCAGCAGTAGTATATCTAGTTCAGCTACAGGAATGCTGGTGCCCTTGTGGATCATGCTTTGTGAAATCATCAGCATGTCTGATCCTTGTATTCGAACAAAAGGTAAGTCCAGGGATGGACTGCAGAGATAATTAGGGAGAATGAAGGACTTGTGGCCTACAAATTCATCAGGAACAGGGATGAAAGAGCTACTTAAGGCAAGGGACAAAGTTGCTGAGAGGACAGAAACTTATTAACAACTGGGGCAGCAAATTTTTTGAGCCTCCTTCTAGTTAGAATAATGGGGAAAATAGTTTTATCTCATTATGAAAAAAATTACCTAATGTACAAGCAATACCAAGGAGGCTGGAATTGGTGTCATATGCTGTAAGGGATGAGCAGTGAATCAAAGATTAGTAACAGCTGTAGAAAGGACTGGATTTGTCTTTGTGCGCTCAAAGCACATTTGCTGTCTTTTGAAATACGTACCTACTTGTTGGCGTGTTCTTGTCCGTGTGTTATGGTGTCTTGAAACCATCAGGGCCAGTTCTGAGACCAGCCCTACACCAGAGAGAAAGCACGATCTCAGAGTACAAGTGCTGCATATGCCTTGAGGCAGGTGTTTGCTTTGTGGTAGCCAGCTGATGTTCAAAAACATCCCAATTAATCTGAACGTGTAAGGACAGACTAAGTGACTGTTGTTGTCACGTTGGTTTGGGATTGAAGTTCAGAGTAGGTAGAACATTAATGTTTCATCAGGTGAAGGTGATGAAATCCCGTGGTATTTATCTTCCTTTTCTTTGCCTCGTGTTATGACTTTTCTCTAGACTATCACTATGTGTGTGCAAACCTTCATGTGCCACGCTGTGGTTCATGCATGATGACCAATGTCTTTTGAGTGTTTGATAGGCCACGTCAGAAGAATATACTGTCATATCTTGGATATCCACTTAATGTGAGTTGGTGTGTGGGGGGTTTTTTTCTCTTGCTTTTGAGCTTCTTGAAGCAGGTGGTGTTACACCTGCTCTGTGCATACATATACTTCCAGTTCACACTCTTGAAATGAAAGCACATACTACTTTCATTATTGTTGCTTCTTCAAGTAGCATTGCTTTCAGGTCATAACTTGTTCTTCCAACTTTCGTACTGTTTGTGAGGAAAATTGTCTGTATAGAGTGGGAAGAACTGTGTATTTGTAACTCTGCTACTCTGCTGTAGACCTGATAAGGGGAAAAAAAACCCCAAGAAAAACTTGCTTTCCATTCTGATTCTCCCAACATTTTTTAAAGGATGTTTTTCTTCTCTCAGCTTGTCATTTCCCTTAAAGAATTTCATCATTCTTTTCATTGCTTAATATGGATTCTTCTCCTAGACTGTCCACAACATCTGTGCACTTGCAGAGCGAGCCAATATCCTGTGCTCTTCATCCCTAGCATTTTTCAGTTTTGGAGTGTGTTTTGCCTCTGTTCCCAACTCTAAGTGTTCTTTTGTCTGTTCTTTCGTTTGGTTTTGGTTGTGTTTGGGTTTGGTTTCTTTTGTGCAATGCTAGTAGAAAAAGTAATACCCTTCTTTGCTTGGCTGTTAACTCTGTAACCTTAAAGGTCCTGATCCTATGGGGCAGGGCACAGAGACTTTCATCTCCACAGAGCACCACCAAAATAGCTGAGACCGTTCAAATGAATGGTAGGGAATGCCCAGGTAGTTATGCTTAGAGCTTAGGTGATATGATTGGTTTTGTTTAGATTTGAGGAAGGCTGGGTGTTTAGAATGCCCTCAGCAGGTGAGCTGACCGTCTACAGTGAGGTCATTTTATAATACTCACAGTAAGCACAATGGAGGCTGTATAAAGAATCTGAACTACAATCCAAGTGTTACAAAGTCCAGGCCTGACTCCTTACCTAAGGACCTTGGGCAATGCCTTTTTGCTTAATGATAGCCACTTAGCTTTGTGTGAGACCACGAGATGCCCTAAAGAGTTAAGCTGGGGTAGTGCAAACCCTCAGTATCACACATCCTCTGGCATCTCTTCACACACCTGTGTGCAGAACTTCACAGAATTATCACTTGTACTGAATGTACGTAATACTTCTATTTAGGGTGTATTCTCCAGAGGTGTTGGCAAACAGGAGGTTTTAGTTCTGTTTCTGCAACCAGTGTGACAGCGATGAACAAATAAGAAAGGCCAAAGAGGTATAGAGACAACTCAGTAAAGAAAACAGTGAGCACAGAAAATTTAGGGGGGAAAAGGGAAATAAACCCATCAGAATAGTGTAAGAAATTACCTGGCTGAACTTGATTAATGTTTCCTGCCAGCAAAATCAGCCTTTTTGACTCCTCCAAACCGTGGTTGTCCAGTGCCTGTATGCTGGTTTGCAGCTGTTCTGTAATGTGCTGCTGTGTTGACACCTCCAGCCTGCCCTGTCACTGGCTGTGATTCTGAAGTGTTTGTTTCTTTCAGCCACAGGGACTTAACAGCAAAAAGATACCTGGAGGAGAGTGGTCGTAACACAGACACTTTGCAAATTCCATTGCACATTTCTGGTCTCCAAGCAGGCACACGCATTGCAGAGCGCTGCACTGTGGAGTGTAAATACTGGTTTGTGTTGGTTTGAGTGTGGGGTTCCCCTTTTGTTTTGAAGAGGGATGTTTGGGTGTCTTATTTGACCTGTAAGATCAGCCGTGGCCTTGCTCAGGGCACATGAAACAAATTCAGTAATAGAAATTACCTCGGGGTCCTCTAGGTCTATAGAAGAGCAGAATCAAGCAGGTCCTACTGAAAAATAGAACACAATCAAGGACTTAATGTAATGCTCGTTCAAAAGCTAAACTTAGTTATTTAAAAGTTCTAGTGTGACTACGTATCACCCTGAGCTACCTTTACTTTGAGAATGACCTAAAAATGGCATCTTTCCATCTGCTAGACTTGTGGGGACCCAGTTACTTCTTGACTTGAGTTACTGCTACTTCCTGCTTTTGTTTTGCAGGCAGAGCAGAAGGAAAAATGGCAGGGAATGAGAAGGATCCTATTTCTGGTGTGTTTTCCCCAAAATAGGCATGTTCTGAATCAGAACTACTCTGACCAGAAGCTACTGCAAATTTCTTGCCCGCAATAGTGAGAACCTTGCTTGAGACCTTGCAGAAATAGTAGTTTAAAATAATCACATTTGATGCAACATTCTGGGAACCAGATGCTCGAGCCATGAGCATTCCTCTGCCATTTTTAGGCATTGTCAGAGATGAAATGCACTATCGTGCAGAACCTGCTTTTGAAATGTCTGCCCTTGTGCTGTCTTCATACTACTGAAAGACTTCTGTGTGTTGGCAAGTGTTGCCATTTACTGCTACTTCCCAGCAGGAAGTCCAGTCTGCTCATGTAATAAATGAAAAAGGGAGTTCCCCAAAAGGAGACCAGTGCATGAAAGAGACTGGAGACTTTTACAGTTTTGTGAAGGTAAGTTCTCCTACTTGGTAATCATAGTTTCTTTTGGAAAACTACTTACACTGAACTAGCATTTGACTAAATTACTAGTCCACAGTCAAACTTACCTTCAAACAACCGTGGAGGTTTCCAGCTCCCCTTTTGTGTTGTCTAAAGCCACGTTTTCACAGCCCGTGAGCCTCGTATCCTGCTATTATTCGGGATGTAGAACTCCCACTGACAGCAGTGCAGAGCTGTACATAGAGGTGGGTGTCAGAACACAGTGTTATGTCAGCAGACTGCAAGATGTTCTTTCATTTTGTGATTAATCGCTAGATTTTCATAGACATGGGCAATGCCAGAAGATTTTAGATGCAGCTGAGCTGAAATTGTTATCTTCTGTTTCTCTCAGCTCTTTCTCTGTTTTACTGGAGAGCAGTGTGTTTTGCTCTGTTATCTGTGTAGTATCAGCAAGGCATCTGTACATCAGAAGTTAAGTTTTTCTTTCTTGCATTGCTTTGGTTATTGGTCTGGGATTGTGGTTTTGTTTTTCTTTTGTCAGGTTTGGTTTTGTTCTTTTAATGTCCATGTTGGCTTGCTAGGGCTGTAATGCAAGGCTGACTGGGATAGCCATTTCTGGGTCGTTGCATGTAACCAGGGAGGAAAACAGGTAGGAAAAAAAAGACATACTAGAACAAGGTGGTGGCAACTGAATACTGGGGTAGACAGTCCTTTGTGTGAGCTAGGCTGGCTCTTCTCTATTACTTCTGCTAGCCTTGTTCAGTAGAAAACTGAATCTGCGTTATAGCTTAAAAAATAAATAGGTGTGAACTACTGAGTTGAATCGCTGGTGTTGGATCTTCCAAGAGGCTGAATTGCAGTAAGAGTTAGGTAGTGGTTGCAGTGTAATTCCAGTGAATTCCTCAGGCTTCTAAAAAACCTCTGAGGTCTTAAGGTAATAGATCACACAGAGGGTAAGACCCATGAGTGATGTCTGTCACATGTAGGATACTGGTTTCTGTGCCTGCTCATCAATCCAGCTTGCTGGTTGGGAGAGTGAGCCAGCTTTGAAGAGTTTGTGATGCTGCATCTCACAGGCAGAGCAGCACACAGATAAGGAGAACTTAAAACTCACCTACCTGGCATTCATTTACCTGCCATTTCCAGATTTGTGTCTCCTTGGATCCAAGCATCCGTGGTACTGTGCTATTTCTTGCAGTCTGGATTTAGAGGGATTAGAGTCAGTAACTCAGGAGTTTTGCAGCACTCTGAATGCAGCAAGGCAGAAACGGGCCTAATAAGGATGGAAACGCCTCGTTGCACTTACTGTACTAACGTGACCTTACTTTCTCTTGTCTTCCTAATTACAGGATTGAAAGATGAGATTCAACCCATGGAAAAACTGCAACAGCTGTTTTAAGAGAAACATTTTTGTTTGGTTTTAGTAGAGATCTCTTTTAGTGCATCACAGCACATATAATTGATTTAATTGTTTCACAATTCTTTCTAGGGAGGTGCAAGCAAGCCAGCGCTCTGTGGCCATAATTGCTGAGATGATCCACACGGCTAGCCTAGTTCATGATGATGTTATTGACGATGCAAATTCTCGCAGAGGGAAAAAGACAGTCAGTCGTATCTGGGGAGAGAGGAAGGTGAGTTTGCTGTTACATGCAAGATCACAGAGTCACAGAACACTAGGGATTGGAAGGGACCTCAAAAGATCATCCAGTCCAATACCCCTGCCACAGCAGGATCACCTAGATCAAGTCGCACAGGAACACACTCAGAAGGGTTTTAAATGTCTCCAGTGAAGGAGACTCCACAACCCCCTTGGGCAGCCTGTTCCAGTGCTCTGTCACCCTCACTGTGAAGAAGGTCCTTCTCATATTGATGTGGAACCTCCTGTCTTCCATCTTACACCCATTGCTCCTTGTCCTGTCATTAGATGACACTGAGAAGAGCCTGGCTCCATTCTTCTGACCCTTCACATATTTAGAAACATTAAGGAGGTCACTCCTCAGTCTCCTTTTTTCCAAGCTCAAGAGACATAGCACCCTCAGCCTTTCCTCATAAGGGAGGTGTTCTACTCCATCATCTTTGTGGCTATGTGCTGAACTCTCTCCAGCAGTTCTGTGTCCTTGAACTGAGGAGCCAAGAACTGGACACAGTATTCCAGATGTGGTCTCACCACGGCAGAGTAGAGGGGGAGGAGAACCTCTCTCAATCTGCTAACTACCCTCATTCTGATCCACCCCAGGATGCCCATTTGCCTTAGAGTTTCAGCAAAGCACAAATCCTTAGTGTGTTTGTCACATTACTGTCCCTAGGCACAGGCTTGGGATAAGCTAGAAAAAGCAGGAAGAGGTGTGTGCAGATTGTGGGTAAAACAAACGCGTATTCCTTTCCTCGAAGCACTAAATAACGTAAGATCATAGTGCAGTCCTTACTGATTTACGTTCCCTGTGCCATTCTTTGCAGTGCTGTTGGACTACTTCAAACTTGTACCTCATCCAGTGCACTGTATCACTCTGATTCAGTAGTAAATGCAAGAAGGTGTTTAGTCAGCATGAATTTTTCCTTTTTTTCAGAGACAGGTGTTTCTTAGAGCATTAAAAGGGAGGTCTGAAATCAGACAATGTCAGGAAAGATGTACCCTGCTGATGCATCAGAACTTACAGTGGCAATTCAGAGCTAACGTGACATAACAGTCACAACAGAGTGGTCAAACAGAGAAGTAACATTCAAAAACCATTTCCAGGCAAACACGTAATCAGATACTGCGTAAGGGGAGGGCAGTGCTGGCATAGAAGGATTTAAAGAGGACCACAGGATAGGGATTGAAAAACGATTCAGATCTTCGTGTTTGGTTATCTTCTGTTGTCTCCCTGTCACAGTGAAGTGTGTGTGTTTTATGTAGGAAAATGAATGTGTTGCGAGCAGAGCTGCCACATAAAGGAAGTTGTATTGTGTGTAGTAACACTTACAGGAAAAGTAAAAGATCAATGGTGTTTTTTTTTATTTAGGCTGTTCTAGCTGGTGACTTCATCCTCTCAGCTGCTTCCGTAGCTTTAGCACGGATTGGAAACACTACTATCATCTCAATTCTAACTCAGGTGATTGAAGATCTGGTGCGTGGTAAGGTCTTTTTCTGTTTTTACCTTCCGATTTGCTCGCCTAGGCAGTAGAAGCCACGAATGAAAAATCCCCTTTGTGCCACTTTTTAGGTGAATTCCTCCAGCTGGGTTCCAAGGAAAATGAGAACGAGAGATTTGCCCACTACCTCGAGAAGACTTTCAAGAAGACTGCAAGTCTTATAGCGAACAGTTGTAAAGCAGTATGTACGTCTGTCTCTCCTAAAGTTAACATCCCATACTGTAAGCCTCACAGCTAAACTCCCAGTTATTGCTCTTTTGTCTGGAGACCCTTCAAAGCAAAACCTTTGAATGGTGTTCTGCCAGAATGTGACTGGGTTTGAGATCGTGCGCTTTACCACAGTTCAGCTGTGTAGCCTTCAATACTGGTTTTGCCATTTTCTTCACTGTTTTATACTCTTGCACAGATTTATTGTTACCCTTACTTCCTCTATGAAATTCTGCAGCTTTAAGACAGTGTTGTGCATCTTGGTTGATAATTCTTGAGAGAATTAATTCCATACTGTCTTCTCGGACATCTTGTCCTATTCATTAGTTCCAAGTGGGACCTTGAATGGTAGCAGCGGGAGAAACCACTTGTGTGTGCTCTACATTACTCTGTAAAAGAACAGAACCATAGACTTCTTGATGTGTCTGGGGTTTTTAGTTATCAACTGCTTTATCTGTCTCTATCTGTCGCTCACTTGTCTGAATTCATTACAAAAAGATGTGATTACAAGACCATGTTCTTATTCAAAAAACATGTTTAGTTTTAGTGGAGGAAATTCAGACAGTGGGAAATAATCTCACCACAAAAGCAAATCATAATTTGGGTTTTTTTTTTTAATTAAAGGCAGTATAGCTAACACGTGCTGTAGGGAGATGGAGTTCCTACACTAAAAGCCTCTGCCAGCGTTAGTCATCCTCCTTTGCTTTCAGGAAGTACAACACTTCCCTTATGAGGAAAGGCTGAGGGAGCTGGGTCTCTTCAGGTTGGAGGAAAGGAAACTGAGGGGTGACCTCAGTAATGTTGATAAATATGTGAACGGTGGGTGTCAGGAGGATGGAGCCAGGCTCTTCTCAGTGTCATCTAATGACAAGGACAAGGGGCAATGGGTATAGGCTGGAACATAGGAGGTTCCACATCAATATGAGAAGGAACTTCTTTGTGGTGAGGGTGATAGAGCGCTGCCCAGGGGAGTCTGCTTCTCTGGAGGTGTTTTAAACCCACCTGGGTATGTTCCTGTGCGACTCAGTCTAGGTGATTCTGCTCTGTGGCAGGAGGATTGGACTAAATGATCTTTCAAGGTCCCTTGCTATTCCTAATGTTATGTGATTCTGTTTGTCCAATAGACAGCAGCTGAACATTGCTTAAATCAAAAAGATCTCATAGAATGAGAGGCACAGATTTTGCAGGCAGGGAAAATATCTTTTGTTCAGGTTGGAGGAAATAAGTCTCTTCTGGATTGCTTATAATATTTGCAATATGACCCTGGCAAGAATTTCCCTTTGCAGGTCATCATTTACATTAGTGGACAATTTGACTAGTAAGTAGCATCACATTTTTCTGCCTCCTTCTCAAAAAATAGGAGCTTTTATATTCACTTTGATAGTCCTCCTAACAGAATCCTCACAGACAAAAGCAAGCCACCTTTCCATTGGGTGGATTCTCCTTATGAAAGTGCAATTTTTAAGGCTGTTCCTTAACATGTTTTCTGTAGCAAAAATGGTAAGTGGGATCATGATTTCTAGCTTGAAAGGTAAGTCAGTTGGGAAATCAAGAGTATTCGCATCTTGTTGTAGGGACAAAGCTAAGGAGAGAGATTACTGCTTTTCAGAACATGACTTACAACCAGGCTATTGTGTCATTAGAAGCGTTTCAGTTCCTGTTACTGATCAGAGAAAACAGTGATTTGTTTCTGTGCATAAAAAGGCTAAAAGTATTAACTGGAAAGAATGAGTCAAACAATTTCAGGTGGCATCTTAGAATTAGAGGTAGAAGACTGGTGTTTTCCTGCAAAAGCATCTAAATATAGTAGATAGTCTGTGAACACTGGTCTAGTTACTGCATTAAATACCTCTGCATCACCAAAGCATTGCAGCATTTAAATCAAAGGTCCTTTTCAGTGAGCAATAGACCTTTTTTATGGGCAGAACATTCTGCTCAAGATGTTAGAGCCACCTCAGTCTCTAGTTTATTTCTACAATAGTTCTGCATGGGAAAACATGACCAAAGTTGCAAAGTAATAAACTGCAAAAGTTAATGGTGGCAAGTGGCTTGGAGGGTCCTTGAAGCCTTAGGTGTTTTTTCAGAGAGAAATGAGAGGTGACTTTGGTTCAAGAATTCAGAAGCAGTAAAGCTGAAATGGAATTTCTGTTAGTCATCAGACGAGCTGGAAATAAGCTGAGCAGGTTCTCTTTCAATCTTTCTTTATCCTGCTGTAGTGTGAATTCCTAGCCCTCATAAAGCTGTTTATATTTTGCACGGGATACTTTCAGAAGAGGAATTAAATCACACTTGTTTTGAAAGAGGGGTAAAGCTGCACGAGAGATTCTTGATTTCTCTATTAGGAAAAAGCAGGCAGCCTTCTCACATAAGGCAGGGTTCTGTGTGGAAGGTCTGCCTTAGAGGCTGAAGATAAGGAAGTCTGCAGCTCCAGATCTGCCTGTGAGCGTTAACTAATTCCTGGTTTGGTGTGTGCACAGAGCTACATCAGAAAGATCTACCAGGCTTTTGACCTAGTGGCTAGGAAAATAAGACCTCTGATCACCGTCACAAAAGTACCCC
>JAOXOE010000506.1:9082552-9100809 GCA_028565055.1 Phoeniculus purpureus | reverse complement strand
GCTGTGAGGATGCTGTGGGAGACTGTGTCAAATGCCTTACTGAAGTCAAGATAGACCACATCCACTGCTCTGCCATCTTCTATCCACCTGGTTATGTCCTCATAAAAGGCTATCAGGTTGGTCAAGCATGACTTCCCTGTGGTGAAGCCATGCTGACTGTCCCTAAAGACCCTCTTGTCCTTGCTATGTCTGCAGAGACAGCATTAAGGATAAATTGTTCCATCACCTTTCCTGGTCTACATAATTACTTGGGTCCTCCTTATCCTTTCTGAAGACTGGAGTGACATTTGCTGTCCTCCTGATAGCACATATCCTCTCCTGACCCCCATGACTTAGAAAAGATGATGGAGAGAAGGCTAGAAATGACTTCCACCATATCCCTTAGCACTAGCAGGTGCATCCCATCAGGGCCTGTGGATTAATGTACATCCAGTTTGCTCAACCCTAACCCAGTCCTCATCAACCAGGACAAACTCATTTTTTATCCCAACTTCCTCTGGGGCCTCAGCAATCTGGGGCTTGAGATCAGGACAGCCTCCAGCAGTCTAGACAGAGGCAAAGAAGGCATTCAGTAACTCCACCTTCTCTGTACCATCTGTCTTCAGGGCACCCACCTCATTCAGCAGGGGGCCTACATCGCCTCTATGTTTAGTTTTACCTGCAACGTATTTGAAGAAGCCCTTTTTGTTGCCCTTGACCTCCCTTGCAAGGTTTAATTCCAAGGAGGCCTTGGCTTTCCTACTTCATCCCTACGTTCTCCACCAGAGCCTTATAATCATCCCAAGTGGCCATCCCTTCCTTTCATAACCTATAGACTTTCTTCTCCCTCTCGAGTTTGCCCAGCAGCTCCCTGTTTAACCACACAGGTCATCTGGCTCCCTTCCTTGACTTCCTACCTGTTGGAATGCTTTGATCTTGAGCTTGAAAAAAGTGGTCTTAGAATGTTAACCAGCTGTCTTGGGCCCCTTTACTTGCCAGTGCCCTGTCCCATGGGATTTCCCCTAGCAATTGCTGGAAAGGCCAAAGCTGGTCCTCCTGAAGTCCAGGGCTGTGATTCTGCTGGGTATTCTGTTCCTGCCACATGAGATCCTGAACTCCACCATCTCATGGTCACTGCAACCAAGGGTGCCCTGAACCTCCACTGCTTCATCCAGACCCTCCTTGTTGTTGACTACAAGATCCAGCAGCGCTCTTTTCCTAGTCAACTTCTCCACCATTTGCATCAGGAGGTTTAAGCATTAAAGAAAAGGTCTTAATGTTACTTATAAAAAGCCAAAAAACAGTCCCACTGTGTTCTAGTGTGATCACTCATGTTCCTGCCAGAAGCAAGGTGTGATTCTGCGAAGCACTCTCGACAAAATCAGAACATGGGCTGAGACCAGAAGTATCTCAGGTGGCACAGTCACTCCTTCCTTTTTGTAAAAGCTGTCCAGGTCATAGAACAACACGAGAATGAAGACTCGCAAGCAAGCCATCCAGAACAGAGAGTCTTTTTCACACTGCTGCTGCTCAGCATGTACTCACATGTACTAAACAAGACCCAATAAACACAACTGGCTATTTGGAACTCGGAAAACCTCCATATAGTCTAACAACACCCTGCCCTAACTACTAAAAAAATGGTGTTCTCCTATCTGTCAAGGTAATATGCCCTAGCCAAGCACTTTAATATTGAAAACCCATTTATTGGATGAAATAAAGTGATAAAAAATTGTAAAGAATATTTAAAAGGTGAAATTAACATATGACTCAAAAAAAGATAATTCACATTAAAACCATGACTCATATCAGGAGGAGAATATTTGTCCCAGAAATACATTCTTAACAATTGCAAATTGACAAGTTTTAAAGCCAAGTTTCAGATTGGCTTTAAAAATATCTGTAATTAACAGAAGTGACAAGGTAATGATGAGAAAGACAAGGCAGATACAGAAAGGACAAAGCAGAAGAAATTTGTTGCCCTTATGAGCACTTTATGATCTGGTCTGCTATTTCTTTTTACAGGCTTCTTTTATACAGAAATACAACAATAGACTTGTATGGAGATTTGGACTGTCAAAATCTTTTATCAACTCCTAAGGAACTACATTAACACAGTACAAGATCAAGTGCTGCTGAGGAATAAGTAGAGAGGAACAAATAAAGATGATAACAGATCAACTTGAAATGCTTCAAGGTAATGCACTTTGGCACAGGAGATACTTTACTAGACTTACGAATGATGAGGGAAAAGTGACAAATAATGAGGTGATTCAATGTTAGTCCATACTAAGACAGCAGTAAGAGATTTAGTGGGACTTAACAACTGCCCAAACAAATATCTAGACAGCCCTGACAGTTTTGTCTTTAATATGAAATGCTGGGTAAAAATACATAGTCTGTGGATTTGTGATTGTACTGCCAAATAAGAGCTGTTACTAGCAAACACTCAACAAACAGGTAAATTAAGAAATCACAAGGGGCATCTAAGAGATCTACTTAACTGTAGAAGAGAACAACAGCAAAAGTGTAGAAACTACAGACACACTGTCATATGGAGAAATTAGCAAAAAAATATAACAAAGTTTGTTCATTTAAAAAGGAAAATAGATTTTAAATGGAAAATCAATTTTAAATAAAATAACATCAGTATTTTGACAGGCAAATCTGCCAGCTCTGCTATATCAATAGAGTGTGATGACTCTCTCTTTTTACACATATCACAATGTGTTATGACAATATATACACACCACAATATAGATCACAACACATTGTGATATATTCTGATGGTTATATGGGAGAAAACTAATGTAACCATCAGTCTTTGCATATCAAGTTTTGGATCGCTACCAAAAGTGAGACCACTTGCCCAAGTGTAGGCCTTTTCACTCTTTGGTTTGTCTCCTGTACTGTATGATTTTCTGAGACACCACAAGGCTGGTTTACATAAGATCATCTGCAAACTGAGACCCTTTCTGATCTGGAATGAAACTCAGAATGTCATCATCTTCTCCAGAAGCAGATTTAAAGAACAGAAAAATAAGAAGTGTGTTTAGACAGTTTTCAGCATTACATTTCAGCTGAGGAACACAGGAGCTCAAAACAAATACTAAACCAAAACGTTCTACTTGTAACTGTTTTAGTATTAACCTTCTAAAATTGTGTGTAGAATGATAAGAAATGTTCTTAAAAATGGATGGAGCCTTTATCAGAACACGTGGATGCAAACAGGGAAGTTCATGTGATTATAATTTGTGCCTTATGATGTAGTCTTGTTCTATCTCATTACTGAAACTCACCGCTATCTCCTGCCATTTCCCTACTAAATCAATTAAACCTTTTGAAGGAAGTGGCCAGTCAATATCTAACAAAATAGTACAACCATTTCCACTAGAAATGAGACTAAAACACCCTGCAAAGCAGCATAACACTGAAGCATACGATACCTCATGCCGAATTTGATCCGATCCTCCATTTCCTTCACTCCTTTTTGTCCAGACATTTTCAGTTGCCTCTTTTAGAGGCAAATTTCACAAGTTTACCACAGCTCTGTGTAGGTCCAATAAAATCTCGCCCTGATCAATTCTTAGAATGTCATACCTGCTGCTTCTGCTGTGATAGGCACTTCTGGAGAATTTAAGTACTTTCCTTTCATAATGAAGGATTTTTTCTCCCCAGGTGCAGAACAAAAGGTGGGTGCCTTTCAGACATACAAATTCTGTCTAATAGGTAGAAAGGATTTGGACGTATTTAAACACTCAGACAAATCTTAGTCCATCAAGCCAGTACAGGATGCCTACTCTGATGTTATCAAGGGTTTGGTACTGGAGAAGAATAGTGTTTTCCCAAGCAGTGCAAACTGACACAGACTGCTAAAGGAAGGAGGTACAAACCAAGAAATAGATGTTTGCTCGCACTCAGGAAAAGCAGACATAGCAGACAAGGAAGGGCATTTCTCAAAAGGAAATACAATTCTAGGGGCCCTTTCAGACAGCACCCTATTTTGCTATGAAGAGTTACATCTACCATTTCAAGACACTGAGATGAACCCTTACCTGAGACGTGACAAGATACAGACAACCATGTTCTCATAGGCAAATAATTCTTAAGATCTTAACATCAAAGGGAAAATATGAACAGATATGTGCTCTGTCTTTCAAAAACAGCAGAAACTATGAGGAAAGCAACTTGGCTTAGTTGCTGTGGTGCACTTCCATGATCTCACACTCTTATGCCTCAGTTCACTGATACAACTAGAATTGTATTCACAACAGAAGGTGTGTGGGTCAGAATAGTTTTTTGCAGACAACTGAATTTACGATTTCCAATAAAAATAAGGAGGGGAAAAGGGAGGATCCCTAAGGAGGAAAAGCATCTCCCTGTAGCCAAGGAACATCTTGATCACTTAGCTTATATAGAAAGTACATATACATCCACAAGTCTAGTCATACACATGTGGTTAGAGTCTAATCGCGATTTGGTGAAGCCAGAAATAGCCACAGCAAATGTATACTATTAGAAGATTTGCACCAGGGTAATGAGAGTTTCTTAAGAAAAACACTACAGTTTAGTTCTTCTCAACAGGAGAAATAACACTGAAGAAATCTATGTACACAGATAACTGCCATCTCCAAGCATATGAATTAGTTTGGATTGTTTTACTCACTGGTCATTCTTGCTCTTCTCTTCCTATCTGAATCATCCTTGTTACTATCCATGAAAAGTAAACCAGAAGAAGGAAAAAGAAAGTTACTTAGCTAATGAAGATTAAACCCTTTTATTTTTAAGAAATATTTTACTTGACTCTCATTAAAATCAAGTGCTTTTCAGTGGAAACAGGCGTGAATCCCTAACAATGAGTTAGGGACACATCAGAGTTGCCTGCTTCTAGTAAATACACACTTGAAGTCATTTTTATACTTGACACTGCATCAGACTTACCGCTTTAATCTCAAGAGGTACATAGTAACCCATTCTGGAAATAACTTGTGTTTACCCAGACCCTGGAGAGACCAGAACTCCTAATAAGAAAGAAACAGTTAATAGCAGGTAATCAGAAATCCATTCCTTTTAAGCAAAAATACTAAGTAAACAAACAGTTATTAAAAGGATATAAAAGAACTCCGAACTCGTGGGCGAAAAGAACAGCTGCTACCACACAAAGGCTGGACATAACCCTCAGTACAGTAGCAGGACCACAACTACTCCACAGCTGATAGTTTCACAGCCCACACCTTTAAAGAAAGCGAGATGGGGTTGTCATACCACATCTTGGCATGGGTCCATACTGTATGAGGGTGGCTTCCGTTCTTTCTATTGCATGTAGGCCACTAAGGAATGGAAAAATCCTTGTATTGTATGACAAAAACACCTTCTCTTACAAACACGTCCATCCTCTTTTCATCCCATCCGTAAAAATTACTAATACCATATCAACTTTTTGGCTATTAGTGGCTTCAAGCTCACAGAAAAGGTCAGGTTAGACCCCTTGCTCAACAGGATAAAACCAAGAGAAAACAGAAAATTTGGTCAATCCCACTAAATTATCTAGGACACCACAAGAAGAAGAAACAGTAAGTCCTCAGTTTCATTCTGTGCTTCACACACAGTCATTCCAGTCCCTAGAACAACCTCCAAAGTCATTAGATACTGACATAAGCTGATGGGTCTGAAAGCAGAGGTTTAGGTCACCTGGTGAACCCATGTTAGTAAGAGCTTGATTTACCTGAGGTTGAAGTTGTCCTTACAAGCCCTGTCCAATTTCACTTTGTCTCATGAAACACTGTAAGAAGGTATTCTTGAGCAAAGACAACTAAAAAACAGAGGAGGGGAACCTATCTTAAACGTGAAGAAAGTCACACTGCCACCTGTGTATGAATATTTATGACTACTCATACTGGACCTGTATCAGAGGCTGAAAATCCGACTGCAGCACTCTTCATTAACATATCTCTCATTAGCACCCTTCACTATTGTATCCTATTACCTGACACTGGCTTAACATGGAGTGGTAGCATAAACACACGTTAGTCTCTCCATCACCTAGTAATCCTGCAATGACACATTTTCCAGACAAACAGCTTGAGACATCCTCAATTATGCCAGAGTCACATCCAACTCGATTTACGCATTTTATATTCAGCGTTCCTAAAGTTGGGTGCTTGTATTAATACCTCAGGAATATGGAGCTCCTTTAATTGGTCCTCAGTAATTTCACTGAGCTGTCGAAATGTCATTGTAAAATCAGCCTTCATATCTTCCATAAGCTAGTAAAATAAACATACTTCCATCAATGCCTTTGAAGTACAGAGCACCATTTCAGATGTTTGTCAACAAAATCAGCAAAGCAAACTCACTTTTAGAAGGAAAGCAATCAAATAATTATCATTCTCATTCTCTCCAAGAAGACCCAGTTTCATTTTGAATAGTTCTGTGAAACTGAAAATAGTAACAAAGTGAGGAAATTATTCCATAATACCACTTATAGTATTTCAAGTAGAAGGTCTGAGTTCTGGAACTGCGTACCGGGTGTAATAGAGCTCATCATATCCCTCCAAAATCTCGGAAGCTCTGCAAAAACAAAAGAAATGCCAGATTGTGTGGATCAAAAATACTACTGTGCGTACAATCCTACTGTTGGCTCAACTTCTTCTGACTGGTATCTCACAAACACTGATACTCAGAATCAAGTGGGATATGTAATGGGAAAAAGACTGAAACTTTTTATGGAGCTTCAAATACAAAAATAGCCGCTGTAAAGAAGCAAAATTGCAATGTTCTTTGTTTTCATACTAAGAAAGAAGTCAGGAGTTTAAACCACACAAAGTAAGTTTCAAAGTTGGAATTCCTAGAATAGGAAAAGAAAACACTACCTCATTATTTCAGGAGGATGTACAGTCCAAGCTACAGCCAAAGGTCCTACGGTAGTGTAAGGACCACAAAACACCTAGGACTTTCAGTCATATTTTGCTATGACTTCTAAACAACGACAACTTTTCTTCATCCCTTCAACCTTATTCTGGCCAGTAACTCTTTCAAAATCAATTTCCAATTTGAAAAAAGACTTTAAAAGCTAATCCCTTCCTTTCCTATGCATATGGTGATTAGAGGGTCTTCCATCTCACTGGTTCTTTTAAGCTTTAAGATATTTTAGAGGTTACTTACAGCTGCTTTTGCTTGGGATCCAGTAAAGGTTGTAGAGCTTGTAACAGCTTGCTCAGATTAAACAGCCCAACATTTGCCTGGTTTCCTATTCTGTACCTCCCTTCATCATCAGATGTGTTTGGAACAAAATCTGTTTCAAACAGAACATTACTTTTCCACAACAGAGTAATTACAACAAACAATCGATAAAATATTGAAGTACATTCATTTTTATACTTACACAGCAAATCCTTAAAGCCCTAAACTTAGTAAGTATTTCAAATCAGATGACAAG
Source organism: Phoeniculus purpureus (assembly GCA_028565055.1). Taxonomy (NCBI): domain Eukaryota; kingdom Metazoa; phylum Chordata; class Aves; order Bucerotiformes; family Phoeniculidae; genus Phoeniculus; species Phoeniculus purpureus. The sequence goes on along the minus strand of JAOXOE010000506.1, from coordinate 9,093,392 downwards.
GAATGCTTATTGACAGTGAATTAACTCAAGATCTATTATTTGCAAATCTAAGGACCACATCCTAAGCTGACAAGTTCCCATGTGTCACAAATGACAAGTAACAAGCATCCAGAATAGAACATGTACCTACAGCACCAGACTCTGAATGCACACAGTATGAACCCCTTGCTCAGATCACGTTCTGGGCCCCTCAGTTCAAGGACACAGAACTGCTAGAGAGAGTTCAGTGCAGAACCATGAAGATGATGGAGTAGAACACCTCTCTTATGAGGAAAGGCTGAGGGAGCTGGGTCTCTTTAGCTTGGAGAAAAGGAGACAGAGGGGTGACCTCAGTAATGTCTACAAATATGTGAAGGGTGGGTGTCAGGAGGATGGAGCCAGGCTCTTCTCCATGTCATCTAGTGATAGGACAAGGGGCAATGGATGTAAGCCGGAACATCAGAGATTCCACATCAATATGAGAAGGAACTTCTTGATGGTGAGGGTGACAGAGCACTGGAATGGGCTTCCCAGAGAGGTTGTGGAGTCTCCTTCTCTGGAGAAGTTTTAAACCCACTTGGATATGTTCTTGTACGACTTGGTCTAGGTGATCCTGCTGTGGTGGGGGGACTGGACTAGATGATCTTTCGAGGTCCCTTCCAATCCCTAACATTCTGTGATCCCACATAGATAAGGTGATCAATGCATACAGCACTGCCTGAGTCCTCAGAGGACATTACTAACAAACGGAGCATTAAAGAGGAGACCAGCAACACACCTGCCTGATCTGGTGATTCATATCGGAAGTATTTCAATCTTGTTCAGGGGTGTATTGACTCTGGCTGAGATGAGTTTTCCTCACAACAGCCAGTACAGTGCTATGTTGTAGATGTGAAACAGTGTTGGTAACACCTTGGTGTTGTAGCTATCACTGAGCAGTTCTTGTACAGCATCCAGGTCTTCTGTGTTCTCACTTAGCAATCCCAGCGAGCCAGGGTAAGGATGGACAAGGGGCTGAGAGGGAACACAGCTGGGACAGCTGACCTCAGCCTACCAAAGGCATATTCCATACCACACAACCTCATACTTGGCCTCTGATGTAACTCTTTTTCCTTAAAACTCTTCAAACAACACACACGCTTGGTATTTTTCTAACAGCGTTAGGGGCTTTCGTGAAACCAAAGCCTACATAAATTAATATAAAGAATTTACTTTAAGAAATCATGTTTAAAAACAGGTGCTACACTCACTTGGGTCATAGGAGTCCATAAATCCAAATGGACCATAGTCTATTGTTATGGATAATAAACTGAAGTTATCTGTATTGCACACACCTACAATTAAACAAGCGAAACAAAAAAGTTAAAATGAATTCAGGTTTTAGAAAATAAACTTGTCACTCTTGACCTGACAAGCCTTTTAAATACAATTACTACACAATCTTCCATCTGGTTTCTATACCTAGGTGGCACTGTTTCCTTTTCGTTTCGCTGCTGTGCAGTATTGAAATGGCATCTGGCAAACTAATCGTTAGCTGCAGCTTTGCAAGTTGACCGAGTGCTGCATTGGCAAGACAATGTTATTTTCATTATATGAATCTGAAAGAAAGTTGGATAGCACTGTATCTTGCATACTATAACTGGTCAGGTTTTTATGTAGATGGAGCAAATTCAGAGAAATTAAACTTATCATTAATACATGGCCTTTGTACATCAGGCTACTACAAAAACTCTGATTATTCTTGCCCCCAGGTAGTCGCTTCTCTCATCTTTCTGCTTTGAAAGATGCTCCTAACTCTGTGACAAAAAAACTTGTACAATAATGCATAAAGGGGAAGTGTTGGAGGCAGAGATAACTGAAGAACAAAGTGGCAAATAAAAGCTGTCTTTAAGCCAGTGCCACTTATTTCAGCTTACCGTGTGCAAACCCCACTGACATCCACAAAGCAATCAGATTTGCAGTGTCTGATACGACTGTAGAGAAAAATTCCTAAAACAAAAACCAACACAAACATTTGATTCACTTCTAAAATATGTTGTAATTCTATTCTAAAACATGTTAAGACTTTTCATTCACATTCTCAATGGTTGTACAGTGACTGTACAACAACCTTATCCAGCGAAGACTGAAGTTAAATAAGTACACTGAAATGCACTACAAGAAATTTTAAAAGTCAAAACAAGAAACAACACTATAAAATTACAGGAGATTCCACATCAATATGAGAAGGAACTTCTTCCCAGTGAGGGTGACAGAGCACTGGAAGGGGCTGCCGAGGGGGGTTGTGGAGTCTCCTTCTCTGGAGACGTTTAAAATCCGCCTGGATGTGTTCCTGTGCGACTTTGTCTAGGTGATCCTGCTGTGTCAGGGGGATTGGACTAGATGATCTTTCCAGGTCCCTTCCAATCCCTCATGTTCTGTGAAATACAAGTGCATATACTAGGACATCCAACACATACTACATTTAGGGTAGAAAGAGCGTAACGCATGGTTTCATGACCACTGCTCATTTAAAATCTGAGTACTACGAGATGAAAAACAATAGAAAATGGAAGCTCCCCAGTAAGGATTGACACAATGAAAAGTCATAAAGAACGTTCACATTTTACTTTGAAAAAAACAAACTTTAAGAAGCAGGTTTTCCCTGGAGAGAATTAATAAACTTCCACTAATAAAACCTGGAATTTTACTGCAGATTTTAAAACCTTTTAAAATTTGAAACTTTGAAGATTGTCTAATTGCTGTTGGTTTGTGAAATTTTTTTTAAAGATACTTACCAGATACCTATTTGAATCATTTACAGCTATTGATGGGAAGTGTTCTTGGATGATAAAGTCTAACAACTTCCTGTAAAAGGAGAGGCAAAATTATTTAAATAAAACTGGTACTTCTAGAACTGATCATTCAATATTATTTCCAAACAGCTAAATGCTGATCTACAGCTTGCTACAAACAGAAAACTCTATTTATTCCAGTGAGTTTTGCATCAAGCTGTCCCAAACGCTTAGAGACAAAATCTAGGGTTTAGTTTATGACTAAAGACTACCACGTAGAGTTAAAATTATTCCCACACATAGAACTTCTAGAGCACACCAGTATTTGGCTTCGCAGATAGTATCAATTTTTAAGGGGAAAAAATAAGTTGTCACATCAAAAAACCCCAGTATGATTACAAGGAATCATTCTGTATCAGAATTCTCACAAATAAAACTTCATGGCTGAACTCTTATGAAGTTGGGTTTCTTGCCACAGTAACTGCCCAGTCACAAAACAGTGCCGCAGAGTCCTGTGAGACTGGCTTAGGAAACTGGAACATGTGCATTAAAATTGGCAGTATCTGTCGGATGCGTATCTTTGCATATGTAAAGCTTTAAAGTAGAGCAGCTGGCATTTAGTAAACTTAGGAGTTGCCCATAGGATTCTCTTGAGTTCAGAGCCAGTCAGGGACACTGGCATAGGAAGCTGTAAGAACCATCTGCATGTGGGGTAGGCAGCCAGGGCAAGGGCTGCACCTGTGCCAAGGTTGCACCTGGGCAAGGGTACTTGTGGCTGCACACACAAACATCTACATTTTACCCTTTTAACCAGGTTATGGGAGAAAAATCACTGCACTCTTTTCAATTTGTGATGATTTTACCAGAGTACCTAGCAACCTGACCTTTAGACGGGTGTCTGACCTATTGCCTCTAAATTTTAACTGCGTGCTCTGATACATCCTTTTTCAGAAGGACCTTCGCTGAGAAGGAAGCACAGTGACACTACTCTTAGCCTCCTCCTGGCCACTCTCTGAGCCCCCAAACTCCATGAACTTGCAGGAAGGAATCATCTATTTTGCTTGTACAAAAATAGCAGTTTCTTCCATCTTTCTAAATTCTTAGATTTCTAAATGATTCAATCACCTTTTCTAAATAATTTATTACTAATTCAAAACATATTTATCCATTTTAATATATAGTTGTCTGTTAAGAAAACTAATATAGTTAAGAAATATAATAGATGAAGATTAAATTCAAACCTTTGTAAGTCCAGCTCCCCAGAACGAGCCAAGATTTCTAAGGATCCGATACGAAACCATGACTTGGCAAGACGTAGCACTACAGCACCTTGAATATAGATGACACGTGTGTCAATGTAGACAGAGTATAAGTGAAATAAAATAATCCATAATAAAAGCTGTGCCATCCCACTCTTTTTCAGAGCAGGTGTGGATGATACAGCCATGGCACAGCCACGGTTGCGTTCCCACCATCCCCTGTTGGAACAATCATAGAATCATTAGGGATTGGAAGGGACCCCAAAAGATCATCTAGTCCAATCCCTCAAGGGATTGTTTCCCTGTTTTTTCAATATCATTTTTGTAACAGCAAATGGTAAAAAACTCATACCCTTACAATACACGTCACAATCATAGCAGACCTGTTTATATGGTTTCATCTCTTTATGACATATTTTCTAGAGAGGTTTTATATCTTAATAAACAAAATCAAGCCTATTTAGTACATTTATAAACATACACATTACAACTGATTTTTGCAATGCAAAACTAAGTTACAGTATTGCAACCTACTACTTTGAAAATTGTTTATTACCTCTTTCTTTCTTAATATTTCCATTGTAAAACTGGTCTCTCCACACAGCATCATCACTTACAACTATGCTGTAACAAACAAAAATGAACATTATAATGTTATCTCAAGAAAAGTAATTTGGGATGTAGATCTACTCATACTTTATTTCCTTCATAAAAAGAAGGATGTTTTAGCTAGCACAGCTTTGCATTTACAAATGATAGAGCCAAACAGTAAGCTGAAGCAAGACCACAATTATTTTTTATCCAATTTCACTACTTAACACTGTTCTTGGGGAGGGAGCTGCATTCAGAAAAAGTACTTTAATCAGTTGGAACCTCAGAGACTGATTAGTGTGATGATAACATTCAGTAAGTCACAATTTCTCTGAGGAGAACCTCAAAATTATGGTAATCAAAAACTAAACTGTTGCACTGTATGGGGGTTGCCCTGTACGTGAGCCAAAACTGTTGTTTCAGAAACCCTGCAGACAGATCTGACTCTGGCTTTGAAACTAAAATTATTATTATTATTATTTGGTATTACAGGATGACCACGAGCCAGCAATGTGCCCTTGTGGCCAAGAAGGTCAACAGCATCCTGGGTTGTATCAGAACTGGGGTGGTTAGCAGATCAAGAGAGGTTCTCCTTCCCCTCTACTCTGCCCTGGTGAGACCACATCTGGAATATTGTGTCCTTCACTTCAAGGACACAGAAATGGTGGAGAGAGCCACAAAGATGATGGAGTAGAACATCTCCCTTATGAGGTAAGGGTGAGGGAGCTGGGTCTCTTTAGCTTGGAGAAATGGAGATTGAGGGGCGACCTCATTAATGTTTACAAATATGTGAAGGGCGGGTGTCAGGAGGATGGAGCCAGGCTCTTCTCAATGTCATCTAGTGGCAATCAAGGGGCAATGTGTGTAAGCTGGAACATAAGTTCGACATCAATATGAGAAGGAACTTCTTCACAGTAAGGGTGACGGAGCACTGGAATGGGCTGCCCAGAGATGTTCCTGTTGGTGGAGCTCTACTGACACAAGCAACATTAGGAATTTTCTTCAACTTAAGACTCTTTCGGATTTTGTAATTGTGTAATCCTGCAGACATACCAATAATACAGGATTAAGTACAAAAAAGTACTGGCCTAAAAAGATGGAAGAAGAAAATCTTAATCCTTCCAAAAATTTGCAAAATCAGAGAATGAACCCCAGACGATCAAAATGTTGTGTGCATCACAGCAACAGGAGACAGGAGTCAGAATAATACTACTACATTTTACCAGTTTGAGCAGACCTCTGCCATTATTTCTTTACGACTGTGTAACTCCTAGCAGGCTCTCTGCAAAAATCCTGCCCAACACGAGCACTTCTTCTATTCTTCACAAAAGAATCCATGGGGGCATCAACATTTGACTAGTCATTAGTACAGGTTAATGGACATGCAGCACTTAAGAGTTGGCCAGATAGCTCAGCACTGCCACTGTAAAAATAGTTTTTAAATGGTCCCTGTACTCAGCAAGTACCATTACTTGAGAGAAGGCAGCAGGAGACCAGACGTACATGCTCAACCACAGGAAACGGAGCGCTGAAATTGCTCATGCTCCAAAGATGCTGGAACAGCACTCTCTGAAGCACAGATGCATTATATCACTCCCAAACCCTGGCTCTAGCTGTAAGTGCTGGACTTTATGCTTCCAAGTGTTCTGCTTGCTGCTTTGTGCCAAATTCAAGCCCTATCCAAGTATGGGCCACTGTGAAACCTAAGCACATTGGCTCACTTTTTTGACTTAACGCATAAAAGTGCTCACTGCTAGTCTCAGTATGTGACTTAAAACGGTACCATATGAAGAAGCGTTCTTTATCTGCAGTACAGTCATAAACTGTAGCACCCCACTGGGGACAAAGTACTTCAAATTAATAGAGCAAACAACCTGATGGGTGTTCTGTAAGGCTTTTCCCTACACTTCTGCCAAAACCTCTGTATGTGCATCCCACCAGCCTCAGCACAACAGATCCCCACTGGGAAGAATATGGATATCAGCTTGGGTTTTTCCAAATGAACTCTTGCAAACAGTCTGTGCAGCAGTTTAGAGAACCAGGCATTTAACCAATTTGCCAGTGGAGTACTAAAGCACATTGCGTACTCAACAGAATTTGTACACAGTTAAGGAGTAATTTCATACTGGGTTTGCACTGAACAATTTGTTGAGACGACAGCAATGAAAGGCTACGACCTTGCCAGATGCTTTCCTGCTGGTATTCGGACAGATTTAGAGCTTTGCATTAACAGCCAACACCAACGGGTCTCAAGGTGAAGTCAGTGAATAAACCACCCAAAAATGTCATTTACAAACACTGCACTTCAACAGAGCCAGTGTGTTACAATTAATGCCAGAGAGATGTGCAGCTACTTTCCAAATACAGACCGAAGCCATGCTGCAGCCAAACATTTACTTGCTTTAAAGCCTGAAATGCTGAAGTACTGACATGAGACTACTTGGAACACAAAAGAGACTTGACATTTTAAGCACAATCATCTGAAAATCCCAGTTTGCTTAATTCTGAGAAAATCATCCACATGAGTGAATGCATTAGTCTTCTTTGGCTCAAACAGAATTAGTTTCAAATTATTTTTTTAATTAAATCTCCCTCTCTGCTCCAAGAGTGTTTGCACAAACAAGGAACTGAGAGCATCTACCTGCATTCAGTATCACCCCCAACATTAATGTCTGTTAATCTGACATATTTTCTTATCAAGCATTAAAACGGCAACTAGGTGACTCCACAGTGCAGAAACAGCCACTTTCAATATGATTCAAGAAAAATTCATCCAAATGCTTAACTTCAGTGTAATAAAAGACTCACTTATCAACATGTAAAATGTATTAATATACTCATTGATTATCCACATACACTAAAGGTATTATTATTATTTGCAGGCCAAGAATCTAGTCCTCCTGATTTTGCCAATCTTTTGATGAGCAACAAGAAGGGGAACTATTTTATTTATTTTTAAAGCAAAGAAACTCTTGGCTACAATAGCATAAAAGCTGAAGAGGGGAGTTAGTATCAGAAAGAACCACTCTAGCTTCCACTATTTTCTTCACAAAGTGAACCAGACTGAAAATAAAGGTAATTCAAGTTAAGACATTCTTACAAGTGAAAAACAGCTGTTCACCCCCAAACAGAGACAGTCAAAATACAGTATTTAAACAAAGTAGTGCTTTAAAGCCCATAAAGATGTAAGTGAATGGATTAATTGCTGAAGCTCATTTCTACTGGAAAGTGCAATCCAAAGACCTATGAAACTGGAAGATTTTATTTTGCTCTTATTGCATAGATACAAAAAGAAAGATCTATCCTCTTGGAAATTAACTGTCCTGCTTTATTGATGCTCAGTGAAACCCAGTTACAGAAAATGACTTTAAAATAGGATGTTGTGAAAAAGAAGTGTACCTAGCAGCTCTGCTTGTAGGAATTCCCAGATAGTGCATGGCCTCACTACACAGAAATTCTCGAACTGAGGAGCGTAATACAGCTCTTCCATCACCATTCCTATGGCAAACACAGAAACAAGTAACAGGTCACAAAATCAAAGCAAACTTCAAAAAGAAAACTTCCAGTTTTGGTGTATATTATTAACTGCTGCTTACCTGGAATATGGGGTCTTTCCTGACCCTTTTAACTGTAGTTCCCACCTCTCACCATTCCTGCAAAAACACCATTAGCATTTCTAAAGCACACTTTTGGCTATGCTTGTATCAGCTAAATAGAACACAGAGCCCAATCAGTGTCTTTAAAACATGTCACACCTGTTTGTGTATACTCCGATCAAGTGGGCTCTTCCATCACCCAGCTGACCTGCCCAGCTACCAAACTGGTAAAAACGAAAATCAGGTTATTTTCTTCAACCATATACAGCTGTTACACTTGAAACAATACAAACTACATGTAGGTTCTTTCTGATCTACACAGTATAATGAGACATTTGCTCAGATAGTCATTAAGATACTGATCCCTAAAGCTGAACTTCCACACTCACAGCTACAATGCATCAGACAACACCAGAAAAAGAATGTCAGTAATCTCCATCTTATTCCTCTACCTTCCAGCTATGGCCTACAGCTTGTCTGGGTCTTTAAACTGACACAGCCTGTAATCTTTTTCTTAATTGGAAATTACAAATCCAATTCTACTGTCCTTTTCTGTGAGTAATCACCCATTTCGATGAAACTTAACTTAGAAATCACAGTATTGCAGTGAAGCTCTGTCCCTTTTCACTCCTCCGAGCTTGTAATGCCTATTACAAACCAGAACTTGTCAGACTGCAGGGCTACTAAGTGGACTCGGCAGCTAACAGAACTTAAAAAGGGAATTTGCTTCTGGCATAAACAGAAGCAGAGAAAGTGGACATGGCACAGTGAAAGAATATTATTGCTCTCTTCCATCTGCAGCCTCTTATAAAAACCAAATCTGTAAGCAAAGTGTTTGCAAGTGGTCGTATTCTTACAGGCACACACTTACAAATATCATCAAGGTATAATTCCTGTGAGAAGACCTACATAATTCCACCTGGAAGAAAGAGTGCCATAGTTACCTGATGACCCCCATACCTATGGGCCAATGGAACTGACCCAAGAATCACATTCCCACCACTGACGAACTGAAGAAAATCAGATGTGCCTTGGACAGATACATCAAGATCCAAAATATTTTCAAGAACTTCCTAGAGAACAAAAATGATGCAGATAGTACTTGAACATGACCAAACTTTCAGTGGTAATGAATGTGTTTTCTTCACAGATTTTATTATTAGAAGACATGTCACAATATGTTTTAAATGTTCTATTTGTTTAAAATATATATTGATAGGATGCTCTCACAATAGCACATGGATGTTAAAAGACATTTCAGTACATGTATTAATAATCTCTATTTATTAGAGAGTAACTTAAAAAATAACAACCAACCTTTGAAACAGCCACAAGACGAACTCTAGATTTAAAAGGTGTAGGATAGACAACTGAAAAAACGCAGTTTCTCACATTACGGACATAATTTTCCTGGATCACATCAACTGGAAAAGGATCTGTAAACATGAAACAGACAAAAAGTGGTTTTTAAAAACAGCCATATTAATGCCAATAACTTTCAAAGTACTTCAGAAACAATTAAAACCTCTTTACCATGACTTGTACTAAGCCTAATGAAAAGCAAACCCAAATCAATTCAGGGGTTTATGCTGACTGGGATTTTTGAAAGGGCATTCTCTAGTTAAAGAACCTGCTAGGGTATACTAATTTTCAGATTGAAAACATATTTAAGAATAGATTGAATTAATTGTTATTACAACAGTCTCAGGGCAGTTTTATATTGCACTGAGTTATATGCAAACCTAGAAAATATTTGCATGAGGTAGAAAAGTTCAGTCACTCCCACAGCTGAACTGCATAGCACGACAGATGAAGTCTCTGTGCACCAGCACCTGTGGTAAACGCGCCATGTGCAGCAATCACCAAGGAACCTAACAAAACAGCCCGAGTTCTTCTATGAGAAATGCAAACACCTAAAGGGTCGGAAGATGCAGTTCCTGCTGCAGCACAACACTCAAAAGACACGATTGAGTCTTCCCCCAGACCTGATCCATAGTAACAGAGTGCAATATTGTTTTAAACTCGGGACAAATGTTGTGTTTTGACATCTTTCTAGATTTCCGTTTACAACCATCTTTTGAGTTCACATGGATTATAAAATCCTGGGACCTCACAGTCACTGTTTCGTAAAAACTGTGAGCTAGCATCTCTGGACCCTGCCAGCCATGTGTCTCAATACCTCTAATGACAAATCCTCTTGCAGCCAGCTGCCACCAGACTCATTGCTAATTACTATTTATGAAAGCTCACCAATAACTGCACTACAATGGGCAGCTGTGCGTGCCCGGGAGGTGTACTGCTTCCTGCACTTCAAATCAGGCTTCAGGTCATCAATTTGGCGTTAACGTGCTACCTGGGACCTGCACCTCTCGCTACGATAAATTACGTATGAGAAAGGTATTTTAGAAAGCTGCTTCAGGCAAATCTAGTTTTACTTTCTAAAGCGCTAGGTATCTGCCTGTGTATGTAAGTCTTGGCTGATGGCGTTAGGAGCTGCACAAGCGGGCCGGGCAGCAGCCGTACCTCGGAGGCTCTGGGAGGACAGGGGCCATGAGCACAGCTCCGCCGCACCCCGCTGGCGCCGGCACTGGCCCGGCTCGGGCTTGGAGCCGTTGGGGCCGAGCGGGCCCGGGCAGAGCCC
>JAOXOE010000506.1:9066980-9082452 GCA_028565055.1 Phoeniculus purpureus | reverse complement strand
CTCATTAATGTCTATAAATATGTGAAGGGTGGGTGTCAGGAGGATGGAGCCAGGCTCTGCTCAGTGTCATCTAATGGGTTTAGTTGGAACATAGGAGGTTCCACATCAATATGAGAAGGAACTTCTTCACAGTGAGGGTGAAAGTGACAGAGCACTGGAACAGGCTGCCCAGGGTGGTTGTGGAGTCTCCTTCTCTGGAGACGTTTGGAACCCGCCTGGATATGTTCCTATGTGACTTGGTCTAGGTGATGCTGCTGTGGCAGGCAGAATGGACTAGATGATCTTTCCAGGTCCTTTCCAATCCCTAATGTTCTGTGATTCTGTGATTGCAGAAGTTAACACTTTGTATGCAGAATTCTGCCCTGAGAATTGTGCCAACAGCAGAAACCTCGTTACTTTAGCAACACATTTTGAACAAGCAAATACTATGAAAACCAGAAAAGGAATGATGCCAGGAAATTGGAGAAAATTCTAGACAAAACAGATCAAATGTTTGATTACTTCCCGATGAGAGTTTATTGGTTATGTATGGCAAAGCAAAACAAGCATCCAAAGCAATTTAGAACCCCAAACAGCCTGTCTCTGGCCAGAATCACTAGGGTATGGCCGCAAGGTCTGTATCTAGTTTACTGAAGTTATTTCTCACTATGCTGCTCTATTTGCTCTCATCAGCCATAAGCCAAAACCTCCACACACAGCAGTAAAGCAGAACAGCAGCAAAATGTTTCCCCATGTCATGTTATTGCTAATGCATGCTGGCCCTCTTCTACTTGTCAAAGCATATTCATACCTTAAAATCTATCTGTCTTCAGTCAACTTCATGGCAGTTCAAAAGATAAAACTCATTGTCATTCATGCACCTCAAAACAGTTCCCACCAATGAGTTCCATTTTGTTCTAACGTTCTAACTGGTTTTCGTTTGCAGACATCACGGGATCTGGCATGCTTCATTCAGTTCGAGAACATGAATGTTTATTACGGTTCTCAGCACAAAGTGAAATACAAGGCACCTACAGACCACTGCTTTGTCTTGAAGGTAACGTACTAGAAACATAAGGTCTACAGATGTCACGTACATTTGTCTTGTATATGTAAAGCTGCTGAAGTCTGAAGCTCCAGGGATGCTGGCGAGATACTATACCCACTGCAAAATCATGTCTTTTCTTTTCTTGCTTCATTGTTGTTGACCAGCAGTGTACATTTAGAATCTTAATTTTAAGGACAAATAGTCCTGTGATATCTGTCTACATTGCAACTGTAAAGTTGTCTTAGAACAAGACTGAGTATCCTCCTGGCAACCTTCAGGTGACTAGACACATCTGGACAAAGGACACACAAGGCAGATATAAGATGTGAAGACTGGCTGTCCCTAAGTTTGAATCATAGAATCATTAGGGATTGGCAAAGACCTCGAGAGATCATCTAGTCCAATCATTAGGGATTGGAAAAGACCTCGAGAGATCATCTAGTCCAGTACATTAGGGATTGGCAAAGACCTCGAGAGATCATCTAGTCCAGTCATTAGGGTTTGGCAAAGAGCTCGAGAGATCATCTAGTCCAATCATTAGGGATTGGCTAAGAGCTCGAGAGATCATCTAGTCCAATCATTAGGGTTTGGCAAAGACCTTGAGAGATCATCTAGTCCAATCCCCTTGCCAGAGCAAGATGTGTACAAGATGGAAGATGATCTTGTCGCTGCTTCTCACTCTAAAAGCCTGCAGTGCAAATGAGATATCAGAGAACACAGTATCTTACTTCAGAAAAGAAAGTACAGGAGACACTCATATCAGAGGGTACCTACAGTGCCACTTTTTTTGCTGTAGCTGCACTCACAGCACTTTGTATTCACTTTGAAAACGTCTCCTAGCCTCGTTCACACATGGCCGAGCACAAGTGGTTTCTAGACCCAGGCTTATTTGCTAAAGCAGATGTGTCTCATGAACACAGATGAGCAGTTTTAACACCACAGTTCTCTGCAGGAAACACTTTGTGCTTTGCTGTAGAACAGCCATGAGCCCTCTGGTGCCAACAGGCAAGTGTTATTTCTGAAAAATGAAAAAAAAACAAGGGGAGGGGCAGCTGATTTAAAAACTGAGAGTAAATTTATTGTCTAAACAGATGACTGGTCAGAGAAGTATTTGACTAATAACAGCTACTCACTTTCTGTTCAGATGACAACAGCAGCACGAATTTAAGTGTGTGTAGCAGCACGTTTAACTGTTGGTAATAATTAGGTGAACTGTCTGGACTCACTGCTGTCCTTCATGAAAAGAGGTGTGCGACAGATAAGAGCACGCGCCAGAAGAAGCCACAGCTCAGCTGAAACACCTGCATGTGTGATGCTAGCGCCGTACGCTCAGCGTGAAACGTGGAGAGCAAGACCGAAAGCTCACTAGGGAAAGCTTTGGGTGTAATAGTCTTACAAATGTATAAAAGCTACTTAGCAAAACCGTTTGCAGCGATGCTTCTAAAGTGTGCTTGGGGTATACTAGCATAAACATCCGATCAGTGAGATCATTACATCCCAGCAACACTGCTTAGCCGTGAAAAATTATGTTGCGGTAGTTGTTCTTCGTTTTCTCTCCCACAAATCGGCATTTGGAAGATTCCTGACTGTCTCCGTTTCAGATTTGGCTTCTTTTAAAGGCTGTCCCTATGTACTGATATATTCGAGCCTTCTGTCGCTTCAAAAGTGGAAGCCTCCCTGTTAGGGTGGCTGCGTGAGGGTGATGCAGTGGAGAGTTTCATGCTTATAACTTCTGTACAATAATCTGAATTCTATACATAGCTCTTTGAAGGTGTGCAGCTGAGTTCTCTTCACTTACCTTTGAGGCTTGGAGCTGATGATATAACACATCTTGAGATCTGTGGGCTGAGGCAAAGAGCACAGTTAACTGTTGGTGTCTCTGACTGGACGCTTAGTGACACAAAAGCTTTGAGTGTGGGAACAACAAAACAATTCATTACACTTAGTTAAGTTTTCTTCATGTTTGGTTTATATGGAAGTCTCCCAGAGAAAATCTTTCTTGCTGGGTGACCCTTGTCCTTAGACATCGCAGGAAAACAAACCGTCATCCCTGACATTATTTCTTATCCTGTGTCGTGAGGTGACCTGAAGAATCAAAACCAGGACATCCTACCATCTTCTGAGAATGAAGTCCTCAAGATGAAATGAGTACTTGTGCAGACAGGCTCAGGGAGTAAAAAGCAATAGATTTAACAGGTGTTTGTCTTTACTGTGCTGCCAATGTAGTAATTGTGAAGCAATTTGGATGCCCAGCTCAGTCCAAGCACGATAGAAATTTCTGCACAGCCAAGGCTGCTGTGCTCTGGCTTCACAGCTTTCGCATTCCTTTGTGAGTGCTGTAGGACAGCAAGCTCTGCAGAGGTTCTCTTCCAGTTACTTCTTTGTGTTGGCTGCAGAAGACAACCTGTTTTGAAAGCAAACGGGGGAAAGTAATTGGAAGAGTAGCAGCCATGACACAGCCCATGCTAGATGTGCACTGAGGATGGCTGTAAATCACGTTTTGGAAAAGAGGTTAATCTGCAGCCCTTGTTAGCGTCAACAGGCTGCAACACCACCTGGGAAGATTTTGAACCATCGCATACCACCACATTTTTTTAAAGAATTGTTGCTTTCTGAGGAGCCACTTAGGACCTGAGGAAGAGCTGTATTGAAACAGTGAGAGGTCATCAGCCACGTTGCTTGCTCTGTCGTGTTCCAAGCTTAACAAAAGAAACTGCCCGGCTCAGAGGCAAGAGACCAGCCTGTAATTTATAGTGCAGAAGAAATGCAGGGACTTAGCAGGTTTGACTGTGTCTTGTGTTTGTGCTAGGCAGAAAATCATGCTGAATTCAGAACCAGACAGAATGTCCTAGCTTTGAGCACTGGGTTGAAAGAACATCCTACTTCTTTCTGCCTGTTGGCATCCTTAGATCAAGAACAGATTCAAGCAAATGGCAGCAAATAGACAATGAGGTGGGTTGTTTTAGAGTTGAGAATGGCCTCGTGCTTGAATGAAACATCTCTTCCTCCCAGTCCTCATTTAAATCATAAACCTTCTGAACAAGTAACTTGGCTGAAAACCACTAGCATTTTTAATCGCTTTTAAATGTCCTGTCTTGTATTAGAAGAGAGAAAAGATAAATCATTTCCTTTCTGCTTCCCCCCAGCATTGGTCATCGTTATGGCATGTCTTTATGGCGTGAAGAGCCATCAAGAGATACTCTAAGAGTGACCAGACTGTTCCTGACATTTTTGTGTCTACGTGCCAGGCATCACCAAGAACTTACAGGAAAGAGGAACCTTGTAACTAAGGTTAATCACAACACTGGTGATTTGGTTTGAGATAGAACAATGAGATTTCCCAGCTTGTCTGACACCGCCCTAAACTATGGACTCTTGCCTCAAAGTCTTCACGACATTTCTTTGTGGTTTCACTTTGATGTCTCTAAATGGGATGTGGGCTTTTTCCTCTTTTTTCTTTCCTTAGACTAGACTAAAGAGACTGTCTTTGGTCCCTGTGTGTGTTCCAGCTAACGTTCACCCAGTTACTATGCCCTTGCGATTCCCTCTGTCCTGCTTAGTTTTTAATCTAGTCATTTCATTTCGACTTCAGTGGTCATACCTGGGTGACTTAGCTGACGCTGGCTTTGAGTACTGATGTTGGGGTAGGAACAAGATCATGCATGTTGTGGGCAGGTTGCTTTGATACTTAGCCAGAAGCTGGAGCAGGTGTTGCAGCCTATGATGTCGGAGCTGCACCTGGACTAGCTATTTTAAACTACCTCTGATATAAATGTTCTCGTCTGCAGATCCGTCCTGTTGAAAGTTCCTCTTACACCTAGAGAAGCAGGATGCCTTGTGAATGTTCCTTGCCTATAATTTTATCCCATTACTTCAGCATTCCACTGTAGATGCTGTAGCTCAGCACAAAAATGGGATATTTTTTGCTTGTTAACCAACAAGACACCGATGAGATAATGGGGGAAACAGTTGTGTGACAGAGGCAATTCAAAAGCACATCACAGTGTTTGCCAGCAAAAAGGAGAGCACTTTGCTGAGCTTATTCAGGAGTTTCCTCTCAGGATGATTCAGGAGACCACTGTGGTAACTGAACAAAGCAGTTGTTTCCTCATATCAGCTCTTCTCAGGCAGCAGAAAGCCCAGCTGCAGCCAACTGAAAGGGGCACAGCTGGCTGGTTGGTGTTAGAGAGCAGGGTTGCTTTTAGCTGTGCAGCAAACCAGAACTGATGTGGCTAGGTCCTGAGGATGAGAGCACAACCTGGCACAGAGGCTCTGGTGGAGTTAGCTTTCAGGAGTCCTTGGGCTTCGGGGCAACTATAAAGCTTGAAGTACTGTTCTGCCTCCCAGTAGCTACTGGGTCTGTGCTGAGCTATAACCTTTCTTAAATTGAATCGTTCCATACCGCTGCTAGACAAGCCTTCCTCCCTCAAAGGCATTTATAAAGCAACAGACAGCACAGAGAAGCCTCAACAAATGAAAAATACAGCCTCTGAATAACACAAATACGTTGGGAGCATCTGATTCCGTAAACATGCACTTTCTTCCTATTTTCTACTCAGCCATGATGTAGTGCTTGCAAAAATTTACAGACCCCACCCTTCTCTTTGGCATGAGGTAAAGAGAGGCTTTTCTTATTATTCAGAAAATAAGAAAGAGAAGGGCAGCCAAATATGAACGAAGACCCTCACTCAAACCTGCATCTGTTGAGGTCAGCTCTGTCCGTGTTCCAGGCAGACAAGGTGGGGAGGGTAGCAGCACGACTCTCGCTGCCACCCCATGGAGGGTGCTGGCATCTTCTAGAAGACAAACAGTGAAGGAACAAAGACATCCCTCCTTCACAGCCACAGTCATGTTGCACGCTGCACGTAGCAAGTGCACAAGCTGGAGTGGCTTCTTTACCCACAGTCGCCTTTGCCTTTACAAAAATGAATGTTTATGCCGTTTCCCTGTAGATCTTCTCTTTCAGCATCTATTGTGGGCAATGCAGCGGAACTGGATGAGACCTCTCATGACTTATTTCATATTTTGAAGCTCAAAGCCCTCGAAACCGAGGTTCCACCCTGAAGGAAGGGATCTGTCGATTGTGCCAGCTGCAGCATCCCTGCAGAAACTGGGGACACGGGGTTTATTCGGGGCATTAGGGGTGTCTGTGTGTGTGCACACACATGCTGGACTGAGAGCTGGTTTCGTCACACCGTGTTGAAAAGTCTTTCAAAGCAGACAAATAGCAAGGTAATCTATATGCAAATTTGCTGGTTTAGGCAGTCTGATGTGCTTGTGACAAAGAGTGGATTTAATTAGAGTTTATTGGTGCTGGTTGTGCTTGAGTAATCTGGAGGTAATGGTGCATAATGCTGAATTAATCTGGGATGAGAAAAATTGGTTTCCTGGGGATAAACTAAGACAAAGGCAAATCATCCTCTAGTTGTACCACAGCTGGGCACATTTTCCTGTGCAATCTGAACAGCTACACTTCTGTGCTGTCCTTTGAAAACCATAATTACTTCTTTTAAATTCTAATGATCCAAAAAATTTGGAGGTCAAGTTTCAAGAAGGGATTCTGTTTGCAAAAGCAACATGATTCTAGCAAGTGATTTGGTATTTAGTCACTCTGCTCCTGATCCCCCTCCTCCCAGCAGGCTCCCCTGCAGACCAAGTGGTGGTCATAATGCATTCAACACAGTGCTGGTTAAAAAAGTGGAAGGTAAGAACTGATAATGTTTGAGATACAAAATTCCAGTGAAAATTGTAGAAAAGGCTGCTAGTGCAGGTCTCTTGAGCTTGGAGGAGACTGAGGGGTGACCTCATTAATGTCTATAAATATGTGAAGGGTGGGTGGCAGGAGGATGGAGCAGGCTCTTCTCAGTGTCATCTAGCGATAGGACAAGGGGCAATGGGTGTGAGCTGGAACATAGGAAGTTCCACATCAATATGAGAAGGAACTTCTTCACAGTGAGGGTGACAGAGCACTGGAACAGGCTGCCCAGGGGGGTTGTGGAGTCTCCTTCTCTACAGACGTTTAAAAACCACCTAGATGTGTTCCTGTGTGACTTGGTCTAGGTGATGCTGCTGTGTCAGGAGGATTGGACTAGATGATCTTTCGAGGTCCCTTCCAATCGCTAATGATTCTGTTGTACCTGTATGGTTCATTCGCGTCTTCCAAAGACCAGAGAAGCCTGCTCATCCTAGCACAAGGAGTGCAGAGCATTGACAATTTGACCGTGTTTCAGAGTAGGTGGCAAACCTGAGCTTGAAGGTACTTGTGTTTTACTTGTGCTCACAGAAGCCAGGAGAGTCTCAGCTTTTCTGAGATGCTGGCTTAGCACAGCCCAGTTTTATCAGCAGAAGATAACGTGTGAAATTGACACCATCATGTGAAATTTCATGAAAATTTGGTCTAAAGCCAAAGCTTTTGGTCTAAAGCCAAAGCTTTTGATCCAAACTTAGTCACTCTTTCTGCTTCTGGCTGTTGTTTCTGCCTCAGCGACTGAGCAATGATCCATATATTTTGGGGCAAGGAATCCAGTGAGATGCCTGAGTAACTTCCTTTTACTTTTCATCTTCAGCGTTGGAAGAAGGCAAAGCAAAAGAACACTTTATTAGGATAATCTCCAATTTCATGCGCATGTGGCCTTTAGCCATTTGTTTTGGCACCAGCCGTAGAAACCACATCAGTCCAGTCTCTGTTTCTTCAGGTTTTCCATGTTTTCTATCTGTTTTTCCCTCGGGCAAAGAGTTTCTATCTGAACATGTAATCTCTGTACCTTTTTTTTAAACCTTTCCAGAAAATAAGCTCTTTATACTCAAGTGTTTCTACTTTCTTTATCTCTAGACAGTCAATACGTGCAGAGGCGACAGAGGTTCAGAGAACAGTAAATTCTGTTCCGGTCCTTTTCAGTGCTTCCCTGGGTGGAACAAGCACTTCCACTTGCAGCCTGAGGGAGCCCTGCCTGGACAGACGTCCAACACTTACAAAAAACAGGACCAACAATGTGACTAATCCCTCACTATTAAGAGTTTTGACACTGATAGTGACCGAAATCCACTGTAGTAAAATTCTGCTGCATTTTAATGCACTGTTGTGCACTATTCCATTTTTTCTATGAAAAAAAATCCGGAGTCCCTTTCTAAGTGGGTATTTTCCATTTTTCTACAACTTCCTGTAGAGAGGTGCGTGTTGGCGCTCCTCCTCAGTAACTACTGACAAAGCCACGGGAAATGGGACCCAGAAGTTGAGGAGAGTTTGCACTGGATGTTAGGAAGCGATTCTCTGCAGAAAGGGTGGTGAGGCACTGGAACAGCCTTCCTGGGGCGGTGGTTGAGTCACCATCCGTGCAGGTCTTTAAGAAAGGTGTAGCCGTGATGCGTCACAACAGCTACAGTGGCAGGCATGGAGGGGGTTAGTTTGTGTTCCTCGAACAGTCAGGGGTTTAGATATTCAGGGATTTAGTGGTTTGGTTTTTTTGGGGGTGTGGGGTTGTTGTCTGGTGGGTTTTTCTTGTTGTTGTGGGTACGGTTGGACTCGGTGATCTAGGAGGTCTTTTCCAGCCGTGATTATGCTGTGATTCAAACACATGACTTCTGGAAGGATCCTTTTTAAGTAGTTGTACTTCATAATTCGTTTTGCTGCTGCTTGTTTCAGAGACGAAGGTGATAAAGCTTTCCAGAGGAGACGTTTTCACGTAGCTGTCAGAGGACGTTTTCAGGCCATGGTATGCACCATGTAATGAAATCCTTTATCTGGCTCTACGTGCCAGATGTCTAAGGTGTGGCAAGTTGAGCCCAGCGTGACTTTGCCCAAAAGAACAGTTTTTCTCACATGACTGCCAAGATTCATATTTTTACGACCTGTGTGACTATGAATGCAGCTTAACAAAACCAGACTCGTGTCATGACTACTGCTCCTCAATATCGCTGTGCTGTACTGCACAACTGTACCAAGGCACAGGAGCTGGGAAAGGAGGGAATGGACCTTCATGCCAAGTCATCATTTTCAGGGATTTCCAGCTGTCCAGAATCACATCTGAATTGATTCTGGAGACATTTAAAACCCACCTGGACATATTCCTGTGCTGCTTTGTCTAGGGGATCCTGCTCCGGCAGGGGGATTGGACTAGGTGATCTCTCAAGGTCCCTTCCTAATGTTCTGTGATTCTGATGAGTCAGCATTTTACTGTACAGTCTAATTGATTGTGCATGTGACCTGAAGTTTTTGTGGAGAGTAAACTTGTAGAAGTCACCGTGGACAGCAGAGATTTCTGCTTGTTTGTACTGCCCAGGCAACTTCACTGTGGACCAGTTCTTCCCTAGTCAGCAAGCTGCTGGAGTGGGGTGTGAAGCTGATAGATGATACCTTCCTACCCAAAGGAGAAGCTGCATGCATCTAAGAACCACAGGAAGGCAAATGCCTCCATCTGAGCCACTTTCTAACAATCTCTTATAGGTATAAACCTTCAGTATTAAGCTTGGTTCTGCTGGTGTTTTGTCCCAGACTCTGGCCATGCATGCAGCTGCAGTAGGTACCATCATCATGGAACAGTCCTCTTTGGACCTGATCCACAGCCCAGGAAAGGTGATGGGGATACTTCCAGTGGGCTGTTGGTCCAACAAATTTATGTTTCATATGTCATTGCTGAAGTTATATGCAAAATGAGAGCCAGTGCTGCTGCTGCTTCTGGGATAGCCAGTGGCAATACAGCTCTTACCTGTTAACAAGTGAAGATCCAGGCTGCCTGCACAGCTTCAAAGTGTTTAAGCTTCTGTACAAGAACTGAGGGCTCAGCAGCTAGCTAGTTTGGTCCCTAATTGACAGAACGTACTCGTGACTGCATTTAATCATGGTTACTGATTGGAGTAATTTAATCAAGAAACTGATTGGGGTAATTTGGAGTAGATCCCACTGGTGAATGTCAGTTGTTAAGATGGATTGCCCAGTGGAGACCATAGCCAGTGAAAGACAGGGTAGAGAGTAGGCACGAGATACGGTAGTCTTGTTCGCCTGTTCTCAGCTTCCCAATGTGATGACATCCCCACAGTCTCAAAATATTCATAGCCACATTATGAAGAGCCACATTATTCAGATCGTTAAGGATGAGGCAGACTGAAGAGTTCTGGAAGGCCGTTGTGAGGCTGAGGTTCTGGACAATAAATCATTACGTATAGTCTAGGTGTACAGACAGCAAAGTGCAGAGGGACACAAGCGAGCACAACTTCACCTGTGAAATTACTGACTTGGAGCTGACCTGTACTGCTCAGGAGCAAGCTGCTGATGTGGTGTGTGACTTGATGAAGGCTTTGTTTCAGTGCTCAGTGGTGATCATCCACTTACCAAGAGTATTATGCAGATCTCTAGGTTCAGGAGCGGCACGGACACGTGTGGACAAGGGTCAGCCATCCAGTGTCCTTTCCAAATCAAGGATGTACACAAAGCTGCTAGCAGTCCGGTTCAGAGCAAAAGGAGGTGGTTCTTTATTAGGTGCATAGGAGACCTGAAATTGTTCTGGACACCAGAACTCTCTGTGAGCTCAATAAAAGTCTGCAGAAATACCTGGAGGAGAAATTCGTTGCAGAACCTAAAAAGAGAGAAACAACATATGGCTCAGGAAATCCTCTGACCTGAAAAGAGCTGTGGACAGGAAGAGTACAAAGAAGGAAGTAACGTATGTGCTTGTCTTGTTCTTTCCCTTCCTTCCATATCCACTTGTGGCCACTGTCAATGTCCACACGCTGGGTTCAGAAACCTTTGATCTGGCCTGGTGCAATTGTTCTTGTGAAGCTGGTGTTTCTGTAGGTTGTCCCACAGGTGAGGTCTTCAGCAGCCGCTCTGAGCTCCCCAGGAGCAGGTCCCCAGGACAGGGCTGTGTCTATGTGCAGCACCATTAGCTGCTTTGGTTTGGTCTGCACCACATCCTCTGTGCCTGGTCTTCTGGGTTTTCGCGTGAATTTTACGCTAAATAATGGCAGGGCTGGGGTTTTGTGCTTGTAAAGAAAAGCCCTGTTGATAGATGTGGTGTTTGAAAATGAAGGGAAATACGTAGACTTTGACTTCTGGCCATGAAAAAGGAGGGGGGAAGGAAAAAAAAAGCTTTATTCATTCTTTTTTTGTAATGCTGTTGGTGCCATCTGCTGGGTTCAGCGGGACTTTACACACTGCAGCAAAATCGGTGCTTGCTGATGAGACGTGCCTGAAGAATTGAATCTACCCAGAGCTGCACTGTCTTTGGTTGCACCTCCAGATTGTTTTGGCTCTGCTGGTGATAAGGTAGCCCAGGTCTACGGGACATGCCCTGCCACACAGAGCAGGGGCTGCTTACGCTCCTTTTTTAAAGATACCATTCAGAGTGAAGTCTCTCAGAGTTTTCACTGTGTTTGGTCACACAACAAACAAGCGGTGGAAGGAAGGAAGGTTTGCCAGGTGCTGTGCATTGGCCACATACTGCCAGCAGTGGAGCTGGCTGAGAAGCAGTGAGGCAATCTGAGCCTGCCAGAGACAGGTGCAGGCGAACACTGGGGAACTGGTGAAGGCTGTTTGTCCAGGGGCCCTGGTCACTGTCTGCTCAATACATGGCTTAGGCTCCCAGCAACAAGATAATGCCCTGTATGTTGAACTGGGTGAAGGTGCGTTGTGTGAGTGTACTGAGGAGGTGATTCACAGGTCCACGGGATGGGCATGGTGCCTGCTCTGCAGCTGAGGCACCTGCCATCAGAGCTTGCATCTCTGGGCTCACATCACAAGAGAGATGTCCCTAGCACTCACCTTGGGAGAACGGGTGACAACGCTGTTGCAAGCCCTTCCAGAGGGCTGAAGTGGACTTTGCCTATTTGTAGCCTGTGCGAGCTGCTGAGTTCAAAGCACGTGGAGAGCTGTAACACGGTTACTCACAGCGTCACCTTGGCACAGCTCTGCCACTGCAAGACCCCACAAGAGTCATATGCCCTTTGTTTTTATTTTCTGCCCACACCCCCCCGATGGTTTGACACTGTGATTTGCTGATGCAGGGCTTTGGCAGCAATACTGGCTCGTGCAGTTCCATTACTTGCTACTTGTTGTTTCCCCAAGGCACGGTGCCTGTCATGCCCACGCTGTATGTGAGGCCATGCTGCATATTGCTGGCTTCAAAAAAAATAAGCCAAAATAAACCAAACATGTTGTAATGGGTTATATTTACCCCAGACTGGTTCCCCTTTTTCTGAGTCACAATGTGGCCTCATAAATAGTTGGGTCAGCAAGAGAAGCCTGATGTCTGCAGTGCTGAGGGGGAAGTAGGGACACGTGGCTGAGGAGCAAGACCTCTGCATTCAGACCTGCTTTTGAACCCCTGCAACACCCAGCTGTGGCCAGGGTTTAGCCTCCATGCCAGGTGTGCCTCAGCCACCAGCAGGTATCTTTAACCAGACATCTCGTACATGC
Organism: Phoeniculus purpureus; assembly: GCA_028565055.1. Lineage (NCBI taxonomy): Eukaryota > Metazoa > Chordata > Aves > Bucerotiformes > Phoeniculidae > Phoeniculus > Phoeniculus purpureus. The sequence continues at coordinate 9,070,015 of JAOXOE010000506.1, read as the reverse complement.
ACCAGCTATGGGCTGACAGGCTGCTTAGAGTGCTCTGCACTATGAGGAATCCTCCTGATCTCCTCATGTGCAGCGCTGCTCTGCTTTAGAGGCTTAACAAAACCTGGGGTCATTGCTGATAAGCGGAGGCAAGCTTTGGATTTTCAACTGTCCAAGTTGAAAACAGAGTGGTTTGACAATAGTGAATCCTCAGAGCGTATTTGGATGCTTTTTTGTGCTTTCAAAGCATTACACGCACTGCACACCTATCATTTATAAGAATATAAATAGGTATGAACACATAAATGAGGGATAATGAAGCTTTTTTCTTTGGCTTCATTATTTTCCTTGTGTATCAAGAGATGGCAGTATACTATTCCATCCGAGCCACTGAAGAATTACAGCCTTTTCTGCTAAGGCAGGGGAACCAGAGTCTCAGAGATGATGGTCACGCTCAGACAAGTAGGCAGCCTAGCAATTTTGGACGTGGCACTTAGGGATATGGTCTAGCAGCTAGATACTAGGATAAAGGTTGGACTCGATGATCCTGGAGGTCTTTTCCAGCCATGATGATTCTGTGATCTTCGCTTGAGCTGCAATGGTACATCACCACATACTACTACTACTGCATTGGGGAAGGAATCCAAAACTGTCAGCAAAAGAACAAAAGAGGTTAGAAAAATGCAAAGATTCCAGGTACAAACAAAGGAAAAGGATCAGTTCTGGTGGCCTTGCATTTGGGATGATCCTCTATCTAGATCACGTGCCAGGATTACAAAACTGTTGCCAAACAACAGCAAGAGTTAAGCAGAATAAAAATGTCTTATGAAAAGAGCTAGAAGCAGGTCCAAAGGAAGGCAAAGTCAAAAGGAAAAGTCTTTCAGCGTGGAGTTTATGTTTAAATACATTTGATGTACTGTTTGAAAACTAATACTGTTCAGCACTCCGTTGGGATGCCTTGCAGACAACAAACTGCAATCAGAACCAGGCTTCCCTTCCAGTGTTCACCCATGGAGCGTTAGACTTCGAGCAGTGACGTTCGTAAGCTGCATTGGATGCTAGATCAGTAGTAGATTTCTGTAACACTTGAATTCATATCACAACACATCAATACCATTTAAAGCCAGTGGCAACCAGAGTATCACTTGTGATCACTGTCCTTGTTGGCTTTCTGTTTTGGCCGTTGCTTTTTTTCCCAGATGATTCTCAAGTTAACGTGATGCGCAGGGGCAGCGTTCTCGCCAAGGTCACCGTGTGGTGCCTTCGCTCTTGTGTAGTGATTTGATCTCTGTGTTTGTCTTACTTTCTGAATCAATGTCTTTCAGCACCCCCAGATTCAAAAGGAGTCACAGTATATCAAGTACTTATGCTGCGATGACCAAGCAACCCTCCATCAGTGGGTAACGGGAATAAGAATTGCCAAGGTGAGACTAAAAGTAACTTCAGTTAATTTTATTTCTTGTAAAATCCCTTCCTCCTCACGTTACTGCCATCATCTCACCCGGAAATGTTACACTGAGAATGAACAGTCATATTGATGTTACCGTAGGGAAGAGATGGACATGATGAGGATGGATTTGCTGGACATGCATGAACCCCGGCAGTCGGTTTGGTTTTTCTCATTAAAATAAGGGTGAATTCTGTAGCTGTAAAACTCAAGAGTTGGTAAAAGTTACTCCACAGCTACCTGGCACAATGGTAGTATGCTGTGGCTAAAGACACAAGCTCTGGTCAAGTCCAGTTGTGACAGTTTCCACACAGCTCTGCCCTTATTGTCAGCCTTGCCTGCCTCAAAAAGATCCAAATTCACAGACCAGTTTGGGCTGTGCTAAATGTTAGGGCAGATTGATTTATGCATAGCCCAGGATACTGCCTGTACCTGGCTACTTGTGCTGGGGCGACATCCAGCAAAGGTATGGGGTGAGCATCAAATGATTTTGATGAGCATCAAATGCTTTATACTGACAGAACTGTTTGCTCTAGAGCCCGGGATTCAGTGCCTGAATTCTCCAGTCCAAACACATAACACTTGGAAAGCATTAGGAAAGCATTTATTGAGGACAGTTGGTTTTAGAGCCGAGCTTTATGTTGTTCACAGATACTGATGAGAACATAGCGTGTGACAAAAACACCAGTGGGACTGTGGTCACAGGAACTCATGTTTCATCAGGCTGTTACCGAGATGCTTTCCACCTGGCCCTACAGGCACCAGCAGTTGCAGAAAGCTACTCTTTTACAAAGCTAGGTGGAAAAGAACGGGGCCATAGAGGTTATCCAACAGCAGAATGAATGCTTGGCCTATCTCAAGCTTAACACCACACGTGTTGTGTTGCTTTGCAGTACGGCAAGACGCTGTATGACAACTACAGACGTGCAGTGAAGAAAGCTGGCTTGTCCTCTCGGTGGACAAATCAAGGGAAGACGGAACCGGCTGCCCCTGCAGGATTCTTATCAGCAGGTACCGATGCTGTCGCAGCAGCTGAAATCACGTTTCTTGCACTCTTCTGTCACCATCAGTGTTGTACATAGACTTTGTTCAGAAAGCTATTGCGTGGATTCAGCTAGAGAACATCTTGTTCTAGACAGCACAGTGCAGCTCTCTGGTCTACAACTAATCTTGCAGCAGAGCTCTCACTTTAAATTTAGAACTGGCAGACTACAAAGATAACCCACCAAAGGCCAGTTTGAATCAGCATCATTTAGTGAGGTCTTTTTCTGTTGGGATTTGAACACAAATCCTTTAGCCCTGTCTGCGTTAAGGGCTGATGGTCCATGTCTTGCAGTTTCCTGTTTTTCCCAGCTCTAACCTGGCTTCCCATACGGACAACTTGCATCCTCCAAACACCTTTCCAAGGCTGTAGTCCACCTTTTTTCAGTTCGTGTGAGAAGACAGTGGTTCTTTCAGCTATTCCGTGGAGTCACATCTTGGTAATAATGCACATTTTGGATAGGAAGAACGCAGAGCACTAGAACAGGCTGCCCAGGGGGTTGTGGAGTCTCCTTCTCTGGAGATGTTTAAAACCCACCTGGATATGTTCCTGTGTGACTTGGTCTAG
>JAOXOE010000506.1:9055600-9066880 GCA_028565055.1 Phoeniculus purpureus | reverse complement strand
CTGATCCCTGAGGGACTCTGCTTGTCACTGGCCTCCACTTGGACATGGACCCATTGACAGCCACTCTTTGGGTGCAGACATCAAGCCAGTTCTTTACCCATCTAGTGGTCCACCCATCAAACCCATGTTGCATCGGCTTGGAGACCAGAAAGATGCTATGAAAAACCCAAACCTGTAGTTTTAACAACCTCCCAGTTCTAAAATTCTGAAAAAAACTATACATTTCACTTTTTAAATGGTAATTTAAATAGTAATTTAAAACTCATTATAGTATTCTGTAAACCCATTGAAGACAAGGCTATTTCTGAACTAGTCGTGAGTTAGTTTGCAGAGTTGTAAGAAAATTAAAAGAATTTTGCTGTGTATGTGGTTGTAAATAGGAATTATTGTGTCTGTCTGATTCTGGTGTGGGAAATCACTTTCTCAGACATATGTTTGTGGGTTTTTAATTGACTTCAGGTTGCTGAATCTGCTTTGCAAGCTAAACTATTGAGAAATGGTGCATGAGAAGTATGTACTCACAGATTCACCCCCTGCTCTACAACAGAAGCCTATTGTACATTTTGTTTCTTCCTTGTTTGGATGAAGAGCTAGAAGGAAAATCTGCTTGCAGAACTCAACACTTGATTAGCCATGTGGCCATTAGTGTATTCAGATGGACCCTTATTAACCACAATTATTTAATGATAATAGTTACACTGCGCTTGTACTCACTGACAGAAAACGTGCAGGCACACTACGGAGAGCAATTTGCCCTGAATGTTTGCCCTTGCTGTATTCAGAGTGCTCACCAGTCATCTTTTATCTAGGACAGAGCCATGAAGATGATAAAGGGAGTAAAACATCTCCCTTACGAAGAAAGGCTGAGGGAGCTTTAGCTTAGAGGAAAGGAGTCTGAGGAGTGACCTCATTCATACTCATAAATATGTGAAAGGTGAGGGTCAGGAGGATGGAGCCAGGCTCTTCTCAGTGTCATCTAATGATAGGACAAGGGGCAATGGGTGTGAGCTGGAACATAGGAGGTTCCATATAAATATCAGGAGGAACTTCTTCACACTGAGGGTGATGGAGCACTGGAACAGGCTGCCCAGAGGCGTTGTGGAGTCTCCTTCTCTAGAGATTGCACTAGATGATCTCTCAGGGTCCCTTCCAGTCCCTAATGTTCTGTGATTCTGTGATAACTTCTAATATTCTTCTACAAATGGGAAGCTAACCTAGGTAGGAAGCTTATAGAAAGCTCCAGATTTCCTTAAGGTATAAATGGCTGTTGAAAGGAAAGCAGTAACATACCTCATCTTACAGCACAACACTTCAAGCCCTAAAATGACAACATGCTGAGCAGTAAACTACATGGGACATTTGAGTATTAAGCAAGAAGTTGTTCAGCTCACTTATTGCTTCTGAGCATCCTGAAAGTTGCTCCATGCTGCTTCCTGCTGCACTGTCTCTGGGTGCTGTGGAAGATGTTGCTGTTGTCCACGTTCAGATGCGTGTTTTCTCTCTCCGCCAGCATGATCATCAACACTGATGCTCTTTTCACAGCATCAATCAGAAAAGCTATTTCTTTTCACAAGTACAGGCTTTCCTGTTGAAACAAATGTCGATAAATTTGAAGCTATCAAGCAGTTACTGAAATGAGTCTGAAAAATGCTATGTCAACTCAAATGCAGTGTAGTGACAGATGCAGAGCTAAAAATACCACTCTGGCGACTTTTTGAAAAGTCAGGGCCTACTGAGAAATGTCAGGGCACAAACATGGACTAGAGAGAGAGAAAAACAATATGTGGGAAGAGCCAAGAGCTGGAGAAAAGTGAGACTGTAGACTGTCTCACTGCTCCCTGGACCGTGACCCTGCTGCAGGCTGGAATATGTGGGGTTAGAACAGCCCTGTTGGCTCAGCCGTGCTGGAGCACAGCATGGTCATGTTTAATCTTCAGTGTCAACCTGGCAGCAAAGGAAGACCGGGCTAAAGTCACCACTGCACATGGATGTGGGAACCCAGAGGTCCACGTGGGAGAAGTTTATCTCAGAAGGGAAAAAGGGTTCTGGAGCAGGAATTGGCAGGGTTCGTTCAGAAGCTTTAAACTGGATTCGAAGGGGGAGGGATTGTTGCTGGATGGGCACCAGTGGGACAGAGCTCTGGTCTTGATGAGAACCAGGCAGCCTCCCACTGTCCTAGGGTGAAATCGGAGCACTCAACCTGCTCCCTGAAATGCCTGCACACCAATGCCCACAGCATGGGGAACAAGCAGGAGGCGTTCGAAATCTGTGCTCAGGCAGGAGATTATGATCTGGTGGCAGTACAGAGACATGGTGGGACAGCTTGCATGACTGGATGTGGTCAAGGACAGCTATGTCCTTTTTCAGGAGGGACAGGTCAGCAAGGCAAGGTGGTGGGGTTGCTCTTTACGTGAGAGAGCAACTGGAAAGTGTTGAGTTCTGTCCAGGGGCAGATGAAGAGACAGCTGAGAGTCTGTGGATGTGGGTTAAGGGGGAGGCTGGCATGGGTCATGGGTGTCTATTACAGGCCACCAGATCAGGACAAGGACGTTTATGAGGCCTTCTACAGGCAGCTGAGAGCAGCCTCACAGCTACAGACATGGGGGATTTTAACCACCCTGATATTTGCTGGAAGACCTACTCAGCCAGCCACTCACAGTCCGGGAGGTTCCTCCCAGTGCGTTGGTGACAACTTCCTGATACAAATGGTGGAGAAGCCCACTAAGAGAGGAGTGCTGCTGGATCTCGTACTCACCAACAAGGAGGGTCTGGTTGAAGCAGTGAAGGTTCAGGGCAGCTGTGGTTGCAGTGACCATGAGATGGTGGAGTTCAGGCTCTCATGTGGCAGGAACAGAATACCCAGCAGAATCACAACCCTGGACTTCACGAGGGCCAACTTTGTCCTTTTCAAGCAATCGCTAGGGGAAATCCCACGGGAAGTGGTACTGGCAGGGAAAGGGGCCCAAGATAGCTGATTAACATTCAAAGACCACTTCTTTCAAGCCCATAATAGTCAAAGGAACGGCTTTTTAAAGAATTTCAAATTGAAAAACTAAGACATTCCTTTTCAAAACTGCTTAGCATAGTCTGGCTATTTTCTCCCACTAGTTGCTGAAGTCGACTACTAAAGCCAGGCTTACAGCCCGATGGGACAGCTAAGCGATTGAAAAAGGACCCTTACAAGAAGGCAGTGACCAGCTTTACCAAACTGTTGTGTGGAACCCACAGAACGTCAGCTGATCGCTAAATTTAATGAAAATGGACTAAATGTCTTTCTACCAATGTGACAAGTGTGTGTTCCCAGACAGAGCAAGGCACTTGTGCGCATCGCTCTACGGGCAAGCATCTGCTTTTGCCTGCCATTTCCCTTCTCCAGACTCTGATTTTATTATCGTATTGCTGTAATGAAAAGCACAAATCATTTGGACAGCAATGGCAAGGAGCTGTATCTCCCCACTCTGACGCCACCGAACAACGATATTTCAAGGCTTTGTCGCCATTTAGCAGCTGTGAGCGATACTGACCGGTTCGAGGATCAGCGTGCATATAAACAGGAGGTGGCTACAGAGATTCCCCTCTGAGTCACGTTGGAGAGATATGACTGCTTCTGCCTGTGCCCTTCACTCCTGGATGGCTGCAGCAGCTCAGTGCACAGCAGCTCCCTATGGAGTCATGGGGACCAGTGACCAGGGCTTGGGATTTCCCAGGGGGAAAGTCAAACATCATTAGGGCACAGCAGGGAAAGCTCAGTTTTGCCCGTGGTTTCACACACTGTGAACAAGTGTTTCATTGCTGTTGCTCTCGTTGTAATCCAATTACTTCAAACGTTGCTCACTCCCATCTGACAGCAGGAGACTCTGCTTTCTGAGCTGTGCACATCTACTGTGACTGGTATGCAAAGTTCCCACTGCAGAAGTAGCGCTGCGATGCTGTCGCTTTTTTCCAGGCTCAGCTCCCTCTCCTTTAAATTAAGAAGGCACTGGACTGGAGCCCCAACTCAGCATCATTTCAGCCTCCTGTTGATATTCATATTGCCTCCCAACACACTAACCCACTCATGTGCTAAGAAACAGCTGTGAGCAAATCTCGAGCCTTTGGATAAATCTGGAGAGAAGACGAGACCTTGTTCTATAAGGCAGCTAAACTTTAATGTCTTCAGATGAAACATTCCAGAACGAGCTACTGATTGAGATATGTAATGTGATAGCTGGAAAACTGACCCCAATTTCTGGTTACTGACCCTTATCTTACCTGCTACTGCTGCAGACAGCTCAAGTAGCTGTGCAAAGCCAAGTGTGAATGCGCTCAGACTCTGCCAAAGGTAAAGATCTATTTCTACCAACAAGAAGAATTGTGGGGGGGAAGAAAGCAATGTGGAAAATTCTGCAAGTAACTGCTGTGTTAAAAAAATCTACGCAAAACCCCAAGGTGGATTATTCGCTGCAAAGCGTTCTTAGTCATGCTGTTAGGACAACGATGCTTCGGGACGAGATTTTTCCTCTTGTTAGTTGTTATTAGCAGAAGTAAGGAAGTCGTCGTCGTGTGCTTCTTCAACAGCAAGATGGAGTCAAGAGGGGCACCCGTTCTCACGCGTGAAAAGAATGTAGGGTAAGAAAAGGTTATGAGAAAGGGCAACATGAAAAGCTCTACTTTCTCAACAGGCGTCGTATTAAGCTACCTTTATTCAAGCACCTCAAAACCTGAACGTTTTGCAGTGATGCATCAAGTGGTGCAGCTCATAGCTGCTACATGTGTTTTACCTTCTTGGCTATTATCACTCAAGGGCTTACTGTGTGTTTGTGTCTCCAGGGACTCTATGTGACCACAAGGTCAGGCACAATCGTGCCATCAACAGCAGCTCCACCAGAGCTTCCTTCAAGAGAGCATCTTGGTTCATCACTGCAGCGCCACATGGCTCTTCTTGTTTCCAAAGAAAACCTCCACACGCAGATACTTACAGAATTGTGTGAATCTGCAGCCCTATCGTGAAACGATAATGTTGAAAGAAACGTTGAGGCACGTGTCCGTACTATGGCCAACCTGTAGGAGCCTAGCGGATAGTGTTCTGGGCATGCCTTCAAAGACTTACACACCGTTGTAGTTAATCACCTGAGTGTTTAGTTCAACTAAGTTCTTTCTGGACTGCAAACTGGGTTTCTTATCATCTCGTTTCACAGACTCTGCACAAAAAGCAGATAGTGTTCAACATATCATGGAGACACTGTTTAGTCCTCTATGACCAGAGATGGAGCAATGACATTGCATTGCTTCCCCTGCTTCAATGGATTTCATCTCATACCTCAAAGCGTGGTACCTTGCAGTATAATATTTTCAGGTGCTTATTGTTGGGTGCTTTTTTATTCCTCCAGGGAAAAATATAGGGGTTATGCATAAAAGATGGTAAGCAAACCTCAACCCAGGTAAGTGTATGCATCCTGGAGGGACATACGCTTTCTTCAAGCCCAGGTGATTAGTGTGACTGTGCACATTTCCTAAAAATAATTAGCACTTGCTTGTGCAACTAAGGCTTGATTTTCATTCACGCTGCTTTGATGCGTACCTACACGCCACATGGGATGTATCGACACGTACAGCTCGCACTATGTTGAATAGAGCAATGTACTGACAGCCTTCTCACATCCACTAACCCACGTCAGCCTTTGGAGTACAACTAACAGAAATAGTAGTAGAATTGGTTATACTTCAGCACTACATGCTGGAGTCTAATCAATATCAACATGTGAATGGTGTCACGCGAGAGGTGGCTGCCACACCGTGCTATCAACAGCACTCCAGATCCCAGAGCTGTTCCAGAGTGGGTGGGTTCCAAGCAGAGGCCAAAATGTCGCACTGATTGCAGACCATTACTGTTGAAAATTGGATGACTAATGACATTTAAAGAAGCGATTTTTAAAACCTTCAAGAAAATACAATTGAATCTGATTCTGTATTGAGCAGAGCAAATGACACATACTTTTCGCTTGTTGGCTCTTAACTAAATACGAGGGGTATTGAATTTCTGGGTTCCTGATTGCTGTGGAGCGACTCTAGCAGCTAGTGGTGCATTCATTACACACACTGCAAAATTTCTTGCCTATAGAAAACACAGATTCGAGTACCAAAAGGGAGATTCTACCCCTGTGGGGTGGGTCGGTGAGTCAGCAAGGACTTTGCCATTGATTTTGAATTAAACTTTCGTGTGTTGCATCACCTTGTTTGTGAATGACTAAATCACCAGTTTGTTCCAGTATCTCTTTCAGAGCTTGCTGAAGGCAATGACATAATTTTTTTCAATAAAATCTTCCATCACAATATTTTAAGTCTTTGCAACTCTCATCATTATGAATTTTACGTTCAGTTTTACAAAGGTACCTTAAGGCAGCTCTAGGAAGCAGAAAACACAAGCGCAAGGAGAACGGTAAGAAAATACACAGCTGTGGCCCTGAGGCACATGTGTCTTCTGGTGGATTGACTGAGACAGACTGGTCAGAAACAAAGACGAATGGAAATACAAGACTGGTCTGCAGTACAAGTCTTCAGACACAGAGATTTCCATAATTCATCTACGTATCATCTGTGCCATAGTGCAGCTGCCTTTTCCACCAAGTGAGCGTGGCCGCCTTTATCTGAATTCAAGAATTACAGAGGGTAAGTTGAAACCCATAAAAACTAGAAGAACACAACTTCTGTAATTAAAAGCAGAAGCATTAAAAGCAGATGCTGTTTTCTGTGCATTCCTATAATACCACAAAACCCGAACATTTTCCAGTGATGCACCAAGTGGTGCAGCTCATAGCTGCTACGTGTGTTTTACCTTCTTGGCTATTATCACTCAAGGGCTTACTGTGTGTCTGTGAAATGCTGTGTCCTGTATTTGTGTGCTGCCATTCAGCAGGACCTGGCCAGGCTGGAGAGCTGTGCGGGGAGAAATTTAATGATGAAGGGAGTGGAACATCTCCCTAATGAGGAAAGGCTGAAGGAGCTGGGTCTCTTTAGCTTGGAGAAAAGGAGACTGAGGGGTGACCTCATAAGTGTTCATAAATATGTGAAGAGTCAGGCTCTTCTCAGTGTCATCCAGTGATAGGACAAGGGGCAATGGGTGTGAGCTGGAACACAGGACATTCCACATCAATATGAGAAGGAAATTCTTCCCAGTGAGGGTGACAGAGCACTGGAACAGGCTGCCCAGGGTGGTTGTGGAATCTCCTTCTCTGGAGACGTTTAAAACCCACCTGGATGTGTTCCTGTGTGACTTGGTCTAGGTGATCCTGCTGTGGCGGGAGGATTGGACTGGATGGTCTTTCGAGGTCCCTTCCAATCCCCAATGTTCTGTGAATCTGTGACTTGGCTTTCCAAAAGACTGAAGCTCTTCTGCCAGGGGAAGCATGGTAATAGTCGGAGCCCACACCAGCAAGTGAGTGCTTGTGCCCTGCGCAAGGGGACATCAGACTTCTGCAGTGTAAGTCCATAAAAAGGCAGTCTGCAAGCACAAGCCTGGATCCAAATGTAATTGCAGCTTTGCTGGTGACTTGATAGTCCTTCATACTGTGTCTTTCTGAAAACAGCCCACTTTACCCTCGTAGGAGACTCTGTTACTCTCGGCAGACTTTCCTTGGTGCTGTTTTGCAGGATAGGTAGCTTTATGTTTGGTGTTTGCAGAGAATGGTGTAAACTGAACCAGCCGCCAGCAATGCCGCAGTAATCTCAGCACCACTTACCCCAGCACAAACATCCCCTAACCCTCAGTGTTCCTACTTTCTCTCTACTTCTGCTGCTTTTCCTTTCATGATCAAAACATCCTAATGCAGTTGTCATAGATGAGCTATGAAAACCCCCCAATTCTGCTTTCTGCAGCAAAAATCTTAGCTTTCCAAGCTAAATAATCCTTGCTGAAGACTTCAGAAGGGGGTTTGTTGGCTCAGTGAATCCACGTAAGGGTACCCTTTCCAAAAAGGGCCATTTACCTGCGCTCAGAACATTCTTGTAGCACATTTCTTCTTAACTAGTGCCGGTGGGGAATGAGGCAGCATCTTTTCCCCATTAAAAAAGGGAGGCAATTTCCACACCATGCTCCTCTCCTTGCTCAGAGGTGGTTGCTCGTAACAGCTCAATCACTGGCATGTGGGTCTTGCTGGCCCCAACATGCAGGGAGAAGGCAACTCTTAGCTATGCAAAACACCTTATTTGAAACAATGCAGGCTGCTGTGCATTAAGGTGGAAGATAGATCTGAAAGAGCACTTGATCCCTCACTTCAGCAGTAATGTTTGTATATTTCTCTCTCTTATAGGTGAAAATCCTCATAAAGGGGATCAGGTGCTGACAGTTCCGTGTCTTAAGTGCCTGTTTCCGTGCTTACACCTAAGCGATGGCAGGAACGTTCATGATTCCTCAGCCCTCCCCTATGAAGCAGTTCTTTTTGATATTGTCAAAGAGGTGACAGCCCCTTTGATCGGTGAAAGACTTTTGATTCAGGGAGGCGATGGCTTTACTTTGGTACATGGCACCAAGCTGTGATCTTGGGGGGAGACGGATTTAACGCAGCAGGAGGTCTCGACGAATATTGGTTGGGAAAACTGTTTGAATTGTCTGGAGAAGAAAGGTTTTTGGGGAAAGAAAAAAGGAGGTGCATAAGTCAGCCAGGATTACTTTACTGCCTTCTGACCCCCTTGGCATTGATGCTCCTGAGATTTCAAGGGCCAGAAGTAACTCTGACCCTTTAATATCTGAAGGCTCTTAAATAAATGTTTCTCCTGTCAGTAAATGTCTTCTTACAGGGCTAATATCACAGTCAGTCTTCACAAACTTGTTTTCCTCTGAGTTTATTTTAGTATTTACCTCATCTCTATCATTTTCATAGAATCACAGAACGTGTTCCTGTGCGACTTGGTCTAGGGGATCCTGCTGTGGCACAGGGATTGGACTAGAAGATCTTTCGTGGTCCCTTCCAATCCCAAATGATTCTATGATTAGGGATTGGAAGGGACCTCAAAGATCATCCAGTCCAATCCCCCTGCCACAGCAGGATCCCCTAGACCAAGTCACACGGGAACACGTCGAGGTGGGTTTTAAACATCTCCAGAGAAGGAGACTCCACAACCTCCCTGGGCAGCCCCTTCCAGTGCTCTGTCACCTTCACTGTGAAGAAATTCCTTCTCATATATTACTATATAGTCCTAAAGTTAGTGCTCACTCCATCAAGTGTCTGAGGGAACTGGGGTTTTTTAGTCTGGAGAACAGGAGGGTGAGGAGAGACCTTCTTGCTCTTTACAACTGCCTGAAAGGAGATTGTAGAGAGGTGGGGGGTTGGTCTCTTCTTCCAAGTCACTATTGATAGAACAAGAGGAAATGGCCTTAAGTTGTGCCAGGGGAGGTTTAGATTGGGCATCAGGAGAAATGTCTTCCTTGACAGTGGTTGGAGATTGAAACAGGCTGCCCAGGGAGCGGATGGAGTTGCCATCCCTGGAGGTGTTCAAAACACGAGTAGATGTGGCCCTGAGGGACAGGGTTTAGTGGGCAGGCTGGGGGTTGGGCTGATAGTTGGATGGGATGATCTCATAGGTCTCTTCCAACTTTAATGATGCTATGATTCTAATTACCCCCAGGCTCTCAGGCAGTGATGAGGGGAAGAGATCTGTCAGATACACATTACCTGCTTATCAGCAAAGGATGTCTAAATGCCAATGCTTGCACGGTTTGTTCCATATATGTTCAGAAGCCCCAGTAAACACTGCTCAGGGCAAAAAGGAAACCACTGAGGACATTTCATAGCCAAGTGCTTTCTGCTCACAGGATGCTGTTAGAAGAAGCTCTTTGCGCTATTGATTCAAAACACTCCGTGCCTTCTGACACTGAAAAGCAGTTGCTTAAACCAGTTAATGAAGTGCACAAGGTGAAGCACAACCTCAAATCAGAAGTTTGTGAGAAGGGCAGGATTCCAGCTAAGGAAACTTAATTCTGTTCTCATATTTCAAAACCATGAATAAGGTCACCTGCTGTGATGTGTTAGCGGGGGCAAGGGCTTTGAGAGAGATAGTGTAATGAGCACAGAGATCGCGTGAACTCCGCGTTGAAGTTCATTAATTCTTTACCACCTTTGAAAACGCCATCCTTGCTGGGATTCTCATCTGATAGTCACTGAAAATAGACCTCTTGGAGAAAGGAAAAGGTAAGGATTTAATATACAAAGAAATCACAGAGGGTTGGAAGGGACCTCCAAAGGTTTTATAGTCCAACCTCCCGACAGCAAGCAGGGGTGTCACTCGTTAGACCAGATGGCCCAGAGCCCCATCCAGCCTGACCTTGAATGACTTTGTTTGCTCGAAGAATTTGTATTTGTTTCCCTCAAAATTTATTCTGCACGTTTGTCTACTGGTGCATTGATTTAGAAACAACACAGAGACGGAATCATTTACTGTTGTCCTAAGAAGTCATCACCTGCAGAAGAGAAATATGGTCTTTATAGTTTAGTAGCATCAACCAAAAGCTACGATATCCTGCTCCCTCTTCTGTGGTGATGAAGAGATGTTATCTCCTGAAAAACAGTGCTAGAGAACACTCTGAGGTCATCATCACAGAATCACAGAACGTCAGGGATTGGAAGGGACCTCGAAAGATCATCTAGACCAATGCTCCTGCCGCAGCAGGATCACCTAGATCATCTCAGGGAGCTGCCTGCAGCCCAGGTGTCCCAGTTATCCCCGTTCAGTTACCCCATGGTCACAGGTAAAACTTTTCCCTCAGTAAGTCCACATCCTTTTTGAACTACTGATACTTGAAAACAAATCCTCAGACAAGCATAAACCAATTGAACCAGCGAATGCCCCGGTAGAGAGATGAGGTTATGAAGGGTCAAGCAGCAGGGAGGCAACTGAAAGAGAGGAACCTGGCAGGGAGTTGCAGCAGCTCTGCAGTGTTTTCCTTGGCATTAGCAGTATTGATCTAATCAGAAGTTAGCTGTATCGATCTAACCATAAGTACTGCAGTGCTTTTCTTTTCCCTAAAGAGCTTCTGAAGAGCTCATCTTCCACCATCTGAATGTGAGGAGAAATTCCTTTGCTTTGGGCATGACCCAAAGCATTGGAATGGGCTGCCCAGAGAGGCTGTGGAGACTCTTCCCTGAAGAATTTCATAAACCTGTGTAGAAGTGTTCCTGTGCATCCTGATCTAGGTGAACCTGCTTTAGCAAAGGGGTTGGACTAGATGTGTTCCTGTGCGACTTGATCTAGGTGATCCTGCTGTGGCAGGGGGATTGGACTAGATGATCTTTCAAGGTCCCTTCC
>JAOXOE010000506.1:9025474-9055500 GCA_028565055.1 Phoeniculus purpureus | reverse complement strand
AACCAACAAGAAAAGGTGCTATGCTGGACCTTGTTCTCACCAACAGGGAAGGGCTGGTGAGCAATGTGAGGCTCAGGAACAGCCTTGGCTGCAGTGACCATGAAGCCATTGAATTTAAGGTCCTCAGGGCAAGCAGGAAGAAGTATTCTAAGCTTATGACCCTGGACTTTAGGCATGCAGACTTTGATTGCTTCAGGGATCTGCTGGCCAAAGGACGAAGTTCTTTACCATGAGAGTGTTGAGAGCCTGGAATGGGTTGCCCAGGGAGGTGGTTGAGGCACTGTCCCTGGAGGTGTTTAAGGGCAGGCTGGATGAGGCTCTGGCCAGCCCGATCTAGGGTGGGGTGTGACTTGATCTAGGGAATCCTGCTGTGGCAGGGGGATTGGACTAGATGATCTTTCGAGGTCCCTTGCAATCCCTAATGTTCTGTGATTCTACAATCTCTCAGTGGTTGTGGAGAACAGGACAGGTGTCTGAGGACTGGAGAAAGGCCAGTGTCACTCCAGTCTTCAAGAAGGATGACCCAGGAAACCATAGACAGGTCAATTTTGCCTCTCCCTCTCGAATGATATTAGATCAAAGTCTTTTGGTGCCATCTTTAACCATATGGGAGCAGTCAGCATGGATTCACCAAGCTTGACTAATCCGATAGCTTTTTGTGATGTCCTATCAGGCTGGGTAAATGAGGGGAGAAGCACGGATGTTGTCTACCTGGACTTAAGCAAGACCTTTGACACCGTTTCCCATCACGTCCTCATTAGACAATTATGCAGTGCTGGCTGGATGTGTGGATCACAACCAGCTGGGTCAACAGCTGATTGTATGACAAAGAGCTCAGAGAATTGTAACCAACAGTGTAGGGTTGAGTTAGAGACCTGTAATCAGTGATGCTCCCCAGGGGTCAGTACTGGGTCCAGTCTTGTTGAACATAATCTTCAACAAACTAGACAAGGGGACAGAGTGTACCCTCAGCAAGTTTGCTGATGATACAAAGCTGGGAGGAATGCCTGACACAACAGAGGGCTGTGCTGCCATCCAGTGTGACCTGGATAGGCTGTAGAGAAAGAGAAACCTAATGAGGTTCAACAGGAGCAAGTGTAGGGTCCTGCACCTAGGGAGGAACAATCCCATCATCAGCTATAGGTTATGGGTAGACCTGTTAGGAGAGGAGCCTTGAAGAGAAAGATCTTGGAGTCCTAGTAGAGAGTCAGCTGACCATGAGCTGACAGTGTGCCCTTGTTGTCAAGAAGGCCAATAGTATTCTGGAGTGCATTAAGAAGTGTGTGGCTGGTAGGTCTAAAGAGGTCATCCTCTATATCCTGCCCTGGTGTGGCCACAACTGGAGTGCTGTTTACAGTTCTGGGCTTCCCAGTTCAAAGGAGATAGGGGACTACAAGAGAGGTCCAGTAGAGGACATCATGGAGCATCACTCTTATGAAGGAAGGTTGAGAGGCCTAGACTGTTTAGCGTTGAGAAAAGTGAAAGGAGACCATCTATAAATATCTGCAGGGTGCCAGGCTGTTTCCCGTTGTGCCCAGTGACAGGACAAGGAGCATTAGGCACAAGCTGGAACACAGGAGGTTTCATGTATAAATAAGGAAAAACTTCTTTACAATGCGAGTCACAGAGCACTGGCACCAGCTGCCAGAGAGGCTGTGGATTCTCCTTCTCTGGAGATACTCAAATCCTGCCTGGATGCAGCCCTGTGCAATGTGCTCTAGGCAGTTGTGCTTTGGCAGGGGGGTTGGATTTAATCTCTTGAGGTCCCTTCCAACTTTGAGAATTCTGTGATTTGTGCAATTAAAGTGCTGTGGGATTTGAGTGCATCAGGTATTAAAAAGTTGAGTAGGCGAGAATACCTTAAATTTGCCTGAATGTCTGTTCTGATTTGCTGCGTGAGTGTGAAGGAGTCTTGGACTAGTATGTGAGTACTGTTCTGGCTGAGTGAACTTGACACCACGTTTGGTTTTGAAACCTGCAAAATCAGACTTAACACTTACGCTGAACGGTAAAGGTGATCCTTACTTTAATTCAGTTTCCTTACAATGTTAAACCTTTACTCAATAATATCACACTAAGCCATATCTAGCTAAGCATCTTCTCAGCAACAAAGACATAGAAAGAAATCCATTCAATATGGCAATGATGGTTTGAAAAACTGGGGCTGCATATGCTAACATTATTATACTTCTTGTATATTAACATTTCTGAGCATGGCTGCCATTAATTTGCTACAAAAACCCCCACAAATAAAAAGCAATCTCTAAGTTCTCGCAACACTAATATACATTGCTGAAAGCTGCAGTTCAGTTATTCAAAACCCTCAAACCCAAATGCAGTGAGGGGCAAGGGCATGAAGAAAAATGAACTAAGACAAATTCCACCACCTAAATCCTGTTTAATAGTCTTGAAACTAAAGATCAACAGAGTTATACGGACTGGTATCTACAGCCAAAACTAGTGTCCAAAAGTGTTAGAATCAGAGGGAATCCAAACTGTATATAGCAAAAAATGTGGGAAATCTGAGAAAGCAAGCAGGACAATGTTTTAAATTATTACAGGTTTTCCATTTTGCAGCTAGAACTGTTTACACAATTATTAACTTATAAATTTTAGTCCTATTAAAGGTATTTTATATACAGCATGCAAACTATGGCAACAATACTTAAAGACTGAACAAGCTAGACAGCATTGATTCCAGCCAAGTCTGTATTACGAGCTACTGCAGTATCAGAAAGATTTTGTATTCTGGGTTATTGGCTGTAAACATACAGAATAAAAACTATTATGTTTATCTCCACCCATGAATTTACCTGCTGCAAAGTTACATGCACAATATATATTTTGCTGATTCTGTGAAATATAATGGAAAAAAACTAAGAATTAAGCAGCTGCATCTGCTCAGCACAATCAGTGAGCAAAAACACAACACAGAATCACAGAATCATTCAGGTTGGAAATGACCCTTGGGATCTTCAAGTCCAAACATCAACCCTACTCTACAGGTTGAAGCTTGAATCCATTCGTTCTGGTTCTGTCGTTAATTATGTGTGAGAAAAGACCGGCACCAACTTCTCTACAATGTCCTTTCAGATAGTTGTAGAGAGCAATGAGGTCTCCCCTTAGCCTCCTCTTCCTCAAACTAAACATGTTGATAAATATGGAAAGGGTGGGTGTCAGTAGGATGGAGCCAGGCTTTCTCGGTGTCATCCAATGATAGGACACAAGGGGCAATGGGTATGAGCTGGAACAGAGGTGGTTCCACATCAATATGAGAAGGAACTTCTTCGCAGTGAGGATGATGGAGCACTAGAATGGGCTGCCCAGGGGGGTTGTGGAGTCTCTTTCTCTGGAGAAGTTTAAAACCTGCCTGGACATGTTCCTGTGCGACTTGGTCTAGGTGATCCTGCTGTGGCAGGGGGATTGGACTAGGTGGTATTTCGAGGTCCCTTCCAATCCCTAATGTTCTGTGATTCTGTAGAGAGTGGCGAGATAATGGTGTGCCCAGAGAGGTTGTTTTGGCAGTAGAATCACAGAATCATTTAGTTTGGAAAAGACCTTTGAAGATCCAACCGTTAACCTAACTGGCTGCTCCTTAGAAGCGTTCAAGGGTAGGTTGGATGGGGCTCTGGGCACCTTGATCTGGTGAGGGTGTCTCTGCCCATGGTATGGGGGTGGAATTGGATGATGTCTAAGGTCCCTTCCAACCCAAACCATTCTACGATGATTCTATATTTTTAAAGTATATACTACGCAACAGAAGCTGCATTGTTATCCCGTGGTGTTCTTAGCACCTGGCTGTGATACCATTTTGGTTTCATCCGTTGTATTCCTGCAGGACTGTACACGTGTGTGTTCACAGATCCTAATTATGTTTTCCTTTTCTTTCTAGATGCGCTAGAGACCCATCCTATGCAACATACGACTCTCCCTACAAGCACTTTGCTCGGTTCAAATTTAATGCCTTTGAGTTCATCAGCCGCCACACGTCAGTGTACCTGCAGTGTGAGCTGGTGGTCTGCCGGTACGGTGACTTCTCCTCCCGCTGCTATCAGGGCTGCCTTAGTAGGTCCAAGAGAGACACAAGACCTGCTAAGGAAAAAGTGAATGTGGTTGTTGGACCACTTCAGCTTCGAGAAGGGGCTGCTCAGAGTAGGAATACTGGAAAAGTTGAGTAAATTTCTCTCATATTTGCTCTCAGACTGCTTCAAGCTTCACAAAAAGTCATGACTCAGCTTTTCTGAGATCTGTCACTGCAATCTGCTTTTGCTAACTCTGCCGTAACAGGAATGGGACTGTCTGGCTGATCCAAATGTCTACAAATTTCTTCTCTCATTGCCTTGCATACCCGATTTTCACCTGAACATATAAAAATGTATTAGTGCTTGGGCTGTCCCGAAGCAGAGTAACCCACTTTAGGGCTGTGACTCCAGTGAGATAATTGGCTCCACTCTGCTTGTGTAACATAGTGGCCCACTGGGAGAAAACTCCCAGCCTTCTTGAGAAACACTTAATTCCCTCAGCTGTCTTCTGCTTATGAAGTTTTCTTGTGTGGAGTGTCATCCCTGCTAATATAAAGCCTGTTGAACTACTTTAAAGTAATGAATCTGCAAGAAATCAACTCACCTCTGACTTTGGTGTGGGAGCCATCACTTCTCATGCAGCAGTTCTTTGCAATCTGAGCTTTAACACACCAAGATCAAACGCCCCTTTGCCTTCACTTGCAGGGCTGGACACCTCTGAGATCATTTATCTGATAATGCTAAAGTTTCGTAAGCTGGAGAGAAAATACAACTGAGGTATCAATAAATATCCCAAAGTTTATTAAAAGGGAGAACGATTCAGTTAGGGGAGAAATAGTAGGTCGTGTCTGGAGTGGAAGGGTTAAAATTGATCTTACCATGGCAACTGGCACTGTGGGTTTACAGTGTTCTAATTGCTTTGAGCATTGCTTTTAATGATCAGTTTCACATGGAGACAATAATGGATCTGTGCTTATTTATACAACGTCGAGCTGAAGCAACCTGCTGTGGGAGCAGTCTAACTGAAAATCAAAGGCAGGAATGTTTGCAGAGCAGTTATTCTTTCAAATTGATGTCCCTCTGATTAAAATAAAAATACATGGCTTACTCTGTTGAAGAATGTGGTCTGTTGGATTCAAAATTCACCACGTGATGAACTGAACCCCCACTTTTTGAAATACTGTGTAGGGAATTTTGTAAATATTTTCACATAATCATAGAACATGAAGGATTGGAAGGAACCTTGAAAGTTCATCCAGTCCAATCTCCCCTCCACAGCGGGATCGCCTGGATCAAGTCACATGGAAACATGTCCAGGTGGGTTTAAACATCTCCAGAGAAGGAGACTTCACAACCTCCCTGGGCAGCCACTTCCAGCGCTCTGTCACCCTCACTGGGAAGAAGTTCCTTCTCATATCGATGTGGAACCTCCTGTGTTCCAGCTGTCACCGATTGCCCCTTGTCGTATCATTGGATGTCACTGAGCAGAGCCTGGCTCCATCCTCCTGACACCCACCCTTTCCATATTGATTAACATTAATGGGGTCACTCCTCAGTCTCCTCGTCTCCAAGCTGAAGAGACCCAGCTCCTTCAGCCTTTCCAAATCAGGGAGATGCTCCACTCCATCATCTTTGTGGCTCTGCGCTGGACTCTCTCCCTCTCTCCAGCAGTTCTGTGTCCTTCTGGAACTGAGGGCCCCACAACTGGACACAATATTCCAGACATGGTCTCACCTATTTCTGTTCATGCAGGTTTGAAAAAGAATGAGAGAATTGAGAGAATTCTTTTCCCTCCTGCACATGCAAAGTTACAGACAATACCTGGTCCTAGGGAGCCAGATTGCCCCATCTTCATTCAGAAATGCCTTTTCTTTTGGTTTCCATGACTTTTTCCTGACTGTGACACACAAAAGCAGAACAACTCACATTCTTCGGGGGACTTCTAAGGCCCTGTGTATCTGCACTCCCCCTATCCCTTGTGTTTCATTCAAAGCAGATGGCTTTGGAGATGTCTGAGCATCCTCTTGTATCCAAACAGGTCCCACAATCACTGCTCTTCCCACAGCATCACCTAAAGTCAAGATTTAGGAAAGGAGTCTCCTTCCCTGGAGATGTTTAAAACTCACCTGGGTATGTTCCTGAGTGACTTGGTCTAGGTGATCCTGTTGTGGCAGGGGGATTGGACTAGATGATCTTCCAATCCCTAAAGATTCTATGATTTGTTTTCATTTCCTAGAATAACACTTGGCTCACCATTTTCGCCCTGAATCACCTGGTACCCATCCAAGCAGATTTTTCCTTCTTGTTTATGAAATAATTGACTTAGTCACAGGCTCTAATGCAGGGATTAACTTGACTGCTGTTGTTCTGAAGAGCCTGCCGAGTTTGAATGACTGTCCTCTTCTTCCTCTTTGTTTTATAGTTTCCAGAAACTATATTTTCAGAGATGGATTCTCTTCTCCTCCTGAATGAAGACCATGGGGGCTGTATTTTGTCCTCCAGCATTGTCATGGAAATCTGTTGAGTCTAGGGAAGTTTTTTGTGGGTGATTGAATGACTAAATAGAATAGATGAAGTCTGGTTTTTGAATGGTTGTAGTCAGATAAGTGTTGCCTGACATTCTCTAGTGGTGAGCTCAGAAAGCCAACTGTGAAGGAAGCCCCACTTGCAGGACGGTGGCCAGAACCTGTTGCTTCATTCTCTCTTCAAGCTCTTGGACAAGCTGGGCAGCCTGCAATTGAGAGCTGCACTCTGTGCATGTAGAGTAAACACTTGATCTGAGCTTAGCCAGTGTGGAACAAACCTTCTTTGTTTCACTGAAGTTCACTGGATTTCTCTAAGGAATGCATTGTTGAGCCAGACAAGTGCACTGCTCTCTTCAAACACTGCAAGGATTGATCCAGGAGTCACATGAGACGCTTCCCAAAGGCTGTGAAGTATGACAGCAGGGATGACACTTACAGATCAAGCTGAAAATTAACTGTTTGAAATGCAGACTAGAATTTGTACAGCCTTGAGGCATTTCTGGCACTGCATTTGGGGAAAAGAGCATTTTACTTCCCAGGACACACAGTGGTCCATTGCCCCAGTAATGCTTAGAGCTGCAGGTGCCATGGGAACTTGAGGCTAAGACTTCAGCCAGCTCATGGTACCTCTGCCCCAAGAGATGCCCCAGGTGGGACTTGCTCTATCTGGGTTCCCCGACAGCAAAATAAGCCCAGGGCATGAGGTGCAGAAAGTCACTACAGAGGGACTTGGACAAGTTGGATCGATGGGCCAAGGCAAATTGTCTGAGGTACAAAAAGGCCAAGTGCTGGGTCCTGCATTTTGGTCACAACAACTTCAGGCAACTCCATGGGGATGAGTGGCTTGAAAGCTGCCCAGTAGAAAAGGACCTGGGGATGCTGGTAGACAGCTAGCTACATATGAGCCAGCAGTGTGTCCAGGTGGCCAAGAAGAATGTGATCTTGGCTTGGATCAGGAACAGTGTGGTCAGCAGGAGAAGGGAAGTTATGATGCCCTTGTACTCAGCCCTTGTGAGGCCTTACCTCAAGTACTGGGTTCAGTTCTGGGCCCCTCATCATAGGAAAGACTTTGAGATGCTGGAACGTGTCCAGAGGAGAGCTACCCAGCTCATGGGGGGTTTGGAGAACAAGTTGTATGAGGAGAGGCTGGTGGAGCTGGGCAGGTTGAGTTTGGAGAAGAGGAGGCTGAGGGGGGACCTCATTGCCCTCTACAACTACCTGAAAGGAGATTGCAGAGAGGTGGCCGTTGGCCTCTTCTCCTTAGGAACTAAAGACCAAAGCAGGGCAAATGGTCTGAAGTTGAGGCAGGAGAGATTTGCATTGGATATTAGGAAGAAATTCTTTACAGAAGAGTGGCTGGGCACTGGAAGGGCCTTCCCAGGGAGGAGGCTGAGTCACCATCCCCGGGGGCATTTAAGAAATGTGTAGCCATGGTGCTTCATGCCCTGCTATAGGAGCAGGCATGGAGGGGGTTAGTTGGTGTTCACCAATCAGTCAGGTATTTAGGTGTTCAGGTATTTGGGTTGTTTGCTGTTGTGGGTAGGTTGGACTTGGTGATCTAGGAGGTCTTTTCCAACCATGATCATTCTGTGATTCTGTGCTGCAAATCCCTGCAACCTCCTTAGCTCACAGAGTCACCCCGATAGACCCTGGGCAGAGCTGCCACCACCACAAACACAGGCTGGTGGGTCTGCTCTGTGGGATGATAGGAGAACACAACCACCTCCCAGCTCAACTTGAGGATGGGGCTAAAACTGAGAGATGGAAAAAGTCTGCCATCAGTTTTCACCCGGCATCACTGATTTGCTCCCTGTCTGTGTGCAGCTGGTTCCTCCTGGGGCACTGGCTGCCGTCAGATATGCCAAGGGGAGGATGGTTTAACCATTTGGCCCCACAGGAGAGAAAGGCTTAAAGCAATTAGATACGAGCTCTTGCCAAAAAAAATGAAGATAGTGTTTTTAAAAGTGTCGCTGTCACTAACTTAAGAAAATAAATAGATAAGGCTGGCCAGACTGCAGAGCACACCCCTTTAAATCTATGTGGTTATAAATCCTGAAACGTATTTTAATCAGCAGTACAGGGAATAAAATGTCCGGCTGACCGCTGCTTGGATGCTGCTGCTACACAGAGGATGTCTGCAGGGACCAGGTACTGTCCTTTATGCTGTTCAGTGCTGCCTCTCTTGCAGTTTCCTCTAAAATCAATAGTGGCCAATTTTGCAATCTATAGCAAAGCCCACTCAAACCAGTAGATTTCATGGGGGTTTGGCAGGCTTGAAGTGCTGGAAAGGGTAGAGAGGTGGCTACCAAGCAAGTAATGGATTTGGAACAGGGGTGGTATGAGTAACAGCTGAGGGATCTGGGGCTGTTTAGCCCAGAGAAGAGGAGACTAAGGGGAGACCTTCTTGCTCTCTGCAACTACTTGAAAAGAGGTTGCAGAGAGGTGGGGGTTGGTCTGTTCTCCCTAGTGGCCAGTGATAGGACAAGGGGAAATGGCCTTAAGCTGCACCAGGGGAGGTTCGGGTTGGATGTCAGGGGGAATTTCTTTACTGGAAGGGTTGTCAGGCACTGGAACAGCCAAGGGAGGGCGTTGAGTCACCATCCCTAGAGGCGTTCAAGAGAAGGGTAGCTACTACGTTCAGGAACAGGTTTTAGCGGTGCTGGTAGGGCTAGAAAAAGGTTGGACTCAATGATCTTGAAGGTCTCTTCCAGCTGAAATTAGTCTGTGATTCTAGGACTCAAGGTCCCACCAATCAGTTTAATCATTTATTTTAATGTAATGCAGGCAACACATATATTGTATTTTAATATTATATAAAATACAACATATATATTGTGTTTTAATGCACTGCGGGAAAATATACACAATGATAAGTAATTAATTTTATTTAGTGCACAGGAGGGGCTTAGACAAAAACATACTGACAGCGGAAATGAGATCCCTGCAAGCTCAGTAAAAGCAGGGTAAGGGGCATGTGTGCATTGGGTTAATCACAGCCTAGAAACTAGACACAGCCTAGGTCTGAATTACTGCTTAGGGCACACCAGTGTCAGCAGACCTGTTCCTTATTGTGAGGTGATGGCGTTGCATCAAGGTAACTCTATGCAACTGCCATAAGGACACTCACCCTTGGATGATGCTTTAAGATCAGTCTCAAACCCACAGGAGCTCTGGTGCACAGCCCAGGTTAGAGCTCACTTCCCCAGCTGGTGGGCTCCTTAAAAAACCTGCTGTAAGCGTTTCCTGCAGCAGCCTGAGACTGCAGGGGTCACTAACTGCAGGAGTCACTAACAGCCTCCTACCAGGACTAGGGAGGAGCAGCAAAAATCAATCCTAAAGCACATTCTGCTCTCACAGAACCAACAATCTTTCACACAGGAGACTTTCCAAGGTTCTAATCCCATATGTCTCATCTTGACAAAGCTTCTATTGAATCATAGAACAGTTTGGGTTGGAAAGGACCGCTAAAGGTCATCTAGTCCAATCCCCAAATGGCTGCAGATTATTTGTTTGAGTGAAGTAATCGACATAAATCAAATTAACAGGTTTAGAGTCATGACTCTTTTGCAACCCAAGGGCAGGGAGCAATCAGGAAGGAACAAAGGCTGCGTCAGATCCCTCTGAAGAAGGAAGTGCCATGCTTGGACTTCTGTCAGTTCTAGGTCCTTAACCAAATTGATCTCTGGCACCTTTTAAAATATCAATCAGATGGTAAGAAGTTGCAAAGGCTCGTCCTGTTCTCCATTGATTTTAAAGTTGCCAGCAAGGAAATTATCTCTAATTGTCATGTCTCATTATTTTTGTTCACCTTCAGAACACAAAGTTCAGTCAGATGTTGAACACTTTGTGAAGCAAAAATAGGTTCTGCAAATAAAGGTGATTATAACAGAATCACAGAACACCTCAAGTTGGAAGGGAAACATAAGGATCATCAAGTGCAGCTCCATGCTCCTTGTAGGATTATCTAAAATTAAACCACATCCTGGAGGTGTTTAAGAACAGACTGGACGTGGCCCTTAGTGCCATGGTCTGGCTGATGTGGTGATGTTAGGTCATGGGCTGGATGATCTCAGAGGTCTTTTCCAGCCTCAGTAATTCTGTGATTCTGTGAGACCAAGAGCATGTGCTCCTTGAATTCTGCCAGGCTTGGTGCCTGTCCCAGGGACCAACCACATTCTCTTTGAAAAACGTGTTCTAAAGACAGAGTTAATTTTACAAACCTATTGCTAAAATGTGGGGTTTATCTGTTTCCTCTTCTCACAGCTTCTATGGGAACTACAGTACCTGAAAAAACATTGTGTCTTGAAAGAATTTTCTGTAGAATTAGAAACTTTCTCTTTAATTTATTTTCAACCTAGAACTTCTTTAGTTTGTCCAGTAGTTTATGAAATAGAAGAATTTCTTAAAAGTGTTTTGTATTTTGACAACAATGAAAGCAAAAGACTTTCAAGATCATCGTGTCCAACCATCCACGCTACAACCACAAACCATCTCCCAAAACACAACGCCTACTTGTTTTTTAAACCCCACCAGAGACTGGAGCTCCACCCTCACACCCTGGGCAGCCTGTTCCAAGGCCTCACCACTCCTTCTGGGAAGAAGTTTTTTCCTAAGATCTAATTTGAACCTCCCCTGGTGCAGCTTGACCCCAATTCCTCTTGGCCTATCACTAGTCCCTAGTGATAAGAGGCCAACACCTGCCTCCAACCACTACAGGTAGCTGTAGAGAACAATGAGGTCTCCCCTCAGCCTCCTCTTCTCCAGGCTGAACAGCCCCAGCTCCCTCAGCCTCTCCTAATCAGATGTGTTCTCCAGACCCCTAATCAGCCCAGTTGCCCTTCTTTGCACCTTCTCCGGCACCTCGATGCCTTTCCTATACTGTGGTGCCCCAGATTGCCCACAGTACCTGAAGAAGATCTGCACAGGTAGATCCAACCTGGTATTCTGTGTTCTATCTCTTTATGTGGGCTTTTTCCCCTCTTACAACCCAACCACTTGTGCAGGGAGGAGAGTTTTCCAAATCAATTGATGTCGTTTACTTTATTGTTTCTTGCAGTTTATTTACGAATTTATCTTCTCTGGTTTATTAATTACTCTTTTTATCGTTTTTCATAGTGACTAATGAAACAAAACTGGGTCAGCAGCAGCTCTATATATTGTCATTATTTTCAGCAAATGCGTATTGAAATGTTATGCAGCTTTGCACCTACATCTAGTGTCTTCAGCTACCTTATGAATCAAGATTTGGAGCACTGCTGCATTAGTTTCCCAAGGCAATAGGTCTCATGGCAGACCTATTCTCTCTGCTCTGAGGGTGATGGATGGTAGGGAACATGCAAAAGCCCTGCTAAAATCCTTTCCTTACGCTCTAACATTGCATTAAAAATCCTTGAGTATTTTATGGTGCAACTCACGGTGTTTTCTCTGCAGAAGAATTTGTGAATTTGCTTGATCAACAGTTTCCTTAATTGAACCCTACTCATTAGAAGGAGTATCAGAAGGAGTCAATTAATCAAAATCAGTTGGAAACACTGGCTCCCAAATTACTGATGATAGGATGAGGAGAAAAGGCCTCAAGTTACATCAGGGGAGGTTTAGACTGGATCTCAGGAAGAAGTTCTTTCCTGAGAGAGTGATTGGGCACTGGAACAGGCTGCCCAGGGAGGTGGTGGAGTCATTCCTGGAGGTGTTTAAAAAATTAGTAGAAAAGTAATCACTTGAGGCCATGGTCTATGGGTTAGGGAGATGTTGGGTTAAGAGCTGGACTTGATGGTCCTAGAGGTTCTTTCCATCCATAATGACTCTATGATTTTCCATCCTCTTCCGTGGTTTGAGATTTGATGATGTTAATTTGAGAGTTGATTGGGTTGGGGATTGGCCATTTATGTGCTGGCATTTTTGTGTGGTCTCTGTGCACTTTTAAATCAAAAATGTATTGGTTATTCTTATGTGGAGATGTCTCCGAATCAAAGTCCTCAGAAATTGTTATGGTCTCCCCAACTCTCTGGTTATAAAGGTCTAAACAAGAATGTAGCTTTCATAGGAGGATTTTCTTTCTGGAAGGATTCAGACTTAGACACAGTTAGCATTTGGTTAGACTCTGCACTTCAATCCCTATTTCCTATTGCATTGATTTTACTATAAATATGTGAAGGGTGGGTGTCAGGAGGATGGAGCCAGGCTCTTCTCAATGTCATCTAGTGATAGAAGGGCAATGGGTGTGAGCTGGAACATAGGGGGTTCCATATAAATATCAGAAGGAACTTCTTCCCAGTGAGGGTGACAGAGCACTGGAACAGGCTGCCCAGGGGGGTGCTGTGGAGTCTCCTTCTCTGGAGACGTTTAAAACCCACCTGGACATGTTCCTGTGTGACTTGGTCTAGGTGATCCTGCTGTGTCAGGGGGATTGGACTAGATGATTTTTCAAGGTCCCTTCCAATCTCTAGTGTTCTGTGATTCTGTGACTCTCTCTGACTGGGCATTTACCCTCCTTGCTGCTCTATGCAAATTTATACGAGTGCATTGAGAAAACACCCTGATGGAAAGTCTTCATGGCTACATTTTTAGCTTTGTCTCCAGGAAAGTTCAGTCTTTATCCTTAAACTAGAAGATGAAGCTTTAAGCCCCTCATCAAAGTTTCACAAATACTTCCAAGCAGAGCAAACAGTGGATATTTTTGGCTTTAGTGAAGCATAAAGCATCATCTATATGTTAAATAAGTGCAGACACAGCAACTCTCCCCAAAAACTCTGCTGCTACATCTAACTTGTTTCAAACAAAATGTTAGCCCCCTCTCTTTTTTTAATCTCTTTAAGGCAGAAAATCACAGTCTGTCCTTTAATGAAAGCAGATGGGAAATCCTGGGATTCCAGGCAATTACACACACGTAGTGATCCAGAAATAGAGCAGCTGATGATGTCAAACTCTTTCAGCCTGCTGGAATGGCTGAGTTCTCTTTAAGGATAAACTCAAAGGAACAGTATTTTTCAAACTGATGGATTATTAGCCTTTATAGTTACTTAGAATAGGAATTTAAGGAAGACACATCCTGCAGGCTCTTGGTACATGATTACATTTCCATCCACAGTGTGCCTGTGATGACTCAACACTATAACTGGGCACATTCACAGAGAGTAGCCTAAACAGCCCATACCTTGTCTCCATCACACCTGCTGAAATCTCTTCGAGAAATGAAGAGTTTTTCATCCCCAGCAGCAGCAAAGAACTTGTGTTACCACTGCACAGTTGCATCTCTTAAAAGTAATTACAATCACTGAAGACAGAGCACAACAAATGAGAACATGGGAAAGTACTGTGAAGGACAACAGACGTACGAGATGTGATCCACCATTGCAGCTTCCTAACACTGGCATGTCATGGACTCCATAGTTCACTTAAATTAAAGCAGACCCAGAGTCCTCTGATGAGTAGTGTGTGGTAGACTGCTAGTAGGCAACATGGATTCTTGGAATCAATCTGCCACTTGGTCTAGGTGATCCTGCTGTGGCAGGGGGATTGGGCTAGATGACCTTTCCAATCTCTAATGTTGTGTGACTCTTGTCCAACATAACATCCATACCCAGAGATTACCGGTTACGTGTCACAGCATACCCCCACTGAGCTTGCACTAAGTGATTCCTGCTCTGAAGGAGGACAGAGGTTTTTTTACTTCTGTGCTTGTCCAGATCTCCTTGTAGAGACAGAAGATCAAGCAAGGGTGTCCCAATGTACATTTCCATGAGCTTGGCTGAATAGTCTGCAACATCAAAGATCTGGGCACTATGGCTACATCCCTTAATCCTACAGGTCAGGAGTATAAGTCAGCGCATTAAAGCTCACAGCTGGGTTTGCACGTAGGCAGTTTCCTGAAAGCAGGATCACTGATCTTCATCAAATTTTATATCCCCTTGTAAGCCACTTTGTCTCCAAATACTTGCCAAAGTCTATCAGCAGAAGAGTAGGAATGAGCTGGGATGATATGAAACACCTTTCTAGATATAAGTGGTTTGTAAGTGTGCTGTTTCTCTTTAACTTTGAAGAATTTGAAATAAGCCATTTCATTCTGGAATGGCCAAAAAGGAGTATCCTGAGCATAACCATCACAGGATCAGAGAACATTAGGGATTGGAAGGAACCTTGAAAGGTCATCTAGTCCAATCCCCCTGCCAGATCAGGATCACCTAGACCAAGTCGCACAGGAACACGTCTGTATCGGGCTTTTCCCACCAGCAGTTCCAAAATCAAATCAGAATTGCAAAATGACTGCAGATTAGTAACAAACCTGCAGCTGGCAATGACATGGTGCAGTTGGATATGCTGTAAAAGGCTAAGTCAAGGTCTCAGTGCTGCTTCATTTTCTCTTTGCAGCTGTGGCCTGTAGCTGTTTCTCATATACCGTGAAGGCACTGGTAGGCTACATTCTTCTTCCCTCATGTTGTTGCATGGATTTCTATGTTTATTCAAGGACCTGCACACAACTACAACACTTATTGTGCAGTTACACAGTGCTGGCTGTGATGGCAAAGCCCCATATTTCTTGAGTATATTTGTTTCTGTAGACATACATACATTCCCCCCCCCCGCCCTTCATTGAAGCAAACACGTGCAGTAAAGTCTCTTTGTCACAGAGCCGATGCTTTCTTGGTGCCTACAGAGAACATTCTGCTGCTCTCTCTTAAGTTCCCTAGAGTGGTTCTGCTTCTGTGTCCCCTGCTCAGCTGTTTAAAACACCTGCTAGGTATGAAGACTCTTTTCAGAGAAATTGAACATCCCTAACAAAAACCAGTATGCCTGGGGATTCCCATGAAGCTGCCAGTAAGACATGGAAAGGGGGCAAGTTCCACCTCTTCCAGAAATTTTAACTCCTTCATGAAAGCTGCAGAGTTTCCAGTTTGGATTAGCAACCCTGAGCCCTGTCCTGGAATTAGACATCTTTGTCAGTGCAGAAGGACATGTGCCATTCTTCCCAACAGCTTACTTAGGATGGGTTAGAAGAGCTATTTCGGGGGCTTCCTCTATCTAACGGGAGTGTAAAGTCCCTACTTCTTTCCAAAATACCTAAATCCTCACTGTATTGTCTGTGTTCTCTGCATGCAAGTACTGTAAGTGTGTGTTTATGTTTATGTGAAAAATAAGGCACTTCTTTAATTGCCTTACACAAAACACATTGAGGAAAGATCTCATCAGAATCAAGGAAAACGATGTTCTGTAAAGTATAGGCAGCATGTAAATTTGGAACTCATTTATGTTAACGTCAAAGTATGTACACGTAATTAACATTGATTTTGGAATGGAGAATGGTCTCCTGTGATACTCTATAGCAGCTCCTTATGTCTTAATCTGCAAGAAATACCACTCCAAGGTACAGCTTTTTGTAGGGGCTAAGCTATTCTAAGCAAATGATGTATAAACGTGAAACAGGCAACACGTGCACTGTAAGGAGAATCTGCTAGGACCATCTTCCAAGATGAAAACCTCCACCGACCTTCAGTGCTTGCCAAAAGCAAGCAAGGTCATTCTTTCTGTTACACCTAGCTGTGTTCCAGCTTTTAGATAACGGATGGAGGTCACACACACCCCGAAGTTGTAACTGAGGTACTATCATGCACTGAGTGAATGGGCAGATTTACAGGACAGACCTTGTGGCCAACGCTCTGTGCTGCCTTTTTGGTCATAAAACGTTTCTTAACCAGAAATTTATTCTCGTGCTCAGTTTTGCAACAGCTTACCCCTCTTGTTCGGCAATTTTTCCTGGGTCATCACTCAGTGCTAATGCACAGAGCTACTACAAACCTGCTCAAGAGCAGAGGTGCAAGCTAGCGAAGTACTGGTTAGTGCAACAAACACTTGGGGAGCCAAGCTGCAGAGACAAAGGTGCTGGGAACAAGCAGAACAAGCAGAGCATCAGAATTTGGACTCGAGTGCCTTTCCATCCTTTTGTTGCCTTTATTGCCCTTATATCTTTACACGGTAGTGGAGCTGTACTGGCAGTGAGAACTACTGACCTTTTGAAGCCTGACATGTATTGGTTTTAATTTGTGACCACTATTTAAACAGGACATATTTGCTTTTCTCCACGTGTAAGATTCAGTTTTTGTCAGCTACAAACCACCTCAACACATGTGAGTTCAAAGGAGAATACAGACACAGGCTACATTAGGAGATGAGTCTGCACAAGGTCTCCTCACTGTGGTGAGTATTTTCTAACATGGGTCTGGGCTTCCATGGGCTATAATCTGCCACCTACCTAGAAAGAGTGACCACATCCGGCTCAGAATCCCAGAAGATCCTTTGCTATTTGTTTTGATTTGATAGGGATCTGGTCTAGCAGTTAGATACTAGGACAAAGGTTGGACTCGATGACCCTGGAGGTCCTTTCCAGCCGTGATGATTCTGTGATTCTGTTTTATATAAAGCCGTTCATACAACCATGACACATGTCAGGATGATGCTGGCAGATAACACCACACCCTTTGCGAAGAGGAAAACATTGACGGATAGCACCCAAAGCTCTTACCAAGGAAGCGAGCACAAGGATATCACGTACATCTGCTGACAGGAACAGATGGCAGCGCTAATTGTTGTTCCGAAAGTTCATCTTGTTTTAGTTTTCTCAAGGGCAATGCATGGACATGACGTGTTTCTACACTGGCACATTTGTGGACTGCTTAGAGAAGTGCTGCTGTTTCCCACCTTCGGTGGGTGACCCTGAGGCATCTGGGTCAGAGGTTTAAGCTGAGCCGCCTCTGCACGGCTCCTCCTCTCTTGCTTGGCTCTTGCACAAAATGCCTGTCTGATCCCTCTAAAAGGCAGCTCAGCAGAAAACTAATCTTCATTTCATTTTTGCATAAGACTGTTTTGCTAGCAGCCAACAAAACAGAATTGCCCTCCGGAAGGAGCGAGCACAGATCCTGACGGCAGAGAGAAAAGGGGATGCTGCACCCCTGGGGGGAGAGAGGGAGAAAGAGAGGCAGGAACAGGGAGGAACAGACCTGCACCATTCAGACCAGCACTGCCAGCACAACTAAAAGGGTTTTTTTTAGAGGCAGAATGTGAATGGAGCAAAATGTGAGCGAGCGTCAGTAATGATGCTCGACATTTGCACGGATGGCGCAGAAGAGCTGCAATGGTACAGATGCAGAGGGGTTGTCAAGGAAACAGACATGTTTTGCTTCAGCTGTGCAGTGAAGCACATACTCCAGACATCTATACAGCCTCATTACCCCTGCATCTGAGTACCTCGCAGGCATTTATAATGCGTTTTACCCTCATAACACCCCTGTAGTACAGCAGCACATCTTCCCATCTTTAAAGGAGCAAAAGTAAACAGGTTGATCCTCCTGCCCAGTCATACCAGCACTCTGTTGGTCAGAACAAGAACAATCTGAACAAGAACATTGCAGCTGCACCCTTCATCCAGCCAGTGTTGTGACTTGGATAATACACTACCAGAGAAGAGTGTGTGGATAGCAAAACCACAGGTCCCAATACCGGCCACCAGACCATTGCTGGGGAGTGGGGCCAGGTTCATTTCCAAGGGTACACGGCACCTTGGAAGCCAAGGTACATGGAGTAAGGAAACACAGATGTGGTTTGGGGCTCTGCACTTCACAAGCAAATAAAGGCATTGGAAAAATCTCTTACCATTAAACTACTGGTAATTTTATGAAAGATTCAGTGGGAAGATAGAGATGAGGAAATGAGCAGACATTAGCCATCAAAACCCAATTGTTTATCATCCTCCATTCACTTCTGCCTTCAAGCCATCACAGATCCCTGTGAGTTTGAAAGAGAGGAAAGGAGATGGTCTCTGCTTAGGGAAGGTGAATGAATGTCACCTTCACAGGTAAATAGACCTTCTTATCTAAGAGTAAGACTGTCTTTTCCTTGCCCTTTATTAGAAACTTCTTTCCTTGTCTATCACACGCTTAGCAAGCTTGCTTCTTGTTAGAACGATCATTACTTCTCGTTATTCTTACTGTAGGATGTGTAAAACTGAGACAGGCGTTCCTAAGACTCCTGGTGAAGAAGAAACAGCACAGGGCTCTCAGGGTAAGTTGTGACTGGCAGGTAATACACTGAGAACACAGGCTGTGGAAATAGGCTTTCAGTCCCTCTTAAGAGCTACGGAGACGAGTAGCAAGAGCACCAGAACAAGCTAAATAACAGTCCACAGTGACCTGAGAAGTCCGCAGTGATTTCAGGGTGTATAATGGTTTCAGAGTCATTGTTATGAGCTCTGTGTGTCACAGCCTGTTATGAAACCCCAGTCAAAGCTTGGCCATGTCCTTTCTTCAAGGATTTCTCTTAGCTGTGGCTCAATCACACAACGTGAGCCACAGAAAGGAATGGCACACCCAGTTCTGCCAGCCTTTGGCTAGTTTGCCACAGATGCTGCTTCTCTTCAGACTGCCTGGTCTAGGTAACGAGTAACTTAGGTGGTTGAAGGTGACATTGGTTATGAATACAGACCTGACTCAAGTAGCCATCAGAAAGGGAAAACAGCTCTGTCCTGAAAACGTCTTTGGAGGTGACTACTATTGTTTAAGAAACTTCTTCACGTGCCCATGAGGAGTGTTCTTCTCGAATTCAAAATATGAACAGAATGTAAATCAATAGAAATTAGGAGGAGTCAAGAGTCCGTTGAGTCCAATTCATTCAGACGTTGAAGACTTCAGTCTTGACCTTGATGTATCAGTTGATGCCTGCTGGAACCCACTTACATAGAAAAGACGAACGTTTTTAAGAGCAAGGACTATAATTAAAAATCAATCAGTAACTGACTGCAAATCAGAAACCCACGTAACTCGAAACAGAAGAGTTTGGGGCAAGAACTTGTCAGAAACACATATGGCTGTTTAACGTATGGCACCAACATCAAGGAATCGTTTTCCTTGTGCCCAAGGAGCTCACTCATCCCTCACTCCCTGGCCTCTGAAGCTCTCTTTAAAAGAAAAATGAAGGCAAAAGATGCCTAGAGTAGATAAAGAGATTATTTTAACTATCTCAACTATGCCTACAGTAATTTCTCTGTCATTTACCTGTAGCATAAGCCACATCCACCTGATGAGCCCATCTGTCTTCCAGCCTGCAACACCTCCAATCTAGCAAGGAGCCATTCGTCAAAGCCTTCCCCTGGGCTGGACATGTCCCTTTTTACTCCCCTCATCAGCTAACTACTGTTGCTGTTTTTGTGACTCCTAAGCCAAGACAGTGATAAATAAATCCTTCCCCCCCACCACCAGAGCTTTTCACTGAAATAACCCTCCTCTCTAGTAGTCAAACCTGCTGCTGGTAGCTTTGATGGAACACAAAACTATCTTGGGTGCAACATGAATATAACCAGTCTTTAGAATCTTCTAACTAGAACAGGCTGCTCAGGGCCCCATCAAGCCTGACCTTGAATGTCTCTAGGGATGGGGTCTCCACCATTTCTCTAGGCAACCTGTTCCAGTGATTCACCACCCTCAGATTAAAGAACTTTTTCCTAATGCCAAGCCTAAATCTACACTTTTCTAGCTCAAAACCATTACCCCTCATCCTATCGTTACATGGCCCTGAGGACAGTTCTTCCCTGCCTTCTAATAGGCCCTTTCAGGCATTGGAAGGTCACTATAAGGTCCCTCTGGACGACTCCTCTCCAGGCTGAACAACAACACCTATCTCACACTGTCTTCATAAGAGAGGTGATCCAGCCCTCAGATTATTTTCATGGCTCCTCTGCACATACTCTAAAGGGTCCTCAGCATTCTTACGTTGGGGCGTCCAGCACTGGATGCAGGTGAGGCTGGTCAGGTCCCATGTACTCCTGCTCCTGCAAGGGCCAGGCTGCAAGGAGACTCTGCCACACCATCTCTTGAGTTCCAGCAAGGCATTCTTCTTGCAGAGCCAGACTGGCCTGGTTGTTCAGTGTTTCCACATGCTCTCTGACCTGTTTCTGGTAAAAAAAGTGCTATGCTCATCTCGGACAGAAACAAACCTTCCAAGACTTTGGAAGGTACGTATGGACGCTGTAGAAGACAACATCAGACTCCTGAAAAGGAGTATGAGGTGAATCTGAAAGAGACATTGCACACAGTGGCAAAAGGTAAAGATGATTTGGGCTGTCACGGAAAGGGCATCAACCATATGGCTGAAAGTGACTGATGGGGCGAGCATAACTTTGAAACAATTGCTCATTAAGCAGGAAATCTGACAGCAGGAAGGCAAATAGCCCTTGAACAAGAGCTGGACAGGGCATTCCTAAAGATCATAGAATCACAGAATCATTAGGGATTGGAAGGGACCTCAAAAGATCATCTAGTCCAATCCCCCTGCCAGAGCAGACAAAGAACCTGATGCCCTCCCTATATGGGAATACGGGGAATGCTGACTAGCGGGAGACTAGTGCACCTGCGTGAGACACTGGGTTCGGAAGTTCAACAGTGAGGAAGACGCCTTACTTGCTCCCCCACGACTAGACATGCTCAAATGGGAGGAGACCTAGTCTGCATGTGAAGTGGGCAGATCATTAATATGCATTAGGCATATTGCAAAACCCAATGTTTGTGCATTATCTCCTAGCATACAGCTGCGATCCTGACGCCAGTTCGGGGCGCATGTCTTTGGGATGCTAGTTCTCATGTACTAATAAATTAATAAATTACCTCCTCAGAAACTCCAAACAGAGTTCTTGGGTCATTCCACACGTCAAAAGCCGGAAGAAAAGGGGTAGCTTAGGATCCAGCCTGGAGGAGGATGGTTCTGTTTTCACCAGTAGTTCACAAACGCTTCTTTTCTCATTCCTTTCAATTCCATCTTCGGCTAATTTAGTCTGTGTTAATGACGTCTGTAATTCCCTCTGATGGGACAGATTTCTTTGAGCTTTTCAAATCAGTACAAATGCAATTGGTGAGAAACACATCATATAAAATTCGACATTTTTGATTTTAATAGAAAGGGCAGACATAAATACCAATTTGGTCTCAGACTGGTTTTTTGGAGAAATCTATTTCAACATTATTTCTAAATGGAGGCCATTTGACAGCACCTCTTTTACATTCAGATGTTAAGAAACAACATCTCCAAAAAGAAGACAGATACATAATTTTAAATAACCATAAAGAGCTTCTACTGAGAACACATGAGCTTTAATTTGCACAGACCCTGACACAAGCATAGCTCTGCTACCGAAAAGGTCTTATCAGGAAGCCCATAACAGTGTCAATGCTTCCACATATAGAGTCATTAAGGATTGGAAGGGACCTCAAAAGATCATCTAGTCCAATCCCCCTGCCACAGCAGGATCATGACAAAAAGGCTATAATTTGGCAAGGTAGCACAGATTTCTTCTTTTAAATGTGCATTCTCCTTTTCTTTCTGCATTACTAGTGTGTTGTACAAGTGTGCTGCTCTTCCGACGTAAGTACGTATGAGCATAGTAGCATCGAGTGCAATTTTTCATCTTTTCAGATCTATGCTTACAACCATGGGAACAGAAAGCAGGGAGAGTAGACGACGTCTAGAAATGTCTATTAACACTGTTCTTCTTTAGTGACACTTCAGGTTAACACAGGTAACTAATCAGGTAACACCTGTAGAATCCTGGCCCCAAAAGACTCAATGGTCAACATTACAGCAACTAAAATGGGTCTTCCTCAGAACAAAACAAAAACACCAATGAAGCCTTGTTGGTTTATTACAGTAATGTTCTCTTAAAACATATTACAACAGAATATCAACAGAGGCAAGAGTCTAAACCGTGTTTTTAAAACAAGGTAATATTTCAAAGTAGGAAATGTCATTAAAAAAAAACACAGCGTAGTTTTCCTGGTCTACTGCAGCCTGCAGAGACCACAGAACAGAGGGAGGAAGAATTCACAGTATTAAATAGATTGAACATATCCTGCCCAGGTTTGTCTTCATAGAAAGTATTAAAAAGTCTGTATAGGTAATAAAATATATTCAGGTAAAAATCTTTGAACTTGCAAAATGTTTCAGAATACAAATCAATGCAGGTTCTTGTAAGCAAAGATCATTTTTCCTTTTGTATGAGCAGCACTGGACAACCTAAATGATTGACCACCTGCAACGGTCACGTTTTCTCTAACAACCTGTTGCCTGTTATCTGTGTAACAAAACTGAAATAACCACCTGTCTTCTCAATGTATTAATTGAAGTTATTTCTGTGCAGCTAGATTCTGACAGCGTCGTATTTACTCTATTACTTTAAGAACACTCTCTGGCAGAAACTACTTGGGAGAGTGTCACAAATCACAGAACATTAGGGATTGGAAAGGACCTCAAAAGATCATCTAGTCCAATCTCCTCACCACAGCAGGATCACTGAGATCCAGGCACACAGGAACATACCCAGGTGGGTTTTAAACATCTCCAGAGAAGGAGACTCCACAACTCCCCTGGGCAGCCCCTTCCAGTACTCTATCACCTTCACTGTGAAGAAGTTCCTTCTGATACTTATATGGAACCTCCTGTGTTCTAGCTTACAGCCATTGCCCCTTGTCCTACCACCAGATGACACTGAGAAGAGCCTGGCTCCATCCTCCTGACACCCACCCCTCACATACTGATAGACATGACTGAGGTCACCCCTCAGTCTCCTCCAAGCTAAAGAGACCCAGATCCTTAATTCTCCCAGTTCCCTCAGCTGCTCCTCAGAGCACTTGTGCTCCAGCCCCTTCCCCAGCTTCATTGCCCTTCTCTGCACAACCCCCAGGTCCTTTTCCCTGGTCCCTCTCCAGCTCCCCTGTCCCAGTCTGAAGCTCTGTAGGGGATTTGGGTGACCCAAGGGCAGGACCCAGCAAGCCCGGCCTCAGCTCAGGCTGCACGTGAGGGTGACACGTGCAAGGATTTGGGAGCGATTTGGAGTAGATCCAGCTCAAAGCTGGTTCCAGCACAGGAAGAGGGAGGCACATCGAGATGCGGTGGGGATGGGAATAGCTGCACCCGCAGTTCGCAGCACGTCGAGCCACTGACGCTGAGATGGTGCCACGTACCCCGTGTGGGTGGAAAGAACGGAGGGTGGCTGGTGCTGTGCCCTCCCGCAGGGCACAGAAGGAGGGGAAATGGAGGAAGAAGGGGGGTGGCGGTTCGTGCCAGTCAGGGAGAGACTTCTGTTCCTGCCACGAACATCTGCGAGTTATTTTTGGCAACTTAAAAAAGAAAAGAAATTTAAAAAAATCGCAGGGGAATCAACTAGAGGCGAACGGAAGGGTTTGTGCCAGTCTGGGGGGAAAGGAACGAGCTAGAGGACCAACGTGCGTGAAACTTACACAGAAACACCGAGTGACACTCCAGTCGGTGCCTGAGCACACAGCGGGTTCAAGGTTGAACCCAGACTTGCTGCACCTTTTCTTTCGAAAGATCAAGTTGTGCCCAGTTCTGGGCCCCTCAGATCAAGAGGGATGTGGAGCTGCTGGAGGGTGTTCAGCGTAGAGCAATGAGGATGATGAAGGAAGTGGAGCACCTGCCTTATGGGGAGAGGCTGAGGGAGCTGGGTGTCTTTAGCTTGGAGGAGACTGAGGGGTGACCTCATTAATGTCTATAAATATGTGAAGGGTGGGTGTCAGGAGGATGGAGCCAGGCTCTGCTCAATGTCATCTAGTGATAGGAAAAGGGACAATGGGTGTGAGCTGGAACAGAGGTGGTTCCATATAAATATGAGAAGGAACTTCTTCCCCGTGAGGGTGACAAAGCACTGGAAGGGGCTGCCCAGGGGGGTTGTGGAGTCTCCTTCTCTGGAGACATTTAAAACCTGTCTGCGTGTGTTCCTGTGTGACTTGGTCTAGGTGATGCTGCTGTGGCAGGGGGATTGGACTGGATGATCTTTCAGAGACCCTTCCAACCCCTAATGTCCTGTGATTCTATGTAATTAACCACCACAAATATTAACTTCTATTATGTTCTACTTACTTCTGAGACATTCTCACTCTTCCACCCCTGTGCTGTATAACACTTCCACAACTAATACTGTGAATTAGAAATCTGAGTTTAGATTTCTGCTGGCAAGTTATCTGTAAGAGGAGAGGAATCTTCTTCATTATAATA
The DNA here is from genome assembly GCA_028565055.1 of Phoeniculus purpureus. NCBI lineage: Eukaryota > Metazoa > Chordata > Aves > Bucerotiformes > Phoeniculidae > Phoeniculus > Phoeniculus purpureus. Next base: position 9,030,908 of record JAOXOE010000506.1, on the reverse strand, counting down.
CCAAGGAAATTAATCCTTAACATTTAGTCACTTCCCGGTCTTCTTTCAGATATCTTGGCAATCTCAAGTGAAACAGGCAGTGTAATTTGAAAGAAAAGGTATTGTACGAGAATTTGAAGATAATATATCCAAGATAATTAATACACAGTTCTGTCAGTTAATAGAGTGCTCTGGAAACAATATATTGAGCCCCACTGCATTAATCCATTGGGAACCGCCCATTAGCAGTCCTGTTTAGGTGGTGGAATAGTCTTTGCGTGATCATCGTTAATTCAAAGCTTGTCATTCACAATCCGTGTCAGGTATCCGATATCATCAGCTAATGGGCACGAGCGTGCTTAGAACAGACCAGCTGGGTGTATCATAGATCGTGTCCCATCTACTAAGGAAATGAAAGTTATGTGATTGTGTGTTTGATTCCCCTCAATGGTTTTTAATCTAGTTTATGCTTACCTGAATTTAACCAAATTTTCAGAAGATAAGGTCTAGCAGAGGTCTGGATTTACTCTACTGCAGCTTGGAAAGAAGGCTGGTGGACGGTCCAAGCTTTGCATTTTGAATTCATCAAAATATTTATTGCTGAGAGACTGGAAAGTAGTGAGATGTTTCCTAAAATAAGCTCTGAGCCTTCAGCAAGACTGAATCGCTGAGGACTCAGAAGGAACTTCTTCGCAGGGAGGGTGACGGGGCACAGGAACAGGCTGCCAGGGGGGTTGTGGAGTCTCCTTCTCTGGAGACGTTTAAAACCCACCTGGACATGTTCCTGTGCCACTTGATCTAGGTGATCCTGCTCTGGCAGGGGGATTGGACTAGAGGATCTTTTAAGGTCCCTTCCAATCCCTAATGATTCTGTGATTCTATGACTCAGGTGTCTGATAGGAGGGTGATGGAGAGGAAAAGCTGATGGGCATCTTTCAATCTAAAAGTGTCCCTCCAAAGCTCACGAGTTTGTTGTCCAAAAGATGGATTAGCAGGCTGATCCTTGCCTTGCTGTGACACTGTTATGCATCAGTGTTATGAAAGATTCATATTATGTTGCCTGTCACCATCCGTCAGTGTCTTTAGGGTAAAATAAAAAGCAGCAGATGGGGACTCAAAGGCCTGATGTTTGTGTAAAGACCTGTCTTCAAACTGAAGTAGTTGAAGGCTGGTGGAACAAGTGCATGGAGAGAAGCACAAATCAAAGATACCATCACAGGTATCTGTAGTGAGGTACCACCACAGGTACTAGTGCTGAGGTGAAGGACAGAAAGATGATGGCCAACCAGAATTAGGATGAAGCATCTAGCGTGATCTACAGCAGCAGATCTAATCTATACGGTTGCATGTTGTTGGCTTGTAGGAGTTGATGTTGTTGTAGAACCGGGAGCCAGGCTTTCGTTTATTAGTGCTGGTTCATCATGATGTGGCTGTGCAGGGGTTTGCGCTACGGTTCTGCAAGATGGAACATAAGAGGTTCCATATAAATATCAGAAGGAACTTCTTCCTGGTGAGGGTGACTGGCTGTGCAGATTAATTGTCATGGCTTGCTCTGGGCTGTGTCATAAACATACTGAAGCGCTAAACTTCCATCGTACTCTAGTGGGAAAGGAAAAGTTAGACTTAGCATCAAGGCTGTAATTTTATTTGGTTTTTCTGTAAAAAAATTTAATTTAAAAGAAATCCAAAAGTATTTTATTTATTTCTTACCAAAACCAGCTTCTCCTGTGTTGAATTTCATACCTGTGGAGAGTATTTGGGATAGAAAACCCATTACAGGTAATGGGTGAACATTTATTTGAATTAAACATTTAAATGTGGCTAATTAACTAATTAACCTTTCCATTGACAACTATATTCCACACTGTGCACTGCACTGCTGCTCTGCTGTGGTTTGTAGGATTCTTAATTAAATCCAAGTCCAGTGGTCTTTCAGAAAGTTTCCCATTAACTCCATTATGATGGTCACAAACTGGGGGAAAATAGTCCTCAAGACTTTGTTTTCTGGTAGGCTGGTGGTTATGCTCGTCCCTGCGAGTAGCAGTTCAAGCTTAGTCCCTGCTCTGGCAGGGGGATTGGACTAGATGATCTTTTGAGGTCCCTTCCAATCCCTAATGATTCTGTGATTCTGCTAGACCCATGGAAACCTGTGGGGTTTAATTAGAGACTCTGCTCATAGAGTTTATGAGGCAAAAGATGTAGGTAGAGGTTTGTGACACTGATTAAGGTTTCCGCTAGGCTCCAGGTTCCTGCCTATACACAGAGCCGTGTCTCTCCTTTGCCGTCTCAGAATGACTCTTCTGGGTCCTGTTCAGAGTTCTGCAGTGCTCAACCCCTATTAAGATTCCTGTCTTAACAACCACCATCTCTGCCTTTCCTTTCAAGTTCACTTCTAGGTGGGGATCAGGACACTACTTCACTATTTCAAAACGTTGGGTTGAAAAGTTCTTTTGGTAATAAAATAAAAGAATATCAAATAAAAGTAATAAATAAATAAATGATGCAGCCGCAAGTATTGGAGCTGCAAAATACCCCACGTTCTGTGTGTTAAACATCATCTGATGCTTTGGCCTCGTGTAATAATTACACAGTGCCTGGCAGTAGATCCTCTAACTGTGCTTGCAGAAGCAGTATAAACACCAGGCAGCTCCACCGACCTGGTGCAGCACTGAGCAGCTTCTCCCACGGGAGATAAACCCCAGCAAGGTCTGCAGCACGTCAAAGCACAAGCTTTACCACAGGCATGCACACCGGGTTTATAATGCCAGCGCATCACGCTGCTCCTCAGATGCGAACGGTGTCAGCCGGAGCCTCCGAGAGGCAAAAACCTTCTTAAATCATCTTTTCCTGGAATCATAAAAATAGAAAGAAAGAAGTTAATTACTGCAGCTCAAGATGTATGAAGGCTTTTTAAGGGCGACTCTTCAGTGACAGAAACAATTTAAGGAGTTATTGCAAAAAAAAGGCGATGTCAGATTTATGTCTTCGCAGCTTTTTTTGGCTCTTCTTTTTTTCCCCCCCCACTCTTGGCTTCCCTCCATCAGGTGCAGTTTACCGCCAGCCTCTCAGTCTGTGTCTCGTTTTACAGCCCCTTTTTTATTGTGTACAGGGTGTGCTACAACATCTCAGGATCTGCTGCTTGTTTATCTCAGGGAAAATCAAGATATAAAATACATCACATTTTAGATATTTAAAATTTATGTATTTCTATATATTTAAATATATAATACATGTGAATATTTATATATCATATATACTATATCTCATAAAGCATCATGGCTTACATGTGTATGTATATAAAATACGTTTAATTCTCTTACATTTTGTACGTATATAAAATACATAATATTTTATATATTAAACAATATATTAATAATTATTAATATCTATTATTAATAATTATTACTATTTATTATTAATAATTACTAATATTTATCAGTCATATTTCATATCAATAACTAAACGTGTGATGTTTATATATTTAAATATATGTATTTTATTTATTTAAATATACACTACATTTGCATATTAATATATTATGCATACTATATCTAATAAAGAATCATTGAGTCATTAGGGATTGGAAGGGACCTCGAAAGATCATCCAGTCCAATCTCCCTGCCAGAGCAGGATCACCTAGACTAAGTCACACAGGAACACATCCAGGCGGGTCTTAACATATCCAGTGAAGGAGTCTCCACCATGAACTTACTGTTTCTGGTAAGAGGAGGCTGAGGGGTGACCACATTAATGTCTATAAATATGTGAAGGGTGGGTGTCAGGAGGATGGAACCAGGCTCTGCTCAGTGTCATCTAGTGATAGCGCGAGGGGCAGTGGGTGTCAGCTGATACATAGGATGTGCCATATAAATATGAGAAGGACCTTTTTCCCAGTGAGGGTGATGGAGCACTGGAAGGGGCTGCCCAGGGGGGTTGTGGAGTCTCCTTCTCTGGAGATGTTTAAAACCCACCTGGATGTTTTCCTATGTGACTTGGTCTGGGTGATGCTGCTGTGGCAGGGGGATTGGACTGGATGATCTTTTGAAGTCCCTTCCAATCCCTAAAGTTCTGTGATTCTGTGTAAAGCATCATGAACTTACTGGTATTTGAGACCCTTCTCACTGATGAAAGTTATACTTGATGCTTGTCTGCCAGTTCATGAAGCTTCTACCGGAATAAGCAGCGATGCTTATTCTACCTGTTTATGAAGCTTCGCAGTCATTTTAAAGTACCTTGTAAAGAGTTCTTGAATTCAGCAGAGAGAAGACGCTTTTACCTTACTTTTCATCGCTTATAGATGAAAATAAGGAAGGATATTTAGAGTTCTTCTCTTCTGCGGGTTTTCATGATTGAAAGTGGAGAGAATGCAATTTGGTGGCAGAAAACCGGCAATAATGCTGTGATAAAGCGAAGCACTATATCATTCATAGGAAAACGCAGGCATGGGCTCAGTTTAATACAACCGAGGAGAACTGACAAGCCTGTTTAATGCCAGATATTGTCTGGAGCAGGCTCTGAAGGACAAATATCCCCTAGGAATGCCAGCTACTGATTATTCAGAAATATTAACGCACCAGCGCTTGTTTCCCAGACCACAGCTGCTGATGTTCCCTTGGCCTGGCTTGACTTACCCGAGCAGAGCTGTGGTACTCACATACTGAAACACTGAAAGGCTTTGAGCTGACAGGACAGTGTGAACCAGCGTTCCCAAGGGGAATGTTGGTTTTCTGTGCAAAGGCCTTTCTGTTGTCCACACGGTGATCTCACGTTGCTCTGATTTCACACACTGTAAATGCAATTTCACTTCTGTGCTTTCGTTCGCTCTTAGAAACTCTTCGCACCTTGTTACTGTCCCTCTGTGTGCCATCAAGCCAGAGGAATCACAGAGCATGGTTACCGGTTGTTTTGCAAGCCTTCCAAAGCTGATCCAGGTGTAGCTTAGCTTATTGAGATGGTCCTGTGCTTGCCCACCTCCTCCTGCTGGTGCTTGTAGCCACAACCAGTTGTCACTCGTGCACTAAAGAGGTACCGAGTCGTGTGTCACATCTCTGGAGCAGAATCGATGCCAGGCAGAAGCACTTACCTTGTTTATAAGATCCTGTCTCTTTTAACGGTGTCATTCACAGAATCACAGAACACTATGGATTGGGAGGGAGCCCGAAAGATCTTTGACTCCAATCCCCCCGATCATCTAGATCCAGTCACACAGGAACGTGTCCAGGTGGGTTTTAAATATCTCCAGAGAAGGAGACCCCACAACTCCCCTGGGCAGCCCCTTCCAGTGCTCTGTCACCCTCACCGGGAAGAAGTTCCTTCTCATACTGATGTGGAACTTCCTCTGTTCCAGCTGACACCCATTCACCCTTATCATAGAATCACAGGATCATAGAATCATTAGAGATTGGAAGGGACCTTGAAAGATCATCTGGTGCAATCCTCCTGCCACAGCAGGATC
>JAOXOE010000506.1:9001581-9013350 GCA_028565055.1 Phoeniculus purpureus | reverse complement strand
GGGCGCGGCGGGCCAGGGTGGAAGCCGGGGGCTGATCCCTGTGTCCGTGTCGCTGTCAAGCCCTGCTCTACGGAGATGCCGAGAAGCCCGTGGAAACCGGCGCCAGGGCAGCCCCGGGGGCAGCGGAGCCGCGGCCAGCCTGTACGTGCGACAAAAAGCCCTGCGGCTGCCAAAAGGCAGAGGTGAATTACGCCTTCCTGCACTCAACAGGTAACGGCGCCCCGCGGTGAACGAAAGGGCGGCCGAGGCTCTGCCCGGCTGCGCGGGGCCCCGGAGCTGTGCGGCGGCTCCGACGGGCCCCGCGACCCCCGCCCCGGCCCTGTCCTCCACAACCCCGGCACCAAGCTGGCGGAGGGCTAAGAAAAGCCGTAACAAACGACCGCTACAGAAATACAAATATCCTGGAAAATTATCAATAAAGTCGCGGCGTGCTTTAGCCCGCGGGTTGCTCGTCTCAGAAGCGGTGACAGCAGCGACCTTCTCGCTGAAGTTCCTGCGGTGTAATTAAGGTTTGAGGGGAAGAGGGAGAAAGAACACGCTCTCACCCATTTATTTTAATTCGAGCTAATTTTGCGCTTCATCTTTTCTGACCTTGGAGGAAGCGTCTCTGCTACGAAAGAGATGCCCGATCCTCTCGGAGGTGCGCTGGCCAGAAATACTCACGTCTTCCCGCTAAACAGGGACGAGCTGCGCTCTGGGCAAACAGCTGCCCCAGTGCTGCTGCCTGACCGCTCCCCCTGACTGGGGGGTTCCACTACAGCTCGTCTCTGCCTGAGCCTTCGCGCTCAAACAAAAGATACCAGTGTGTGCACTAAGACGGTGCCACATCACCCGAGTGAAAGGCGTTGAATTATCAACAAGTTCCTTGCGTTAGAGAGCCCCAAAGAAGGTATTTTATCACGAGGCACATGGCAGTTTACAGAGTGCCGCTTGTGCGTGGCTTGTTTCCCAAATTTGATCTTGCCTGAGATTCATTTTCCCTTTTTTCTTGTTCCCCTCCTTGTTCCTTTTGTCTTAAAAAATCCGTGAATTTTGCCATTTTAGATAGACTATCAAAACCTAACGATTACCTCCCAGAACGTCCCTTAACATCTCTTCTTTCCGTTTTGCTTCCTAAACGGAAACAAAGCCTATTGTATTAAACATAAATGGGAGAAACATTTGTCTGAAACCTGTTTTTATGGCCATGAAATTAAGTTAACCTTTCATTTGTCCCTTCCTAGATCTTCTGCCGGCATGCAACGGAGAAATAACAACTATGTCTTTCCTACAAGACGTTGTGGACATTTTACTTCAGTATGTGGCAAAAAGTTTTGATAGATCGACGAAAGTTATTGATTTCCACTACCCGAATGAGCTGCTCCAGGAATATAACTGGGAACTGGCAGACCAGCCGCAGACCTTGGAAGAGATTTTACTGAACTGCAGAACGACCCTGAAGTATGCGATTAAAACAGGTAACAGCCGCGCTTATTTTCACCCCGTACGGGCTCACTCGGCGATCAAATGTGTCATTTCGTTCTGTCTTGAAACGCTAAAGGCTGAAGCAGCCGCCGTCTTTTCTCAGGTCCGGGCAATTTCTCGCACAGGCAGAAATCGTTTTCCTAAATGATTAAATTCTCCAGCACCCCCGGTCTCTAGCTGCCAGCACAGCATCGTGCACCCTTTCCGTTTAAAATTGATGCCTCTGTGCCCCAGAGCAGCCTTCCAACCACCTTCGCGACTTCCCTCCTTTCCCTTTCATCCATTCGTTTTACGTGGGGTGGAGCGAGGATCGCCCCTTGCTCTCCGCACACCGGGTTGGGTCGGGCACAGAGCTCGGAGGCAGCCAGGACTGAGGCCAGCAGGGACCAGCTCATTTAACAGCTGCAAACACCCAGTAAACACTCGGGTCCTCTGGGCGGCCATTTGTCGCGTCTCCCCACCCCTCTCCCCACCCTTACCTGCGCGACATAGAAACAGGAGAATTTGACAGAGCTGTGCCCAGGAGTATTGAGGGTTTGTTAAGCTGAAGTGATAAAAGCGAAGCCCGAATTGTTTTCATACTCTGTTGTTGTTGTTTTTCACTGGGGAAAACAGCGAGGGCTTCACTCCTGCCTGTCTGGGAACCCCATGTGCACTTGTCAGTGGGTGGGGGCAGCGTGGGGCTCACCCAGGCGTGAGGAACCCACACCCGGGACCACCTTAAATCAGCTGCGGCAGGGCAGACAAAAAGCGTAGCCGCAATTACGGCTGCGATTGGGAAAGAATACAGAGGGCAGGGAGCTTTTTTTTTAGTGGGAACGTGAATTACTGAGAAATTGCTTAAAAATGAATGCGTAGCAATTACTGGAAAACATCAAAGGCTGGTGCTGATGGGGAAACAAAACCAGGTTTTGTCACCTTTTGGGAATGGAACTGAGGGATCTCAGTAAAGACTGGGGGGGATCTATCTAACACCTCTCGTTTAGAGGTGGAAGTGTCCAGCAAGATGCTTTTGATGCAAGAGGTGAGGGCTGTCAGAACACCTGTAAAATACTGGAATAAATAGATAAATGATGTCGGCGGGAACAAAGTCGATCAGGCAGTCCAGTGATCCGTGTGATGTGTCTGGGTAGGGCACAGGAAACACATTTTCACAGAATGCTGTGAAGCACGGGATCCCTCAACAGGGGAAATGGAACAGGATTTCTTAAGAAATCCTATTTTGGGTTTTTGTTGTAGCCTGTTTCACAGCATGGACCTGTCTAATATTGTGCATCAAAACAAAGACGCTTTAAAACTAGTTTACCATTTCTCTCCCTTACCAGAAATACGTGAGAGTCTATCCCCTTGCTGTTTCTCTGTTTGTTTCAAAGTCCAAGGATTAGTGCTTCACCGGGTTGTGTGAGACGCAGCGGTGTGATGGGGTTCTGCTGAGGGGGGCAGAGCTGCCTCGTTTGGCTGCTGCCATTCCTAGCATTCCTGGAGCAGCTGCCCCAATCTGGGGGAGCTCACAGAGCACACAGAATTTACACCCAGAGCCCTTTGGCATGTGCTTCAGAGTGTAATGCTTGGTTTACCCTCCGAGGAAAGACAATGCTGCAAGCTTTCTGGTCGGGGGGGATTTCCCTCTGCTCTGTCTGCAAAAGCCTTCTGGACACGGTGTGTCCTGGGCTGCTTTTGGCTGCAGGGGTTTAGAAGCCTGATTGGAAAATAAATTGTATGGCTTAGATTAGTCTCACAGCTGGATCTCCAAGTCGAAGTCCTGATCCCTGTTTGGGGTTTGAGGAGCTGGGTGACTGATTTGTTTTATTTCTTTTTTTTTTGGCCAAGGGGCGGGTGTGAGATGCTCCCAGGAGTTGCCTCCTGCATGGTGCAGCTCCCAGGAGTTGCCTCCTGCATGGTGCAGCTCACGGGGGTGCCGTAGGAGCAAACATTTTTATCTCAGAGAATATACAAGGCAGTGTCTGCACGAAATCCAGTCCCTGTGCAATGCTCACCAGGGGAACTGAAATGCAAACATATAAAAACGGCTTGGAAACTCCAGGAAGGGTGTGAGGGGCTGACACTGGTCCAGCTTTGCTCCCTGGCAGCCCTCGTGCTGGTAGCAGGACATGCATGCTATGGGGCTGTGAGCAAGGCCAAGCTCAGTGCTGCTGGCTGTGCCCTTATCTGTGCTGTCTGGTCTTGCCAATCTCATCACTTCCATGTGGAGGCTGTGTGCTCATGCCATGTTCATGCTAGGGATGTCTGCCTAAAACAAAGTGCAGGCAGGAGCATGTTTGAGAGGATTGTGTGAAGCAAAGGCATGTTCACGCTAGGGATGCCTGCCTAAAACGAAGTGCAGGCAGGAGCATGTTTGGGAGGAGTGTGTAGGGCAAAGCCTCATCCCAAGCAGCGAAAGCCTGGCCTTGGTTGTCCCATTTAACCCCAGCCTCACTCACCTCTTGCCCTGACTTACTCTGGGATTTGTGCAAATACGTTGTGTGTTGCTAAACCAGCCAGCAAGAAGCAATCTCCTATTTTCACATTTGCACCCCCCCCCCTTCCCGATACCCTGTCATTCTCTTTTCTAGTCACCTCTTTGTTTGGTGACAGCCATGACAAAGGATGTGCATTTCCTTCGGGTAGCATTCGGGTAGTTACGTTTGAGCATCTCTCAGAAATTCTCCTGACCTGCCCAGCAGAATCCAGTATTTTAAACAAAACCACAATTCTCCATGGCCACCTAGCCAAGGGATGAGAGCTTGTTCACGCACCGGTGTGTTCCATCGACGGACAAACACTGAGGTTAGGTCAGACTGGGGCATCACATTCTCTTCCCCTGTGTTTTCAAGCCATGCTGCAGAGGGAAGGGCACTGAGCAGAGGGACCGTGTTACAGGTGTAGGAGCTGGGGTCTTTGTCAGCAGCCGTGCCAGCAGCAGCAGCTCCTGCTCTCCCTCTGCTAATGTCTCTGTGAAAGCACGATGCTGCTCCCTGCAACTCTCTCGCACGCTCCAGGGTATGGCTGCTCTGACCCCTATATGCAGCCGACCCTGTTCCTATGGCGGTTTCTGAAGCAGGAGGTGTGCTGTGAGATTTCCTTGAAGAAACAAGCAGTGACAACAGGGCTGTTGCCTGGGGCTGGGTAAGGGGCTGGCAGAGAACTGCTGAGACATTGCAGTTGAAAAGATGAATTCCATTATTCCATGGCTCTTCAGCGTTGATTTATTTCCAAATCAGGAGTTTTTCTGGTTTCTTTGATCTTTCCTGTGGCCCGAATTCACCAAAAGCTTTCAGCTCATAATTTTCAGTCGCATTCTGGCAGAGTTTGGGAGCCAGTTTGGAGCCTGGTTGTGAGATTGAACCCAAGCTATAAATAGCAAAACGGGTCTCAAAATCCCTTCATCAGGGCAGATGGAGTCCTCTGCAGGTAGAGCCTGTGGCATGTTATCAGCATGCCCTTAAGAGCGGTTATGGGGTGCACGTGTACCCCAGGCCCACCTACCCCACTCCAGAACACGCATGGCAAGGTGCTTCATCCTGCTGGATCGTGACAGCTGTGCCTCTGTGCCTGAGGAGCTTTGGCTGCCTGTCCTGGGTAGCATGGAGCAGGGGGGAAGGTGAAAAATCCCATCTCCAGTGGGGAGGGCTTGGTGTAAGATGAGGTCAAGCTAGATGGCAATGGCACGAGACTCATCTCTGGTGAAGGGCACTGAGCTTTGCCTGTGTGCCTCCCCCATCCCTGGCCCACATCCCCTGCTCTGCCCACACAGCCCAGTTGCTTTGTCTTTATGTAGGTGGGAGGTGGGGAGCAATTCCCCCTGTTGTTCCACCAGCCATGTGTCCCTGCCTGATAAGGGGCCACCAGAGCCTGAAAGATGAGTTTCCTCTTTGTGCTGGATCTGCATTTCCTCAATCATGTTGCTCTATCTTTTGTCTCCCGTGATGGCAGTAACCGTGTGTCATCCGTGGGTCAGGACAGGTGTTTTCCAAGCCGCGGCTGCCTTCCTTTGCGCTGGATGGCATTTACATAACTGTGAACGTCCGTAATTTGCACCGGTGATTGTGTCGCTTAATGGGGGCTTGAGAGAGCAACGGGCAAAAAGCAGTTTTAATGGTTCCTGGGTTCATGACTCTAGGCACATTCTAGCAGAATTTTAGCAGAAAATCAGTAGTCAATTAGATTAAGCAGATAAACGGACTACCGGCTCGTTGAGGGTGTTCTTGAGTGCCAGTTTTCTCGGGCTTTGCTTAAAATCGCAAGTGGGAGCAGCCAGGCTATTTGTAACTGCACTCTGACAGGGAAGAAAAGACGAGGACCCGCCACCTTCCCTGCCATCTTCGTAAAATCATCAGCCATTGAGTCCTGTGCAAAGCAGTCCCCAAAATGCCCCATTTTCTCATTTCGCCCTGTCTATTACAATCATTAGCCATTCATCACTGACGCTATTTGTACTGGCAAGCTCCTGCGATGGTGTCTCGTGCGTGCCTTTCAAACCTAGCCAGGCAAAACCACATCCAGTGACAACGTGTGACACGCTAACGGGAGCAAACAGCTATTTCTGTGCGGCAGCGACGTGCTAATTTCCAAGGCGTATTGAGCGTATAATGGGGAATGCTGGGAGTCATTATTTTGTGCTCGGCGTAATTACTCCGATTTCACTGGGTTTGGAATGAGAAAGACGAGAAACCCTGCCTTTTCCAAGACATTTATGTATTTCTGTTGGCTTTGTTCAGCACCTTTTAAGCACTTCCTTCTCTATAGAAAACTAGAGGTAAATATGCTGTTCGGCACTGAATGGCTTCATTCAGAGGCATCAGCCTTTTGATAAGATTTTCCATCTTATCCAGGGCACCCTAGATATTTTAATCAACTTTCAACTGGATTGGACATGGTTGGATTGGCAGCAGACTGGCTGACATCAGCAGCAAACACGAACATGTAAGTAGCAGATTTATTTCTTAATAACATTTCATATCATTTTTCAGTTTTACTCTAAAATACTGAATGAAGAGTATTTTTGTCTCATGATGGCTGCAAAGATAATTATCTGCTTTTTTCAATAGCTGCTACAGCTGTTTACATGTAGACTTTCTGTGTTGTCCTCTAGACTGCCTTCTATAAAATGTCATCCTATTATCATGATGTTGGTTTTGATACTCCCCCAAAAATAGGCAGAAAAGGTACTTTATGCATTTGTGCTTGCAATGTGATAATGTTAAAGGTGTGCTGAACCAACAGTTGTATTCACCTGGAGGTGTCGGGTATAAGCCGTACTCGGAACAGTTAGAACTGTTGATTTCTGGAATGAACAAAGAGGTGCAGAGTTCAAAGTGGTTCTTTTAACTTTGGGACTAGGAAGGGGGTTTGTGCACCTGCTCAGCTCTCTACTCTGTGCTGCCATCATGAATAGGGTTGCTGATGTGTGTGTGCTTCTAGGTGTGCACACAGCTTATCCCAATACACGAGTCTGGCTCTGCCCAGCAGCTCTTGAATACGGGGCAAAGTCTTGAGCCTGGGCAAGACTTGTTTAGCTGAAATGGAGTCTAAAACGCTCTCAGCATGTCTCCTTCTAGACATTTAACATTTGCAACACTTTTGATAATCTTCCTTAAATCAGCACTGTGCCCAGTGCAAGGTAGAGCGTACGTTGACTACGATGCGATGTAACGTTGGAAAAGGACGTGTTTGTGTTGCAGACGAAGGCATTAAATATGGACGTTACTACATTGCAGGTTCACCTATGAAATTGCTCCAGTGTTTGTACTTTTGGAATATGTCACGCTAAGGAAAATGAGAGAGATGGTTGGCTGGCCAGGGGGCTGTGGCGATGGGATATTTTCACCTGGTACATGATATTTCAAGCTTTCTTTGTTTTCCAGGCTGTGCTGTATGGCATCCTCTGTAGTTAAGGATTAAACATAATCCAATGTGCACATTTGAGAGGACACTCGCTAATCACCACCAGTGGCCTCTTTGAGATAAAGTGTTGCATGTTTATGAATTCCAGGGATGTGATTATCAGGGTCTGTTTGGGCAAATTGCACTGCACTATGAGCAGCTGTAACAGCACATGGGAAACATAATCAGAAGAGACGTTTGCCTCACAGTTCTGCTTTGCCCCCCTCCCCATTTTATAGATAGATAAATAGAAAGCCTATTGTATTAATAATGGAGGGAAGAAACACAACAACACTTTGCATCACTGCAGGGAAAATGGCAGCAAAGATGCAACGACCCTTGAAGTAATTTTACTTGAATCAGGAAGATCCTGCCATCAGTACAGTGTGTGGTCAGCTTTCAATGCGTGAGCTGAGCACAAAGAGGGTACTTGGGTGGCTAGTTAATCTAGCTTAAAGCCTTAGACACCTGGTTCCTTCAGGGCTAGCCAATAAGGCAAAAAATGAGTGTGATTAACTGTAGAGAAATTATTGACTCTGAGAAGCACTACGTTGTTAAACTTTCCCTTTTCATCATCCCACTTAGTCTTTTGATTTATACTCTGTCACCTCCTATCTTACTCTAGAATATCACTGCTAAAAGTGTTGGCCTGTCTCACCAAATGGTAAAACATCGTAAGAATTGACATTTGGCACAGCATCTTGGCTTGTCAAAAGAGAACAGACTGAGAGCTGGTGGGCAGGGAGCCCTTCCGGAAAGCAAGTCCATTGTCTTGATGGAGCAAGAAAGGGCATTTGTGCTACAGAGGATATTCAGCATACCAGGGGCGTGAAGGGTGAAGTTCATGCTGCACAGATGAAGTATGGCTTGCTTGCAGCTTCTCCTATCCAGATGCAGATGTGGGAGATGGTGCAGGAGTTTGTCCTGCTGCACAGATGAAGTATGGCTTGCTTGCAGCTTCTCCTATCCAGATGCAGACGTGGGAGATGGTGCAGGAGTTTGTCCTGGACCTTTCCACAGAGATGGAGGAAAAGATGAAGAGAATTTACTTTACTTCTCTTTGAGTCCTTACTTAAAAAACACTGAGAGCAAAAGCTCTGGCAGCTTTTACTGTATCGCTCAGAGGTTCCCACCAAAATCATGGCCTCCATCACACAGGGCATCGTGCAAATATGTATCACAAGCCCAGAACCCTAAGCCAAAGTCTTCAGAACTGGACAGTGGTTGGTTACTGTCCAGTCTCTGGCACGACTCAGTACAGCTGGTTTTCAGTTGATTACTTTGTGGACTGGAGCTGCAGCAGCCTTAGCGGCATGGTCAAGGGATTAGAAGGGGAGAGAAGAGCCACAGCAATTTTGCACAGTCAGAGGTGGTGGGCAGAGGCTGGGCACAGGTGAGTGCATGCACCGGGTCTGCCCAGCTCCGGCAAACTGTGCTGGAGGTGGTAAGAGTCAGGAAGGATGTACATCTCTGGGAGAGCTGCCATCCATCCCAGCGCTGCAAGAGGTCCTTGCCTGACCTGCGAGCCGGGGTGTTGCTAGTGTGTCACATGTGTGAACTCTCTTTGTCCAGCTGAGACCTGCACGGGGACCCTGGCAAGCGTGTGCCAGTACTGCCATTCACATTGCTGCCCCACTTCCTGGTTTTCTCCAGTTTCTGGTTCGTGCAAAGTGCACCTAATTCTCTGTCTTGAAGGCAGCAATGCTCAGGGTGCCGTGTGCTCTGCTCCCTTAGGCAATAACCAGAATCATCTCTATACCATCCTCTTTCAAACTGTCACAGCTCCCACTGAAGAACTTCCTGTTGCAAAGAAAAGGTTCTCCCTCTCTGCGTTGTCTGGAATGACACACACAAGGAGGCCAGATTAAGATCTCCAAATTCTGTAGGTGTGTTTTGTTGCCTTCAGTTAAATGAGTGGAAACACAGCTGCAAAATTAAAGACAGGACGCAGGCTTCAGGTTAGGTTTAAATGGCTAGGTAATGAGGACCAGTAAGAAAATCTGGTACCAAAGATACTTAAAGCTCCAGTCTGTATTCTTTTGACACTGAGCCAATGACTTCGAATAAGATAGGCTGAACTTCTTCAACTTGGACACCTTAGTTCAGTCACCTAAATAACCAGCAGCAGCTGCTACATGACATCTGCATTTTTTAGGGACACATACCCAAGCGTTTCCTCCTAATCTAGTTCTTGTTTTGATCTTTGTAAAAAGAGGTGCAGAAATATGTCCGTAGCTTTCAAGATTCGTTTTAAGGGGAAGAACAAACCTGACCTGCTCTGACCCCTGTGCCAGTGATTCATGTTTCCTTGGATTCACAGTGAGGTCATGGAAACACCAGAGCAGGGACAGCATCCCTGCAAGAGCAGGGCTAGGACACTGATTAGAAATGAAGGATACAGCTTCTGTGTGTTATATCCAGTGGGACAAATACAAATCTTGCCTACCCTGCCAGTGTCCCATCACTGCTTTCAGCAGAGCTGCCTTGATCTGCCTAAAGGGTGGATTTTTATCTCACCTCACCTTGGCTGTCCAAGCACTGGGTGTTTACTTTGGGTTAGTTACAGCAGCTTCCACATATTCAAGGGAGAGAGGGGAATCCTTCTGCAGGTCAAGTCACAAACATCCAGCTTAGACTGAGCTGAACCATCTTCTTCAAGTGCATATCTTGTGCTACTCACTCCATTTTCAGATGGATGAAAGTTGGGTTATTTGAACGCTACCCCAGCTGCTCGCTGACCTGCTCATTTAAAGGTCTAAAACCATAATCAACATACACCTCTGCTTTATGTAAATACATGTGCATCAATGCCAGTGTATAATCAGTCTGTATATGGTATCAGGATAAAACTGGTGTGCAAGTGGGTACCTTTGTTTGCCTGTATAGATATGAGAAAGTCCTCAGAATAAGTCCTTAGACTCTGTCTCAGGTTCTGCATTATATTCCCATAGTGCTCGTGCAGCGTGGATGCGTAACCAAGCACTGTCCCTCTGCAGACAGAGGCTTGGTTTGTGCATATCTCAAAACAGAAAAAGGGGGTTTTCAATATGTGCATTGAAAGTTGAACTGTGGGAGGAGAATGCTGTCATCTGATAACCATCTTAGAGTGGGTGAAATACCCGTACTGAAAGGAGTATCTTGGGTCAGTGTATGGCAGTGGTTTTAAGACTAGGGCTAGAGATGTCTGGTGTTTCCCACCAGAGGACAAATAAAGAGAGAAGGGTATGTTAGAACGACCCTTTTTCCCTTCCCTTCCCTGACTCCAGGTATCCAGAAGTAGTGTCTGTTGGGAGTCACTCTGTGGGTTTCCTCAGAGCTGGGCAATGAAACAACACCCTGATTTGGGAGAGGGAACACAGATTCCATTGTGCTTGGAAGCACCTTAGGAAGTCGCCTTGCGGTGGCGTGTGTTAGGGTGGTGGGGACTGTGTGCTGGTGGCGTATGGAAAGATAAGACTGGGGGCTAAGGGAGAAATGGTAGCAAAAATGAGGATGAAAGGGAGCCCCAACTCTTTTTTGTAGCGCTAGTATTTGCACAAAGAGTTGTATGGGTGTGTGGTAGATCCTGTTATTGCACAACCCAGCTGTGGGGAGCATCAGAAAGAGGAATCCATTCTGCCTAGTGGCAGAAACGTTAGCATTAGAGTTGGGAGAAGCTGTAGAAAGATTTGTCATTTGTTCTGCGATGCTACTGAATGCATAGAAAAAATAACAGTGTATTACTGTGGACTCCAGGTGGTGCCATATCTAACATGTATGCTATGTTGGTTGCACGTTTCAAGATGTTCCCTGAAGTTAAAGAAAAAGGAATGGCAGCTATTCCCAGACTGGTTGCCTTCACTTCAGAACATGTATGTCTTTCTATGGCTTTTTTTTTCCTATCTGTTGGTATGAATGTGTGATGAAGAAAATAGCTAAATGGGGATTTGTAGCCAACTGCCTCCATTTCTGCTGTGAATTAAAAAAGGGGCTGGGTTTTTGATGCATGAAGGCATGAGCTGTGCAGTTATCTGTGGCTGAAACTGGGGCAGAGTGGGCTCTGCAGACCGCTGCCATTATTTGGCGCTCGCTTGTGTCTGTATGAAATGTCAATGGCCAGGACCACCTTAGAGCTCGTCACGGGGCTTCACCACTTTCCATTAGGGGTTTCTTCTGTTCAGAGAGAACAGAAAATCACTTGGAGTCAAAAGGTTTCCACCTGAAACCACTCTTGCTGTTAATTAGGTGATAACACACATGAAGACAGTAGCGATTAAATGCTCTGTGTGTGTGTGTACAGTAGAGCAGCTGTGGCTTTGCTGTTGGTGCCTGCCTGTGAGCAACACCTTCAGCACAGGCACCAATGGGATCATAGGATGTTAGGGGTTGGAAGGGACCCAAGAGATCATCGAATCCAACCCCCCTGCCGGAGCAGGACAAAAC
>JAOXOE010000506.1:8926365-8994423 GCA_028565055.1 Phoeniculus purpureus | reverse complement strand
GGGAGGTGGTGGTGTCACCGTCCCTGGAGGTGTTTAAGGAACGAGTGGATGCGGCGCTTAGGGATCTGGTCTAGCAGCTAGATGATAGGATAAAGGTGGGACTCGATGACCCTGGAGGACCTTTCCAGCCATGATGATTCTGTGATTCTGTGATCCTGTTTTTCTCCCACAGCCATTTCATTTCTTAACAAACTAATAATTTTTCATGAGATTTGCCAGAGAGAGTGACATCTTTAACACCATGGCATCCCTGCAGGGTTCATGCAAATCACAAGCAGATAAGAGACAGACCCTTGGGCATGTAGACTAAAACTGCTTAACTTCGGTAACATTCGGAAAAAGAGGTCATGGAGCTTGCAAAGTTACTACAAAAGAATAAACAAAACCAATTGTGGAAACCAGGAAGAAGTAGGGAAAACATTTAGGTTTTGTGCAGAATTTAATTACTTACTTTTTCTTATAACCGTAAAAATCAAGTATCTAAACATTTACATAAAGCACCTCTGGGCTGTATGTTCATCTCCAAATAGATCAGGAAGGGTAATACATTATCTTCTGAGAAGCTCAGCAGGCTTTCGAAAAAAATGAGGAGAAAAAGAGCTGGCATTACCAGTCTTTCTAGGTTAGAATGTAAGAAATAAGTTTAAACTTCTGTAAAAACAAACCATTTGATAATCCCTTTTTAAAACACAGAGCATAATGTAATGGAGTATCTTTTTGCTTGTTTGTTTTGGAAAATGGCTTTCCAGCCACTTTTCCTATACATCCACCACAGCCCATTCTGCTTTTGTATGTATGAGTCTTGGTTGTAGGCTTGACATCATAAAAACATCAGCAAGAAGCGTGGTTACTGATGAGTGCAGCAAAGGCTTCAGAAAAGAGGCTGAGCTGCTGAGGAAGGTAATAGATGTAAAACTAAACCATGGCAATGCCCTGGCTGCACCTACCAAGCCTTTTATTCCTTCCTGTGCTTTACAGGGAAGAAACACAAGAACAAATAAACAGTTATCCTTTGCGATGAAGTGGAGATATTAACCCTTTAAAGGCAGACACTGGACCAAAATAGGTTTGATAAAAAAGCTGTATCAAAGTTGAAAAGACCCTTCAAAAGACAAGAGCAAAGTATGAAAATGAGTGAATGTGAAGAATTCAAACCCCTTCCTTCTTATAAGCATGTGGAGAAAAGACATTTAGTAAAAGGATTTGGGTTTTTTTAGGTTGCATCTTACAAATACTTCCAAGGTTTTTGAATTGCTGGTCTGTTTAAGGAAGGAGCATTTTTTTTTTTCACCGTCTCTGACAAAATGTATTTCCATCAAACTGTAAATGAAAACATTCACATAACAAGGAGTCTCATGGGGGACCTTCTCCCTCTCTACCGCTCCCTGAAAGGAGGGTGTAGTCGGGTGGGGATCGGACTCCTTTCCCAGGCAACTAGGAATAGGATGAGAGGGCAGGGCCTGAAGCTGCCAGGGTAGGGTTAGGTTGGATGTTAGGAAGCCCTTTCTCATGGAAAGGGTGATCAGACCCTGGAATGGACTGACAGTGGTGGAGTCCCCATCCCTGGAGGTGTTGAAGGACATCCTGGCTGTGGCCCTTGGTGCCCTGGTCCAACTGATGTGGTGATGTTAGGTCATAGAGTGGGCTTGATGATCTCAGAGATCTTCTCTAGCCTCAGTAATTCTGTGGTTCCATGACTACAGATAAAATATGTGTGTGTTGCTGCGTGATAGTTTGCCAAATCCTCATTTAAAATAATGATTGCTGTAATAATGTTTCTGTGTCTATTTTCAAGCACTATTCAGCTCATTGCTTACTGCTTGTTGTCAGAAAAACTGTAAACTGTCATTTTAAAATATGATTTGATAGCTTCTTCCAGAATATTTCACTAAAAGCTATAATGGTACAAACAACTTCTCTTCAAGCATTTCTTGCTTGCAAAATACTGTTCATCCTGTCATTGTGTTTGCATGCCACTAAGCAGCTTAGAAATCTTTCCATTCCAGTTTCCATTGAATCCCTTCCTGAATCTGAAGAACTGTGAGATGCTGTATTGACAGCAAGCCTGCCAATTCCTTTACAGGAACAGACAAGCAGCTACCCCTTGCACATGAGGACTTGTCCTGTTTTTCCACCAAGGTTTTCACTTTACTAGTATTTCTAATAATAAAGATCATTGCTTAAAATAGGATTGACCAAAGTGTGCCTTAAAGACAGTAGCCCTGTATGCCACTTGGCACTGTATGGAGCTGTGGGCAGAGATCTCAGATGAATGCCTCTTGCACTGGCTGCTAAAGCACTTCTACAGCAGCAAGAGCTGTGAAGCTTGGAAGTGATGTAGTTTTGTCTTCTACGTGCCCAGTGCCTTTCCTGTTCCCACTCCTGCATGCTCTTCCAGGGAAGAAAACAAGAGCTTTGTCCCTGTTCCACACGCATTTTCTATGGCAGAGGAAGGCTACTTTCTGGATCAGAAAATGTTTAAGCTGACAGAGGCTTGCTCATTAGTTTGCAGTTAGTGGAATGAGGGCGTTTTCCTTGTTATTAATACACTTTCATGGCTTTTATGAAGTTAAATAAGATGGCTTGCACTAAGCCTAGCCAGATCTGATCATGGATCAGACTGATCCATTCCATTCTTAATGATTTGTCTTCACATTCATATCTCTCTGTGCTGTAATGACTTGAAAAAGAAAGATGCAGCTGTATTTTTTCTGATTTGTGGGTGTGAATTTCTAAAGGCAGAACAAGGAGGGGATGCAGCATAGAAAGTACAGCCATTTAGTGGAAGAACATGACCTGAAAAAATGAATTTTATTCATATTGACATTCCGGATGAGGCAGCCTGTTCTAGTATATAAATTATGTAATTCTTTACTTTTACCATCAGTAGTTACCAGGAGCACAAGAGCTCGGAGGAGACCATATAGAATCCTCTGTCACAAAACAGCAGGCTTGATAAGCTGCTTTCCAAAATGGACAGATCCTGTTAAACTAATTCCAGACAGTGAATCAGTCATTTTGGCACTTTTTCAGCTTGTGCTGAAAATCAAATTACATTTTTCTGTTTCTGTCAATGGCTGCCTTCCATAGCCACCTCAAAAGCATTAATTTTCCAGCCAAGTGTTCACTGGATTATTCTCAATACCCATCACTCTTCATCCTCCATAAACTGGACTGTATGTCAAGCAAAATGAGGTCAACCTGATCCAAGCAGAACAACTTAAGTGAAGCCAAATGTTTTGGGAATGTCCTCCAGCGTGCACTGAACTCCGTAAGTATCCTTTCTCTTGACTTGAACAGACATAAGATGAAGCCTTCGATACCTTAACTCCTGCAGGTAAAACTGTGATACTTGGTTTTATAAACAATGTCCTTTTCCAGGCACATCTTGCTCTAGAGAAAACTATTTTACAAGATACTCCTCCCTCCCCACTTTTCTTTTGATTATAAATGTCATCTCATGCACATCACGGAAACTCGCTGCTTCCCCAGCAGATCCCATATTACTAGCTTTGTAATTTTATGTCTTTGGTCAGATAACCACTTTCTTATTTTACCTGCCAAGCATTGTTTAGGCATCTTTAAGAGCTTTCTTTGATTTCTGATATTTCCCTGTCATCTGCAGTTATATTCCACTTTATCACAATCCAACATGACACATTTTCTTCTCTCCTTACTGCAGCTTTTTTTGCTGTGAATTCATGATCTTTAGATTGAATTAAAGAAGCAGCATTGAATCCTTCTTGGCCTTTGGGCTAGTTTTTTCATGTATGCAGACAATATATATTCTCCTCATGTTTACAGGATATATGAGTTAAAAATTTCACCTTTATTTCCTTCTCGAGCTTAGCATACACATTTTTTTCTCTTATATGTTTGTACAAAGCCAGGGAAGAAACACATTTTGTTTACCTATGTAAACTGTACAGAGAAAAATTGTAAGCATTTGGTAAATATTAAGAGGACTAGAACCATATTTTTACTTAAATACCAGTGAAAAGAAGTGGTATCTAATTTATGGAAATAGATTCAACAGTAGCTGACACTACTTTTCTTTCTTCAGATTTGCAGTTGCATATTCGATATGTTTTAGCAATTTTGCTCAAGACCTTTTTAGGGATTCCACAGATTGTAGTTTCATTTCATTATGCCATGACTCGCAGTTCATGGGGGTCTTCCAAATTTCACTTTTGTAAAAGTGAAGTGTATGAATGAAGTGATGAGTTCCTGATATAAGGTTTCTTTTCTAGCATTGTAGAATCATTTTGTTACTGGCCACAGTCAAACTGTTGATGAACTAATAGTTATGTTTATTTTGAATTTATTAACCAGATCTTGAATAAGTTCGTCATTGGTCGCAAAAGTACTGTCCAGAAAGGAAAGCAACAGCATTTCTGTGTAACTAGCACAGATCTAAATGTGTTCCTAAAGCCCTTGCAGCACGAGCTGTTTACCTCCTAAACAAAGAGGTGACAGATTATAGAGTAATGCAAATTACACATGTATTGTTTTTCTTAGAGTCCAGAAACTATCGAATTGTTTTCAGGCACACAAGTACTAGTTCTGATGCTTGGAATCCTTTCTATACATGATTATTTCTTTTGGAACTAGCATATAGATGAATATTCTATGCAACCTAATATCAGTAGTCATCTCACAATAATCATCAGATGCAGGAAATTTAGAATTTCCTTCATCTGGCCCTTGCTAACAACTTCTTTCATTGTAAGCAACCAAAAGGTGTCTGAGGTCTGCGCCCTCAGAATGTAAGCAGGTATATTATGCCAGATTCAGCTGCTGTCCAAATGGTCCAATTTACGTGTCATGCTGACAGGCCTAGAGTTCCCAGGATCCTCCTTCCAGCCCTTCTTGTGGATGAGCACCACACTGGCCAGCCTCCGGTCATCTGGAACCTCCCCAGTTATACAGATCTAGTGATATGTGATGGGCAGCAGCTTAGCCAGCTCTTACACCCACTCCTTAAGCACCTAGGATGAATCCCATCTGGACTCATGCACTTGTTAGGATAAGTGACACAGCAGGTCACTAACTACTTCCTCCTGGATTACAGGAGGGATATCCTTCTCCCCGTCCCTCTCTACCAACTCAGGAGCCCAGTTGTCCTGAGGATGGCCAAGCTCTTTGTTAAAGACTGAGGCAAAGATGGTGTTAAGTACTTCAGCCTTTTCCCTGTCTTCAATTACTATATTGTCCCATTCATCCAATTGAGATTTTCCCTGGCCCTCCTTTTGTTATTAATGGATTTATAGAGACACTTTTTATTATCCTGAACAGATATGGCCAGATTCAGTTCTAATTCAGATTCTGAATGGCCAATGCTAGATTTCCAGCAAAAAAAATCTCCTCATGTCAGCTCTTAGGCAGAGAAGAGAGTTTCACTGTCCAAGGAAAATGCGAACTATTTCCAGCTTAGCCTGTATCAGCATGAGACTTCTGGGATGCTCTCTGCAGTGAAGCCTTTGGATATATATGTACACACTTGTATTAAAAACAAGCATTCATCTAATGCCAACTTTACCAACAGCATGTTTCTGCAGGCAAAAACAAGACCAAGTGGAGGTGAGGCACTTTCACTAGGAAAAATGACACCATATTATTTCTGTAATAGAAACAAATTCTTTAGTATCTTTTTCAACTGGACTAAAAAAAAAAGAGGAAACTCCCCATTTCTAATGACCCTCAAAACTGAATAACTTGGTTGAACACAGCAATGAGATGCATTGAATTGAAAGGCAATCTGCACAAGAACATGTATTTGAAAGTGTATAGGAGATCATCCGTCTTTAAACATAACAGAGTTCACAACCTGTTCATAGCAGAACTTGTGTTCTTCCTGCAATAATGAGAATGTTTTCTTTGCTACCTCTTAAGCACAACAGAAGGCAAAATAAAAGGATGACAGATTTCTGTTGTTAAGTATCTAATTGAAAATTCTTCTGATCTTGGTTTTATTTCTTGTGAATTTGTCTCAAGTTCAGCTGCTCATGTTGCAACTATGCTAGTAGTATCAAGGTGACAAAAAGACCCTAATTGGTTCAAAGAAACACTTTAATGTGTAGGCATTCAAATTATAGATTAATAGGAATCATTATTCTATTTGATACTGTAGCTTCAAATATTCTTATCACATGTTTTTAAATCAAAGTTATCAGTGGCTTTCTTCATTACTGAAATAATGTGCGTATACATCCACATACATAAATTCTTACGTATCAATTCCAGATAATCTTCCTTACCCTCTACCTTGAAAAGAGCAGGCACAATAAGCTGAGTAATTTGATAGGGGCTAGCAGCAGAAAAGGCCAGATCCACCTCAGTTTTCTCTAGGGTCTTAGGCTGAGCCTGCTGACTCCCCTTCTACTCTTAAGGGCAAGATAAGTGCACTAAGCCAGGAACCGAGACCACTTCATATCAAACTTGACTCATCACAGCGCAAAACACAGTAACTAATATACATGCCTCTTACGTAATGGAAAGTAGGATAAATACTGGACAAAGAGAGTTACCTCTATCACATACAAGCATCAAGCTTCTCTTCCTCAATACTAGAAAGGAGAGAGGTGAGCCGCAGCATCTACTTTAACTTGTCAGCCAAAAGAAAATATTGTATGAATATCTGCAAACAGAAAGAGTAAGCATTTGGCAATAATACTTGAATACTTTTGATTTTAATAAGGTCATTTTCTTTGTTAACAGCATCATTATTGCACTTTACAGAAGAAGTTGTGCTTAAATCAGACTCAGGCTTTTTGATTTTCTTTAATGAGAATTCAAAAGATTATTTATTCCCTGCACTCACGCCCCCCAAGAAAAAAATAAAATCAGTAGCATAAGTATTAGAAGACATGAATTAGCAATTTTCTCCAGAAAACTCAAGAGGTGCTGTGATTTGCCCACTTCTGCCTGCCCCTCAGGTGAGCTCTGCACAATTAGGAAGCTATCAGCTCCTGTCTTTCATCTCTAATTGCCACTAGAGTTGTGCTGACTTCCTTGTGAGAAGGAAACTGGACCTGAGGCTCCAAATACAACCACTCAGAAGAAACGCAGAAAGAAAGAAATACAAGAAAACAAGTTTCCAACTTTCCATCCGTATCTCTTTGTTATACTATTGGTTTCTAAATTGCATCCAGCCCTGGATGTGGTAAAAGGACTTCTCTCTATAACTTGTCAATGAACTTCAGCCATCCAATTTTTTTTTTAGCTTCCTTGTGGCTAAACAGACAAGGATAACGTAGCCCTTTGTCTTCCTCTTGATGAAATCTGAGTACAACTGTACACAGAATAATTCTTTATTAATCTGCATAAAAAACAGAGTGGATAGCTTTTGTAGCAGACATCTTGCTGTAACAGTAATTCCATGGGTGTCTTCAGAAACTCATGGCTATCCCACTCCAACTGGAACGAGCAGATTGCATACTGGACTGGTAAGTGAATTACTCTGATGCAGAAATGATTTCTAGTTATAGTGAGTGATGAAGACTATGATTATTCAAAGGCTTTTCTGAACTGGTGTCAAGTCAGTCTCCTCTGAATTTACAACAATCACAACCAAGGCAAAGGCTTATTTATTCTAAACGGGACAGCCCTGTGACCTCTCTAAGTCTCAGAGAGTACTTTAAAGTACAGTTGCTTTGTACGCTGTACATACATAAAAACTCTGAACAATGCTTTCATTATTGCACTACCACAGCAAAAGGCAAAAAGCTTTTATGACTAAGTTACAGTGAAAGTATTACAAATTAGTTTTAAAGTGTGAGTGCATAAATTATAGTTTGCTAGTGCCTAGCAGTCCCAATTAGCAAACTCAGATTGAAACTAGGAAGCAGGTATTAAAACTGCATCTTAAACTAATGATGTGCAAATTATGTGACACTACAAATTACTTTCCGCTGACGAAACAAGATACCCATGTTTCTCAATCAGAAGTACACCATGAAAGAAAGGCAGAGACTTTCAGTTTGGTACCTTCAAAGTAATGAAAGAGTGTTGTAAAATACAGTGTGACAAAGACACACCAGTCATAATTTTAAAAAAGCAGATGACTGCTAATGTTCTTTTGCAGTAGATTCCTATTTTTAATGATCATGAAGTTATAAAATACACAGTGTTCTGCTGCTTAAACTGCAGCATTAAATCTTTACTTGGAGCCCATATCATGTTAATGAGGAAAATGTATTCTCTCACTGCCAGCTCAATTTGAAGGAAATCCTAGCCTTACTTTACCTGTACTTCCTCCACTGCTCTTTCCTTCTATTAGAATCAAGAAAAAAAAATCCTACTCATAGTGCTGTGAAAGAAAACAAAATTACATTGATTCTTCCAACTTCATATCCCAGGAGACAGAGTAAAAGGGGAAAAACCATTTAAAAATCTGTGTTGTTAAACATATCTACAGAACTCAGGTTATCATCTAAAGTAGAAGTGCTTTCACTTCAGCAGCTAAAGCAAGTTCTTAAATATCAGGATTTATTTCAAAGCTCCAGGCAATAGGAGCTTAGCTGCCCAGAGGTTCTGTTTGTCCTGCTCCACACTTCTGCAGGAAAGGAAAAAAAGCAGAGACCAGTGAGCTTCACTTTGATGGAAATAAGTGAAAATTAATTGACAAACACTTACCAAACAATAGGCCATCAAAAAAAAAAACCCAAACAGGGTTTACTGATTTACTTTGGAATAACAAGACTTTCACCGAGTCAACCCAACCAGAAACATCTCAAGAAGAAAGAGAAAATGTGTATTTCCCCCCCGTCCCCAAGCAATATTTCTATGCTATACATTAACAGAGGGCAAGCTACAGCTTCCCTACACATCTCACATACATGGCTGGAAAAGTATTAAGCACCATGAGAACAATGCCACAGATACACCAAAGCAGGGGCAGATGGCAAAGTGATGACTGATGTAACTGAAGTATTGTCTTCTTTTGTGTTTTTTTAAAATTTAACAATCTTCTTCAATGGACAAGCAATGCTCCTTCAGCACCTCATCTGACCTGTTAGTATTCAGCTTGGCTTGTGTGTAGCCCACCCTGCTTAAAATCCATCTAGTTTGTGATTTCCAGAGCAAAGAAGTGTTTTCTCCTCAGGATTTCTTTTCCTCTGATTTCTTTTCTGAACTATAGTACATCAGTCTCCTCTTTCCATAGCTTCACAGTTCACGCAGTTCAGTGAGTGCACACTCGAGTATTCAGGCATTTGTTATTTAGGCAATCTTTTATGTTCCTCATAGTGGCCGTGGGTAGCTACTAGAGGTTGAGTGTTGTGTTCAAGAAGAATAATTTCAATTAAAAAAATCTTTCAGGGCATAATTTTCTCAGGCATAGAAACAGTTTCTTGGAAAACACAGGAAAAAAAAATCCTGCAAGATTCCCAAGGGCTCAGCAGCCTTCTTCCAGACAGGCAGTACTTGGCAGTAACAGAGGGAACAGCTCAGCTGTCCTCCATTTCTCCAGTTGCCCTTCAGTGTTGCAGGTACATAATTCTGAGAAGCAATGTTGGGTTTGTTGTTGCTTTTTTAATCTGTGGAAAAAGAAAAGGCTCCAGTGAGGATGCCTAAAATGCAGAGAATCTTCAGTACTTCAATTACAATATATTTTTAAAGTTGAATCCATAACAGACAGTGTCTGACAGAAAAGGAAGCACATCTATTTTAATATATTCCCCAAAGAAAAAGAAAGAAAGCTAAATTGAAGGAATTACTAACAGGAGAGAAATTAAAAAGTAATTAGAGAGGCAAGAAATTGCGCAGCTTTTGAAACATCTGGAGGCCAAAGAGAACTCGCTTGGGTGTTTGACTGTGGGTGGAATAGCCTTAGGCAAATGGTCCGATTAGTCCTAGAGTGAAGGACAGATTCAGCTCTCTGATGAGAGTAAGTGGACACGTACAGTGTCTGGAAAGCCGTGAAAGTGTGTCCAACTTTATCTATTCCCTCCTGATTTTATTACCTCGTGCAATGAACAATCTTCCACAACTTTGTTAAAACTTCTACCCGTCGCAAAGTGCAGATCAAGAAATGTCTTATGCTTAGCCATAGGGGACAATTCTAATAACATGAAAACAATGTGAAATGTTTAAAGCACTATTAATAGATCACCTTTATTGCAAAGCTCATGAAAATACATGAAGCTGGCAGTTCTTGGAGCTGATTTACTACAGACAAAGGCTCTGCCTGTTTTGCAAAAGTATTCAGAGAAAGCTAGTAAATTAGTAAAGCCTCCATTCATACCTTTGATTCGTGACTGGAGGAAAAAAGGAAAATAAATCTGAATTATATTAAGTCAAAAATGTGGATTAAAGGAAGAACAGCATTGCCATGCAATTCTTAGAAAAATAATATGTATGTTGCATGAACTAAGCTTTTTTGTGAAATATATTTCTCTTTATACGAGGTGAATGGCACACTTGACTTGATAGCACTTGATCCCACTTGTCTCAGGTAACACAAAATTATGCCCAATACTAGAATTTTGAATAGTAAGGGACTTTTCTGGCATTCACATTAAAATATTGATAGTCATAGAAGTTACATTCCTTTGCTGAAGTAAGAGAAAAGTGTAAACTGCTGTGCAAAGATTTTTTGTCACTCCAATCCAATTTTCAAATAGGGTAAGAAGGAAGATCCAGGCCTCACTTCCATCCCAGGAAAGGTGATGGAAGAACTTATCCTAGACACTGTCTCCAGGCACATCAAGTACAGGAGGGTCATTATGGACAGTCAGCATGGCTTCACCAAGGGAACTTCATGCTTGACCAACCTGATAGCCTTTTATGAGGGCATAAGCAGGTGGATAGATGATGGAAGAATGGTGGATGTGGTCTATCTTGACTTTAGTAAGGCATTTGACACAGTCTCCCACAGCATCCTTGCAGCCAAACTGAGGCAGTGTGGACTGGATGATCAGGTAGTTAGGTGGCTTATCAACTGGCTGCAGGATAGAAGCCAGAGAGTAGTGGTCAATGGGACAGAGTCCAGTTGGAAGCCTGTTTCTAGTGGTGTTTACCAAGGGTTGGTGCTGGGACCAGTCCTATTCAATTTAGTCATTAATGACTTGGATGAGGGATTAGGGTGCACTGTCAGCAAGTTTGCTGGTAACACAAAGCTGGGTGGTGTTGCCGACACCCCAGCAGGTTGTGCTGCCATTCAGTGAGACCTGGACAGGCTGGAGAGCTTGGCAGGGAGAAACTTAATGAACTGTAAGAAGGGTAAGTGTAGAGTCTTGCATCTGGGCAAGAACAACCCCAGGGACCAGTA
Organism: Phoeniculus purpureus; assembly: GCA_028565055.1. Lineage (NCBI taxonomy): Eukaryota > Metazoa > Chordata > Aves > Bucerotiformes > Phoeniculidae > Phoeniculus > Phoeniculus purpureus. Next base: position 8,983,154 of record JAOXOE010000506.1, on the reverse strand, counting down.
TAGGTTGGGGACTGAGCTGTTGGAGAGCAGTGTAGGAGAAAGGGACCTGGGGGTCCTGGTGTCTTGGTGGGCAGCAGAATGACCATGAGCCAGCAATGTGCTCTTGTGGCCAAGAGGGCCAACAACATCCTGGGGTGGATCAGAACAGGGCTGCTTAGCAGACAATAGAGGTTCTTCTCTCCCTCTGCTCTTCCCTGGTGGGACCACATCTGGGGTATTGTGTCCAGTTCTGGCTCCTCAGTTCAAGAAGGATATGGAGCTGCTGGAAGATGTCCAGCATAGAGCAATGAGGATGATGAACAAAGTGGAACACCTCCCTTATGAGGAAAGGCTGAGGGAGCTGGGTCTGTTTAGCTTGGAGAAGAGGAGACTGCAGGGTGACCTCATTAATGTCTACAAATATGTGAAAGATGGGTGTCAGGAGGATGGAGCCAGGCTCTTCTCAGTGTCATCTGGTGATAGGACAAAGGGCAATGGGTGTGAGCTGGAACATAGGAGGTTCCACATAAATATCAGAAGGGACTTCTTCACCATGAGGGTGATAGAGCACTGGAACAGGCTGCCCGGGGGGGTTGTGGAGTCTCCTTCTCTGGAGAGGTTTAAAACCCTCCTGAGTATGTTCTTGTGTGATTTGGTCTAGGTGATCCTGCTGTGGCAGGGAGATTGGACTAGATAATCTTTTGAGGTCCCTTCCAATCCCTAATGGTTCCATGATTCAACCTCCTTTTCTCTTTACTTCAGGTTGTGACTTTCTATTTCAGGATTTGGTCTCTCCCTTTCGTTCTCCTGTTTCTTTGTTTGCCCACAGGTGACACCAAACCCACTAGCGTCTGGGGTCACCATTGCACAAGATCACTGAAGCAACTGTTTTCATCCATCTTGTTAATGCTCATGTGCCCTTGTCTTGCATGATTCCTTGGACTGGAGCTTCTGTGTATTTACTGAATCAAAACAATCACAGCAACCTTCTCCCTCTCTGCAACTCCCTCAGTGGAGGCTGGAGTCAGGCAGAACTTGGGCTCTTCTCCCAGGCAACTAGCACCAGGACAAGAGGGCAGGGCCTGAAGCTGTCAGGGGAGGGTTAGGTTGGATATTATGATGAATTTCTGCATCCCAGAAAAGGTGATCAGACATTAGAATGGACTGCCCCGGGAAGTGGTGGAGTCCCCATCCCTGGAGGTGTTGAAGGACAGCCTGGCTGTGGCCCTTAGTGCCCTGGTCTGGCCGATGTGGTGGTGTTAAGTCCTGGGCTGGGCTGGATGAGCTCAGAAGACTTTTTCAGTGATTCTCAATAATTCTGTGATTCTGTAATAGCTCGTTGAGGGGGGAAAAATTACATAAACATTTCATCCATAAGAGAACATTGGAGGGCTCATCTAATCCCTTTTCCCCTCAAAGCAAGGTGGTCTCCAATGCTAGATGAGGTCAGTTATTACTTTGCCTACCTAAGTCTGGAAGAAATCCAAGAATGGGACCTTCCCTTGCCAGTCTAGAGAACTTGCAGAGCTGCACTTGCATCCTAGAGTAGACGGTTTTCCTGAGGATACTCTCTAGCTGTCTCTAGTTTTATTGCTTTTAGCTCAAGTGTATTGATAGAAAATCTGAGGTGAGTTCTGCCCTAAAAGTGTATAATATGGCCTAAGGTAGCTGTTTAGTGTGAGAAAAGCACTTTTTAGTTAGCTTTTTGAAAAAAATACAGTAATTAGAAGCATCTGATTTTTCCTATATGAAATCCAGTGCAGCCTCAATTATCTGAACGTTATAAGAAACAGTGATTGTGATTGTGCTCAAATAGTCCAGGGAATTTTCAGCATAATTAATAAATGCCAAGGGACGTAACCCCATTTCAGATGACTGACGTTACACTTCGGCATGAGAAAGGAATCTTGTTCTGTTATTGTCATGTACTGACACGTGGAACTTGTGACAGATAAAGGAAGTCTCTGTGTGCAAGTTCCTGCCTTTTCTGTGTTTTGTTTCATGAGACAAGGAACTTAAAGCATCTTAAGGAAGCAAGGGATTGATTATTGTTTATCAAATGTACAAGTTCAGAGCATAAAGAATAGGGTGGAATGGCCTGCCCGGGGAGGTGGTGGAGTCGCCGTCCCTGGAGCTGTTCAAGGCAGGTTTGGACATGGCACTTGGTACCATGGTCTAGCCTTGCGCTCTGTGGTGGGGGTTGGACTTGATGATCTATTAGGTCCCTTCCAACCCTGGTAATACTGTGATACTATGATAATTTCTTTTGAGACTTGCACCATCAAGGCTCTTTGAGAAGGTGCCATATTGTCAGAATTAGAGAACACAAGTCCAAATCCTGGGTCCAGACTGGTACTATTCTGGTTTAATATGGTCTGATGGAGCCAGACGATTTATGTGGGACCTGTTCAGCTTCACAATGACTCAGCCCCGATACCAGAGCGCTGTCATTAAGCTTCATGTGGGTTTCTTTTTGAAATGGATGCAGGTTGTCTTGCAGGTGGCCAGATCACCTCCTCATTTCACATCTATTCCACTGCTGAGTTGAAGAGCCTCGCATTTACTATTGGCCTGCTCAGGTTTCCAGCCAATAGCCAAGCAACACAAAGCTCCGTGTCCCACACCAATTTTTGAAGCTGCTTCTCTCCAGAGGTGAAATATTTTTAAACACTCATTCAAGAAATAATTTAATTGATCTTTCAGCCTCTATTATTCCCTCTCCTCAGGAGCCAGTGACCGAAATTGGCTCTATTCCCATTTCAGCCACCTTCCTTTTAGGTTGCTTGCGTAGAAAACTGTCAGCCACTGGGTTCAATCAGTGGAAGTCTAACTGGGGTTAAATTAGCCCAGCACTGTCAGAAGTGAAGGCAGATTTTCACTGATTTTAGTCTGACTAGTCATGAAAAAACAAACAGTGTTTCTTCATGTGACTTCAAAACATGAATCTTGGGGATGAGTGACCATAGGTAGACCTGGCAAAGAGGAACCTGGCAGTACTGGGTGACAACCAGCCTAACAGGAGCCAGCAGTGTGCTCAGGTGGCCCAGAAGGTCAATGGCATCCTGTCTTGTATCAGCAATAGTGTGGCCAGCAGGACTAAGGATGTCATCCTCCTCCTGGGCTGGGCACTGGGGAGGCCTCCCCTCGGGTACCGGAGGTGGTTCTGGGCCCCTCAGTTGAAGAAAGAGATGGAGGGGCTGGAGCAGGTCCAGAGGAGCAACAAGGCTGGGTAAGGGACTGGAGGGAAAGTCTGATGAGAAGAGGCTGAGGGTGTTTAGCCTGGAGAAGAGGAGACTCAGGGGGGACCTTCTCCCTCTCTCCAACTCCCTGAAGGGAGGTTGGAGTCAGGTGGGGGTCAGGCTCTTCTCCTGGGTAACTAACAACAGGGCGAGAGGGCAGGGCCTGAAGCTGCACCAGAGGAGGGTGAGGCTGGATGTTAGGAAGCCCTTCCTCACAGAAAGGGTGATCAGAGCCTGGAATGGACTGCCCAGGGCAGTGGTGGAGTCCCCATCCCTGGAGGAGTTGAAGGCCAGCCTGGCTGTGGCCCTCAGTGCTCTGGTCTGGCCACTGTGGCGACGTTAGGTCCTGGGCAGGATGAGGGCTTTCTGACCCTCAATCATTCTGTGATTTTTTTGCAAGCAGTTAACTCAGAACTATTTTGCTTTGCTTGGCCAAGCTCTTGATTGGATTTCACGAAACCTTTTTGGTGGCTACTACTGACTTTGGTTGTTTACACTTGAAACCCAGCGCAGGAAAGAGATTTTAACTTGAGTTTTTAAAGTTCTATCGTTTGAAGCTTTAAAATACTGCTGTTCCCCTGTTCCCACACCTACCGCTTGGGTTATTGTCAAATAAATCTGACACAAATTGTGTTTGGAAATCTCAGGTAGTATAAGGTGGGAAGAGCAGTTTTTGCTCCAGGAGACTTAGTCCTTGGCTTGTTTTATTTGTGGTTGTGTCACTTCTGTTTTACTTGGGCACAGAAAAAACAAAAGAACCATGCTGTTCTATTTCACAGGCTGCTCTTTAATTTCTCAAACCTACTCAAAGTTTCTTCTGACTTCTGTAGTTGATGATAGATGATCTGAGCTGCACTGGCCTCTATTTGATGATCAAAATCTGTCTGAATCCCACCGTTTGGCAGGGCTTTAATTTACATATCAGAGAACCGCTTCTGAGGAGGAGGGTGTTGAGTAAATAATTCCTCCTACCTGAAATTGGAGGGATATTTTTTAGAGTTAATATCTTTATTCTGCTCCGCAGTAACACAGTGGCTCGGAGTGGGCTCTCTGTGAGGTGTTTCATTGAAACAGGGCACTTCAGTGGCTCAAGGCCAGTAGTTCAGTTTCAAATGCCAGGGGACCACAATATGCTGCAATGACTTTAGATTTGGGCTTGGAAACTCTACACTTTAACATGTAAAACAATGGTCTTTGTTAACTCCTCTGGTCTGTGCATGGTGAGATTACAGAGTACAAAATGAAAGTAGAATGATAGAACGGTGTAGGCTGGAAGGAGGGACCGCTAAAGCCAGCTAGTCCAACTCCCCTGCAGGGAGTGGGGACATCCTCAACTAGGTCAGGCTGTCCAAAGCCTTGTCCAGCCTTCCCTTTGAATATCTTCAGGAGTGGGGCCTCAACTACCTCCCTGGGCTACCTATTCCCCTGGTAATCAGAAGACTTGGTGCCATGGTCTAGCCTTGAGCTCTGTGGTAACAGGTTGGACTTGATGATCTATGAGGTCTCTTCCAACCTTGATAATGCTGTGATACTGTGAGATGTATCTGTGCTTCTTTTATTTATTTTGAGTTATATTCTCTGAAACCTTTTGAAGCATGTATTTATTTCTGTGTGTGGCTGGCCAAATAATTATTCTGAATAGCAACAAGATTTGTGGAATCATAGAATCATAGGGGTGGAAGGGACCTCCAAAGGTCATCTAGTCCAACAGTTTTAATTGGTCCAGTTACACTTAGGATATTCAAATAACCAGGGGTAAGAAATACAAAAGCTTACTGCTGTCTAGAAAAAGTGTTTTTCTAGTGAAATGAGTCAGATGTTCTAGTAGTCTTCTCTTAGCCCAGGAGATTTGTGTATTTTATTTGTCATAAAGCCAGAATCCTCATAGTGAAGTGAGAAGTGGCAGTAGCAGTGATTTAAAATAGTTACCTTTGTGTAGTTATTACTCTTGCAGGAGCTCCATCAAAAGTCTGGGACCCTGCTGTGTAAGGGACTGTCCTTGGCCCCAAACACTAATCCTTTTCATAGGAGGGCACCAAGAAGATAGAAAGGACCCAAACAGGGCAGTGCATGAGGAAAAATGGGAAAACCGGTCTGGTTCTGGAAATCACTAAGCCATGGGGGCCCTTCTTCTTATTAGGATGGATAACTGCACTGTATCAACTCCATTCTTATAAGCATTCTTTTAAGTACTGAAAGTCCTATTCAGGTTGATTCAATCTGGACTGCTTTGTCAAGAAGCAGGTTTAAGAAGACTGAAACCAATGGGAGCTCTGTCCTTTTTGCCATTTCGGTTGTTCTTTTATTTCTGTGAAGGGTCAGGCTCCGAACCATTTCCCATAAACGTGATAATCCTCACAGTTGTGTGAGTCATCACCTATCTGGTGAGGGGGAAACCTGTGCTGCCGCTGTTGCAATGTGGTAGTCAAGAACTATGGGAGGAATAATTTCATCTGCAGACTGCTTGAGAGACATGCAAATTGGGATTTTTTGAAAGAATCTCTGACAAACCTGTTTCTACAGAGTGAAACCTTTGCAGGATGATGGTTGAAAGACTAAAATTTTGGTGGAAAACTGTGCACAGCCCTCAGCTGTGAACACGAGTCCTCCACATCTGCCAAACTGAGAGAGCTGCCTTGACTTCAGATTTGTAAGAACAGAGAACAGAATTTCTCATCCGCTCAGTCAAGATGCCAAGGCCCTTTGGTGGTTGAGTACCAACAAATGCTTAGTTGTACAGATACTTTGTCTTTCAGTGAGGTAGAACATGGAACATCTGACTCATTGATACCAATTTGATTGGTTTACTTGTGTAATTCTGCTTTGTTGATTTACATTGTCCTGCCCTGCCAGTGTTGGCTGGGATGTTTCTAGTTCAGTTCTTAGCACAGTACTCTTGGACATGGCTGAATCTGCTTGGCTTTTTCCTCCATAAGAGTTTGAGCAGTGCTTCTACAGTACCACAGATTCTTAGAATGTATTGGAATCTTAGAGGTCCCTCCTAATCCATTCTAAAGGTCATCTAGTCCAACCCTGCTTCAACAAGCAACTAGACCAGATTGCCCAGAGCCCCATCCAGCCTGACACTGAATGGCTCCAGAGACAGAGCTTCCACCACCTATTTAGGCAGCCTGTTCCAGGGATCCAGCATCCTCAGATTCAAGAACTTTTTCTTCCTGTCCAGCCTCAACTTGCCTTTTCCAGCTTCAAATCATGACCCCTCTCTGTCATTCCCTGCCCTTGTGAACCCTTGTTCTTCCCCGGCCTTCTGAGAGGCCCCTTTCAGGGATTAGAAGGTCGCTAGGAGTTTCCCCAACCATCCCTTCCTCTGGTTATCAATTGGTTATCAGTTCCAAGTGCAAACATTGTGTAGGTTTTCCCTGTAGCTGCCCCTTTGTTTCTCCTAAAGGGCAACAAATTGCAAACGGCAAACAAAGTTTAGAGCCTATTTAGTAACTATGGCAACCACAGAGAGCTGAGCCTCAAAAAATAGGATGGACTCACTGCAGAATTGCTCTGCCCTTTCCTCCATGGAGTTAATAATCTAGATGTACACAAAATACCCTCGTGAATAACTTGGGACTTGTGGTGTGGGTTTCCTTAGCTGGTGTCCCTGTTACTCAGCTCATAAATAATCCTCTCCCAGAACTCTGTCTTTATTACCTCTAACAAAGATGAAGATCTGCAGAATGGTTCAGGGCTGGAGAGGTTGTGAGGCCTTTCACGATTTTTGGTAACCATCAGCATCACAGAAACACAGAACATTAGGGAGTGGAAGGGACCTCGAAAGATCATGCAGTCCAAGGCCCCTGCCAGAGCAGGATCACCTCGACCAAGTTGCACAGCAACACATCCAGGCAGGTTTTAAACATCTCCAGAGAAGGAGACACCACAACCCCCTGTTCCAGTGCTCTGTCACCCTCACCATGAAGAAGTTCCTTCTCATATTGATCTTGAACCTCCTGTGTTCCAGCTGACACCCATTGCCCCTTGTGCTATCACTAGATGACTTTGAGAAGAGCCTGGTCCCATCCTCTTGACACCCACCCTTCACATATTTATAAACATTAATAGGGTCACCTCTCAGTCTCCTTTTTGAGACCTAAAGAGATCCAGCTCCCTCAGCCTTTCCTCATAAGGGAGGTGCTCTACTCCCTTCATCACCTTTGTGGCTCTTGCTGGACTCTCTTCAATCCCCTCAGGCGATGCAATACAGCTTCCTCCCTACCTGTCTGGAGGATCAGCAGTGGGTAATAGTCAGTTGATTTCACCAGGTTAGGGAACATCTTAGTGATATCCCCGATTCGGGCTCCAGGTAGGCTTCAGACTTCACTATGATGAGGGTCAGTTCTGCATATTGGGCCCTCAGTTCTCTTCAGGAGTAAGTTTCCAATAACCACTACCTTGTCTTCTTTGTGGAAGAGGTTGTCATATTACTAGAAGACATCTCCGATTTATGCGACTCTGCTAGCACCTCCAGAATAGGTTGCCTATCATCTATATCCCTATTAGACTGGATGCCTTCCAAGAAGGGTTCATATGTATTTCTCAGTGGCACCTGGAGAAGTGAGGCAGGCAAGGGGGGTGCTCACCTTCTGCCCCGTACAGCCTTGCACTTGTCTCCACTCACCCCTTCTACCTGGGCTTCTGTCTTCTATCTGAGAGATGCAGGATACAGAGGCCTCTTGATTCTGGCTCTTATTTGGCCGTTGTCCAGACTGCAGAGCCTGGCTCTACCAGTCTATCTCCATTGCAGCCTCCTTAATGCTCCTGAGCCTTTCTACTTCCACTTGTAGCCTTTCAACCTCATGTTGCAGCTGTGCTGCTCGGTTAAGCAGATCATCTACCTGCTTGCACCATGCACAGCCTGAGATCAGGGAGAGACTCTTGCATTCCCTGCAGCCTGTCATCTGTACAGCCTCATCTTGCTGGGAGACCTCTGTTTGGGTTCCCACATCCATGTGCAGTGGTGACCATAGCCTGGCCTTCTGTTGCCAGGTTGACACCATTTTGGGTTGGTTTTTTTGCCTCCCCGTGGGTAGAGGCTAGCCCTCTTGCTCTGCGTGGTCTGAACGCAGCTTCTGGTTTCGCCACATTTAAACCATCTGCGGTTTCGCTCCACCATGTCCCTTCTTGGCTTCACCTGCTAGATTCTGACATTTATCGGATCCCTCTTTCCTCCCTCGAGGTTCCCAGTTTAGGGAGACCTCTCGATCCTGTTAAAAACCTCAAGAAACAATGTTCAGGGACTGGTACAGGCGCTCTCACTCCGTTCAGTCTGGCATCCAGTGTCTGAAGGCTTTTTTTCCCTCAATGTAGTAATTTAAAGGCTGGCAAAGCTGACTGTTAGAAGAAGCATTTTCAGCTTTTTCAGGTTCCTAATCCAAAAGTGACCTTCATTGAAGGTATCATTGAAACAACTGTACTAAAACCATTAAAATACTTGATCTTGAGGTGTGCAAGCTGTGTCTATACACAGCTCTACCCTGCACTTTATTTGATAGGAAAATTAGCAGGTGCCCATGTTCACGTGTTGTTCACATGCCCTTGGACCAAATATCTGGCTCCTGCTTAAACTCCACTGGCTTTTTTAGTGAAAGCTCTGATCTTACATAAGGAGCTGAGCTGAGCAGAGCCTACAACAGACATTTATGTCTCACCCAAAGCAGTTCTAGTGGCTTTATACTGGAGAGAGAGCAGTAGCCTTCTAGGCATCATTCTGGAGCTAAACCTGGTTGCCCAAGAAAGCCCAACAATACAGTTCACTGGTGCCCTCAGGCTGGAGACATTTAAATTCACACTATTATCTCTCAGAGGAGAGCTCTGACTAGAGTTAATGGCTATTTGGGTCCAAGTAGGACTTTCTTTTAAGGCATTTCTGGCATCCAAAGCAATCCTGCTTCTATCTTGCTGAATCTAGGTCACTGTGCTACAAGCATGCAATATTTAAAAGGGAAACAACCAGCAAGGATGTCATCGAGTACTCCAGTGAAAGCAGCAAGTCCTTGCTGGCCAGCCCGGCTGATGTCTGCATCTCATAGGAGACAGCTCTTGGGGTACAAATGGGAAAAAAATCCTGAAATCATGGCCTGGGGTCCAGAGATTCCTCTGTGCACAGTGTTTCGTACTGGATAGTTCTAACCAGGCACAAGCGTGTGGGGATTTAGATGCTTTACCAAATGTGTAGAAAGCCTAGAAGCCTCTTAGGTTTTGGATTTCACCTTGAGGCCAACTTCCTTAACTAGAGAATTTCCAGTGCCTGAATTATAGGCAGCAGAGTCCTTTACTGGACCTGGCCCCATGCCCCTTCTTGAGGTGGCCATACTTTTACTCCTAGCACAAACCAGGTGTGCTTACATCTGATATTAAACTTAGAGTCAAGGAGGTTATGAAAGAAGTTATGGGAGAATATATTCCCCATATATCCTGTTTCCTTTTCAAAAACCCTTCCCTGCTATTATTTCAATCATCCTTAAAAAGAGAGGATGAGGAAATGTAGTGACGTAATGCAGTGTGTACAGTTGTTTACCCTGATGTTATTATGGACACACAGAGATATCAGAACGAGCATTACAGCAGGGGTTAGTGAAATGATGGGGTTCTATCCAGAGTAAGGGATACATCCCACAGAGCTGAGGGCTGCTGGGCCAGTAGACGCAGTCCTCATTTGATTCCAATACTGTTAGGAATTCTCTCTTGGGATACTTGAAGGGTTTCTAAAGTATAAAGAACATGTACTACTCATTCTTTGTGAGAGCAGGTAGAAGATGCAGAGTGTTGATTAGGGGACAAGTGCTCGTTGCTTCCACAGCAGCTGTTTTCTAGTGATGAACTCTAGTTTTACGTCAAGCTGTCTATTTTGATGGACTGGTTAAACGACGTTAACGTGCGAGAGCAAGACTCGGGTGCTGCAAATCACTGCAGCCCAATTTTTTTCTCCAGCTTCCACGTGCTTCAGTTATTGTTGTTCAGCCATAACTCAACTCCCCCATTGCTTCCATCACAGCACAGCAGCAGCCATAGCTCAGGCCAGAGCAAACATAGCAACTCTTGATCGTTGGAGGACACCCAAGGGAAGATGTGGCAACAGGGCATTAAATTGGCATTTGCCAGCAATAGTCTACCAGCCACCAAGAGTTCACGGCTTTTCTGGATTGATTGGGTTTGAGGTTTGGTGGATTTTTATCTCTGTTCTCATCCAGTAAGCACTGGGTCTAGTCCAGGGGACTATCTATGGTGCAGAGTCGGTAGATACGTGGGGCAGCTCGCTGCAAAAGCAGAACTAGGATTTAGGCTGAATAAGCCCTGCTTGCTTAGGAGGCCTGAGTGATGCCCCTGATTCAGAGAACAGTGGAAACATGGAAGTAAACCAAGTGCTACCATCTCAGCAGCAGTCTCCGTGACTTCTGCTGGTGTCTTGAGCAATCCTGCAGTGTAGCATTGGTGAAACGCTGGAGGTTAAAGCACAGTGTTCTCCGGCAGATGAAAGAGTCAGGAGGAGATCGGTCAGAGCTTAGCAACATGAAACCTTGTTCTTGCCTCAGGGTTACAAACTTTGTGATACTGGAACATTTCAGCTTGCCCAGAGTCCAGTAAATTTTGCCTTTTGAGGAGCTGGAATATGCACCAGAGCAGACATTGATTCATCACTTCTTATTCTCTAAGCCATGTGGAATGTCCCCATTTTATTCCTCTTTCACTACCAGGAATCTGAGTAGCGTCTAATAAAGGGTCACCTCATGTTATATAGTGTATAAAACATTCCATTACTGGTGTAGATCCTTTTGCCTCCCCCAAATTTCAATGTGTTGTCAGGATTGGCAGCTGCCATGAGCAACTTGTAGTGACCTTCCTTCACCTGAGAGGGGCCTGCCAGAAGGCTGGGAAAGACACAAGGGCAGGGAACAATAGGAGAAGGGGTCATGGTTCAAAGCTGGAAAAGAGCGGATTTAGGTTAGAAATCAGGAAAAAGTTCTTGAGTCTGAGGCTGGGGATCCCTGGAGCAGTCTGCCCGGAGAGAGTGGAGGCTGGATGGGACTTTGGGCAATCTGGTATGGTGATGGCCCTGCTTGTTGTAGGGGAGTAGGACTATATGACCTTTGGATGTCCCTGCCAACCCAGTATATCCTGATTCTTTGCTTAACCTAGTTCGCTGCAGTAGTGTTTTCAGTGTGGTTCAGAGACACGTAGTGACCTGCTGGAGTAAGGATTTCAAGATGCTAAGTTTTGAGGTAGAGATGCTCCTCAGAGCCAGAGGGCAGAGAGAAATTTGTCAGCTTAAGCATCATGACAGATCTCTGAAAGCATGATATTCCTATTAAGCAGGAACTCAATCAAAGTAATTAACGTTTTTCTTCTAAGTCATTCATTGCAAAGATTAATACAGCCCAAGCACAGTGATAGAGCCCTGCAAACGGCCCAGAGTCGCTAGCTGTATCATCCATTGGTTCTAGCGTATAAACTGCATCGAGGTCTACCTTTCTAAGGAAGGGTTTTTATAGATGATCTCTTTTTTCGTCTAAATCCTCGTGTAAGTCAGGCTCTGTAGGGTGCAGATTTGTTCAGATATACCTTAGGAATTTCAGGTGGGCTCCCTGCTTCATCCTGCTTTCCCCAGCAGAACAGACAAAGTGAAACCGCAGTCTCGAGCTCTACTTGTGAAATCACAGTGGAAGAATATGCTGAGCTAATATAGATTTTTTTTCAGGGGGGGAAATTCATCACAAAACCCACTGAAATACCCAACCCAGTTACTCTGCTGACTTTTGGGACACAGGGATCTCTTGGGGCACAGCAGGGAAGCAGAAGGGTTAAGCAGGGAAAATGAAGTAGATGCTGCAGTCTCTATTTTCTGATCCAACAGCCAGCTGCTGCAGATTCAGGCAGACTTATAATTTGCCTCTGGGGTCTTCAAAGGAATTAAGAAGCAGTAACCAGTCTCCTATGGGGTATCCAGTCTCAATAACCAGTAAAAGCATAATATGAAGGCCAGTTCCTCGAAGATAATGTAAGTGCTATGTGAAATGGATGCTCTGGTACCTTTATATTGAGGTGCATAATAGGTCCCTTATCCCAAGTTCCTCGGTTTGAGCCTGTTGGGGAACAGTTTAACATGGCTGTGTTGAGCATACAGTGCCCTCTCAGGGCAAACTAACCAGAAGAAAAGAGATAATATCAACAATCATGCCATTTCTCCAGGCTGTATTGAAACAGGGTCATTGAAACCCTCCAGTGATGTACAACAGCACAATTTGAGAAGCTCTGGAGAACAGAGAACAATTGTTTCATTATAACCCAAACTGATAAATGAACACATACGAACTCAATCTCTTTGGGCTTAACTGTCAATATTATGAATATTACCCAGTACAGGTAATAGGAAAGATTATATGTCCTGCTCTATAGAACCATGAGGTCTATATATAGATCTCACTAGCAGCTTTCTGCTGTGATAATTAATTCTTGCAGAGCACAGTTTGTTGATTTAGGTTTGGGGGTTGTGTTGTTTTAAATATATGTACTTATATGTGCCACATCCAGTTGATGTCCCCCAGGGGTAAGCACAGGACCTAGTTCTATTCAACATCTTTACTGATGACCTGGATGAAGGGATTTGCTCTACCCTTAGTTAATTCACAGATCATAGAATCATTAGGGGTTGGAAGGGACCTCGATGACACCAAGTTGGGGGGCAAGATGCCGCTGAGAGATCTGGACAGGCTGGGTCAATGGGCAGAAGTTACTGGGATGAGGTTTAACAGGGCCAAGTGCAGGCTCCTACGCTTTCGCCACAATAACCCCCTGCAGCTACAGACTGGGGGAGGAGTGGCTGGAGAAGCAGCCTGGCAGAGAGGGACTTGGCAGTACTGGTTGGCAACCAGCTGAACAGGAGCCAGCAGTGTGCCCATGTTGCCCAGAAAGTCAATGGCATCCTGGCTTGTACCAGCAATAGTGTGGCCAGCAGGACTAGGGACATAATTCTGCCCCTGGACTGGGCACTGGAGAGGGCTCCCCACGAGTACTGGGGGCAGTTCTGAGCCACTCACTTCAAAGTGATAGAGGGGCTGGAGTGGGTCCATAGGAGAGCAATGAGCGTGGGGAAGGGAGTGGAGGGAGAGGCTGAGGGAGCTGGGGATGTTTAGCTTGGAGAACAGGAGGACCTTCTCTCTTTCTCTCTCTACAACTCCCAAAGGGAGGTTGTAGCCAGGTGGGGGTTGGGCTCTTCTCACAGGCAACTGGCAACAGAAGGGAGAGTTAGGTTGGATGTTAGGAAGCCCTTCCTCATGGAAAGGGTGATCAGAGCCTGAAATGGACTCCACGTGGAGTCCCCATCCCTGGAGGTGTTTAAGGACAGACTGGCTGTTGCCCTTAGTGCCCTGGTCTGGCCGCTGTGCTGATGTTAGGTCCTAAGCTGGGCTGGCTGAGCTCAGAGGGCTTTTCCAGCCTTAATAAGTCTGGGATTCTGTGTGTACATATAAATCCTTCATTAAGCTCCGAGTGGGAGAATTTGCAGGTTTGTAATATAGCTGGGACAGAATCAGTTTTGACTCTGTCGTTTTCTTGCTGATAAGGTGACTTTTTTCCATCGACTCCTCATATATGAGCCACCCCCTCCTTACTTCTAGCGGGAGCAGATTCTCATACACCTTTTTTTCTGCTTGTGAGGCATATTCTCCCAGAATACATCAGGAGCAGGCATGCTGAAAATTGGCTTTTCCAACTGGACACAACCATATAAATAGTTGGCATCACCCGTGGCAATTATCACTTCAAGCATCCTGAAAAATCTCTCTTCCCCACAGTTTGCAAAGTGAAGCTTACCCATTCTCCTCATGTGTATTTGAGTGCAAGAAAATCCTTATGCTTTCAGGAATGTTGTCTGTCTTTCAACAGTAGCTTAAAGAATATGTCAGGGTGGATTGTTTTTGTTGGTTTGGGGGTGGTTTTGTTGGTGGTTGGTTGTTTTTAAGGAGGGAGCAGAAAAGAAAGCAGGAACATCCCTAATTTTACAGCTCTTACTCGAGCCAATCTCAAACATTTTTACTATCCTTCAAACTAGTTTCACTTTGCAAGGTTTAATAGAGAGGAAATTTCAAGGAGAACATCATTACTGGAAGGGAAATAGCAAAATGAATAATTGAACCAGGTAAATGCTGGTAACTGATGGTCTTTGTGTGAACAGACTCCCAGGCTTCTCTGTGGTCACAAGGGATGGAAAGGAAAGGATCAGGAACAGTTATTTTCTATTGACAGTGGTTTTCTCAGGTTTTTTTTCCCTCATTTTTTCCCCTTTAAGATAAAGTTTGTGTAACGTGAAATGGGGCTGTCCCCTGGCACCAGCATTCCTTCATGTTCAGGAAACATAAGGGAAAGGAGATCTGATCACCTTACAGCAACAAGATTTTAGCATGAGATTTGGGGTAAAAGTGTTGATTTGATTGTGTGTGAAATGGGAACCCAGAGAACGTGATTATTTCGTCACCAGTGATGACTGGCATTTTAGTTTCAGTGGTCTGTGCAGACTCTTATCTTGCTCTTTGCTAATTGTTTGTTAATGTGACCGGCGTGAAGCATTCCATACAAAATAAGCGCTTAGTGCAAATTAATCTCCTCCTACACCCAGAAAACAAGCTCTACCCTTTTTAGACCAACTGAAAAAGCCATCTGATTTAAGCAGCAGCACACACTCCTTGTTTTAATATCAAATACATCAGTAATTTCAAGAGCATTTTCCTTTCTTCGGCGGTGAGCATTTTGCCTGCTGTAAAATCAAAGCTAATCTTGACTCACTTTTCCCCTGTTATCAGCCAAATGCTTCCTGCAGCTCGTGTGTTACTCCAGAGCATCTGCCTCATATGCAATAACTGCCAGATAGCCTTAGCACCCCCCCAGCTGATGCAGTTGACAAGTTTATTGCTTTATCACTTATTTGCTCAAGGACAATTTCATTATATGCAAATCATTGACATAAATGAAGACAGAATGGATTTATTAAGGGGTCCGGATTCATCTTTCACCATTTGGTAGGGGCATTTTCATTATGTTATGTATTTACTTCTAGAATATTCATTTTTCCAGGAGCTGTGCTGGAACTACAGGGTTTGTCGGGGTAACGCTGATTTGTCTGGGTTCTAATGTGCTCAATCTTCTGGCTGGTCTGAGGCTACATGAGGCAACTGGAGAGTTTTGATTTGAGATAAAGGTGTTAAAAACTCATAAGCTGACTGGAGAACTTAAAAACGGACAAAATTCAGTCTTTATGCGTGAAACAAGAAGGTTCCATTACCTGAACTGATTCAGAACCTGGTCTGTTTCATTCATTGGGTAACCGTTTTATAGATAGTAGTCAAGAAATCATAGCCCAAAGTTCTGCTGTTGTTTAATAGAAAAAAGAAGTAAAGGAAAATAATTTTACGTACAAACTCATGATGTTGGAACATGGTTTCACAGACAGCCAGAGAGGTTGCCTTCAAGTTGGCTCTTGCAGGGCTGCTCTCAGAAGCTCTAGAGTATCACAGAATCACAGTCGAATGACTGGGTCTGTGTCCTGTGCATCTTCTTAGAATGAGACAAAAAAGTGTCTGCTGCTGAAAGTAGCTGTAAAATTTGTCTAGGTGTCCTCCTCCTCTGCAGGGAAAACTCTTCACTCACTAGTAGTACACTTTTTAAAAAGGAAAACTTATCTGTATCAGGAATAGATAAAAAATGAGTAAAATCTGAAGACTTTCAGGTGGGAGAAGTCTTTTCATTAGATCCAATTTAGAAGTAGATTAAGGCTTGAGAAACAGCAGCATTTGTGCTTTGATCCCCATTCATACATTGGGAGCATGTGGAAGTTTTGGAGGAAAGAACACAATGGAAGTTGTCAGCTGATCTGGGTTCTTGTTGGTTGGGCCATAACATTGATAGATGTAGGTTTGTGAGAGTTAGAAAACATAATCAAGAGTCCAGTTCAGCCCGGTGCGGAGTTATAGAGCCCTAAATGACTCCTGTATCCTTTCTGTCTGAGAAACCTCTACCTTCTCTCATTTTCTGCTCACACTTCACTGGTAGAGCATCCAGTCATGATGGAGGGTGCTGAGAAGTTATTCATTCCCTTCTCCTCATATGAAATAACTAGAGTTTACTGACTTTTCTGTATTTTAGGAGACATGTCGTAGTTTCCTGATGGTGCAGCAGGCTGAAAAAATCTTTAATTGGTGAAAGTAAATAGGAGCGAGAATTTGATGAGTGAGAATTCCTAGAATCCTCTGATGTTTTGTAATTGAATAAAACTGGTGAAGGAAAGGGGAGATTACTGTTTAAAGAACAGAAACTATCTTTACTGAATCTTTGTCATTTGTAGGTTGGACCAAAAGATTTTCTTAAATTATCAATACTAGAGTTTCTAAACTGGAGCCTTGCTAAGGAGACTTTGAAGCCTGCTTCTTTTTCTCTTCTTGATGGATTGGTTTGTCAATCACAGCTCCAGAATGTAAAACGTTTGTGTTGTTTTCTCAGGCATCACTCATAATTCTTTACAGACTCCAAGCAATCTGTTCAAACCACAGATACGGAGAGAAGATAATTATTAGGGATCTTTATTGCTTTGACCTTAGCTGGTGTTTCTTACCTAATAATTATGCTACATTTTTTTAAATGAAGCAGGTACTGGGTTTCTAGTTTTTAAATAATTCTCGTGTCCATGTAGAATTCTAATTTTTGATTCAGTTCTTGTTTTAGAGAAGGCAGCGAAGCACTGCAAAGCAACCTGTGCTGTAAGTGAAGGGAGGGAGAGAGAGAGATAGAAAGATGAGAATGAATGTTTCTAGATAGAGGATTCTTATGAGCAAAGCAGAAGGAGACAAGAAGGATGTCGGGTATAACCAGAGGGTGAAAGTGAGGAAATGTAAATGTGGCATCAGCACTATGCTGGAAGGAAAAAAATTAATTAATTTGTACAAGTTAAACAGTGGTAGAAGGCCTGAAGGAGACGCAGGTTAAACCTGCTTGTCATAGTCTCCCATTAAGTACTTCTAGTGGGTGTCAGTGGCACAGGAAACAAACAACAAGGAGAGGTTTTAAGCTAGTAAATGAAACCTAATGGTTGGACTTCATGATTTTAAAGGTTTTATTTTCCAACCAAAATCACAGAATCACAGAACTTTAGGGATTGTAAGTGACCTTGAAAGATCTTCAAGTCCAACCCCCTCACCACAGCAGGATCACCTAGATCAAGTTGCACGGGAACATGTCCAGGTGGGTTTTAAACATCTCCAGAGAAGGAAACACATCCGCCCTGGGCAGCCCATTCCAGTGCTCCGTCACCCTCACTGGGAAGAAGCTCCTTCTCATTGATGTGGAACCTCCTCTGTTCCAGCTCACATCTGTTGCCCCTTGTCCTATCACTGGCTGCCACTGAGCAGAGCCTGGCTCCACCTTCCTGACACCCACCCTTTCCATATTGGTAAATGTTAATGGGGTGACCCCTCAGTCTCCTTTTTATCAAGCTGAAGAGACCCAGCTCCCTCAGCTTTTCCTCATCAGGGAGATGTTCCACTCCCTTCATCATCTTTGTGGCTCTGTGCTGGACTCTCTCAAGCATTTCAAGAATGCTTGTTAACTGTGTTAACCATTATTTTATTAGAGCAGTCTTCTGATGTAATCTCCTTCCAAACTTTATGTGACACTTTTCTTTAGAAACTCAAAAGGTTAATAAATTAGGAGCCATTTCTATAAATGTTTGGTCAATTTTAATGGATTGCTTTGTAGTCAAACTCAATAAACTGTTTACTACTCGACACAGAACTATCTAATATATTCTAGCTGTGTGTTGGCACCCATAATTCACAATGTTTACTTTCTTCCTGTGCTTCTGTGGGTTCTTACCCCATCTTTTAAAGCAGAGCCTTAATAGCAAGTGGAACTGGCTGAGTGACATATCCTGAAATTATGAAGGACTTAAAGAAACTAGGGAAGGAACTATGTCTTTGCTTTCTTAATTAATAGCATTTTGTCCTCAGTTTCACTATTGAACCACTATTGATCAGAGCAATGGCAATACTCTCTAAGGAACAGACATATTTTGTGGGTATGGTAGACAATCTGTATTTTTTTTTTTTACAAGCTGATTGTAGAATCAAAAAGTCAAGCTTAAATGATCAAGGCAAAAAATCAGAGATGCTGGATTAACACAATGATGGAACAAAACATCCCTTTGCCGTTAAATTCTGGTCATTTCTGCATTGCTTTAAGTGACTTGTGGTTTACATGGAGATGATCAATACAGATCCCCTGGTATCTCATCATCCAAGACGGTACTGATGTCTTGGATTACTTCTAAGTTTCTTATTTCAGCATAGACCTCTCAACCCACCCTTGTTTGAGTTGGTATTGCCCCCTGTGTACAAAAGAAGGCTTCAGTTCTGCCCTATGCAGGGTCCTACACTTTGGCCACAATCCTGTGCAGGTGAAGACTGGAGGATGAGTGGCTGGAGAGCAGCCTGGCAGAGAGGGTCCTGACAGTACTGGGTGACAACCAGCTGAATAGGAGCCAGCAGGGCGCCCATGTTGCCCAGAAGGTCAGTGGCATCCTGACTTGTATGAGCAGTAGTGTGGCCAGCAGGAGCAGGAACATAATTCTCCCCCTGGTCTGGGCGCTAGTGAGACCTCCCCTCGAGTACTGGGGACACTTCTGGGTACCTCACTTCAAGAAAGAGATGGAGGGGCTGGAGCAGGTCCAGAGCAGCAATGAGGCTGGGGGAGGGAAAGTCTGATGGGGAGAGGCTGAGGGAGCTGGGGGTGTTTAGCCTGGAGGAGAGCAGACTCAAGGGGGAACCTTCTCCCTCTCTACAAAGTCCCTGAAGGGAGGTTATAGTCAGCTGGAGGTTGGGCTCTTCTCCAAGGCAACTGCCAACAGGATGAGAGGGCAGGGCTTGAAGCTGTACCAGGGGAGGGTTAGGTTGGATGTTAGGAAGCCCTTCCTCATGGAAAGAGTGATCAGACCCTGGAATGGACTGCCCAGGGCAGTGGTGGAGTCACCATCCCTGGAGGTGTTGAAGGACAGCCTGGCTGTGGCCCTCAGTGCCCTGGCCAGTGTGGTGATGTTAGGGGCTGGGCTGGCTGAGCTCAGAGGGCATTTCCAGCCTCAGTAGTTCTGTGGTTCTGTGAATGAAACAGGGCACAGATGCAGAAGACACTTTTTTTTGAAGGTTCAAGCCCCCCATGCACTAGATTCAGGTTTTTTACAAGCAAGTACATTTATTTTGTGCCTAAAATTATACATGTAAAAAGTATTGTGTGAAGCACCAGTTTATATTCAAAATGGGAGGAAATAATAGTAGGATGCTGGACTTGTTTCATATGTAGGATGGAGTCATGAGCAGTTAATCTTCATGGCCTCTCTGGTATTGGTGGCAACTCTCTTTTTCTTAGTGAGTGCTGGGCTTTGTGCCTTCGTTTGGAGCAATTCCTTTGAAATATCTCAAGCTTCTGATAGTAAAAGCATTTGAACTAAACAGTAGATCTCATTAGGTTTGAGCCCTAAGAGTGCCTGGAAGACTAATTCAGAGCTGACATTTTCCACTACCTTTCTGATAAACTTCAGCAGGTTCCTTGCATATCAGCTGTGGGTAAAACTCTGTGAGACTAAAGAAAATTCCTTTCAGAGGAGGCCAGAAGACAAATAAGGATGTGTTCAGGATAACTCAGAATGCAACTCTCATCTAACCACATCTAATAGTAGGACTGTGATTAAGTCTGAACAACAGAACAGAATTCTTGAGACAACAAATGTACTTAGGCAATATGTTTAATATGGTCGTATTTAGTTACTGAGCTGAGTAATGTGTCGTGGAATCATAGGGTTGGACTGGACCTCCGAAAGTCGCCTAGTCCTATCTCTTACAGCAAGCAGGGCCATCACTCACCAGACCAGACTGCCCAGAGCCACATCCAGCCTGACCTTGAATGGCTACAGGGATGGGATCTCCATCGTCTCTCTGGGAAGCCTGTTCCAGAGATTCCCCTCCCTCAGATTCAAGAACTTTTTCCTCATGTCCAGCCTAGATCTTCCCTTTTCCAGCTTTAAACCACAACCCCTCATCTTATCATTCCCTGCCCTTGGGAAGAGTCTTCCCCAGCCTTCTGACAGGCCCCTTTCAGGTACTGGAATGTTGCTATAAGGTCCCCTCAGAGCCTTTGTTTAAAAAAGAACTTAAAAAGTTGGGGCTAGACATGGACATTCAAAAAGAACAACCCCTCATTCTGCTTCATCTCGCATGGTGCATTGATCTGCTCTAATAAGCTTCCCCTGTCAAAGAATGTAAGAACATAGTTGAGGAAGATCAGACAAAGTGGGGCCAGAGCTGCTCTCATCATGTTCATAGGAGCTGCTGAGGTCCCACTTCAAACAGATCCGTAGCTCTACTTCATCTCCCAAAGAGGGATTTGTGCAGCAGTGACTCAGTTCAGCAGAAGCCAAGAGCCTCTTGCAGCTCCTCAGAACACCCCAGGGAACAGCCTGTGTTTGCTGAAGATAGCGAGCAATGTAGGCTGTGAGCTTAACAGTTTTATTCCAACTGAGTTCTCTGTTGACCACCTGCAGGATTTGACTGAAGGTTCACTGGGGGGGATTCTTGTTAATTTGAGAATTCAGGATTAGGCCTATGAATTCACCCCATTTCAACATATTCTGGAAAAGAGATTAAGATTTATGTGTCAGTGCTAGATGACTACTTATGTCAAGGGACATTATTTTTCATCTGTTTGGCTCTGAGTTCCTCTTCAGGCCTTGGAACAGACTGCCCAGGGAAGGAAGTGAATTGTCATCCCTGGAGGTGTTTCAGAGTCGTGATGATCTGGAGCTCAGGGACAGGGTTCAGTGGTGGCCTTGGGACAGTTGGGTTAATGGTTGGACTTGATGATCTTGAAGGTGTTTTCCAATCTAAAAGGTTCTATGATTCTATTGTATGGGACTAAACCAACATAAGATGTTGTATGATAAGATCTCTGATTTTTAAAGTCTACAGAATTATTTCCAGTGCTGGAAGAAATATCCTCTGCTAATACTCATTCATGTTTTACCAGTTTGAAGAACATCCCTCAGTCACTGCAGTGTTATCATCTTATACTGTGTGTGTACCTTCAACAGCCATTAATTATAACCTGGCAGAGGTGCCGTATTATTTATCTGTAAAAATGGGAAATGCACCTGAGTGTTTTGGATTTGAAAGTAGAATCAAATCCTCTACCTCAGCTAGCAGTAAATCAGAGTGACATGTGGAAATAAACCCCCAATTCGCAAAGAGTTAGAAGCAGGTATGTTTATGGCAGCGCTGGGCAACACACGGGATCTCTCCTCTAGCTGTGTGCATCGACTGAAACAAAGGACATGTGTTATACACAAATAAAACATACCTATTCATATTCTTCCTAGAAAGGGCAGAGTTACACTAATCAGTTCTTGTTACTCATTTCCATTGTCCTCGCCTACTGAGGAGTAAAGTAGGTGAGCAAACTTTTACTGAGCAAACGCAGTGAAGCCCAGTCTCTTGGCTCACGCTCTCTGCAGTCTTGTGGGCTCTGGCAGATTCGGTACTGAAAAGGTTCTTTGTGATTGGTTAATTAGGTACATTTTCAGACAGAGATTAAAAAAATTAGAAAGGAAGAGTAATGAAACAAGAAAAGGGAAAAGAAGAAGGGTAAAGAGTGGGGGGAGAGGATCACAGGAGGGTCTCTGGGGTTCCTCAGATGATCATCAGTGTTCTGCCGATCTCTGGTGATTGATTTGGCTTCAGTGTGTGTGGGGGGGGGTTATCTCCCAGCTCTGGCCAAGAAGTTGTCAGTTTGGTGCCTTTCTTTCTAGCCCCACTCCTTCATGGGAGGCCTGTTGCTATTCATCAGTCTACAAGCAGATCAAAAGGTTCTTTGTATTCTTCTTGTTGTATCTTTGCTGTTGAAATCATGCTGAATGCCGGAGGCATCTCACTATCTCATTCTCTGCTCCCAGTAAGGCTGGAGCTGTAAGGAGGGCTGGTGGCAGCGGGACACCTGGGCTCTCAAGGCTGGGAGCACTGCCTTATGTATCAGTCCTTGTCTGAGCAGGCTAAGAAAGGGGACTTCTTTAGAATGTTCTGCAGATACAGCTGTAAGCTAAAATATACTTGTTACTTCTTATACAGAGTCTCTACGATTAATACAGGGCCTCTTTTCAAGAGCTTTGGAAAAGCCCTGGAGACTTATTTTTTTAAAGTTAACAAATCTACTTAATGAATCAATGTATGATTTAATTGAAAGCCCACTCAAGCTGTATCGTTCTTCTCCCTCATCTGAAATGATCAGGTTTCTCTGGTCTGTGATAAGTCTACAATTCATTTTTGACAGAGACAAAAGCATGTATTCTATCAGGATGACACACTTCCTTAGTCACAAACTGCTTAAGACTCCAAACTGCAAAAAGCTTTAAAGGCAAAGCATCAGGTACTGCTTAATTTTGCAAAGCAGAAAGGAACCCCACACTTAGACAATGTCCCACTCATTCGGAGATCTGTCTCCAGCTGGCAGTCTGTGTTTTGGGTGTGCAGGTAATTTTCCAGGGAGGTTCTACTGGACAGCATTGTCAGGGCTGTATCACAGGGGTTCTGTACCATTGAAGTGCATATCCTTTGGTTTTTATTCTTTGTTTTTTATTCGAAACAAAGAGGTTCCTGAACCTCAGCAAGACCCTTCAAAGTGGTGGTTCAAATATTAAAGGGTCACCCGCCAATCCCTTTGCTGGACTTGGTGAAGAATTCCAAAATGCAATGTGTGGATATTCGGCATTGAATGCTTTAATGTTCCTTGAACTCTGGTCTTGTTAGGTTTTTTCTTCACAGGATAGTCTCTACTCAGTGCTGCTGTCTCTGAGCTTAAAGTTAACAAGCTGGCCATTTCTTTATGACTTATTTTAAGCATTGCTAGGTCATGTTTTAAATCAGTGTTACAGAATGATTGAGGCTGGAATTGACCTCTGAGCTCATCTAGCCCAGCCCATCATCTAACATCATTCCATTGGCCAGACCAAGGCACTAAGGGCCACAGCCAGTCTGTCCTTCAACACCTCCAGGGGTGGCAACTCCACCACTGCCCTGGGCAGTCCATTCCAGTGTCTGATCCACCTTTCCATGAGGAAAGGCTTCCTAACATCCAAGCTAACCCTCCTCTGGCACAGCTTCAGACAGATGCTTCACACAGGTTCTAGATCACCTAAGGAAATGGCTCCAGTATGTTTGGGTTGAAATCCTGTGAAGTCACTTTTTAACGAACATTATTATTGAAAGTTATTTAAGTTTAAGAGATTACAATCCATTCCCATGAGCAGATTGAGAACCAGCTAATCTTGTAATAGCATTACCAAAATATTTCCACAAGATATTCACCATTGTTAATAGGTTTTGTTTCTTATTTGGAGTCTTTTTGATTGGTCCAACTAATTGAAATTTGTAGACAAATGCCAACTGTTTGAAACATAGAACAGAGGTTGTAAATGGGAAGGTTAGGGAAGATTTGTAAGTAAAAAATAATGTAAATGAGGGGAGAGGAAGATTATAGAGCAGCCAACATTAACTTCAATTGCTGTACAAGCACTGCAAGTATCAGTCTATTTTTAAGCTCTGTAGAAAACAAGAGAGATGAGTAACAGCCAGCATAGCTATGTGAAGAGCAAATCATGTACAACTAATCTGATTTTCTCTGATGGTGTAGCATGCTCTTTGGATTAAGTGACAGCAAAAGGATTGTAGCTTGACATTGACTCTTGCAGCATCCTCAGAACCTTGGGGTACAGTGTCTAGTGCTCAAGTGGGTGAGGCGGTGCTTTACAATCTTTTAGTGGCTGCTGAGTTTGTTCTGCTACTGCAACAGGGCTCTAAAAATGTTTGATCGTGAATTTTGGAGCGGTATTCAGGATTTTCATTAATGCTTATTGAAGTTGTAGATGGCAGACAGGAAAGGAATGAAGAATATGCCACAAACCAGTAAAAGCATTCCAAATGACAAATCCCAAGTCTAACTTCCAAACACCTTGCATTTATCCTCCCTGAAAAGCAGTCTAGGGCATGTTGATGAAGTAAGATGCTCATTCACAAAAATTAGGTACAAATTGGAAGTCCTTCAGAAAAGGACCTGATGCTGATAGGAAATAATGAATAAATCACTAGTGACAAATACAACATTGTCACAAGAGAGGAAGTACCTGCACTACAGATCACAATAGTGTTATATATGCAGTGCCCAGACCCGTGATGTATTTTTGCAGCCTACAAAATTGATGAAATAGTTCTCTGCTGCAGTTCACATGGGGAAAGGCTGCCTGTGATTCCAGGTCTGAGCGCTATACTGTAGGAAAATGTAAATCAGCTGGGCAAACTGAAAAATCAGCACAACCTTGAGGAAGAGAAGGGAGATGGGAAATGGGGAGGTTTAGCATCAAGGGGATGATGCAAAAAATTATATGAATAGGTAGGGAACTTATTTTATCCTGTGTAGGATGGGTAAAATAAGCTAATGCAATCTTAAAATGCAGTTGTTGAATATATTGAATGAATGGGTTGAAAGGGACCTCCAAAAGTCATCTAGTCCTAACCCCCCTACAGCAAGCAGGGCCATCACTCACCAGTCTAAATTGCCCAGAGCCCCATCCAGCCTGACCTTGAATGGCTCCAGGGATGGGGCCTCCACCAACTCTCTAGGCAGCCTGTTCTAGGGATTCAGTCTCTTCAGATTCAAGCAATTTTTCCTCATGTATAGCCTTTTGTAGCTTCAAACCATGATTCCCTTATCCTATAATTTCCTGCCCTTGGGAACAGTCTTGCCTAGCCTTCTCACAGGCCCCTTTCAGGTACTGGAAGGTCACTATAATACAGCAAGGAAGATTTAAATAAGACAAAGGAAAGCTTCCCAGTGACAAACATCCTGACGGTCTGTGTTCCCAGTATGTGGATGACGTGGTTGGATGCCGATAGGCTCTTAGCTCTCTGTGAGTCTTTCCACTCCAATCCAAGCCCCTGCATCTGTTACTCAGACTGTAATTCCAAATTCCCCAAAGGGACTCGAAACATGTTTCTAGTCTGTATAACTGCCTTGTTTTGCATCTTTTTAAATGATTGAGCAGAAACTGTTCCCAGCCCCAAATCTGGATGTAAATACCCTGGAATTTTCTGGAGAGGATTTCCATTCTGTACTCAAGCTTGAGTTATGCATCCTCAATCCCTATCTGATTTGGAGCTATTTTGTGCAAGAAAGCATTTGGAATTAATTATTTTTTGTGCAATTTTTAATTAGAAAAAGAATCTCACTGATTGCATTCTCCCCTTCAATTAACTAAAATAATTTCACTTCTGGGCTCACACCTCGCATGCCAAATTGCAGCTAAACGTGCAGAGTAAAGCCTGCTGATACTACCCCTAAAATAGAGGTTTGAAGTAGGGATGCTCTGAGGATTAGAACTGCATGAGAATGCACAATAATCACAGAGTTATTAAGTGGAAAAGACATCTGAGATCCCCAAACACCTCCAGAGACGGTGGGTCCACCACTGCACTGAGTAGTCTGTTGCAGTATCTGATCACCCTCTGCGTGAGGAAAGGCTTCCTAATGTCCAATCTAACACTCCCCTTCAAACAACTACTGCCACAAGAATCACTTTGCGTACACAAGAGCTATCTGCAAGGCCTCATCTCCTTTGCCAAAAGTTCAACTGCTGTTGTTATTGAGGCCAGAAAAGCCCTCTCTTCTCATCAAGCTCAGCCTATGACTCAGTATCACCATCTGCCAGACCAGGGCACTAAAAGCAACAGCCATCTGTCCTTAAACACCTCCAGGGGTGGCAACTCCACCACTGCCCTGGGCACTCCATTCCAGGGCCTGATCACCCTTTCCCTGAGGAAGGGCTTCCTAACCAGCCTTCCATCCAACCCAGCCTTCCCCTGGCAGCTTCAGGCTCTGCCCTCTCATCCTGGTGCTAGTTCCCTGGGAGAAGAGCCCAACCCCCAGATGACTACAACCTCTCTTGAGGGAGTTGTGGAGAGGAAGAAGGTCCCCCGCGAGTCTGCTCTTCTCCAAGCTAAACACCCTCAGCTCCCTCAGCCTCTCCTCAGACTGTGCTCTAAGGTTTCAGCACAACCTGAGATTGTGTTGTTATTCTTCCTCCCCAGAAGAACACTTAGTGTTGTGTAATGCACGACTAGCAAGATTTGTGGTGGGAATACTTCACATCTACAAATGACTGTCCCACTGGGATCTGTAGCACTGTTTTACATTTCTGTTTCCTGCTTCAGGTTTCTGATTCACCGTCACACCAAATGCCTTCTCAGGCAGGTTCTGTTTTAGCACTTTTCTGCGTTATACACAGGTCTCTTTATGTACCCGGGTTGGATTACACCGAATCACACTGTCACGTTAATTAAAAAACATGCTCTTTGCATAGTGAAAACATATGTAGTAAAAAAGGAGCAGGTCACCAGCATGCACTAAATCTGATTTGCTGTTGGGGAAAAAAGGATTTATGTTTGCATTAAATTCTCAGATCTTTTTTGAGGAAGCAGAGAGGAGTTTCTTTTTCTACTGAAATCACAGAATCACAGAACGATTGAGGCTGGAAAAGCCCTCTGAGCTCATCCAGCCCAGACCAGGACCTTACGTCAGCACATCAGCCAGACCAGGGCACTAAGGGCCACAGTCGGTCTGTCCTTCAACACCTCCAGGGATGGGGATTCCACCACAGCCCTGGGCAGTCCATTGCAGGGTCTGATCACCCTTTTTGTGACTTCAAATACATAAACTCAGTTTATGAATCAAAGTTAAGTCAGCAGCATTTTCAATGCCAATGCAGAACCAAATGATCCCATTCAATTTGCTATTATTTTTTCTCTCTAACACTCTGTTTAATTTTCTTCCTTACTAAGTTTTGCTCCTTCTAAAACTCTGCTTATTCCTAAACTCACTCATCCTTTTGCCAATTTGACTGGAATCATAAGTGGTTTTGGGCTTCATCTCTGGAACTCCATACTTGGGAGGTACTTGCCAAAAAACTTTTGCAAATCCTTCTTTCAACTTTCATGTGCCTTCAGAAAGATCTGTAAATATTAGCCTGCTAGGAAACTGAGACCTAAACTGAATGGATTCCTCTCCAGTCCTTATTCAGTAGATTATTCTGTGTCCTCTGAGCTGCTACCTTTAAATCGGGATCATTGGAATGAAGGATTTGCTTATATTCTGAGCTTGCACGTTGCTTAGAAATGTGTCTGGGCACTGGGATAATAGAAAATAGACTTAGTGATTCTGTAGTGTTCTTGCATTATGGTAATTGCAGCCGTCACCATGTGACTGTGAGGAAATTAAATAGTGAACTTGTCACAGAATGCTGGGTTTTTCCTTATTTTGAAAAATGATTACACTGCCCTAAAAACAGCCAGAAGGCCTTTGGGCTTAGGATAACCTTTGTGGTTAGTTGACGTGACCTTTGGGGTTAGTTGCTGATTCAGAACCAGCCCTCACTGAGCAAGTGCTTTGAGTTATGTTATGAAATTTACTTACTATGTTAATTTACTACATTATTTTTAAAACTATAGGGTTGGGTTTTTTTTCACCAATACTAAAATTCTGATTAGGGTTCAGTGTGACCTGTTATCTCCTTATTTCTTCATGGGTGATGCTTCATTTCCACTAAGACTAATACAATTACTACCTGTGTAGGCAGCAGGTGTAGACTGCTTAAATCTCGGGTGTAGTGGAGGAGGAATGATTCAACTGATACCAGACAGTAATGTTTTGTTTTCCAAAGGCTGTCCCATTTGTACAGATTATCTCATTAACTGCCGCACTGGCAGTGGCAGCCATCAGTCTCCTTTCACTTCTTATTTCCTTAATACTTTTTTATCTTCAGTTCCGGTTCTCGCTGGCTTTGTTCTCAAGCTGTGCTGCCCTTACACTTTATTTTAGTCAGAGCTGTCTACGTTGAAGAAGGTTCAAGTGCTTCTGAAAGAACAAACCCAGGCACTGGTCCAGGCTCCAGCTCCTCTCTAAGCTGATCATGACTGCCAATGCCCCACATTTGGTGCAGAGAAGCACATAGTGAGGTTTCAGCCTCTGCTGCAGGCGGGCTTGTAACGAATGGCTTAGGATGTACCCAGTTTGCTGCTGCTTCCATCTGCTTTTCCCACCTTATTTTATTTACTGCTACCAGTTCGTCTACAGTCCAGTCACAATTCCTTTCTTCTAATTCTAAGATAGCTTGGGATCTTGTGCCTTTCTGCTCTCACCTGATTTCATCACCAGATCCATCAGTTGTTGCTATGTGTCTCTTCCCATGCTGCTTCCTGTCCCCCTGTGCCATGAAGCTGTTCATAGAATCATAAAATGTTTAGGTTGGGAGGGACCTCAGTGACCATCTAGTTCCAACCCCCTTGCCATGTTGGGGAAGCGCTTGTTTCAGAGAAGAAGAGGTCAATATGGACCTGTCTCAATAGCAAAGATGTAAACTGGTGATGCTCTTGCTCACCCTGAAATAAATTACAGTTAAGCTTGTCTAGATAGAGTAATTCAAAACATTGTGAAACAGATTTTTTATCCTTTATGTCATCTGCAAATCAGGAAGTGTTTGCAAATGAAAGTCCCCTTGGTGGGCTCCTTTGGAGCAGGGCCACAGAAAGGCAACAAAGCTAGAGAGATGTCCAGAAAACAGACCCTGTGAAGAGTGGCTCAGGGAACTGGGATATTTAGTTTAGAGGATACCTTATTGCTCTCTACAACTACCTAAAAGGAGGTTGTAGCAAGGGTGGTGTTGGTCTCTTCTCTCAAATCAGTGATGATAGGACGAGGGGAAATGGCCTCAAGTTGCATCAGGGGAAGATTAGATTGGATCTTAGGAAGAAACTATTTTCTGAGAGAGTGGTTGGGCACTGGAACAGGCTGCCCAAGGAGGTGGTGGAGTCACTGTCCCTGGAGGTGTTTAAAAATCGAGCAGCTAGAGCACTTGAGGCCATGGTGTAGGGGTTAGGGAGATGTTGGGATGAGAGTGGGACTTGATGATCGTGGAGGTCCTTTCTAGCCTTAATGATTCTGTGATTCTGGATAGATTGATGGGGTTTTATTTGTATTGCTCTTCTTCAGCAATTGCTGAAGTACATCAGCTGTATTGGAGTGGAAACTGGAGATGACGGGACTATCCTTCTCTGAGGAAGACTGTTGAGTTTAAAGAAGCCCAGGGTTTGCTCTTAGCTGGCTGGGAGCTGGAGCCCGGGCAATCAGCTGGCCTTTGCAGTCTATCTAACCACACATCTCTGAGCATGGGTTAAATAGCTGTGAAATACATCCTTAATCTGTCACTGGGAAAGTCAGAGCAGCTATGGTGCTTTATCTCCTGCTAGATGCTTAGTGACTCACCTATGGTGTGCTGGCTGCATTCACTACAGTTTGGGACAGCACATATTTGTAGCCATTTACAGTGTATTATAAAGGCTATTTAGAAGACCTGGAAGGAAAGGAAGAGTATCCAGACAGATAACAGTCAGAAAGGAAAAGTGAAGGTGTCTTAGATTAGCAAAATGAGAAGACTGCACCCCATCTTCTAGTCATTGATTATTCCTAGGAATATTGCACTTCCAGATAGAGATCTCATATCTTTGGGCAGCACCAAAGAGACTCTAACTGCAAGAAAGTATGTCCAGCAGATTGAGAGAGGGGATTTTGCCCCTCTATTCTACCCTAGTGAGACCTCATCTGGAATCCTACTTCAGCTCTGGAGCCCCCAACACAAGAAGGACAAGGAGCTGTTGGAACAGGTCCAGAGGAGGCCACAAAAATTTTCAGAGAGCTGGAGCCCCTGTGCTTTGGGGACAGGCTTGAAGGAGCTAGAGTTGTTCAGCCTGAAGAGGAGAGAGCTCCAGGGGGACCTTAGAGCGACCTTCCAGTACCTGAAAGTCACCTGTCAGAAGGCTGGGTAAGACTTTCACAATAGCAGGGAACAATAGGATAAGGGATCGTGGTTTGAAGCTACAAAAGGGCAGGTTGAGGCTATACATGAGGAAAAAGTTCTTTAATTTGAGGTTGGTGGATCCCTGGAACAGATCTCCTAGAGAGGTGGGCAGGATGAGGCTCTGGGCAATCTGGTCTGGTGAGTGATGGCCCTGCTTGTTGTAGGGGGGTTGGACTAGGTGGCCTTTGGAGGTTCTTCCCACAAGGATTCTGTGAACTTGCTATGATTCATAGAAAGAGTCTTATGATTCCCTCCTTTGATTCTATGAACTGGATTCCTTTCCAACCACAGAAACTGTTGCTTTTGGTATCTCCTGTTGGCTGCCTGTTGTCTTTGACTTATGTATGTTGTTGTGGGTTTTGTTGACAATCTAACTGGAAGGCTTGAATTTTTTGGCCTGAGTTTTGTTGTATTCCACCAAAAACCAGATATTGCTTGACAAGTTCAGCTGAACACCATGTCCAACATGCATCTGGGTTGGACATCAGAATCCAGGTTCCTCTAAAAAAAACCCAGCAGACTCTAGACTAATATTTAATATTCTCCTTAGAAACCTTCCTCTGCCTGAATTCCTGATGGTGTGTATGTGCTTGCCTCCAGTACGTTTTTCTGGAAGGTAGAAAAATATGTGAGGACAGATGAGTAGACTGTGAGAAGTAATCCCATTTAGGAGAAAGCAGACCTTCAGGCAGCTTTTCCTATCATAGGTGTCCTCAGGTTTGGTTGAGGGTGGTTATGTCTCCACATTGACCATCTCATGCAAGAGGAGGGGCCCATTACTGGCTATGGATTCAGGAGGCACCTGAGCACCTCCTCAAGGCTGTAGTGACTGATGTAATTTAGGAGTCTACTGGCTGCAGAGGGAACTATGGCTCAGAGGGAATCTGAGGTATTTTGCAACCTCAAATAGTTGTGAGGGCTGCTGGGCTGCAGAGCAGGAAGTTCTTTAGGAACCAAGAAAGCAATCTCTTTTGGCCAGACAAGCTATTGGGTTATACACATCTGCGTCTGACCTCAACAAATCTTTCATTTCTATGTCCTCTCTAGGTGAGCAGCTAGAAATGGAGTGCTCGTATGTACCAGGCTGGCTGAGAGAGCTTTAATGGACAATCCAGCTGGAGAAAAAAAGCTCTTCTGAGCCTTTTAAAGCTGGTCAGTGATCAGCTCCAGCAAAGCTTGATGGTGTCCCTTTAGCTCATCCACTGCATACTGATAGCGAGAGAGACATAAACCTGGGAGTTCAAGGCATGTCGAGTCTTGCACATGGTGGGAACAATAGCGAAGAAAGTAGCATCATGTTCAGAACGTGACTGCTGAACCATGATCTCATCATGAAAGCTGAAAAATTAATATGTGGTGGTTCTTTATTTTTCCCTCTCCTGCATCGTAATGAAGAATAAAACATTCCTAGATTGTTCCTTAGACTCTGGGAAAAAGTTAAAATTCATGATCCATCCTTGCTCCGTTCATCCGGAGCTTTACTGCTGCTCTGGTTTAACAGAAGCTGCTGACAGAGGCTCGACTTCCTCTCTTGAGCCAATGGTGACTTCTTTAGCAGCAGCAGGGTTCTCTAAGGGAGCAGAATATTCTGTACCAAGCGACAGGAGCAGTTGTTACTATTTGTTGGATGGGAACTTAATGGATGAACAGCAGTGAGTTTATTTGCCAGAAATATCAAATGCTAACAAACAGCTTGCTGTAGTCCTGGCCTTGGCTTCCACCGTTAACCTGATTAGACCAGGCTTATTTGCAATGGTCTTGGATATTCTGTCGCTAGTATTAGAAGGTCATTAAACAATGGGCACATATTTTGCAAGCTCCACTGGGATTTCTTTTCATTTTCAGCAGGTAGAGAGGGATTTTGTGTTTCATTTTAAAATGCAAATTTTTAATGGGAGCTGGCGGCTTCTCAACTTCAAGCAATGAGAGAGAGAGCTTGAACTGCCAGGATTGTGTTGCAACAGTTTTGTTGTTTGCAGCCTAATTGTAAAAAATTGTAGTGGAGTTGGCTGGGTTGTTGTTTTGTTAAAGCGTAACGGTCACCCTTCAAAGATCGCTTCGGCATCAGCTGGTTTGTTTTCCAGATATTTTGTTTGTTTTACTTAAGGACAAAGTGGTTTTGATCGTAAGGGAAAACAATATTTATTCCATCAAATGCGCTCTTCTCTAGTGTGTGTTAGTTATCCCAGCAGCTAGAAGAGTTAGTTATTTAGTTGTCCATCATGGCAAAATGCTTGAGCCTCACAGCTGAAGTGTGAGTAGATGAACTGGAAGAAAATAGGAAGGGGCTTGGTGACAATTGATGGCAGGGATTGGAATTTCTCTACAGTATGTGAAGTCATTTTGTGGACCTTAGCAGTGGGTCAGGTGTTTCTTCACTCCCTTGAACATGGTTACCTGTGTCTAGTCTATCTTCTTGGAGTCGCAGAATGGTTTAGGTTGAGAGACACCTTAAAAATCATCTAGTTCCAAGCCCCTGCCATGGGGCACTAGACCTGGTTACTCAAAGCCCCATCTAATCTGGCCTTGAACACTTCCAGGGATGGAGCACAGGATCACAGAAGTATTGAGGCTGGAAAAGCCCTCTGAGCTCATCCAGCCCAGCCCAGGACCTAACATCACCACATTGTCTAGACCAGTGCACTAAGGGCCACAGCCAGTCTGTCCTTAAACACCCTCAGCAATGGCGACTCCACCACTGTCCTGGGCACTCCATTCCAGGGTCTGACCACCCTTTCCGTGAGGGTTTCCTAACATGCAACCTAACCCTCCTTCAGGCCCTGCCCTCTCATCCTTTTGCTAGTTGCCTGGGAGAAGGGCCTGACCCCCACCTGACTGCAACCTCCCTTCAGGGAGTTGTAGAGAGGGCGAAGGTCCCCCCTGAGTCTCCTCTTCTCCAGGCTAAACACCCCCAACTCCCTCAGCCTCTCCTCATCAGCCTTTCCCTCCAGTCCCTTCTTCCGCCTAACAAGGAGCTGCTCCAGCCCCTCAATCTCTTTCCTGAAGTGAAGGGCCCAGCACTGCCCTCAGTACTCAAGGGGAAGTCTCATCAGTGCTGAGTATAGGGGGAGAATGACGTTGCTAATCCTGCTGGCCACACTACTCCTTATACAAGCCAGGATGCCAATGGCCTTCTGACTTACAGCACTGCTCCTCCTCCTTGAAGCTGGCTGTTGGTCTAAGTCCAAACTGGTTTCTGAAAAGTTCCATCTCAAAGCAGTTTACTTTGTTTCTCCAAAAAAATAGTTGCCACGTGCTCTTAAATTGGATGTTCTCACTAGCAACATCGGCTGCTAATTCCTGCAGAAGTTCAGCTGGAGAGTTTCCAACTCAGATCCCAGCTCTACATGGAAAACGTGTTGATGGTTTCATTAGAGCTTTGTGCTGATCTGCAGATCTCTCTGCATGCAGCTCAAAGCAGGATCTAGCCCATCTATTAACAGTTCTGCCTAACGTTTAGTTTTGCTTCTAATAAGCCCTGCATCACACAGCTTAATTATGCTCTCTTCTGGGTGTTTCGTTAGGCACTAAAAGTACTCAAAGGTTTGGGGGAGTAAAATTCAAATACGTATTAGGGGAAGCTTATGTGCAGAATTATCTGGGCTGGAAAAGACCTCTGAGCGCTTCCAGCCCAGCCCGTGACCTAACATCTCCACCTCAGCCAGACCAGGGCACTATAAGTGCCACATTCAGTCTTTAAGAACCTCCAGGGATGGCAGCTCCACCACTTCCCTTTATGCACAGGAGGGATATAATATGATTGTGGAGGTTGGTTAAACTTTTTAGTGCTTGAATAGTAGTAAAAAGCTTCACTTTTCATCAGCCTTCTCCACTGCCAGCAAGGGGCAGGACCCCATGAATTGGCTGCCTTGGAGAGCCCATCGTTGCTGAAGTCATGATGGAGGGTGTGTGTGCTACATTTGGAGAAGCTGAACCTTCAGCTGGGCTGGAGAAGGAGTAGGAATCAGCTGTAAAGAGCCTATTGACTGTCATTAGGTCTGACTGATGCTCAAGATTTTGCAGCACCTGCTGACTGGTGCAGATGGGCAGCAGGTAAATCACAGAACACTAGGGATTGGAAGGGACCTCGAAAGATCAGCTAGTCCAATCCCCCTGCCAGGGCAGGACCACCTAGACCAAGGCACACAGGAGCATATCCAGGCAAGACATGCTGTCACATTTCATGCTGCTGGCTGTGTGGTGGCACAAGGAGGACAAAGACGGTTACCCATGGAGAAGGGGTGGTTCTGAAACCAGTTCCTGCTGCGGAGAGTGTCACGATTCATGCCTCTCCTCTTTTTTCTTTTCCTTATATCTTTCTGGGTTTGGATGACATCACCTGGGAGAACTTTTGGATGCAGAAAATAAAGTGCTGGCTCTATGGGAATCCTGCAGAATTGCTGTAAAATCCCAGCCCTTGACCTTTTCTGTACTAAAAAGCAAGATGAAAGAAATAAAATCCTATTTTCACTGTCAGTCCAGGCGCCGATGCCTCCCGAGAAAGTTTTGCTTTTAGCTTCCTCCCGAAATGAGCAAAAGTGAGATGTGTGGGAACAAGAGGGGAGGGCAGTTTGTTTTACTCAGAGGCACCATGATGCGTCAGAGATCTCTCTTTGGAGCCGGGTGACTCTGGGCGTACGAAACAGATTGCCCAGGGAGAACAAAAATTAGAAGCAATTACTACGTAGCCGAGCGCAGGGTATAAGAAGATGAGGGCACCTCTGCGCGATCTAGGGCGCCTCGGCTTGTTCTCAGGTTTTTACCGTGACGCCGGGAGGAAGCGGGCACGGTCGAGGCCAGAAGGTGCCCGGCAGCCCCCAGCTGTCCGCCCCGGTGCTCCCCGGCTGTCCGCGGGGGCGCGGCTCCGCAGGGCGGGCCCGTGGCGGCCATTGGCGGGTGGCCGGCGGGGCGTGGTGGGGGGGCGTGGAGAGACCGAGAGTTTCCCACAATGCCCCGCTGCAGTGCGGCCGCCGATGGATGCTGCGCGGCCGCGCTGCCGTTCGCAACCGCTGCGGTTCGCAGCGCGTCCCGCGGCCCCGGCGGCAGCAGTAGCAGCCGCCGCTGCTCTTCCCCGGCCACCACCCCCCCGCAGTGCCTGCAGCCGCCGCCCGTCCCCCGCCTGCCTCCCCCTTCTCCTCTTTGGCCCCTTTGCCCCGCCGCAATGAACCCCCCCGCCGCAGCCGGCGGGGAGGAGACTGGGGCGGCGGGTGGCGGCGGCGGCGGCGGCTGTCGAGGGGCCGAGGGTGGCGGGGAGGCGACGGGTGCCGCCGGGGTCCCCGAGGAGTCGGGGCTGTCCGCGGCGGAGGAGTCGCTGGAGGAGAAGCTGCGCAGCCTCACCTTCAGGAAGCAGGTGTCCTACAGGTGGGTGCCGGGCTGGTGGGCGGAGACCCTCCGGGTGCCCGTCTTGGGGGTATCTCCTGGGCACGGAGCGCTCGCGGGTTAGGAGATGGCAGAAAGTTCTGGTGGCGACCGGGCTGCACCTGGAGCCTGTGGGGGGCTTTTTCTTCATCTCCAAACCCCTAGTCCCCTGCCTCTAGCTCGTATCTTGCTCAGCTGGTGAGCTGCTCCCAGCCCCGCCGCTGCCCCCAGGCTTGCGGTGCGACGGGGAGGGGGTTGTTGTAGATGAGTGAACTTCAGAGTTACTCAGGGGCAGGGTCGGGAACCCCGACCGGTCGCTGCGGGAATAGGTCTGTCCTTACGCGGTGTCTTTCTCCGTGAAACCGCGGCCGCCCGCGCTCCCGGCGCCAGCAAGCCCTCGCGAAAGGGATCCCAAAAGCCTTCCTGGTGGCACTGCTGCTCCCAAGAGGAGCGTTCTCCGTGGGGAGTGTCGCGGCGTGCAGGTGTCCCCAGGCACCCATTGTGCAACCCCAGGGGCTGGTGAGGCGGGTAGGCTGCTGTGGCCAGCACCCGACGGGTGACTGGGGCAAGAGCAGTGGCAGAGGGCACCCCGCAACCCAAGCAGGGTAGTGCTTTCATAACCGGGGTGTTTTAATGACTCTGTGTTCATTCGATACCTCTGATACCCAAGAAAAATGGGTTTGCTGCTGTATGAAGGGGCCGTCGGTGGGGTTTGCCTGCCTTCCTGACACCAGCAATTGCTGCTACAGCTGAGAAGCTTCGTGCCAAAAAGTTCTTGAGCCTTTACCTAATTCTGGCAGCAAAGCAGAGGGAGCACACCACTAACACACTAGTTAGTGACAGAATACTAGTCACTAACCAGTATTCTAGTGAGCTGAAGGATGAGCCCTGTTAACTGGGCAGATAGAAACCACAGAGCTGTTGCTTGCTTTGTCTCTGCAAGGAAAGAGTGACTAGGTTGAAGTAAATAAAGCGAAGAATTTCCCCTGACACGGAGCTAATGGTTTCTAAGGTGCAACCTCCATCTGAGATAGCTTAGTAATGGTTTGAACCTCTGCATGTGGTAGGGCTTAAAACTGATGTAATTAAACGCTCTTCACAGCTGAAGTTGTCTGAGCTTTCATGTGTGCAGAGAGGTTTTCCCATAAGGGCTGATGGTCTCACCAGGGAGTGTGAAGTTTGGGATGATTCATGCTCACTCGATAAGGTGGATGATGTGAACAGGAAAATGTGCTGGACACCTAAAGAACATTACATCAGGCAGCTCTCAGTACTTGAGCATCTCTACCCTGACGGTTTTCCTAGCATGTGTCGCTTAGGGACAGGTCATCTATCGCAGGTAAGGGAGGATTCTGTAGTTGGCCAGTTGAATTAATTGCTAATGAGGCGGGTTTACTAATGTGTGTGCTCTTGGTACTGAAGGTACAGGGTTGGCAATAAACCTTGGAGGTTTTTGCTCAGATTATGTCTTCATCTTTATTTCATTTGTTTTGGCATCTTGCTGGGTTAGGGGATGGGTGTTAACAGCTGTTTATAAAGTCCAGTTCTCTATATCACCTAAAAATATATTTAAAACATGAGTGTTCTTGAAGTTTTTCTGCTTGGTAGATATTTATAAGGGTGTCCTAAATAATTCTTGTAGGAGAAGCACTGTCAAGGTTTTTTTTTTCTCCTCTTCTTCCTCCCCCCTCATTCTAGGTTAATGCACAAGTCCTGAAGCTTTAGTTATAAAAGCTGGCTGCCCAGGGGTGTTGTGGGGTCTCCTCTGGAGGTGTTTAAAACCCACCTGGGACATGTTTCTGTGTGACTTGGTCTAGGTGATCCTGCTGTGGTTGAGGGGATTGGACTAGATGGTCTTTCGAATTTCCTCCCAATCCCTAAATGTTCTGTGATTCTGTGATCTCTTGATGCTTGATAAAAGCATAACTTAGGATCGGTGCAAGAAAGAACATTTTCTTTCTATTCTGATTTCCAAACCTTTTGGAGCTGGCTTCCTACAAATAATGCCCACTACCTTGTTAATGCATAATGAGAACAGCTTGAGTAGATCTACAGAGGACCTGCCCTGAGATCTGTGCATCCCATCCACACCAGACTCCTTAAATTGTTAGTGTTTCTCTCAGGAACTGATGGTGCTGAAATA
Source organism: Phoeniculus purpureus (assembly GCA_028565055.1). Lineage (NCBI taxonomy): Eukaryota > Metazoa > Chordata > Aves > Bucerotiformes > Phoeniculidae > Phoeniculus > Phoeniculus purpureus. The sequence goes on along the minus strand of JAOXOE010000506.1, from coordinate 8,945,443 downwards.
CATTTGTAAACCTAAATGATGATATTCTGCACAGGAAAACCTATTTATGTTGCTTCTTGGGCTTCTTTATCTACAGGTACAATAGAAGTTAGTCGAGGCTTCATATGAGCTTCTGAACAGCTCATGGTAGGGTTCTCTAAGCAGGTGCTTTACGTTGCCATACAGCTGTGCCTGTGTTTGCACGTGCAGGTAAATCACAAGAGTTGAAACTCTCTTAAAGGAATAGAGAGCCATGAAAACACCTATTAAAAATGCTGTTGTTGGCAACTAAAGAAATGAAGTGGGTGGCTATGGGAGAGGTTAAGGTGTTGTCACAAGGGGAGAAAAAAGAAAGAAGTGTTTCTGCTACCAATTTGATGTTAATCCCTCCCTAGTATGACACTTTGGTTTACCTGAGTCTGGCTTAAAGTTTTCTCGTCTTCCTCCCTCTCTTTGTTGCTAAACAGCAACTGCTTTTGTTGATGCATTTGACTAAAGCACAGGAATTGTGTCAAAACCCAAGTAACAGAGTCCAACAAACTGCATTCTGTACCGATGGGGCCAGTGGCTCACGGTGCAGAAGCTGCTGATTCAACATGTAATGATTTTGTGTGATGAATCACAGAACATTAGGGATTGGAAGGGACCTCAAAAGATCGTCCAGTCCAATGCCCCTACCAGAGCAGAATCACCTAGACCAAGTCACACAGGGACATGCCCAGGCAGGCTTTAAATTTTCTCCCATGGAGAAGGAGACTCCACAACCTCCCTGGGCAGCCCCTTCCAGTGCTCTGTCACATTCACTGTGAAGAAGTTCCTTCTCATACTGATGTGACACCTCATATGTTCCAGCTCACACTCATTGCCCCTTGTCCTATCATTGGAGCCAGGTGCTGCTCAGAGGCATCCATCCTCCTGACACCCACCCTTCACATACCTATCAACATTAATGAGGTCACCCCTCAGCCTCCTTTTCTCCAAGCTCAAGAGACCCACCTCCCTCAGCCTTTCCTCATAACAGAGGTGGTGTTCTCCCTTTATCATCCCAACATACACCCATCTGTCCCCCACATCAAACCAGTAAGAGGAAGAACTTGCTTTAAATAGCACAGATACGGCTCGTGGGTAGTGCAGAAGCTCCCTTGACCTTGCAATGTGCGTGACCTTACACCTGACACTCATGAAGCTTCTTGGCAGCACCTGAAGCTGGGCGGCTCTGTTAAGGACGAATGCTTGCTGCCTGCCTTCTCGTAGTGCACCGTAACGCTGCAGACATACGCAGTGGGGATACGCCACTTATCTGTGCTTGTGTGTGAGCTAATGGGCTTCAAGTGGGTCTGTTTGGGTGTGTGTGTGCTGCCAACATGCTCCTTAAGTGGAGCTTAATTTGCAGATGGGGTGCCTGCCCTGCCTCGTGTAATGGGTGTGCTGCTGTTGGAGCTCAGCTGGCTCATGGGGTCCTCCTGGTGGGTCCCAGTGACAGAGGGAAGGGGCAGGCTGCAACCAGAAACATCGAGCCCTTAACGAGGGGTATCTTGCAGAGCTGGTCCCCCTGCAGACTGAATGAAATCTGCTCATGCACTTAAATGAAGCCAACTGATGTAGACGTTTGGTGCTAATGGGATGCCAACAGATAAGCACTGATTTTTTGGGCTAACTTTTACCCTACAAATACAGATTTAAGTATCTTGAAGATTTTTTTGACCTTTCTGCCTAAGATCTGACTGTGCTCTCAAAAGGAAAATAAAGTTAGGGGTTTTTTTAGCATAAACTGATGCAGTTCATGAAAGTTCTGTTTCCCACCCCACAGTTAAGAAATTGTCGAATAGGGGACCAAATGCCAGGGGGAAATGCTCTCTACAGACTGACTCTTGGAGGAGTGTTTTGCCTCCTGCTTCTCAAGACCTGCCCGAATATTTACAAGGCGTTGCGACACAAAGCTTGGGATAACTTTCTCTTAATTGTTGTGGCTCTGTCAGTGCAAAGCTCTGCGAGGGATCTCCTGGTCTCCTTTAGCTAAAGAGGAGATTAAAAAGTCTTTCCCAAAGCGCTTTTTGAAATGGGGATGCTCCAATTATTCTTAGCGAGCATCGGTTTGTTTCAGTGATAGAAAACTACGGCCGGAGAAAACCTTGGGAGTGAAAGCTCTGCTTGGCAGGTTTCCTGCAGGTGCTTGCAGTTCTAAAAATGTGTCTGAAGTGAAGCCTTGTAATGTGGTTGGTAGAGCCTAGAGCAATGGAAAAAGACGTAAAAAATGCCCCAAAGAGCCCCAAAGAAACAAAACCACCAAAAATAACTCCAAAACCACCAGCACAAGCCAAAAAGTCGACCGACTGAAGCCATCAATAATGCAGACAGGTTTTAAGTTATTTTTGGTTATTGAATTGTTTTTGGTTAATGCTTATAAACCTTTGGAATATTGATTCACAGAATTACAGAGAAGTTTCAGCTGGAAGAGGTCTTCAAGATCATCAAGTCCAACCTTTTCCCGGCCCTATCAGCACCACTAAACCCTGTCCCCCAGCACAACATCTACCCTTCTCTTCAACACCTCCAGGGATGGGGACTCAACCCCCTCCCAGTGCAGGCTGTTCCGGTGCCCAACAGCCCTTTCAGGAAAGAAATTCCTCCTGACATCCAACCTGAACCTCCTCTGGTGCAGCTTAAGACCATTTTGTCTCATCCTATCACTGGCCAGTAGGGAGAATAGACCAACCCCCACCTCTCTATATCCTTTCAAGTAGTTGTAGAGATCAAGTAGGTCTCTTCTCCAGGCTAAACAGCCCTGGATCCCTCATGCAACAGTGGCCCTGAAAATAAAATTCAGGTTGTAACTTTCAATGTCCCTCTTACGAGACTTCAGGTGGTGTTTGGTGAGCACTTGTCGCTAAGGTATAGCTTATCTAGAGCAATGTCATCTTGTTTTGACCAAGTGGACCCACCTGGACGTGCTCCTGTGTGACTTGGTCTAGGTGATCCTGCTCTGGCAGGGGGATTGGACTAGATGATCTCTCAAGGTCCCTTCCAATCCCTAATGCTCTGTGATCCTGTGAGACATCCTGCCCAGTGCAGCATGTGGCAGGCTTTAGGAGCCTTGCTTGTACGTGGCTCAGGGATTTCTAAACGCAGGGCTATAAGGAGTTGTCTCAGCCCTCTGCAGCTAACAGGCAGCAGGCTGACAACCAGCTTCTGGTACTTTATCACTGCCTGAGGTGGCCTGCCCGAGCAGGAGAGCATGTGTTTCCCTTCTAACGTTGGCGGTGGCTGGAGGCACTGGCTTTCTCACCGCCCAGTTTCCATTTGCCCTCCAAGCCCACTCAGAAGTGTCACCGTCTTAAGTAAGTGGGTTTAGTTTCCGTGGATGGTGTTTCTGTTGGACTTGCCAAATGAGGGTGTTCAGGATGTGCCTTGTGTGCTTTCTTGAGCCTTCCTCTGTGAGCAGAAGCCAAGAATCAGTCTGGCCTCTCCTCCTGCGCCATCAGCAATAACTACTTGGCAAAAAACATCTGGAGGTCTAATCCGAGTGGGATTTGTTACTGTGTTTGAAGGGGGGAAAAGCTATGGCAGGGAAATCCTGGGCAGCACCGTTGCTGATGAGCATGCCAGTACCTGGGGCTGCAGACCCGAATGGAAATAGAAGGATAGGAAACATCCTCGCTGTTTTGCTGCTTTTATTTGGAGAGATGATAATGATCATAAAACACACATCAATTCTCAGTAAACATTAAACAGAGACAGGGTGGCAGAGGTGTCTCCTATTACTAAGACTTAATTATCTTATGAAATATGACAGCGTTTACTAGTGTACTGCGAAGCATTCTAAATAATTAACGCTGAGTGACACTTGTGAAAGGGAAAACACCCAACGCAAACCTTTGATCTTCTGATTGTGTTGATTCCTTCTACTTAAGTTCCCTTGAATCTTAATGCATCTTTATTGCCAGAAATGAGTTGTTCTGCCTGAAAATGATGGATGAGTCTTTATCTTCTACCAAATGTTGACAAAACACTTCTTGCTCTCCAGCCTAATCTCATCGGATCTGCTTACAGCTGCCTTTGCTAAGAGTTCTGATGGGTACCGTGCAGAGCCGTTACCACCCACTGGCAGAGCCGTGACTCAATTTACTTTCTCATCCAAAACATTCATCACTATTTAATTGTTTTTCTGCCAGAGCACATCACCGGATGTTTTTGGTGCGTGAAAGGGTCTTCCTGGAGCTCTTGGATTTTTAAAATGCTTTCAGATCCTTCACTGGAGACATTTAAAACCCTCCTGGACATGTTCCTGTGTGACTTGGTCTAGGTGGTCCTGCTGTGGCAGGGGGATTGGAGTGGATGATCTTTCGAGGTCCCTTCCAACCCCTAATGTTCTGTGGTTCTAGTTTCAAATGGGTAGCAGAAGGTAAATCATATGGTAAAGTTGTTAGTTTTAAAACCCACCTGGACATGTTCCTGTGTGACTTGATCTAGGTGATCCTGCTCTGGTGGGGGGGTTGGACTAGATGATCTTTTGAGGTCCCTTCCAAACCTAATGCTCTGTGATTCTGTGAGATCATGGAAGTTATGTGTTGGAGCCGGTACTTAAAGCTCTCACCTGGCTTTGAGGTGTCTCTGCCAGTCTGGCCGTGAATGTCTCTAGGTCATATAAAGTAAAAGAGCTGCTGCAGTGTCATAGGAGTAAGGTAGTGGTAGTGAGGGTTCTTATCTGGATCCCCACACATCCCACCTGGGTCAGCATTATTGTCATGGGTCAGGACCCCAACTATATGTCAACCAAGACCTCCAATCTAAACCATCAGACACAAAGAGAGGGTTTAACAGAACCACTTGCGAGTCTGCAGGCAGTGAAGCAACTGACTCAGTTTGGAGAAGAAAGGCCACAAGACATTTTAATTCACTCCCCCCTACACATATCAGAAGAAAAGCTCCACACAAGGTATAGACACAGACCTATGGAGTTTTGTCACGCTGCTCTTAGTTCAATGTCAGATAAAATGTTCTAAACATCTTGTAGAGAGCTCCTGCTTCTCTGTGGAATCAGGGCTGCTGTCCAGCTTCAGTCTCAATCCTCACACATCTTCAAGGCTCAGAATTCTCAGTCTCTCCAGGTCCATGTGAATCTTCTCACTCACCGTAAATTTCCTGCAACTTGAGGAGCTATGACACTCTCAGAAGCGATAACATTCTCTCTCAGCAGCAGTGACACAGCTCTCAACAGTCCAAGGCAGAGAGAAGCAAAGAAGAAGGTGGAAATTGCTGAGGGGAGAGAAGGGTTGGGGGAGGTTAGGGGGAGCAGGCAGGTACTTTTCAACTTTTTAAACCCAAGCATTAAACTTTTCTGCAGAAAACAGACAAATTAGAACCTCAGATTCTGCTCAGCTTTTGAAACATAACAGCTGCCTTGGAATTTAGAGGGTGTCTTAATTCTCCATTCCATACGTGAAGGCAGAAGCACTGAACGAAAGTGATGCTGTGAATGAGAACTCTGGGTGGGGTGGACCATTACATTGGTCCTCAGAAGGAGATCAGTGTTGTTGGCTATTTGAAAGAGGAAGCTTCTATCAGCACAGACTAAAGCTGCTGCGTAGCACATAGACCCGTAGACTCCTGTTTCCCTGGGACTGTTGCAGGTGGAAATTTTAGTTGCTTTGAAAATGCTGAATTGGGTGGCACTTAACTGTGATGGGGTGAACAGACACTTCTGTTCTGGCTAGTCCTTTGGAATACCTGTGTGGGTAGTTGGTTATCCCTGCCTGGGTCAGTCACGTGCCTCATGAAATGGTTTTTGGAAGCCTCATCAGGCTTCAGACAGGATTACTTTTTTAAATATAGCAACTTAACTGAGGTGTGGAGTAGGTGACATGCAGAGACAACAGTCTCCTGTCTTCTTTCTGCTTCTTCATTGATAAATCCAGCATAATCTGGGCATGAAGTACTGACAGTCAGCTAAAGGATTCCTCAGGTATTAAGGAAAATGAGGAAGAGGAGCGGTACTGGGGGTGCTGAGGTACTGGGGTGCTGAGGAGAGAGAGGAAAAAACGAGGTGTGGGAATCTCAGTGGTTTGTGGCAGCCTCTTCTAACTAACAGAACTGACGATGCTGAACTTTGCTTTGGAATAAAATAGATGTGAAAAGTTGTCTCTCACTCTGCAAAATTCTCTCGGATTTTTTAAACTCTCTGTACGTGGGAGTGATGTTTTAATGTGATTATCCTGTTCACCTCATGTCCTGATGGGGAAATTTTTCTTACCCTCTTCTTTTTTTTAATGATTTGAACATTTTTTTGCTGTTAACAGAGAGATGTGTGGATCTGTATGTGGAAAAAGTGTGCAGCAGTATATCTCTTTAGCTTGGTGAAGAGGAGACTGAGGGGTGACCTCATTAATGTTGATAAATATGTGAGGGGTGGGTGTTGCGAGGATGGAGCCAGGCTCTTAACGTCATCTGGTGATAGGATGAGGGGCAGTGGGTGTCAGCTGGAACAGAGGAGGTTCCATATAAATATGAGAAGGAACTTCTTCCCAGGGAGGGTGACAGAGCACTGGAAGGGGCTGCCCAGGGGGGTTGTGGAGTCTCCTTCTCTGGAGAAGCTTAAAACCCACCTGGATATGTTCCTGTGTGACTTGGTCTAGGTGATCCTGCTGTGGCAGTGGGATTGGACTAGATGACCTTTCGGAGTCCCTTCCAATCCCCAATGTTCTGTGATTCTATGATTTGCAAGCCAAGGGCTTAGTCCAAGATTTGCAACTCCATCTAAAGCTGCTGGGTCTCTGCTTTCACTCCTAATTTCTGTCTATACTGCATTTTATGTTTCTCTTCTTCCACTTCTCTTGGTGCAGACACGTTGGCCTGTAACTGCTTCCCTGGTGCCCACGTTGTCCCAGCCCCTGAACTCTCTGTAGCCCTGTCTCTCAGGGTGCTGAGCTTCTGTAAGGCTGTTGCTGATACAGGTGCAACACGCTTTATGCTGCCGATAGGGAGGTTGATAGCACCTCGACCTGCTCACAAAGGCTGTTTTGTCTGTCTGGAAACTTGTCTTTTGCAGTTTGTTGTAAGATGATTTGGGGAGTGTTGTGGTGGTAGCCCCCACACCAGGACCACCTTGTCTAACGCGTTGGCCAGTGATCCTGCACAACTTTCCTTGTGCAGACTGTGCCTGAGCTCTTCCCTGAAGATAACCCTGGGCTGGGGGTGACAGTGGTTAGGAAGGAAAGTGGCTTTTTCCACTTTAAACTTCACTAGAATTGTACCTGTTAAAAACCCACTTCAAGTCTCTATCTTGGTCTGCAGAGGAGACCCATGGATGGAGTAGGAGAGCACAAAGTGTCACGGAGGTGGTGACACCAAAACATCTCCTGTACTGCTTGCCTGACCTTGAAGTAAAAGAAAATCCAATACTTGTCCATTAGACTTCATCTCAGCATCTTCCTGCTCTGCAATGAGGCTGCAGTCTGCCCCTGACCATACCCACCTAACAAAGGCAGCGTAGGACGCCTTCTAAATCCGCTTTAAGGAGCAGAGACAGGAAAGATGGCAGATGAAGACTGTGGGACAAAGTGGGAGCAGCTCCTCAACTCCACTTCTAACAGCAAAGCTAAAAGGAGAGGAGATCAGAGAATTTAAAGTGCAACTTTCAGAGAGAACCTGAGAGCTAGGGAGAGGCAGAAGACAGCTGGGCATGAATATTATAATTTGATCTTGTTTAGACTGCAAGATACCCAAGGTTTATCTCTGAGTTACTTGTGCATTGAGCAAATGGGAGGCTTCATTTTTAAGGAGCATCCCTAGCCCGAGGCTGCCCTGCAGCACTAAGTGGTTCTTCTGGATGTCACCACACCTCCAACCAACTTATGTCTCAGCACAAAAGTAAGGGGCTGAGATGGGGAGGAGAAGTTCATTGGCTTGTGCTGAGGAGCAAACGGTCACTAGCTACTGCTCCCTTGACAAAGGTGCGGGCTGAGCCCATCTGAAGCTGAGCCAGCGATTTCCCCAGTGCCTTCTACACTGTGTTTTTGAGGCTCCTTGGTGCTTTGAAATGCTTGTGCTAGGGAAAACTTCTGAACCTTTCAGTACCTCATTTCCTTTCAAACGCAGCTCTGAATGACACTGTTAGAATCCCCTTCCACAAAGCGGCTGTTTGGAAGCCTAGCTAACTTCAAAACAGCTTGGAAAGGGAAACTGCTGTTTCAGCATCTGGTCCATCTACTTTTTCCAGGAGCTGTGGCTTCAAATTCCACCTGGAAAGTTTTGCAGCTCACTGGCCCTACCTGGCACAAATCCCTGCTGGGTCAGGGAGAACAGAGGTGGCCGATTGTATTTCGGTTTGAGGCGTGCTAACTTAATCATTGCTCCCACTGCGTGCCTTTGTCGATAAACATGAGGTGGGTGAAGACCTAGGATGTGACTGTGCTGACAAAGGATGTGCCATCAGCAATGAGTTCACCTGTGGGCACCGGGGAGCCCTATAGCCTCAGGCAGGCTGCACATGCACTGCAGCAATAAAAAATGTTGATGGCTTTTGTCTGCCTGCGTGTGAGAGCTCTTGGTGGAGAGATGTGGGCTCTCTTTAAATGTCCAGAGAGGCGTGGGGAGAGACCTGTGTGTGGGTAGTGGGGAGTGTGGTGGGTAAATAGCTTGTCTTGTTTGTTATTCTCTTCTTGTTGTTTACCTTGTTATCCAGTTCAGATGGATGCAGAGTTTTCCATCCCTCCCTCATCATTGCTAAGAAATGTGTGTTTGATGTGTGGGTCTAAATGTCTCGTTAGTGTTACTTGGTGCATTAGGTTTTTGAGGACACCTCTTGGTAGGAGAAGGAGACATTCTCGTGTTTAATACGGACCAAAGAAGCAGAATTATTTAGGTTGGAAAAGACCTCTAGGATCATTGAGTCCAACCATCAATCCTACTTTACAAGTTCACCCCTAAAACAGATTCCCTGACAGTACATCAAAGTGACTTGTGCTCTTGTGGCCAAGAGGGCTAACAACATCCTGGGGTGGATCAGAATGGGGGTGCTTAGCAGATCGAGGGAGGTTCTTCTCCCCCTCTACTCTGCCCTGCTGAGACCACACCTGGAGTATTGTGTCCAGTTCTGGGCCCCTCAGTTCAAGAAGGACAGGGAGCTGCTGGAGGGAGTCAAGTGCAGAGCAACGAGGATTATGAAGGAAGTGGAATACCTACCTTATGGAATACCAGCTTGAGGGAGCTGGGTCTCCTTAGTTGCAGAAATTGAGACTGAGGGGTGACCTCATTAATGTTTACAAATATGTGAAGGGTGGGTGTCAGGAGGATGGAGCCAGGCTCTTCTCAGTGTCGTCTAGTGATAGGACAGGGGGCAACGGGTGTGAGCTGGAATACAGGAGGTTCCACATCAATCTGAGAAGGAACTTCTTCCTGGTGAGTGTGACAGAACACTGGAACAGGCTGCCCAGGGTGAGTTTAGAGTCTCCTTCTCTGGAGACATTTAAAACCTGCCTGGATATGTTCCTGTGCGACTTGTTCTAGGTGATCCTGCTGTGTCAGGGGGATTGGACTGGATGATCTTTCAAGGTCTCTTCCAATCCCTGATGTTCTGTGATTCTGTGATCTTTCGCGATCTCTTCCAGTCCCTAATTTTCTGTGATTCTGTGAAGGCATAGTGATGGATTACTGAAGAGGTAGCCAGAGGATAGTATAAGCCCTTTGAGGTAGGTCTGTGTTCTTATGTACGAGAGCAGTGGCTAGCATGTTGGGAATACAGTCTCCCTGATGCGTGACAAATGTGAATTTAGAAGAATTTACTAGGACTTTACTGGCCATGACCCCATTTTACCAGTAAAATTTGCATACTTCTATCACAAGGTGTAATGATAAAACAATATTGTCCAGTCTCCCAGTTTAGATCAGAACAGTGACTGCTCAGATTGGATGCTGCTGTAAGACACATCTTTCCTCATGGTGTGGCTTTTTTCTACTATTAAGTGCTAAGATAACAAGTTTTGCAACAAAGCAGTAGTAAAGGAGAAGAGGGAGGAGCAAGACTTTTTTTGTTAGGAAGCATACACATTCTAAAAAGCTGGCCAGCTGTATGCTTGGCTGGTTACTGAAATGCTGGAAGAAATGTTACTAAGTGTGGAAATACATCCTCTTTCCCCTAGACACAGAAAAAGCCCAAGGAAATATCATTTGTCATAAGACCTACTCTCCATAATCTGAAATGCCACTTTGCTGCTAAAAGCAAAAAGATAAAAACCAACCAAACAAAAAACACACAAGAAACCCAACGGTCTAAAGAAAGTGATGGTGAACAGCTCAAATCAGCTTTTTCTGAGGTATAAGTAGGAAAAAATCCTTCAGTTTATTTAATAATTACAGTTCATAGAGGAAAACAATATCACCAACAGCACATAGACAGATAAGATTGTGCCCATCAATCTTCCTTTTATATTTTGATCTTTATCTCTACAGAAAGTTATGATTATTTTTAAAATCTGACACTAGGTGTATAAAAACTTAGTTTGTGTTTTGTTTTGCTGGCTGAGCTGAATCCCATTTCCTCATTCAGGGCATTAGTGTAGGGGACTTCCACAACACATAGAAAAGGAGAGGGGAGAGTAGCCTAATCTTCCTTTCAAAGCTGAAGATCGTGTAATGGCATCCTTTGTCATCACTGCAGCAGTAGCAGACTTGTGGTGATGCGTGCCTGCTCCTTGCTTTCTGAATGGCCTGATTTGCTGGGGCTTGGAACAGCCTCAGACCTCATGAGCCGGAAGCTGGAACTCACACAACTCCATGAGGCAGCAAAATCAATGCCCCTGCTTAGCGGAGCTGAAGCAGGATTGATGGACTTTGTGCTAAGACTCACATTGCCCTGCTTTCCACTAGGCGAAGAGTTTGTATTGGACTTTCTGCAGGGATGGAGAGAGAAAGGGTCCAAATACCTTCATGCCAGGAGTAGATTAGATGCAGGCAGCTCAAAAGCAGTGGTTACATTTCTCTGAAAGGAACAGGTGGGATCTTCCCTGCTGCTGTATTTTCAGTGACGGTGTGCATTTCTGTAATGGGAAAGCACAGCGATTTTGTGAATCAGAGAAGAACACATAGCTTTAGAGTGAAAAAAAAACCACCAGATCAAGCCCTCAGTGGTTTCTTGACCACCACTGAAAAAAAAAAAAACAAAACCAACAAAAGAATCAATTTCTATCTAGACACATAGTTAGTGTGTCATCCAAACATTTAATGTGAAGTAGTAGGTTTTTAAAGTGAATGTAGCGGGGTTTTCAGAAAGATAACGTCAATACCATGTTGAAACGTGTCAGTGGTACTCACTGGAGCTTCGTGTATTTTGAATAATGAAACAGCATTCACAGAAAAACTGTAACTAGTCAGTTACATTTCATGCTATTTCATTCTGTGAACGCAAGAAAACCTGAGTTGCTTGACTTTTTTAAAGATAAAGTAGATGTACGCATGGAGGCGACATTAAGAGAGCTTTAGCATCGGTCGGAGCGAGTTTGCACCAAGAGTGGAACACGGCATCTTTTCTTGCCGTCCATGATAAGACACTTCAGAATATGCCTTTGTTGGACCTCACAGCTGATTATTACTCAAATCCATAGTAGTTAAGCAGAGGGGCTGTTTTTCTCCATTTGTGGACTTCACCGCTGATTCTGACTCATGGATCTATAATAGTTCAGGGGCTGTTTTTCTCTATGTATTGTACTCTCCCCTTCGCAAACACTAGAGATACTGCCAACAAATACACTGTTGTTTTGAAAGTAAGGATAATTTGTGCCAGGCTGGTCAGAAGTGTGCTGAAGCCCACTGAAATTCCTAATATTTCAGTGTCTTTCAATTGAAAAAAAATAGGGAATCTTTAGACATCAGAGTTCACTTGCCAGCTCTTAGACAGAAATGGTTAATTCCTTAAACTACAGCTTATGTTGCAAAGCTGATTTGCAGGCATTTGACATTGCTTTGAGAATGTGCTTTGAGCATGGAGAGACCTCTGGTTTTGTAAGAATTTTTGAGAATTTTGCTCTTTTGTTGTTTCTTTTTTAAGACAGAGCAGCTAAGAGATGAAAATAAGTGTGTTTTATAGTCGTCAGCTTGAAACAGCAGTGTAGTGTCAGGACTGAGCCTTAAAAGAAGAAAAGAATCAGGGGAAGATAGTTTGGGGGTGTTTTCCTCCTAAAGAAAGTTCTTTGCTGCTCTACTGAAAAACTGTAACTAGTCAGTCAAAATATATGGAATAAGGTTACTAATGAAATGGTCATTTGCTATTAAATCCTGTTGCTGCTGAAGTCATTGGAAACAAAGGATGCAGAGACCCTCAGCTGAAGTGCTCATTGCCTTTGAGGACTGGGCCTCCCTTTCCAGAGAACTAGAAAGATGTGTTTGAGATTCACCTGCAGAGGAAGTCATAGCACGACAAGTCGAGGATGTCACCGTTCAAATGGCTGCCTCGGATGGAAATAGCAGTTGCTCTGATTATAGCTTCCCTTCGTTCTTCCAGGTGTGTCTGCTCAGCTGACGAGCACTCGTCTCCGTCGGAACACCTCCGTTGGCACCCCATTTTGGATGGCTCCAGAGGTTAGATGGTTCAAACCATTTTCTCGCTGGTATTTCAGCTGCTGCATTCTGCATTTCTGCTTTTTCTTTCTCTTTCTTCCTGACCACTGGTCCTTTCAGCAAATGAAATAGCAGTGTCCTTTAAAAGCGCTCTAAACCTTTTCTCTTACGTGTTTGCAAGGATTAAGTTGATATGGGATTTATTTTTGAAATACAAGGTTAGAGCCAGAGAAAAAGACATCAAATTGCTCAGTAAAATGTTAAAGAAGAAAGAAAGAGCCAGCGATTCTCTGTAACTTCCAAGTCATGAATCTATAGATATTTCACCACTGCATGGATGGAAGGAGCTGGAAGTGGTACTGTGACACATTATAGGTTTTTTTATTCTATTTTTTTATTTCCACACCTGGAAGGTTTTAAATACTGTACATGTCCATAGCTGGCAGCAAGAAATGAAAAAGGTTGTTATGAGTTAATAAGCTGTACTATGAACCTCTGGAGATTTTTTCCAGCCTGATATTGAAGCATGTAAGGATAATTTTAAGCTGAAGTAGGAAAAATACTTCATTATAAATATGCCTATGTAGTTACACTGTTTGTGCACAAAGAAACACATGCATATAGATAGGTCTGCTGAATGAAACTACTACACTGTGTACTACTCTGTTTATACACCTTGGTCTAGCCGTGTAGCTAGTGGTATATGTGTCGGTTTCGATCTATAGCTGATGCGCTGACAAATTCTAGATTCATCCAGCATTGTGGCTCAGCTGAAATGTATATGAATTCTATTACATATATTAAATAACTTTGATGTAATCCAATGGCAAACACGTCGCTGAGCAAATAGCTTGATATTGAAATCTGCTGGTTTAGCTGCATAATGACCCAGTGGGAGACAGAGTATTCAGCTTTGGATTTCCTATTTGTTTCATTTTACAGGCAGAGCAATATAGTTCTGTTTGGTTTTTTTTGCAGGGATAATCCATAGAGAAGAGGTTTACAATTGCTGAGTTTCCTTCTCTTTCCTCAGCCATGGGACTCAGATTTCCACCTTCAGTTGAAAAAGCCAAGGATTTGCACCTCTTTGTCAGATCAGGGAAAATCTTTTTAGAGAACCTGGTGTTTGTGGACACCTGCTTCCTCTAGTTCAAGCATTGGTTTTCTTCAGACAGAGGATTCTTCAGCTGTCTGAATGTGTGCAAGTCTGCTTATTTAACTATCTGTCCCGTAAAGAGGTTCTTCCAACTGTGAGTGTACTTTTAAATTCAGATGTTTGACCATCCAGTGACTGTTCATCCCAGTCTTTTCCTCCACCAGGTGATTGCTTGTGAGCAGCAGCTAGATAGCTCCTATGATGCCAGGTGTGATGCATGGTCACTGGGTATTACTGCTATAGAGCTGGGAGATGGAGATCCACCCCTTGCTGATTTGCACCCTATGAGGGCACTCTTCAAAATACCAAGGTAATGTCTTGATGTGTTTATTTCTTCCTGGACTAGACTGAACTATTTCCTTGACTGTTACTGTCTTCAAACTCAGACTGTGCAAGTTTGTGGAGTTTCTTCATATTATTTATACTAGGAGGAGGCTAGAAATACTTCATCCAGCTGTATTTTCTGTGGGCTTTGCTTAAACCATGTGCACATGCTTAGAAGTTTAGAAGACTCTGGCAATGTTTGTGAAAAAGCCATAAAGCCTCCTAAGTGGCTTGCTGCCTATTAGACATGAACGCAGGACTTAGCTAAGTCATATACATTCTGTTACAAAGAATGACTTATGATAGAAGGAGAGTCTAAACAGGCCCCATGTCTGTCCTCACGAGTTACCTGCTGTCCTTTGAAGCCAAGTATTGTTCCACCACTCACACGCACTTAGGCTGCCGCTTCTATTAGCTCATGCTACTTCTGGCAGTTCCAATGTTGCTGTCCCCTGGCAGTGCAAACAGCAACTTCTTTCGTGTTTTGTTTGAAGCTGGACATAAAAGTACCTTAAGAGACACTTAGAGTGTTTCAAAGAACATCGGTCTCAAAGTCTGTAGGGAATGATCATACAACAGTTTGATAATTTCACTCCAACAGCTGGAGCAGAACCACAAGAGTTGAGACCACATAGCATACATGAGAGCTTCGAGTCCTTTTCAGTCAAGTTAGTTTAATTCAGTTAAATAGTTTAAATTATGTTCAGTTTTAAGAACTCTTGGCTGACTTGGTCCTGAAGTAGAGCATGAATATTCTCTCTACCTTTACTTGCTATGGGGCTCCTTCTGCCCTACAGCAAATACAAGATCGATACTTTCCTATTCCATTAAGAAAAACCTGAAAGCTATAGAATAAACATAAAGCAGTGCTTAAAGCAAAGCAATTATGATGATTGATTGAAAACAGAAAAGTCACCTCCTCTAGTATGATTACTTCATGACTATGCTCAGTGAAAATGGCACCTTTGATTGAATGGGAGATGATATTAAAACAGTTCGAGCCAAATTAAAGCCCAGAATAAACAGCTCTAAGGACAGAAAGTAAGTAGTAGTATTTGCTTACAATAGGTCTCTACTTAATCCTTCATTTAACTTCTGGTGATGTTCTGATGAATTAGAAATAGTTATAGAACTAGTTCCTTCTGAGACTTTGTTCAGCAAGTTGGTGTAGTCCTTCTGAGGCAAGGTAAAATGTAATTTTTTTAAAAAAATCCTCTTAAGAAAGTATATTGGTTCGGGTGTGGAAAGAAAACTTGCCATTACAAGTGAATAGTGATGAATATGGCATTAGAGACATTTCCACTTATTGATTGGACTGAAAAAATTGTACTGATTCTTAGCTACACACTTGGGAGATCGTCTCCGTGCTATTTCTCCTTGTTAGTTATGTAAAGCAGGAGAACCAGTGAGGCATAGTGTCATCGACACATAATGCTCCTTTCACCAGTGGAAATCAATACCTTTTTCCAGTGGTCTTCTAAAAGTTATTACTCAGCCTGCCTTTACACGGGTTTTTTTTTATCAAGTGAGTAGAACAGCTTATTAACTTATCATCATACTGACCTTTGCAGAAATCCTCCCCCAACGCTACAGCAGCCCGAACTGTGGTCACCTGAATTCAATGACTTTATTAACAAGTGAGTAACAACTGAGACTACTGCAGCTGAATGCAGAACCTGTGCACATGTCATGTCTGAAGTATTTTTGTAATCTCTGTGAACACTGTTGCTACTAATACTTTTGATGAAAAACCTACTTCATAAATCCAGTTTGACTTCAGATTTAAAACATGAAATAGCATTTTAACACACTTGACATTTGTGTTTTTCTTAACTCAAAGAATATTTAGTTCTAAAATTCAGTAATTTAACTTCTTGCATTCGTCAATATTCTGAATAAGATGGATGTGGTCATTAGGGAGACATAAATGAACTACAGACAAGCATTCAAAAACATTACAGCAATACCTCAATGATCACATGCTCTTTCTGCCAGCACAGGTGCTTGACTAAAGATTATGAGAAGCGTCCCACAGTATCTAGACTTTTGCAGCATGATTTTATTAAGCAGATTGAAGGAAAAGAAAACGCACTACAAAGGCAACTCATGGAATTTATTGATGTTCATCAGCAGATGGGAGTCACTGAAAAGGCAAGGTAAAAAGCTAAAAGCAGACCAATTTGGACAAGTTTGATATTTTCACTGTTTCAGAATGGCTAATGATCAAACAAAAGTTCACCTTTCATAACTAGCTGGCCAAAAAACAGAGAACTTAACCTTTGGGGTCTCCCATATTGCCAGTGGAAAGAGAAGGGCATCACGATTCACACATGGGATGAAACAGTCTTTACAAGTGCTTCCCCTTTCTCCTGTGACTCAAGATGCAAGGTAGAATCCCAACATTCAGAAAGCTAAGATGAGGTGAAATTGGTGTTTGAGATTTTCTTACATTTGCATGGTGAGCTGATGTTTAGTTTAACTAAGTGCAGTAATAACTAGTCAGATTCCTGCACGAACTGGAAAGATATTGTAGTGGTACCAGACCTTGTCTTGCAAACTTCAAATCTGTGTCTTAGTGAATAGATACTTTTTTCTTTGTAGCATTTAGAAATATCAGTTCTGAATAAATCATGAAGCATCTGATGGCTTTTACTTTAAATTTTAGTAACACTATATACAGCATTCTTCAGTTTGAGGATTTTGGAGAATTCTCAAATTAAAGAGAAATTTTGGAGAATTTTCTCTTTATGCTTGGAAAATAATAAATATATCTAGAAATTGTTTATAATATTCAAGTTTTTCTTATACTTTAAGTGATTGTGGGCTGAGTGAGTAGTACTGTGGGCACTTCAATGAAAGAATCTATGCAGCTGTCTTAAATTTAAGTGTCAGACTGGATTTGTCTGTTCCATATAGTGCAGACTAGACAGTTGGTTAATCCAGAAAGATTCTAGAATTGAAATAAACTTGTCAGATATCAGTGATGAGCACCAAACCAGTACCATACTCCAGATTTTAAGACTATTTATTTATAAAACACAGGGAAACAATATGTAATAAAATAAGTCCAAACCACTGAATTCTATGAATTAATATCCCGGTAACACTTGTGACACTGGTGCTGTCGAAGCCTAACTAACTTTTGAAAAGCAAGCATTTAAGTCAATTATATGTCATGAACTTTTTTACCCATTTGATAGGACTCATGTTTGTTTTCTGTCTGTTTTTTTTTTGTGTAATTCTTTTCATTTTCAGCATGCAAATGTTGCATAAAACAAACCACAGAAACTTTCTCTCCAATACAAACGTATACAAAGTGGCCCAGTTTGCTTGTGGATAGAGCAGTCAAATGGCACAGGAGAAGATCTGTTGGTACTTTCTCTGTCCTGTTTAAGCTGTGTTTTATTACCCAACCCCTTTTCAAATGAACTGGAGTTTCAGGGAATGTGTTACCATGTGACACAGTTACCTATGCTTTTGTAGTTGATCAAATGTAATTACACAGAATGGTTTAGGTTGGAAAAAATATTTAGGATCATCAAGTCCGACCACTGACCTAACTGTGCCAAGCCCACCGCTAAGCCATGTCCTTAAGCTCCATACCTACATGAGTTTTAAACACATCCAGGGATGAAGATTAAACCCCCTCCCTGGGCAGCCTGCTCCAGTGCCTGATGACCCTTTCAGTGAAGAAGTTTTTCCCAATGTCTTCCCCTGGTGTAACTTGAGGCCATTTCATCTTGTCCTATCACTTGATACTTGTGAGAAGAGACCAAGACTCTGCTCTCCACAACCTTCTTTCAGGTAGTTGTACACAGGAATCCTCCTTTTTTTCAGACTCCTTTTCTTCAGACTAACCAGCCCCAGCTCCCTCAACCACTTCTCATAAGGCTTGTTCTTCAGACTCTTTACCAACCTTACTGCTTTTCTTTGCAACTGCTCTACAATGTTGTATTGAGGTGCCCCAAACTGACCCAGTACTTGTGGTGTGGCCCCACCAGTGCCATGAATTTCTGCATGAATTTTCTGAAAGAAAGATGGAATTTTCTCTCTGAAAATACTAATTTATTATTTTCAGCTCTGCAGAAAATACTACTTATTTAACTTGATTTAAATGGAATGGTTATAATAATAATTGCTCCATATTTCAGTTTAGCAGTGTAAAATTCTAGCAGGTAGACTGATGCTCCTTCAAATCTCATTTGCTTTGATTTAACAAAATCTTTTCATATCTGAGATCAGTGAAGGTTCTATGAGAGACTGCAAGTAAAAGTTACCAATAATCACTTCAACTCTATCACATTTATTGAATATATCTGCTGGAGATTGTCTTTCTTGGCAGCACGTGCACAAGAAATTTAGCTTTTTTCCAGAAACAGTGACATTACCTGTCTTAATATCTGTTGCTATCTCCATACAGGCAAGAAAACCAGCCAATATTTTCCAGTAGCTGAAGCTGTAGTAAAGTATGTACATATTGCACGTTAGCAGACATTAGAACTCCAGGCCTCTTGAATATATTACTACAGAATAGCATTTGCTTCTTCTTCTACTGAATGAGAAAAAGATTGTATAAAGATCTTTAAATTCAGTAGTCATAGTTTTTTAAAAGTCTTTAGCCAGTAGCTTGTGACCTTCAGTCTGCACAGTGCACATGGTGTCAAAAGCAGCGTTTGTACAGACACACCATGCAGATCTGATTCAGAGCCAAGATACAGGCTGTGTAGTGACAAACACCATGTTAAAATTTCCTTGTTTTCTTTTCTTGTTTGTACTCTGGGACTTTATAACATTGGATGAGTAAGGCCGCATGGGTACAGAAGAAAGGATTGAAGGTAGCTCTGAGGAAAATGACTTGAGGATGGTCATAGAATCATAGAATCATTAGGGATTGGAAGGGACCTCGAAAGATCATCTAGTCCAATCCCCCCCCGCCACAGCAGCATCACCTAGACCATGCTGCACAGGAACATTTCCAGGTGGGTTTTAAACTTCTCCACAGAAGGAGACTCCACAACTCCCCTGGGCAGCCTGTTCCAGTGCTCTGTCACCCTCACTGGGAAGAAGTTC
>JAOXOE010000506.1:8855032-8926265 GCA_028565055.1 Phoeniculus purpureus | reverse complement strand
CTTCCAGGGCTCTGTCACCCTCACTGGGAAGAAGGTCCTTCTCACATTGATGTGGAACCTCCTCTGTTCCAGCTCACGCTCACTGCCCCTTGTGCTATCACTAGATGCCACTGAGCAGAGCCTGACTCCATCCCTCTGATACTTGCCCTTTCCGTATCTATCAACATTAATGAGGTCACCCCTCAGTCTCCTGTTTTGCAGTGTCAAGAGCCCCAGCTCCCTCAGCCTTTCCTCATGAGGAGTTGTTCCCCTCCCTTCACCATCTCTGTGGCTCTGCACTGGACTCTCTCCAGCAGCTCTGTGTCGGTCTGGAACTGAGGGACCCAGAACTGGACACAACATTCCACATGTGGTCTCAGCAGGGCAGAGTAGAGGAGGAGGAGAAACCTGTCTTGATCTGCTAACCACCCCCTTTCTGACCCACCCCAGGATGCCACTGGCCTTCTTGGCCATCAGGGCCCATTGCTGGCTCCTGGCCATCCTGCTGGTCACCAGGACCTCCAGGTCCCTGTCTCCTACGCTGCTCCAGTCCTTTTCTTCCCAGACAATTGTTAATTTTTAAAGCTGCTGAGTGCCTTACTTGAACTTGGTGTTAAACATTTGAAGGCACCAGGAGGGTGCCTTCTCCATGTCCAACTCAGATGGTTCATCTGCAAAAATAATCCCCAAAACAAACTGAAAACAATTCACGTGCAGCACTCAGCCAAAAAACCACTCATCCTTCTGTGATCAAAGCGGGAGCTCTGTAGTTTGGTTTGTGCGATGGAGGTAGATTTTCAGCTCCAGTCAGTTGTCAGCCAAGAGATATGCTTGGAGTGTTCATCCCCATGTGGATTTGTGGGAACATGCACTAGGAGTCCAGGTCACAGAACATAAGGGATTGGAAGAGACCTCAAAAGATCATCCAGCCCAGTCCCCCTGCCACAGCATTGTAGTAGTGCCTGCACTGATCTGACAGTGTTTGTGTGGACTCCAGCCATCATTCAAGCCCCTCATTCCAGAGGGACACAGACCTGCCTGAGAGAGCCCAGCGCAGAGCCACAGAGATGGTGAAGGGAGAGAGTGTGTCCCTGATGAGGAAAGGCTAAGGGAGCTGGGTCTCTTCAGCTTGGAAAAAAGGAGACTGAGGGGTGACCTCATTAATGGTGATCAATATGGAAAAGGTGGGTGTCAGGAGGATGGAGCCAGGCTCTGCTCAGTGGCATCTAATGATAGCACAAGGGGCACCAGGTGTGAGCTGGAACAGAGGAGGTTCCACATCAGTATGTGAAGGAACTTCTTCCTATTGAGGGTGACAGAGGAAGGGGCTGCCCAGGGGTGGTTGTGGAGTCTCCTTCGCTGGAGAAGTTTAAAACCCACCTGGATATGTTCCTGTGTGACTTGGTCTAGGTGGTCCTAGGTGTGGCAGGGGGTTTGGACTGGATGATCTTTCGAGGTCCCTTCCATTCCCTAATGTACTGTGATACTGTATTATCAATTAATGTCACCTTTCTGGCCTTCTTGCTTGAGGAGGGGGATTCCAGAAACATGTTTCATTTATAGGTTTTTTTCCTGCCAAACCTTCACTGCGCTTAGTGCCCAGGTGTGGGAGTTTCAAATTGCAGGTGTCTCTTGCAGGCATTTAGTTTTACTTTGTTTTTATTTTATTTTATGCCCTGGAATGTTTTCTGGTTTATTTTTGAATAAATCTGATAAATTACCAGTTCTGCTTATTGAAATGGAAAACATTTGAATAGAAAATATAATAGGTTCCTCATGCAAAATGGAAAAATCAGGAGAATAAATTACTGGTTTCGACACCTTTAAATATGCATTTAGAAAGTTCATATGCAAGTCTAGAGAAGTATAGAACAGTGTGTTGTCTGAACATCAATCCTAGGAATCCACTGAGACACAATAAATACTAACCCGAGGGAATACTCAAGACTATCCATCCCTTGGTGATTTCTATTTCAAAAATAAATATTCTGTCCCTGCTTGGCATCTTTAGTCAACTTCGTGTGAGTAGCCCGTGAGCAAAATAGTGTGAGCCTGCATATGTATGTAAAGGTTTAGGAAACTGTGCCCCCCTCCTTTATGTTTTTTTAAATTATATGGATTATGCATTGCAAAGTGTAGATAAAAGTAGTTCTTCAGCTTTCTTTAAAATGCGTTCCATTTTAATGTTGTAGAATGAACAAAAGGTAGTTGTGCTTCTTTCTAGAGAAATAATAAATGTATGCGAACTTTCTGTCTGGTGGCTATCTTCTGCTATTAGTTTTCAGATTGATGAACAGGGCCATTTCTTAGACTTACATCTTACTGTCATGAACTGTTATATTACTCTTGATTCTTATATCTTTTTGAAATAATATATCCCTATCACCAACAACATACTTATTCACAGAATCATGGAATGGCTTTGGTTGGAAGAGTCTTCAAACCCAACCTTCAACCCAATTCTGCAAGCTCACGGCTAAACCATAGAATCATAGAGTAGAATCATAGAATCAATCAGGTTAGAAAAGACCCTTGGGATCATCATGTCCAATCATCAATCATACTCTACAAGGTAGATCCCCTAACACTACATCTAAGCGTCTTTTAAGCTCATCCAGGAATGGGGACTGAACCACCACCCTGGGCAGCCCATTCCAGTGCCTGACCACTCTTTTCATGAAGAATTTTTTCCCAATGTTCTATCTAAACCTGCCTTGTAGAAACCATTCCCTCTGGTTCCAATTACTAGCTATTATTCTCTAACTAATTACCTGTGAGAAGAGACCAACACCAACATCTCTACAATGTCCTTTCAGATAGTTGTAGAGAGTGATGAGGTCAGGTCCACATACTATTTTTTGAATACCACCAAGGATAGTGACACCACCACTGCTCTGGACATGCTATTCCAATATTTGATAACCCTTTCAGTGAAAGAATGTGTCCTAATGTCCTGCCTGGTGCAGCTTACATGCTTTTCCTCTAGTCCTATCACATGCTACCAGGGAGAAGAGGCTGTCCCCACTCCTTGCTCCAGCATCCTTTCAGGTAGTTGTAGAGAGTGATATATTGAAGGACCTAGTGAACAATAGAATACGAAGGACATATTGATGCTCCTTCTGACACTTTGCACTAGTGCCAAGGGTGTGCAGTCCCAAACTGAACGAACGTAATCTGGCTTCAGTTTGGATAAGCACCCAATATCCCCATGATATGGAGTTAAAACTATGGCTCAGAAATTGTTTGGAGCGCCATAGAGATAATAATTCTTGAAGGAGATCTTCCTGAGCTTTATTGTTGCACATAAAGTATATTGTGTTCGTAGCTGAGGGAACAAGCACAAGGAGAAATGTTATTTGGGCTTGAGGGGCAGAGGCTTCTCTACCATCTATTCTACCTGTCTGCCAAAGGATAGAAAGATGATTCTTGTAATTCTCCTGTTGATTACATTTTTTTGCACTCTGCACGAAGGTGGTTGTTTGCCAGTATTCTATGAGCTGATTTTTAAAGTTCATGTCTCTCCTTCACACCATCAACCTTTCCGTCTTCACCTTCACATAGATGAATGCCCTTCCAACCCCTGGGGCAGGCACAAGAAAATCCTTTTGTCACTGAAGATTTTCTGTTTACAAAAAAAAGACCATCTCAGACTGTAAGGCCAGTGAAGTCCATCTCCTTCCTCAGCCTGCAGAAGGGCTCTGACAATGATAGGAGGAAAACCTTAGTCCACAGCTCTGCCAGCTGTGACAAGGGAGGGCTTGTTGATGGTTTGATGGGTCTTGGAGTAGCTCATATATTTGATGCAGGTCAGTTCTCAGCTCAGGCTTTGGAGTTCTCCAGAAACAGCCACAGACAACTTGATGGAGAAGCCTGTAAAAATTCAGCTTGATAAGAACTCAAGGAGAGTGACTTTTTAGCCTAAGGGGAAAACAATAGTGATAAAACTATTGAGAGCACTCCCAGGAGTGCTCTTGATTATTTTAGAAATACCAAGGAATTATAACATTAAGTGAGCTTCTGCTTTTTGAAGGCAATTCAAAATTACTCTGCTACTTAAAGGACTGGGAGAATGGATTGATTAGGTAAAATGAAAAGTAAACGTAAGACTAAGTGTTAAACGGGGGGAAGGCTTTATCAACTCCCTCAAGCCAGAGGCAATATATAGATGTTTTACCTGGCTCATTAATACATGCATTTTTTAATTATCATGGAAAACTGAATTCTAGTGAGTGGATAAAGCAAATTTAAAATTTTGCTCCAACAAAGCAAATTAATCAGTCTTTGTAGCCTAACCCTAGGCTTCAGATTGTTACAGTGCTAAACAGAGACTCCAGCTGTGGAAGGCTTTCAGTGAATATATTTTCTCTAAATTGTAATCCTATACGAGCTGCGAGTAAATTGTAATGAGAGCAGATTCAATTATCAATTATTCGGGAAAAAAATAGATGACCTTTATCAGTTGTCTGCATATTTTTGTTAAAGTGAGCAGGCATGAAAGAAAACAGGTAGTTTTGATGCCAGCATTCCAGGAGTGCCGCAGCCTGTCTTGTGCATAGCAGTGAACTGAAGAGGTTAACATGAAAAATCATTTTGGTTTTCTGTAGTCTTCGTTAATGATGTACTTCAGGAGAAAGAGAAAAAGACAACAAATGGGAATGAAACCAGCTTCACAGGTTGAATTGGTATTCTGCTGTGCACAGTGTGTTTTACTCACTGGCACCAAGACGGCTTGTTTTTTCCAATTTTTGATGGTAAAGGGTCAGGAAACAACATTAACTAAGGCAAGCAATTAGAAAGAATTAAATTGAAAACTTTTCTCTGCCCAGCAGAAGTCAGCTCTGAAACCAACTTGTGTTGCTTAAGAGTGATTTATCATTTCACCCTTAAGTGATTTCCTCCTCTCCTCCCACTCCTGATGATAAATCCCGAGTGCAATACCATAAAAAAGGCTTTTATTCTATCCTCAATATTCTTGGTTTTTACTAAGATAGGAAAGTTGGTTTTTGGGGTTGTTTCTGGTCTTTATTTCATATCTGCACCAAGTTTTTAAGGAATAGATTTATATATTCAGGTACTAATGAGATCCTGCTGTGGTGGGGGGAGTGGACTTAGATGATCTTTCAAGGTCCCTTCCAGTCTCTAATGTTCTGTGATGCTGTGAAATACTTTTTTCCTCAGCAATGTGTTATCCGACAACTCACTGATCTAATGAAGAGTGGGACTTCAGTGGGAAGTTAACATTTTCAGTGGAAATGAATATTGGCATTCTCATTTTTTTCCTTTTCTCAGGAAATATACCTGACACTATTTGTATCAGAGATGTCCAGTATCCCAGACCTTCCCTAATGTTGATATTTTGCTGGAACACAGGAAGTTCCACATAAATATGAGAAGGAACTACTTCACAGTGAGAGTGATGGAGCACTGGAACAGGCTGCCCAGGGGGGTTGTGGAGTCTCCTTCTCTGGAGATGTTTAAAACCCGCCTGTTCCTGTGTGACTTGGTCTAGGTGCTCCTGCTGTGGCAGGGGGATTAGACTAGATGATCTTTCGAGGTCCCTAATGATTCTGTGATCAATTTAACACAGAAAATGTGCATTAAAGAGAAATTCTCTGGAGAAAGACTGTCCTTCATTGACATAGAAACCAAAGCGGTGATTTCATGACAGCTGAAATCATGCAAGCTCTTCCCATTAAGCTTGACAGGAGCAAAGCTGCTGTTTCAAAGCTCTCACATCAGTACAACTCTCACAGGCGTGCAGCTCTGTTACCATGGCACCAGCGCTCCTCTTGCAGCACATTTCCCAGCGAGTGCTGGTTAAGGTATTTTTTCCTTCAGCCCAAGAATCCAAAGCAAGTCACTTGATAACCTAACGTCTCAAAAAGAAGAGGTGTGTTCTGCCATTATCATATTGCAATCAGGATGCTGAGTCTTCAAGTTTCCCTTTGATTTTTATGTCCTCTCCTTTGCAATAGGTTGAATTCTCATCTTCTTTCCATATACTGTAGTTTCCACTAGAAATAGAAATTTCCCACAAACCATGGAAAACGGAGGGAAGTATAAATCTAGGTACTTCATCTCTGGATTTTGCTTCTTATCGTTATTATTCAGACCACACAAGCCCACAGATAGTGAGGGAAGATCCCCAACTGGCTACAGAGTGGGGGGGAGTGGAAGTGACCTCTGAAGATCATCCATTGAGGACCAAATGAAACCAATAAGATGCTAAGAGAGTGTCAGGATGGCAGTAACACCTTCTCATGTTTTAAACCTATGGATTTTAGTTCCTTTTCTGGATTGCAAAACGTTAGGAGCCTTATCACTGAGCATCCCTCAGTTCTGCCCAGAGAGTGAGTCACCTTCAGAGCACTTTTGCTCCACTGCTCCAGCCCAGGCTGCTGATGGTCAGCCAGTTGTCACAGTTGAACAAGAAAGCTTCAGCCCTGTGTTCATGGTCCCTAACTACGGAGAGACTTTGGAAAGTGCTCAGTTTGTGTCTCTGGAGCCACAACACACTTCATCATTTACAAATATCTGGAATCTTATTTTTCAGCTTCATCACAGCACTTCTGACTCAGCCTGCACATTTCTATTGGCTTGTCTGCTGTAGGATACCAGCGTGTTCCCATTAACAGGAGGGCTTGCCACTGCTGCCTGTCTTTCAGACTGGTAGCTTTTAATCAAGGAAGGGGAAACTACTGTAGCAGGCAGTTTATAAAGTGGCTTTTACCAAGCTGAGCCACTTATTTGTAAGCTGCTCTATTAGGGAGCTACAGATAAGCCGTTTGTGAACTGAGCAAGGTCTGAGGGTTGGGGACGCTCTGGTCTCGGCGAGGGTTGGAGACGCTCTGGTCTCAGCGAGGGTTGGAGGACCATCCCTGAAGTCGATGGCTACAAAAGCTGCAAAGCCCTGCAGCCAGACTCTCGCTCACCCTGACGTACGGGTATTTCTTCTCTAGAGCTTCCTGCTCCTCCTGCATGAAGGATTTCATCCAGAGGCAGACAGGAACGGCGCCTTGTTTCCCAGCACATGTTTAATCTTGCAGCAGGATTAAAATGTTTTCCAGTTTAATGCTAATCATATGCCCCCTGATATTAGAGTGGCCTGAAATTGGCGGTGAGGCACGATGAGGATTAAAGAATTGGGCATGTCGTTTAAGGTCAAAAAGGCCTTGTGTTCATTTTCAAAACACTTTTACTGAAGGCTCCGTTTTGCTGCCAATACAGCCACGTTCATAGCGGTGGTCATTGTGGTGTCTTCTGCTCACTTCGGTGTGCCTAGGAAAGCACCCACCATGCAGTCGTAGGACACAATAGAGTCATTAGGGATTGGAAGGGACCTCCAAAGATCATCTAGTCCAATCCCCCTGCTAGAGCAGGATCACTTAGACCAAGGAATGTGTCCAGGTGGGTTTAAATATCTCCAAAGGAGGCTCCACAACCCCCCTGGGCAGCCTGTTCCAGTGCTCCATCACCTGATCACTCTGTGCTTTCACTTCCAGAAGGGACCTCCTGAGGTACCTGCAGCCTTCAGCTTGTGAGTGAAAATCCCCTTTGGCACCCTGGTCTCATAAACAGGCATGTGGCTGGTTTCTTGCTAGGCTTCTCCTTTTGCCAAGCTGGGCACAGCCGTTCCTTTGTCATACTCCTGTTTCCTTTACTGCATTCCTCCCTCTAGCAAGACTTTAGACCCTAAATAAAGTGCAAGGCATTTGGCGCTGTCCTGCACAACATCCCTGTCTTTAGAAGAGAGAGACGTGGGTTTGAGGGAAGGGAGGCCATCTGTAGGTTGGAAATCACCTAGCTCAATGACCCTGCCGTAGGTTGGGACACCACTCACTAGGGGCATCCATCCCTGGGCAACCTGCTCCACTCTCATAGTCAGGAATTTTATCTTAAGGTCCAATCTAAATATTCCCTAGTTTGGCTTGAAGACATTCCCCCTTGTCCTGCCACTGGAGTCCCTTGTAAAATGTCCCTCTTCAGCTTTACTGCAGGCCCCCTTCAGGTACTGGAAGGCTGCTATAAGGTTCCACTGGAGCTTTTTCTTCTTCAGACTAAACAGCCCCAGCTCCCTCAGGCTGTTCTCATGGAGAGGTGCTCAAGCTCTGTGATCTTCTTTGTGGCCTCCTCTGGACTCACTATACCGGTTCCATGTCCTCCTTGTACTGGGGGGTCCTAAACTGGGCACAGGACTCCAGGCTGCAGTAGAGTAGAGGGGAGCAATCACCTCTGTTGACCTGCTGGTGACACTTCTTTTGATACAGCCCAAGACACATCTGGTCTGCTGGGCTGCCCTCACACTTTGCCAGCTCATGCTGAGCTTCTCATCTACCAACACCCACAAGCCCTTCTCTGAGGGACCACTCCCAACCCATTCACCACCCAGCATCTATTTGTGCTTGGGGTGACCCCAACCCAGGTGTAGCACCCTGCCCTTGGACTTGCTGAACCTTGTGCAGGTTGCATGGGCCCAGTTCCCAAGCCTGTCAAGGTCCCTCTGGATGGCCTCCCTTACCTCCAGCTTGTCAGCCGCACCACACAGCTTGGTGTCGTTGGCAAACTTGCTGAGGGGGCACTCAGTGCCACTGTCTCTGGTGACCTGCTCCACACAAGATCAGCTTAAAAGAGAACTTGGGAGAGAGCAGATAGAGAAGGTGAAAAAGCAGTGCTTGCTTCTCACCTGCAGCAACTGAAGAGCATCAAATGCCATTTCCAGCAAGTACCAAAACCTGAAGCCATTTGACATGGAAAGCATAATTAAACTGTGGAGCTCAGCTGCTGCCATCAAATGCCAAATGAGTAAGCCCATGCAGTGCTGGCCGCTGGAGATACGACAACGAGCTGACCTGAGCCTTCGTCCAGACCAGTCTGTTGGGTCTGACGCAGCTTCTCATTGTGTTTCTTACCCTGCATCTGGAAAACTTAGAGATCAGGCTAGTTTCAGAGTATTAGGTAACGAGTAAAGCCTGTGGAGCTAATCCATGGACGTGGTGGGAATTCTTACTCTACATGCTGAAGGCAGAACTCCTTCACCCCATGGAGACGAGACTCGCGTGGTTCGGGGTGACCTCCCAGCCTCAACCTCAGGGCACATTGACCATGTGAAACAGATGAACTGGTTTGCTTCCAAGGCCTTGAGGAGAGTGATCGTGTTCGGCTGGAAGAGGACCTTTTGGAAATGAGAGAACTGCAGCTGCACAGACGTGAGACAAGCCGTGACGCACCAACACTTTGGCAGGGAGAAGTGTTTCTGTGCCAGCCCTTCGCTGTCCTCTCGGGTAAATGCCTGCCATGGAGATGCCCTGCTTGCATGTGCACAGACATGTGCCAATCTGTGCTGCGGGGAAGGCAAGAGGAAACGAGGCTGCCTGGACTCAACGAGCCCAATCCTGTTCAGACGTCGGCTATTTTCCTCTTGCTTTAAAAGAGGAAGGCTGCACCTGTATTGCTTGGAAGATTGTGCCTGAAAGCTGGTGACAGCAAGAGTTTTGTATCATCCACTGCCACAATCAAGCCAAAACCTTGGCAGGGGGGAGGTTGTTCAGCCCTGGCACATCTCAGCCCAGAAGCCCAGCTCAGGGCTGCTCCTCCTTAGGCTCTCTGTCCAGGTGCACTGAGGTTGCAGGGGTTCCTGATGCTGCTCGATGGCACTTCTTGGAAGAACATCATTTAAACAACTTCATATTCTCAGAGGTCAGCTATGGAAGGACCTCACGAGGCTCTGCACTCTTATATAACCCCTGAATATGTTTTATATAACTCTTTCTTAGATGATTTTGAAATAACTGGTTTTTCACCTGAGCCCCTCCATCTTCAGAGGCGGAGAGTGCTGTGAGCCTCTCCTCCCTCCTAGTTTCACAGGAGGTTGAAAAACGCATCGACAGCTTTTTGCACGTTTAACTTGGGTGTGCTCGTGTTTTACACACGCGGCAGCTCACAGGATGAAGCACCTCTTGCTCTGTGGCTGCTCCAGCTGTCAGCTCCTGTTTGCACAGCAAATGGACAGGACCCCCTCTTGTAGAAAAGAAGGTCAGGCAATGCAACACACAAGCCCCACAGGATTTCAGCAGCCTTTTAGCTTTTCAGGCTCCCTGGAGGATCAGTACGAGTCTCTTTGGTGCAACACTGGGGAAGACGAGATCCTTCCTGTGTGACTTGGTCTAGGTGATCCTGCTGTTGCAGGTGGATTGGACTAGATGATCTTTTGGGGTCCCTTCCAATCCGTTATGATTCTATGATTCTTTATGGTCGCCCCAATGCTGTTTTCCTAGGCTAGTCCTGCAGCTTCCCGTGGCAGTACTTTGGCTACTTCTGCTCAAGAGTTTTGTTTCCTCCATTTCTGCAACTCAACAGATCAGCCCCATTTAATTTGAAACACAGGCAACGGATTTCAGCCCTGAAAATTTCCACTCTTTGAGGGAAGAAGGAGTCAATAAGCAGCTGCCACGTGCACGAGCCTTCTCGGAGGGCTTTTCTCGGACTCAGCAGGGGAAATGAGTTCCAAGCAGACTGTGCAATCATTGATGCTCTCCAGCTCCTGAAAAAGGGCACGTAGGCAAATTAAAAAGCGCAGCTGAAAGCACCATGAAAGACAGTGTCTGCAGCAGCAGCCCTCTTTGAGCTGCGCTCTTTGCTTTGCAGAGGATGCGGCTCCCGCGTGTCAGTAGCCATGGGGAGAAAAGGAAGAAGAGAAGACACAGATGTGTAAAATAAACATCACTTCTGTTTTAAGCATAAAATACCTCAAAGCTGATCAGTGTTTGTAACAGATGGGTATTGTTCTCTGCAAATGAAAATGTCACCAGTCCAAGGTGTGGGTTCACGGGTCCGGTGGCAGCGGTCCCTGTTGTAACAGCGTGCTTTATATTCCAGTCACGACGCATCAGCGATTTATCCTGGAGTTCATTCTGAGGAGGTAATGACTAGGAAAATGACAAAGAAAACTGTTACTGACCATTAGTGAGCAATCACTCTGTCATATTACCAAGGTAATTTAGATAAATGCGGGGTTTAGCTGTCTCCAAGGGAGACGGGATGCTGATAGGGTAGATAGTGCTGCTTTTTAAAGGTGTTCTGTTTGATGAATATATATTTTTACCTCAAAGACACAGACTAGTTCCTCATATCTTCCTGGTAGAAGCAGCAATAGCTCATCTCAGTCCTGTCGTCTTTGCTCAGCTGTGTAGAAGTGACACGGTTTTGCGGCAAATGTGGGAAGCTCTGTTTGGAAACATAAGGTCTTTAAAAAAGGGATGTAGACCACACCAGGCTCTTCTTCAATTGGCTCCCAGTATTTTAGCAGCTGCTAATTATGCAGTGTTGATATTTAGAGAAAGAGGAACAGACTCGTCTGTTCCATCTGGATAACCAGGCTTTTAGAGCATGTCCTTCAAGCAACATTGGACTCCAGTCCTCCTGGTTCTTCTTTCCTCCCGAGGCCATATTTAAACAAAAGGTGCAGGATTTTGGTTGAGGTCCCTGGACAGTTTTGTTCTGGCTTTTAAAAGTAGTTTCACCACTGACATGAGATGGCTGACAAGCTGCATTGGATTTGGTTTGATGCTAAGGTAAGAACACTGGGTATAGACCAGAGACTTTCAAGGTTCATCTGTCAACACTAGCTTTCAGCATCCTGTGTTGTATGGGATCTTCCAGGTTGGACATCACAGACCACATCCTTCTCCAAACGTTCTGCAGGAGGTTTTACACTGGTGGTGTGCTTGCCCGGGTCTAAAATCAGATCGTTAAGTGTAGGGTGCTCAGAGAGGCGACATCTGTGCATCGTACGTACAGCTGAGCTATTCATGTACAGGGCATAGTATACAGGAGGGCTGAAAAGCTGCTTCTGTGATTAACTCAGTTGCCATTGCACTCACAATCTCCATGAACTTGCCCTAAAGCAGGTATCTCCTTGTCTTGCTTGGCAGGAGCCACTCAGATCTTTCCACAGCCTGAGACTTCATCTTCAAATTGACCCCAAAGGAACAGAAAACATCCTGAGTGAGGATCAGAAAGAGGTGCAAATCACTGAGTCCCCTTCCAGATTTATAACTCTCCAACCACAAATGATGATTTATACCTTCAGCTTCAGCAATCTTTTAACTAGGGACCAAGCTAAACAAAAAAAGAGGTTGTTATAGGCTCAGGCGTTGATGTTGTGATAGATTTAAGTATTAGACCCTGGTTTACTCCTCAGATTGTGGTTTGTTTTTACAGCACAGCACGATGCTTTTGCCTTAAGCGATACAGCAGTTGAATATTAGAAGGCCAATGTGACCAGATAGGATGTGAGGAAGCCAAAAGGACTATAGTGGTGCAAAGGGCTTGTCAGACAGGCGGGCTGGGCATGTAGACCACTCTAACTTGGACCATGATGGAATAGGAGTGATGACTGGGCAATGCATCTGTGTTAATTTGGGATGTGGCATTGACTGCCTTTGTGGGGCTGCAATTATTTGGGCCCCAGCAGCTCATGAGGGTAATTGTCAGCTCACACACACGCACAGCCCTGGTGCATGGTGCTTTTGCTCTCAAAAAGAAATGGCTTAATTTCTGCTGAGTTCAGTCATGATGTCTCCACCCTCAGTATCAGCACTGCTGAGTGAGAGCAGATACCCTATGATCCCATACAACCACCTCAACCAAATGCATAGTCAGCAAAAAAGTGAACTAATTTTTGGTTTGAAGCAGTTTTCCTCTCTGCTGCAGTCCCCCTGCCCGGGGGGAGGCAGACCCTCTGCCTGCAGGTAAAAAGAGACCGAACAAAACTCACAATTAGTAAAGGATAAATTTTCACCATTGGTGTATCATCGACCTAGTGCGCTCAATTACTTTACTCTGATGACTTGTTTTAATCAGGATTTATTTTAATCAGAATTTTCAGCCTGTTTTTTAGTGCAGCAGAAGTTCTTTTGACTGTGCAGTGCCACGGCTATTTCCATAGCAACAGGCTCTCCTAAGTCGTGGTTGGGGTTTCTTGGTTGTGCTGCTTTCTCAGCGTCTGAGTTCTGAAGAAGAAAGCGCTAATCAAACACAAACCTTTGAAGAAGTCACGCACAGGTAGAATAACTGGGAAAGGGAAATGTTTATTGTATGGAAAAGCTCCTCAGAATTTGGTAGGAAGGGCTTCCGTGCGGTGTTCAAGCCAGCAATGATGGTGAGGTAAGGTGTACGCTAAACACATCACCTGGTACGTGGTGCCAGAAGGTGAGTGCAGATATCAGCCTTGGGGGACCACTTGATTCTTCGTACTGAAAACAGCATTTTTTCCCCCAAAAAGGCATGCTGCCACACCTCCTTTCTTTCTTCAAGATGAGTGCACGTTCCTCTTTCTAGTCCGTTGTGTTTTCATTAAGGCTCCCCGGTCTCTAACCAGGGAGAAGAGGGAGGCTCAGTGCTGCTGAAGTCGCTAGCGGGAACATATTCACGTTTGTTCTCTTTCCCCCCCACTCCTTAATCTCAACTTTTATGAACCTTCCAGTCTCCACCTGCTTAATTCACTGAAAGTGCAGTTCCCAGAAGGGAAAAGGAAAGGATCTGCACTCATTACCCTGTCTCAAAACTGGGGCTAAAGGTGCTGGTGAACCAGTAGGGTCTTTCTAATGCCACGTGAAGTATTCAGGAGCCTTCTGATTAACCTGGATCAATCCTAATAAATGAAAAAGCCCCAGCATACTTTCTGCAAACAGTAGCATGAAGGCCAGCTGTGATTTAATTTGGTTATCTTAAATAATCAGTGTTTTTTTTTATTTATCCTAGTTAGTAAATTAACATGGACGTCACACTGCCTCTCCGCCTTTATTGCTCTCTGCTCTTCTTCAGAGCCACACGCCAGAGCAGGAGCTGTGTTATAACAACAGCCCCCAGTGAAGGCAAACCACAAGAACCCATGCCTGTCCTTTAGCTGGAAACAGGCTCTTCCTGACTTCCCTGGTGCTCACACAGCCGCCCCTGACATGCTCCTGCCTCCCTCCAGCCCAAGACAGTTCAACACCAGAGATGTTTAATAAGGTAGGAGGGGAGATACCGACTGAAGCTGCCGGTCAAATCTCCTTCCAAGATGTTATGTCTCCCCAAAATGATGGTGTCTTCTACAGCCCAGGGAGTTTTTTATATTGCTGGTTCTCACAAAGCCATAATTCAGGTCGTGGACACCTGATAGCGGAGCAAGAGGCAAACTGTGCTGCTGATGGGGGAATGTAGGCGATGCACCCGCATCTGGGAGAGACACGATCCGGGACTGCAAGACAAGAACCAGAGCTTTTGCTTTGTTTTATTTTGAAAGGTGAAGAGCACAGCATTACCAAGGTTGGAAGAGACCTCACAGCTCATCAAGTCCAACCCGTTACCACAGAGCTCAAGGCTAGACCATGGCACCAAGCGCCACGTCCAATCCTGCCTTGAACAGCTCCAGGGACGACGACTCCACCACCTCCCTGGGTTGTGTCTCTGCTGTGTCTGGTAAGTAGCACTGCAGTATTACTTCGGTTTTCTGACAACACACCTCCCTTCCCCTTGCAAAATCTTAGTTTCCCAAAAATGGAAGAAAAACCAAAATCAGTCACAATCTTCTGATGTTTTGTAGTCAGCTGCCTGAGGACACCGTTACTTTATTTGAGCAGGGACTTCATGTCATAGCCAAGTGGGTGCTTGCTCAGGTTAGTCTATTTGGGGATAGAAAATCTGCAGAGAATATATGAAGTAAAAGGATCTGTGGGAAGTAAATGAGTTCCCATTCTTATAGGATCACACACCAGACAAGGTCACAGCGAGACAAAAGACTCTCACTATCAGATAAAATACATGTAATGATACCAGCAGTTAATTCCTTTGATTAAAGATAACTTCTAGAGGAATTCAGTGATGTTAGGGAGGTGATTTCCAAATATAGTCGCAAGATAACCTCTACTGCACTGCCTCTGTGGTTATCCATTAAAACACACACCCCCATGAAATGTAACCTGTCAGCTGTAATAGCTTTGTAAATCTCAATGTTCTCCCGTGCACAGTTCAAAAGGCAAATCCATAGCACAAAAAGCAGGTACGTTCTTTTCTTCAAGGAAATATCTGGTGCTCTCCAGGTACACCTGGCACAAGCACATACAAGCTCTTACATATCCTACACGCACACGTCTTTCAAATTTCTTTCAAATGTGCTGATTCCATGGTGCTCTACGTTGAACCAGGTGATGAGATGATCTTTCGAGGTCCCTTCCAATCCCTAATGATTGTCTCTTTTATTGGGGGGAAACGTGGTTTCAACGTTGATCCCATTTTCCTCCGGCCATCACAAATGAAAAACGAAATAATTCAGCTGAAAACAAGAGAAATAAATTAATAAAGAAATAGATGTCACTATTTGCATAGATTTATTTTCAGGCAGCAGAGCCTTGAGCAAGCCAAGCAGTTATTTTTGTTGCTGAAGGCCAAGCATGGTTTTGATGATTTCAGTCTCTTAACTTCCTTTTGCCTACCTAAGGCATTTCAGCCCTTAGGGCAAAGTGTGATCTAGCCCCACACACTTCAGATCAGGCTACGTCTGCTTTGTTAGAGCAGCTTTAGTCGATCGCATTCATTAACAGGAGGGTAGGGTGACGCGGTGGTGAGCTCCTGCACTGTCTCCCTGTCTCACACTGTCCCAGGGAGTTACCACCAATTTGTCCCAAGGTCCTCACTGGAAAATTTCAACATACTTCAGAAAATATTCTTTGACTCTTCTTTACTGAGGTAACCTGAGTAGGGCGACATCTCCTCTTTAAGCTTAACAACCCCATGCATTTAACTGGGTTTGCTTCAGAATGCTGCTGGGGACATTTGTCCTCCTAGAGCTGCGGCACGCAGACGTGCCGTAGACTTGAGTAAAGCAACGTGTATTATTTGAGCATCATCCAGCCTCTTCTAGGTCTGTTGAGGTCTGAACATCACAGGCATAAATTGTATGTGAACGTTTATCCAAAGTAACGCGGGTACCTCAGGTAGAAGCTGCCAATGTCATTACAGAACCTTTTATACTCCTGCAGCCTTAGCAGATTTATTAAGTTTTCTCCCCTTATATCTCAGTCTGCTGTAGCTGACAGCTATAATCCCGGAAGACTGACCCTCCACAAATGCCAGGCAAGTATAAAACTATGGCAGTGCCTTTTGCAAACACATCAGTCACCCATCTCTCAGCACATCAGTCACTCACCTCCCAAGGGTGCCAAGGTTTTGAGCTCAGTCTTACTTGCTCTCTGTGCCCTTTGGCACGTTCAGGATTGTGACAAACCCCAGGTGAGTCTGCTGCTCTTTGCCCTCCTCCTCCAAAACTCACCTGGTTTGATGCCAAAGAGAAGGGATCATGTGGCTTTAGTAAGGTTACCCTGCTTACCTCAGAAGGGGGGTCCTGGTGCAGCCCAGCAGGTCACCAGGCAATCCTGAACTGAAGAGGGTGCATTTGTGACGTTTTGCTTGCCAGCCTCAGACCCCAGGTACTTCCCTTGGGGGGGTCTGGTTTTCAGAGCGTTCTCTCCCATTGTTGTATAACTGTCTACTAAACCAAACAAAAATAATCTTAGAAAATAGCAGTCTGGCCTCTGCTTTTATAGATCCTCCCAATTCAGCCAAATGTTCTTATTGGAGCACTTCTGTACTCCTAAACACAGTCCCACTCGGTACGGTGGGAAGGTAGAGTTTATGGCACGTGCTTTCAGATAAAACAGGGCACAAATCTATGTGTTCAGCGTCGTGTTTGACTCTGATCCTGATGTCTCAGATGACATTGATTACTCTGCATCCATCAATTTAGTATCAATCTTGCTGACGTTCTGGGCTCTCCATAGATGGAGATGCCAATGCTGTCATTTATTAGCCACAATTCTGCTATTAAAAGAAAGGAAGAATTGAATGACAGAGTTCATCAATACAGTTATTTCTGATTTAGTCATTGACTCTCTGGAGCATAAATGTGGTTGTTTTATGAAGGAGGAAGACACATTACTTTTAGCTTTGCAATTTGGGGAACAGATCATTCACTTCCCATTTCATTTAATTTTACCATGGGGAAAAACTTAATGTGAGTTATGAATAAAATTATTGTAATCATTATTATTATTATGATTATTGAGCAAGATGAGAGGAAATTTTGCCAGGAACTGAGCAATTTCTACTCCTTGGCTTCATGTTCAATTTACTAAATAATAATGTCATCTGGAAAACAAATGAAGACTAAGATTAGCCTTGCGAAAGGAAGACAAGGACTGCTGTTAGGCGACGTTTTGTCTCAACGGTAGAAAGACTTTTCCCTGTGTTTCAGCATTTCTTGTTCTGATGATGTAAATATTTTTCTCTTTACATAACTGACTTGTATCCTGGAGATCCAAAAAGACACACGTCCCTCATTCAGATAGCCAGATCCTGCTACTAGGTCAAGGCTATGTCAAGTTCAGGTCTGTGCTAGTGCGTTACATCACCACCTACCATATAGTGTGATCTAAAAGCATGAAAAGCATCTCCCTTTTGGGTAAAGCCAAGAAGCTGGGTGCTATAGACACATCTTGAATGCTTCAGTCAGCCCTGAGTATTTGGGGGTGCCCCAAAAGCTTCAGTTTGCTGAGCTTCAGCTGCTCACCTTTGCATTCCCGGAGCAGCCAGCGGGTGCTGGGATGCTGCAGGACTGCTTTGGTGAGGGTGCCCCATTCATGTCTCTGAAGGCTTCCTGACTGGTTTGCCAGTGGGGCATCTTTGTGGCATTGTCTTGCTAAATCCCCAGAGCAAAGCAATGTTTGTTGTTGAGGAAATGGTTTCCCAGCTGCTACTACCATGCTTTGAGACACCAGTGCAGATACAGACCCACCTCTTACCCTTGAAGCTGGGGACTGCCTGTGCGAAGAGCCACCTGTGGACTTCAACACCAGTGCTCTCTTCTGAAGTAAAGTAGATGCCAGAAGGAAAAAGAAAACACTAGAAGTCAGATAACTGTGAGTCATATCAGATTTTAAAAAGTGTGTCTTGCTTAGCTTTTTTGGTCCCATAAGGTGACCTTTAGACAAGGAGGGGCTGCATGGAGGAGTAGGTTCTCTGTTTCAAAAACCTTGTGTCCAGATAAGGTAAAGGTTCTTAATCTCACCCCTGACAATTACTTAGATTCTAATTACGCATGTAAATACAGCGAAGATTAAAATCCTCATGTCAATAAAGAACTTGGATATTTAAAAGTTCACAGTAAACCAGAGGGAATGTCTTCTGACAAAAGCCCTTCAGCTCAGCGGCCGGCTGTGATGGTGCCTTTGCACTGGAAGTCTGGCCAAGAAACAGACTATTGCTCTGCTGTTCCCCCTCCATCCTTCTGGCCACACAATAATGTCAATTAGCTGAAGGGTTCCCAAAGCTTTCACAGCTCATGTGTCCTCATTTCAGGTCTGCTGGCACATCTGGCAGTGTCACGCTTCGCCAACGGTCAGTGGTAGCATAAATGGGTGAGAAACAAATGGAGGAAGATTATTAGGCAATGCAAAACTGCATCAGTCACGTTAAGACAGTTTTAAAGGAATAGGTGTTGTCTTCTTAATTAGAAGACAATGCATACAGTCACTGATAGCTGGCAGGAAACAGTCCAGAGTTCCTCACCGGGAACATGCCGTGCCTATTGACTTGGTGTGACGTTACGGCCGCATACCTCTGAGCGGCTTTAGGAAGACACAAACCCATGATACGATATGATAGGATGGCAGGTACAGAGCCCCCTCATCACACGCTGGAGCAAAGAGGGCAGTGAGACACGGACACTTTAGAGTCTTTCTCCTTTGATGAAACTGCACATTTTTAGTGTAATCCCAAGTAAAGAGAGGGCTTTTGGTGGAAGATGGAACCGCTCAGTCCCCAAAGTGCTCCTGGACTGCTCAGCTGTATCCTGCAGTGTCTCTAGGTTTGCAGGTTCAAGGAGGAATGCGCATGACAAAGTCACATTTAGGAAGGGTAACTGTACTGGGCTGTAAGTGTCCCATTTTCCAGGGAATGAGAAAAGAGTGCCAGTACAGTAAGCAAGACAAATGCTCGAGAGGATGAAGTATGAGATAATTCTGGAAAATATTCCCCACATCTTGAGATAATTCAAAGCAAACAGATGCTGTTGCCTTGTGTAACGGCTGTGGCATCTTGTCTGCACACAACTATCACTCCTTGGTAGGTAGCTATAACACCAAGGGAAGAGCCTTTTCACCCAGTGGTGTATCTGTTTAGTTCAAGAGATTAAATTCTGCTGGGTGAAGGCAGTTCACACACACGGGGTCCACCTTGCACCACTGCTGCTGAACTGAACATCATCCAGGCAGTGCCCTGCACCAGTACACCTTCACTGCTTGCCCTTGCAGTGTTGGAACTGCAGAGTCCTGCAACCTCGCCCCTGCTTGGCTGCAAGATATTCCCTTTGATTCCAAGTGAAACCGTCTTATTAGGGTGCGTATGAGAGAAAAGGAGCCTTGTAAGGAGGCAGCAGCACAAAGCAGCTGAGGGTTGTTAGGAGAAAAGGACATGAGATGGAGGTGAGGAAAGTTTGGTGCTCTCTGCATGGATTCAAGGCCAGAACAACCATCAGGAGGCTCCTCTCTGAAGTCCTTCCCATTAGGGGAAGAATCACAAAATCACAGAACATCAGGGATTTGAAGGGACCTTGAAAGAGCATCTAGTCCAACCCTCCCCCCTGCCACAGCAGCATCACCTAGATCAAGTCGCACAGTAACATATCCAGGTGGGTTTTAAACGTCTCCAAAGAAGGAGACTCCACAACCCCCCTGGGCAGCCCCTTCCAGTGCTCTGTAGCAGAAAGTCCATTTCTTAGAGAATTTGTTTTAGCGTTTACATTCCCTCTCACCCACCCAGAAATAGAGTGAGAACGATGCTCTCACCTACTGAGCCATCAACCGTTCGTTTTTTGCCTCAGTGACTCTTCAAGCATGGTAAAGAGCAAGGAGGACAAAAGCACCTCTCACAAGGGTAATTAATGAGCGCAGCTGCATCACAAGAGGCCTTCTATTTGATTGCTTTAAATAAGGAAAAGAATCCAATGGAAAACAAAGGAATTATAAATCTATTCTTTGGGATCCCTTCATGACAATAAATCAATGACTCTGTCCCTCAGTTCCATTTTCAGCCTCTGTAAACTTCTTAGTACCCCTTAATTGGTTTGATGCTCTTATTGATTTTTACAGCTTGCCGGGGTCAGCAAGGTTACAGAGAAACTGTCTCTCTCCTTAAGACACTCTGCATTGCCACCCACTATATAAAGAGCCTCCTCTTAAAAAGCTAACTTACTGCCCTTCAGTATTTGAAATCAAATACTAAGGATGAGCATAAGCACGGAAGGAACACGTTGGCTGCAAAACGCCGGGTTTGAAATAAGTGTGAGCTTAGTGCAGTATTGCAGAACCTTATCGCAGGCATTTCAGCACGACTGAGCTTACCTACCTATTTCAAGATGTATGTCTGGAACAAAGAACAGGGAAAAAAACCGAGTAATTATTCAGAACTCAGTTGCCTGATTTTTCACTCACAGTAGACACATGATGGTGTCCCTCCTTGCCATCATTGCCATCACCTGCAAGGGTTGCTGTCGGACGTTACGAGAGTCTCTCCGCTATGGAAGTGCTAATAGGTGCCATTCTAATGCTGTCCATCATAACAAATTATAATAATTTACAGCATGTCCATAGAGAGGTAGGAACAAAGCGGAGATGACTAATTGAAATAGTGTAGTGGCAATTAAAACACTTGTGGTTAGCAGCTGCTGCTAAATTGCTAGAAATGGGTATTTACATAAACAAGGGCTTTCCTTCACGAAAAGGGGCTTGTGTGTCGCGTAGCATTTGCTGTCCTTTTGTTTCTGGGCGTCCAGCAGCAAATGGAGACGTTCAGCTGCGTTATCATATTTACTCCTTCCTGTAAAAGCTGCTTTAGGGCATTTGCATGGCTGGGCATCCCCCAGTAACAAAACAATTAAGCTACCCCGAGGAGTAAACCACATTCTTTACTTATCCTCCAAACACGGGCATGTAGTTCCTCACACAGTTCTGGAAAGGTCTCCCTTAGGTATTTTGAGATTCAATCCTAGACTGTCTTCTAAAGAAGTTGTTCAGTCTTTAGACCTTCAGGGTGATTTCTACTTGAAGGACACGGTTTGTCTGAACTTGCCTTTTATGGAATTGTCTTCCATCCCTGAGGATACGCAGAGGGGTAGACTTGCCCGCTAAGGTATCACTGGCTGTTCTTTTCTGATTGTATTTTTTAAACATCAGTAAGACAAATTACTAAGGAGAAGATATTATTTGAACCCACCTATTTATGTTTGTACCTACTCACAAGGTCCGTGTTTGAATGCACCGCCCCACACGACTGTGTCTGTGGCATGCGTATGAGACGCGGCTGTACCTACACCATACCATGTAAGTACACCTACACCATACTATGTAAGTACACCTACACCACGTATACACAACCTATGCACAAGGTCATATGTTTGTACCAACCAACCGAGGTCCTCTTTGTTGCAGAATCCATGTTTTCAGGAGAGGTTTCAGTAGCAAGTAGCCCAGGAGCAGCCTGTGCTGGAGTGTGGCAGGGCTGGCTCTTAGCGCAGGACATCAGGAGATGGGCAGGAGAGCGGGATGGAGAAGGATGATGCTGATTATGAAGGAGGGTCTGTTTCAGCACTCAGATACCAATAGGAGGGTATGATGGCAGAGCAGATATATTTGAGAGGTACGGCAGGGGTGCACTTGTGTCCCACATGTGCAAGCAGAGGAGGCTGGTATAGGCTTCTCCAATATAACAGAAATAACTTGCTGTAGTTGATGCTTCTAATGAGACAGAGACATCTTAGAGAATGAATTTCGAAGATTACTTGAGATCAATATAATCTGCAGAGATGCCTGATGGATTATTTGTTCGTGCATCTGATGGATGCTACAAGCTGGAGAGAAGGGGATTTCTAGGAACAGCAGAAAGAACAGTATTAAAGTACATAATATTGTCCTTCACTTTGTGAAGACACTCCTTACCTTTACCCTCTCTGTGTAAACGTGGTCTCCTAGGCTGCATCCAGTGTAGGACTAGTGCACTGCTACAGACTGAGAGAAATATCACCCAGAAATGTCGTGACAAAAGGCAGTTTTCTGTGTCTGCTGGCAAGATGATGCACAGTTAATCTACCTTTGCCTTTCTCTTTTTTCTGTAGGGAAAATCAGTATAGGAGGCAAAAAAAGAGCTTTAGCAAGACAGAAAGAAGAAATAAGAGAGAAAAGCAATTTTTAGCTCTGGGAATTAAACACTAACAATTAAGTTATCAGGCACTGTAATGTAGAACATTAGAAATGGTTTTTGTTCCTTTCTTTAGTCTGCTGACTGACCTGACTGCTGTCTGTAAGCATCTTGAGGGGTGACGATATCTCACAGCACAGAGTTTGCAGATAAACCATACAAGCACAGAATCATCACAGCTGGAAAGGACCTCCAGGGTCAGCGAGCCCAACCTTTATCCTAGTATCTAGCTGCTAGACCAGATCCCTAAGCATCGCGTCCACTCATTCCTTAAACACCTCCAGGGACGGTGATACTGAGCAGTATCAACTTGATAAGGTATGTAGCCTTCATGTTATGTGGCAGTTAGTTTCTCAATTATTTAAAGTCTTAAGATTGCATGGTTTTCTAAAAAAAAATCGCTTGGATGAAAGTTTGTGGCTACAGCATGCAGAAAGCCACAGCCAAAGGAAGATAATGGTCCCTTGTTGCCTTAAAACATATAATTCTATGAGGAATCTGCTACCTAGGGAGAAATAACAAATTACTGGAACCTTCTTTGCAGGTGTCAGGGGATTCTGACACACACCTTTTACTGTCCTTAATGCCCCTTGCACAACTTTGCAAAGCCTTGGCTAGTCGTTTTGTCTTGAAACACCCATCCCTAGAGCTGCACATCATTGCCGTTTGGTCCCTTGGCTGGCAGCGATGATGCTGTGGAAAATACAGAACAAATAGTCACTGCTGCACCTTTCTAAATCGCCGCCTGTCGCGGTGTTACACCACTGTACGTGCTGAGAGCGTTCCACTGCCACCCACCTAGACAGCTGTGACAGCCCCATTTTCGTGTTGCAGAAACAGTTCTAGTCTGCTTATCCCCATCTATGCCAGGGGGAGTCAACTGTACCAGTGTGATCTTCATCTTTGTTTTTCCCTTTGTTATTTTTGTCTACTTTTTTCTATTAAGTGATGTACCAGCCTCATGTGATAAAGAGCCAGAGTCATTACTGTGTGCTTTTTGATTTGTCTCGTACCCTTCCATTCCTTATCATTGATTAATGATTCTCATATACTTTTGCCTCTGACTTCTTTTTTTTTTCATTTTTCATATTTTATGACAACAGATTTATATGATAAACACTCATCAATGTCAGCATCGTTCTACATCTGTTTCTCTCCCAAAGTTCACTGTATTTGGCTGGATCTCTGCTTGCCCTTTTCAAAGGCAGGGTGCTCAGGCAATCTCTCACCGATGCCGTGCTTCATGGTGTAACTTGTGTAGTCTAAAATCTAGCATTTGGGGGTTGACTGTATTTGCAAGAGTTTGCTTTGTTGGTTATACTACTGAATCTCTGCAGCTGAAGGTGAAGAGATATCCTATCACAGCTGACATGGCATTAAGGTTTGGAAGATTTCAGTTCTAAATAACTGTCTTGGTTTATAGCCGCTAGATACTAGGATAAAGGTTGGACTTGATGACCCTGCAGGTCCTTTCCAGCTGTGATGATTCTGTGATTCTAAGTGCATAAATCCCTGCTGCATGTATATCCTGCTGACCTAGTGATGTTTATGGCTTCCAGGCTGACTGGGTGTTCTCAAACCTTACAGTTGGCGGTATAGCACCAGTACATTGATCAGTGGTAATTGATGGTGGCTGCATCTTTCAATCCTACAGTTTTCCCTGTCCATTTACTTCCTTTTGTGGATGACAGCTAAAATTTTATTACTTTTAATGATGATCTCCTCTGTCACGTGGCCTGCCCATTACTAGATTTGCTCAGTCAGACCTATTTTGTACAGAGCCCACACTGGAAGAACGATGAAAGATCTCTTTCTCTAACAGTCTGGGGGAAGTGTTCTGAGCTCAAGTAACTAAAAGGAAAGAAACAAACTCCTGTGACAAAGCCCATGGGTTTAGTATTCAAACATCTGTGATCTTTTGAGGTCCCTTCCAATCCGTTATGATTCTATGATCTGTGGCTTCAGAAAGGAAGGTCTCAGTGCTGATTTAACTCTTGGAAGTCACAGAATCATTAGGGATTGGAAGGGACCCCGAAAGATCATCTAGTCCAATCCCCCTGCCAAAGTTTTGGATTTTATCTGATGTCACAAAACATCAGCAAAAACCTTTGTAGCACACTGGAGTAATAATCTGAGGAACAGAAAGCCCAAATGTGAGTTGAGTGTATCTGGCCTGAAAGTTAATGAACACACACTTGGAAGCCTATTGTGTTTGCCAGGTCTACACAGGAGAAAACAAAGACAATCATCTAAACAGAGGCCAGATGCTTTGACTCTTCTATACAGTGGCCCCAGTGATGAGCTGTGGTACTTGAAAATACCTGTTTATTTAGATGCCACAACAGTCAGCTGTGGTATGTATCTGTCACTATTGTTCTTCACAAATGCCAACTAAGGAAATCTTGTGATTCATAAGACTATGAGGGAAAACTGCTTCCCACTTGGTGGAATGGGCTGAACTGATTGCTGCCTGTTTTCTTCTCTGTTACTGTTGCTGCAGATGAATATCAGATAGGGAGCTCTGAAATTAGAGATTGAGCAGCCCCCTACAAATTAAAGAAAGTGGAAAAAAAACCCCCAATGCAAAACAAAAAAACCCAAAAGCCAAAAATGCAAACTAATTAGCATTGCTTCCGCTTAAAGCCAGACAAGCTGCCAGTTCCTACAGGAAAGGAGATTAGGAGATGAGAGAATTACCAAGTTCAAAGGTAGAATGCAACTGCAAAACAGAGCCTGATTCACTGCCTGTGGGTAGGTCCCATGTGAAAACTGGAGAGTCAAGCAGCTTCTAGTAGAGACTTTAAGTATTTGACTGTATAAAACTAACAGAGGTTTCTGTGCTGGGTCCAGTGTACTGCAGTAACTGTTCCCAGGCTTAGCGGCAGCATGAAGTACCCTGTGTGTTCCCTTTCAATGAACAGAGACATTCATAACAAAAGCGACATCATCACCTGATCCAAAGCACTGAACTGCTTTTTCTGGCTGAAGTTGCCCCTACCACCCACAACAATTTTTAACATTGTGATTTCTAACTTTTATCTGGGTCAGCCAGCGCATGTCTGCACTACATGGGAAGGTCGGTGTCTTCACTCATGCTATTCACTTACCTTTTATGCCCCTCCTTTCTCCCTACAATCGTCCAAACTCACCTTTCCCTGTTGTTCACATTCTCCTTGCTAAGGCTTT
The DNA here is from genome assembly GCA_028565055.1 of Phoeniculus purpureus. Classification (NCBI taxonomy): domain Eukaryota; kingdom Metazoa; phylum Chordata; class Aves; order Bucerotiformes; family Phoeniculidae; genus Phoeniculus; species Phoeniculus purpureus. Next base: position 8,900,810 of record JAOXOE010000506.1, on the reverse strand, counting down.
ATGCAGCCCACCCCTCACCAGGTTTGGACTTTTCCCCCCTGATGCCAAGTACCTCTGCTGCAGCACAGATACCTGAACTGAGTTTCCAATAATCTGTCTGCCTCTGCTCTGTTCTTTCTGTCCCTTTCCTTCCAATGAGGACATCATAGTACTCTCCTTCCTTGGTCTTTCAGTAGGGCACAACAAGAAGTACCAAAATGCTGCTATATATTTCCATGGGTATGTATGTGACTAAGCATCTTCTTTCTACAGTCCAAAGCCCTCAGCAGAAGTCAGGGTGCACAGCAAAATTGCCTACATACATAGCGCTTAATGGTTCCAAACACTTCAGAAGGATGCACTGGAACACTGACAACATTAGACTTCTCTTTCTCTAACTTGTCTCTCTAACCCTAACTCTTTTCCTAAATAAGTGAAAGGCAAATAATCTCACACCATGACATGAAGCAAAAATATTAGTTTAATAAAGAAGGGAAGAGGTCTTCAGATGTTTGATAGTTGCTTCTTGTAATTACAGCACAAGAGTTTATAGAGCCAAGCTTCCTGTCTATGATGAATGCATTACTGGTACTACTGATTTCTGTTTGTGTTGGGTTAACGCTTTAAGGACCCAGGAACTGATGTATATCTCGCGGACATTTGATACCCATCTTTCTTGTTCTGATTAATTCAATAGCCAAGTCATGGCAAATAGGCTCTCTAATATTATTTCCTTCTATGTAGGGTTTATGGGATGGACTTGATCTGGTGTGATTTTGTACCTCACTTTAGGCAGAATGCAAAATGAGTGAGTATTGCTGCAAATTGCAGCAAAGTATCTAATAATGAACTTGGTTTTAAGCAACTCTTAAATCTCATTAACCTTTGGATTGACTGTGTATTGGTGAACGTAGGTATGACGCTGTGCATCAGAGTGCTTAGAGAAATGGTATTGGATGCTTCTATAGATATTATATATGTATTTCTATATACATACATACAGATTTGTAGGAGGATTGGGGTGAACCATTACTGGGAGACTTGCATTTTAGTAGGTTTGCTCCTAAGATTGAGTGGAGAGATTTCAGCAATTGCACTTTTTCAAGGGCTCTTCTGGATCCTATCTTCTCACTGTACGTCAGAGGTAAAGTATCAGAAGATGTGCTCCTCAGAGAACACTGAATATTCCACCCTGAACCCATTGCTGCTCTGGGATAAGTGATGGCCTGTCTGACAACTACAAGACATCACAGGTAATCATTTCTTACATGGAACAAAGCATGCCACTAGAAGAGAACCCCATGGTAATGTTATAGAACTCCACTTCCTGGAACTCCACTTCCATAGTGCCTCCTGGAATCATCTCTGCCCTGTACAGCCTGATTTTCTGCAGCAGCTTTTAAGGAACAGTACACAAGTGTGTGTTGCTGTTAATCACCTTTGGCTGGCTAAGAGACTGCAGACCTTACAGCATTCATCCATGACTCTGTCTCCGCCAGGCTTGTCTACTACAGTGCAACTATTCTGGGTCGTTTGCTGAGCAGTGCTGCTGATGGAGGGAACGCCAGATGCCTTCTTGCAGGATTACTTCAAATAGGTATGGGTTTTCTTCAATGATTTGTCGTGTACATTTATACTGTTAAGACCAATTCATTTCCTTTCTAGATAGAAAAGTGATATCGTGAGCTCTGGCTTTGCATGATTTCGGTGCTATCTCTGCCTAGAATGACAAACAAATGCCTATGGAGATGAGCAGGGGTTTGCACATATTCCACTGAGCTGTAGACAAGATGGTTTATGGCTAGCTAATATGCCTTATGGTGAACATGTTTACTGGTACCAGAGTGCATGGGAGACGTACACGCTGCGTACTCAGAAGAAATGAAGTGAGTCACTTCATTTAGTAGAGGAAATAAGCACCCAGAAATTGTCTGTCTACTAAGGTGCTCTGAATTTTTTCTTTTACTTGCAAAAATTCTTCCAAGCAGGCCTGGAAAAGATTTGAAGCTGTACAAAAAAAAAAAAAAGACATTAGCAAGGTTTAACTTACGGTCCTCCAGGATAAGTCTTTTCATATCCTCATGTCTTTAAAGCTGGCTGATTTTCAGAACGTTTCTTTCCATCAGGGCTTGATCCCATCAAACCCTCCAAAGCACTTAAAAATTGTTGAAAGGGGCAGAGCTCCTGAGGTCTCAAGCTGACCTGAAATGACCAACTCCCACCCCACACTCACCCCTTAGGGCTGGTGCAGGCAGCAAGGGTCACGGGGAGGTGCAAGGAGCTGGATGGCTGTAGCTTAGTTGCTTTTTTAACCTTTCCCATTGTAAATGAACCCCAGCACCACCACTGATTTCCTGAGCTGTTCGCTGGGATTGCCCTCTGCTGGGCTGGGGTGATCTGGTCTCCTGCTGTGGTGCTGCAGCAGGGCAGGCACAAAAGAAACCAAGTCATTGCTCCCTGCTAACCATTACCTCCCTTGTTTCTTGGTGATCCCTGTCTGCAAAGTGATTCCTAACGGTGCCAGTGATTTCTAAAACAGTGATCTTGAGTAATCAGTAAGTACCTCCCAGTTCTAGACAGTAATATGCCTACAAAAAGTAAGTATACAGAGAAAATTATGGGTCCCTAGTCACCATAAAACCTAAATGGTCATTGTTACTTTGTGCTTAGGTGTACCTAAGGAAAAGGTGCCTTCAAAAACTTTATATAAATAATAATGTTCTTATTTATGAACTGTGGCATCAGCTGTGCCATGCAAGCTGGATCTCCAGACCTGCCTCCATGGGCTGTGACTGCTGTCGTAAGTATCACCAGGCTGGGTTAGTGATTGAGTGAAGATCTGCATCATGCAGGTAGCAGTCTCCCTTCTCTGTATCTCTGATGTGACATCTCAGAATGGTTTAGGGACATTATGTTACCGCCCTCATAATGAGTTTATAAAAGAGTAAAAGGTATTTTGAGCACTGAAACACTCTGGCATTGGCTGTCTGACTTTCCACCACATACACATTTGAAAGGACTTTTTAAGCTCTAATTCCCTTTTTTTTTACATAATTATGCCCTATTGTGGTGAAATATCACCTGGCCATAATAGTCTGTGTATCTATCTCAGTGTATACGGTAAGATGTGAGATGCATTACTAACCAGCTGCCAGGAACCACACCAGCAGACGTGGATAAAGGGATTTATTTCTCTTGTGTGTCTATGCACTGTAACTTGCTATTACCCTTGCCTCATCTGGAACACTGAGACTATTAAAGTATTCCACATGAGTCTATTGAATTATGGTCTTATTTAGTACTTCATTTAAAAAATACTGTAGTTGGCTAGAAGTGAGTTCTTAAAATACAAGCCACGTGCTAGTCTTTGATCATTGCAGTTCCCCAGCCATTTTCACATCATTTGCCAGATGTTAGCTGCAGCCTGCCCCTAACGCAGAGCATTTTACTGGAGCAGTTTACTGCATGGAGCTTCACAGGTGAGTCACTTAGGATTCTCTTCACAAATGTTTGTGCAGTGGGTAATGTGATAAAGCTGATCAAAGTCTTGGCAGTTCTACTTTATTACCAACTGGAGTTTTGAGCTCGAGTCTTAACAGGGAAAAATTAACAGCCAGGTAAGTGTGTATGTTGTCCCAGTTATGAACCAGGTAGCCAAGAAACATCCAAACCAAACAATCCACATACATATCAGAAAATATCTATATTTGTATACACAGATGTAATTTGGAAACCTGCATGTCTATTATTTTATTTCTAAGCAATATATTTTTGTCTTCATTCTACTGGTTCAAAAAAAAACCCAAACAAACCCCCACAATAACAAACAAAAACCCCAGCAATATGGAGATATAGAAAAATAGCAAATACAGAGAATAATAAACACAGAGAAAAAAATGTTCCTTTACAACCTTAAAGAAACTTTCTCCCTTGAGAAAGATTTCATGGAACAGAAAAAAGACAGCTACATAAAAAACTATCTGTGGTATGTGTAACTGGACAGAGGCTTCTGCTGCCTGTCTCATGTTACTTTCTTGTTTCTCGTCTTGAATAAAAAGCCGTTCAAGGTACATTGTAGAACCAAAATTACAGAATATAATCAATGTCATTGATTATCTCAGTTTACATAATTGGATTTATAAATTGCAGAACACACAATACCTGAGAAGTAAAAGTACTTTGAGCTATTTAGACAACAAAAGCACCAGCCCTGGTCCTGCTATCAGCCTGTGAGCTGCTAGTGAGGATAGCCAAAGCAATAAATGTGGATTACAACAAACCTGAGAGTCTGACCCAGGGTAACAAATGTGAAGGAGAGCTGGTGAAGACTGATAGAAGCTGGAATGAATTATTTTTAGCAGCTCCAGGCAGAATCTTAAGAAAGCTACAGCCAGCAAGGTTTGCCTGGAAGCCACTGACTTCTCAGAAAGTCTGGAGGTTTAACATAATTCTACTTTGTCACTGCATCTTTGACTGTAAGCACTTCGCTCTGTGTTGGGGGGTGCTTCACCACTAGATGCTTCTGCACCAAAGGGCTGTCACATCATCCATTTTGCAAACTAAACAGGTTTAGTTTAGTTTTCAGCTGTCTGTAGAGTGAATCACACACCTCTCATGTCAGAGGATAGAGTCTTCTCTCTGTGGAAGAGAGCACAACTGCTTCGATTAGAAGAAAGACAACTCATCTACAGCTCGATTTACTGAGGTTGAACCTTAGCGTGCTGCAAAACAATATGAACAGACAGATGACGTGTCCCTAAACTAGTGAAGACAAAGCTGCTTGTTTTGAAAGAGAGGAAAAGAGATAATACTAAGAAGATGCAGGTTTATTGTTCTGATCATAACTCCACTGGTTCCTTAGTAAGTCTATCTGAGAGTACCTGAGCAAGAGGGCTGTGAATCAGGAGATGCATAATCATCCAAACTTAAGTACAGACCTTCCAAGTGACTTCTATAAATATATTATAACCCAGAACTAGTTAAAACAACCATTCCTTGAAGAATATTAGCTCAGCACTGATTCATTTTTAAAATGCCCTTTTGCAGAACAATAGTCTCACATTTAGAGCAGCCACTACCTCAATAAGCTCTAAGGCCCTCTCTTAGTTAAACTGTACCTAGCTTCCGAGGAAGCATTGTAAGATGGTACTGCCATCTTCATGAATAAGGAACATTTGATTTATTTATTAGTTTGAAAGTGAGAAGACTCTAGGAATTTGCTGTCACGCTAAAACACTTTCTATTGTATTACCTGTTCTTCCAATTTGTATTAATGAAGCTACAGAGAGAAATAAACTCATGACTGAGTTAGTATTTTCTAAGTTATTTCTTCAGTTATTTCCTAAGCAAAAAACAACTAAATAATGGAATCTTCTATATTCATATTCCTTCAGTAGTAGCTGAGGACCAAAGTCACTTCAGGTTGTCACCTAGGTCCTCAGTGACAGCATCCCATGTAAAGAAATGCATAAGAAATGAAAGTCCCTTGTCAACTGTGTGCCAGGAGAAGGTGATGGAAAGATTTCCTAGCATTGTCCATGGCTTGTCACTGTAAAGAGACAGGAGGGTAAGAAATAAGTAAATACTGACCCCATGTATCTTCATATCTATCATATTGTCCATCAGGGAGTAAGGTAGAACATTTATTTGATGCTCGTTATGCAAGGTCTGCATTGTTAACAATACTTTGCCATTCTGGAAGGTGGTGTTTTTCTATTGCATCAGGAACTGTAGGCTTCCTACAGGCTGATGAAATACTGTTTATTAGTCCTAAGGGCCTAGCTGTTCAATAAATTAAGAGCAGGAAATCCAAGACATGTTATCTCTTCTCTCTAACACAACCTGAATTAATTGGCATATTGTTCTCTGTTGCATAACAGATGCAAAACACTTCATATCCCACGCCTTGCTCCTTCTGAAACAGCCATCCAAGGTGCCCTGTTGGCTTCCCGTGCAGCAGGTCTTCTGTGTCAGGTTTCAATGCTGAACTCTGCTATCTGTGAGCATGTGGATCCCTAGCGCCTGCTACAATGTATCTGCAGTGGGCTGCGGCTGAGGTGTGTACACTGTGTCCTATACAGATACAATGTGTCCTATCCAGATACACTGTGTCCTATCCAGATACACTGTGTCCCATACAGATACACTGTGTCCTATCCAGATACACTGTGTCCTATCCAGAAATCCTAGGAACACAAAGTGACAGAAAACATTGAGTATTGCTCCTTGTCTTGTATCTGAACAGGCTATAACGTAAATAATTTCATTTTAAAATGCTGCTTGTCAAGGGTCAGTCCCCAGCATGTTCCAAACCAATGCAAGTTTTACCCTTACCCTGAATGAGATCAAGATTAGCAATATATGTCTTAATGGTTTCATCTGATAAGCCCAAACCTGCACCTGCTTCTCAACTAGAAAATAACAGTGCCATATTGAGCTCCTCGTACTGTCTCATGTAGTGATAGATGGTGCTGGTTGTTACTTGCATGCAGTAGTGCTCTAAACATTCAGACAGATGATGTAGCTGTCACATAATTTATTTGGGAGTTCCTCCCTGAGTCAGATGGTAACTGGTAGCAAAGAATCACATACACTGACCTTTGAGCAAACAGAGAACTCAGGAGATTTATGCTATGTGGCAAGGGGTAAGATTTTGAATGTCTCCTATTTTTAAAAGAAAAAAAATAAATAAAAGGAAATAGGGGGAAAAAAAAAAAGTTGTTTGTATTTGTGGAAAGTTTGTCAGCGATTTTCTGCTTGGCAAATTGAAGGTAGAAATCCGGGCTCAATTGTCAGATGCAAGCAGAGGAGACAGTGGGTGGCCCTGCTCTTCCCTGTGCCTCTGCGGGGAGCACTTGCCTTCCCCTGCTGTTCTGATTTCTCTTTCCCTCTGCATCCTGTGGTGCCTGTTAAGTAAAGCAGTTGCCACAATCAAAGCTAGAACCTCAGTACACAGAAGTATCTCCAGGAAAAAACATCCTCTGCTGCGCTAGACAGGCTGATTGAGGACAGAAGAGCACGCAGGACAGCAGCAGCAACCCTGACCTCCCCATGGCTTAGCAGACAATGAAAAATTGCATTGTCGTCTCCACTGTGTGCGAAAGCAATGACTAACTAGTATGTTTTAGCAAGAAGGGGAAAGGACACAGTCCTGGCTTGTGCTGAGGATGCTCTCCACAGGAGACTGGCAGGCAACAAAAGGTTAGGAATACACCTTAACCTCAAGGCCAAGTGGCTGCAGTGGGACCACCAAATTTCCATTGCTGTGAACTAAACCTGTGGGCTACCAAGTCCAGAATTAGGTTTCCATCAGCTTGGAATTTCAACTCCATCAAGGAAAGGTACAGGAAGCGCTGTAGCGTGCAAAGTTGAGATAAGCCAAGCCCTTATAAAATGCCTCATCCTAATTCTTAATTTGGGACTGGTTTGCTATCTGAAATGAGAATTCTTCTGGTCTTTCCAAACAGTGTGTCTGTGGACTCACAACTGAGTAAGAACACGTGAGAGAAGCGGAAACAGCATTAGTTATTATAAATTATTATACACAGTGCATACAGGTTACACGAAGAGAGGGCTATTATGGTTGCAATGTGAAGAGCAGCCATTAGGGCAGACTGTTACCAGGAGTGAGGCCATATCACATCTTGGGAAAACACTTCTTTTTGGTGAACAGGTCTGTAACCATGGGTTAGACAGCCCTACATCTCCTCTCAGATATACATTTCAGCTCCCATTCTCTTACTCCTTGAGACACTGTTCTCTGGTGTGAAAACTTGTTCAAAGTCCTGTTCACGTAGGACTCTCTTAGGGAAAACCTGACAGCTGCATGAGGCACATAATTTAGTATTGAAATTAAATTTCTCCTTGCATGGCTCACTCCTCAGAGACAGTACAGCATCAGCAGCTGAAAAGGCTGCTGAATTTGAGGAGCAAAGTTTATGCCACTCAACCCGTACCTCAGAGCAGCTTCTTAAAGATCATTTTCATCTTCAGGACTGAAAACTTTCACATGGTTAGATCCATGATGGCTCCTCTGCAGTTTTGCTTAGCAATGCTTTTTAAAAAGCTATTTTAAAAGGCAAACTAAAGACCTAATTCTGACGCTGAAGAGCAGCTAGAAACAGTAACTGCCGAACCATTACACTAATTGCAACTTAAATGTTTTAAAGAAGAGACAGATACCTTTACCTCAGGTTTGCAAAGGTATATTATTTATCAAACACAAACAGTACAGTCTTCTTTGCTATTTAGATAATGCAAAGGAGCAAGCAAGCTTTTTTTTGACTGTTGGCTCTGGAGTTTTGAAGGCTGGCTGGTTTGTTTTATTTAAATCCAGTTTATTGAAACTTCAGAGTTTATTCAACTGTTTTCTTTATATAGCACAGGTAAGATGAAGTAGAGAACTGGGAATCTTGTCAGAAAAACCATAAGGGGTTAAGTTTATCTTGTTGTATGACTGTTTTTAACAGACTACATTATGACATATTATGAATATGTCGTATTCATAATATATTCATTATATATTCATAATATATAATTATATATTAATTATATATTCATAGTATCATATGATTCATAATATCATATCCTATGAATATTTAACAGAATAGATTCTGATTCTTAAACACCTCATAAATACCCTTGCTAACTATAGCAGCTTATATGAAATAACAAAGTCAGTGATTCTAAATTGTTTATTATTCCTAAGAAACTATAAAACCAGTCTGTCATCATTGGACAGATTAGAGATGGTCATGGATAGAGCAACTGGGACCATTTAGCACACCAGCTGCCATAATCAGGATGCTATTGATACTCCCAGGAATGCCCAATTCTTGATATTTTAACAGCTGTTCATTGTTGTTAATTCTTTGCTCTTATTTTATGATATTCTGAGGTGGAGACTATACTGGTGCCTTTCACAGTTCAGTGTTTACATTACCCTTGGTGTTTAAAATCAGTGTTTTTATTTCAAAAAGTGCTGGTTCCCCAATAAGGTCCCGATGTCAGTTTGGCTGTAAAGAAATGCTGGAAGTACTCTGCAGAAAGAGAGCAGTGCCTCTGTTCCTGCTAGCAGCCAAGATGACAAAGTGGTCGCACCATTCAGGAGAATTAAGTGTTGGAAACATTACATCCTGTTAACTGGTGGAGTACTGGGACACCAGTATGGTAATACAGGTAGCGGGCTAAGAACCAGGATGACACAGAGCTCTCCTTTCTTTCTTATTTTTTTAAAACGTGTAATTTTTCCATTTTTTTTTCCCAACTGTGTTTACAATCAACCAGGAAAGAGGAGGAGGAGGAGCGCTCAGAAAGAGATAAAGCTGCAGCGTAGGAAGCAGGAGCCCAGCACGCCTGCGTGCCGCTCGCATAACCAGAATGGCCCCTTCCAAATGTAATCCTGTTTGTGTCACTGTTTGCTACGCTCCCTAACTGGATTTAAAAGAAGACAACAAATTCAAATCCTCTGAAGGCTATCTTTGGAACATCCTCAGAGATTAATGGCAGGCTCATGAATAGGAATTAGATTAATTTGTGGTGTGCCCCTGGATTAGAAGGCAGAGGAATTCATAACATTATGAGTAATGGAGAAAATCTTCAAAACAAACTTTTCAGGTTGTTCTCAGATCGCGACGTCATCCCTCTTTTGGGTCTAGTGTGATACAAACGACTTGTCTCTGCTTTGCCTGAAAGAAAAGCAGTATTTTGTAGGGTTTATTTATTTGTTGTTTTGCAACTGTTTGGGATTAACCAAGTGTGGATTTGTGAAGTGTGTGAAATCCGACGATGTGCTTGTCACCTCTGGCTCCAAGGGAAGGATGATCTAGACTGACAGCAAGTTCCTGATGTCTGAAACAGTGCAAAATGAGCAGAACAAAGAGCTCTTGAGACAGTCTGTGTATCCATTGAAGGTATGCTGCATATGATGTGATACTCCAACTTTGACATTGTTGGAGAATAGCCATTTGAGTACATCAAATGTGCAATTTACCTCAGATTTGCAAACTGCACAAGCCATATCCCTTCAATGTAATGGTATTGGCTTAAAAATATGGTATTGGCATTAAAAATAGGGTATATAACAAAATAAAACTCATCAGATCAAGAGAGGTGATTCTGCCCCTCTACTCTGCCCTGGTGAGACCTCACCTGGAGTATTGTGTTCAGTTCTGGAGTCCCCAATACAAGAAAGATGTAGACACACATGTAGCGTTGTCCCTGTGCAGGGACATTGGACTAGAAGACCTCTAGAGGTCCCTTCCAGCCTAGAACATTCTATGATTCTATTCCATGATTCTATGATTCATTACATTCATTAGGTAATCATTCTTTTCAGTGTTGTTCCTGAATATTTAGATTAATTTTTTACAGGTTTTAATTAAATTTGACATATTATTGAGATTAGAAGCTTAATTTTTCCAAATGGTAACCTCTACATCTAGTTAATCCACAGATTAAGGAGCCAGTGCCCTCTGACTCTTGCCAAGGCTACTGGAACTGATTCAGTCTTAACAGAAGTTGGTCTTATGTAAACCATAATATCTTTAGTGTCTCAAATTTAACTTTGAAGGATCCTGATGAGTTTTTGAGGAAATTGTGAACATGGAGAATATTCTGCATTAGCCAATGGTGATTGAAAAATTCATATAATGTAGAAGAAAATGAGCGAGAGGTCTGGAGACCTATTACTGGTCAGACAGACCCCACGTTCAGCTCTCTGTACAGAAGTGTGTGTGCTCTGGCTACTGGTAAGACTGATTCCCTCTCTGGCACAAAATGCCATCCTGCCTGACACTTCCATTTGTGCACTGTGACCCTTTCAGAGACAGAAGGAAAAATCTTGCTCAAGGCTGAGCCTTATCACCTGATACGAAAAGATCTCTTCTTGCCCCATTAAAAAACACAGTTAAATGGAAGCACCTGAACAGCAATAACCTGGCATTGGATGTTAGATCGGTGCAGGTATATAACCAGCTTGTGGGTTTTAGGTGTTGATCACCTAAACTGTCAAGGGCTATGGAGAAACACAGCTGTAAAGGGATGCACTGTTTAGAGATTACATACTTTTATTCACTTGGCTTGTGCATAAAACAGGTACTCAAGGGTATAAATGAAACCCTTGTACAAGGGATTCAAAAATGTAAAGTGCCATGAATGGAGGTTATAGTCAGGTGAGGGTTGGACTCTTCTCCTAGGCAACTAGCAATGGGATGAGAGGGCAGGGCTGCGGCAGGGGAGGTTTAAGTTGGATATTAGGAAGCTCTTCCTCATGGGAAGCGTGATGGGACACTGGAATGCACTGCCCAGGGAAGTGATGGGAGCCACCAGCCCTGGAGGTGTTTAAGGAAAGACTGCTTGCAGCACTTAGTCTAGCCAATGTGGTGATGTTAGGTCATAGGACAGACCTGATGATCCGATGAGGTCTTTTCCAGCCTCAATAATTCTGTGATTCTGTTAAATCTCTGAGCAGCTCATAGGGGAACTGCTGTATAGAAAAGATTACCTACATGACCAGTATTGTCATGTCACTGGTGTTTGTCGTTCAATTTAGTCTTTTACTCCCAATATTTTCAAGCCAGCTTGATGACTCCGAGGAATCTGTTGTGCTCACCTGGAAATGGCAGTACAATGCCAAACCTAAACCATACCTACATATTTTCAAGATGGGCACTTTACATTACACCCAGGTACGCAGAAAGCAGCAATCCTCAAATGTCCTGCTGCCTTCTTATTAGTTCACATCACTGCACGTAAGCAAAATCCTTTAAGGTTATTTTAGTGATCGGTGTGTTCCAAGGAAGGGATAAGTGCACTCTAAGTAACTGATGACACTAGGAGCCATTTTGTAGCACAGATCTTCTCTGTAATTTTCAGCTGGCCCCTGACCTTCTCTCCTGTGGTTATTTAGAAACAGGGAAGGTTGTACAATCCAAATTTTCCAATACCTCTATTCCTGGTATCTTGTTAAAAAAAAAAAAAATAGAAGAGTTTTGTTTTAAAATGGAGTTTTAGACAAATTCAAATTGAGATTGACTTCAAATTGGGATTTTCTTAGCTGGAAAGCAGTAACTGTAAATCCCTACAATTTTGCTAACTCAGACCTTGTGAAGTAGAAACAGCTGTGAAATTTCAACAGTGCCTTGTACACATTTGCTTGTTGGGTTTTTTCCCTGCTGGGTATGAATCAGTAAGTGTGAGTTAGGCAATTACCATTCAAAGGCAGTACCACTGTGCTAGATATGCAGCTCACGGGTCTAACGGCAACAGCTGATACAGGGAAATTTTAGTGAAGAACTGCCAGTTTTCTAAACCACTCCTACTTGCCAGCAATTCCTGCTTTTTGATTGCTATAACCGTCACCTGCATTGATGCACTTGTTGAAGCTGAGGAAGTATTTTGTAAAGAATATTTAAAATTCTTCTTATTGCAGTTTTAATTGGATTCATTAATTACAACTGAGATTTTTAATTGTTTTTGTCAGAAGTCCTGTATTAAACAAGCAGTAAGAAAAGCCTGAAAACCACATTCTGTAAATTTAAGGTAGTGACTGGGTTAGATCACAGAAAGGTATTGAACAGTGACAAGTTTTCATCTGTACTGATGTGTGTTGGATGTGAAAGGTTTTGTATCCTATTAACAATCCCCTCAGCTAACCAGCCCCTCAAATGTGATTACAAGGATCACACATCTAAGTCTTTCTAAAGGGGTTATGGAGCTGTTTTGATCAACTAAAGAAAATATCTGACAAAGCTCAGGGTTGCTTCAGAGCAATCTATGCAGTAACTAACTCATGCTTTTGGGAATGCTCGGTAAGTCATTACAGTGGATGGCTTTTATGATGAAAGGAAGAACAAGCTAGCTGCAGACAAACTCTGTGGTGATTTTCCTAGAGGATATTTACTCAGGTGTCACAGGAAGTATTGTTTCTCTGTAATAAACACCAAAAGGGGAGGAGTTCCTCATATTTGCTACAGGCTGTGCTCAGTTAAGCAGTCAGAGAGGTCAAAAAGCAGTTCCCCAGAGAGGTAAGTTCTTTAATTCTTATAGTAGTGGTCTCTCTTCTGCTAAACACTTGTTTTCTTATTATATATTTATATCTGCTGATTTTTTTTGTGTGTGCCAGTTGTTATTTGCATATGTACATAATGAGCCACCAAAACACGTCCTTATGCATAGAATCATATTAAAAGCTCAATTATAAAGAAAAGAAAATAGGTGAAAGGAGAAAACATAAGCTTTAGGTCCCACAAGCCCTCCACGGCTGAGTTCTGCCTGAGATTCAGAGTCTAGCAGCAGGAGAACCTTCTTTTGTAGGGAGGTTCACAGTGTCCAGCACAGCAGGATCCTGACTTTATTTGGATATAATAAGGATTTTCACAATACATGAACTGTTTTATTAAATCAATCATATGATGGTATCCTAATGGGGTCCTTTATATTACAATGAAGAGTATGAATTATTCTACAAGCAATTGTCTAGTGTGATCTAATGTTGAAGGTGAAAGGATGGGTTCATACTGCTTTCACAGTTCTTGCAAAGTAATGTAAAGTTTGACTTACACACACGAGATTTCTAATGAAGACAAAACCCACACTGAAAAGCGAGTAGAGAGTCTGAAACCAATCTAATTATAATCTGTTAAAAAGATAGTGTAGTATAGATGCTGTCTCATGGCATTAAGCACAACTTCACCTCATACCAGGTACAGCTGGAGATGATCACACTTACTTTATCGCTTTTCATATATATATATATATATAGTCCATATATAATCCTTTTTCTTAATTACTTTAAATTTACTTTGGGGGAGAGGACGCATATGCCTGGGAACTTTAGCTGATACCACTTTCAAACAGGATCTTTGAAATCTCATCTGGAAATATTCCTAGAGAAAAGCAAGGCCATAATTTTGGGGCTAAGTTTTCCAGCACAATCAGTTTGACACCTAGATGGTCATTCCCTGTTTGATTGAGCAGTGCCTACCTTTACAGGCCTCAGAGGTTGCTTTTACTGGTTTAAACTCTGATGCTTTCTGCAGCAACAGGCTGTCATTAGTTGCACATCATTCAAGATCATCTAACTCAAACAGATACTAGATTTTGGGAGCTCCACAGCCCAGTTTGTCTGAATAATTAATTACTGCAAAAGACCAAAGTCTACAACACTTCAGTCCCAATCAACTCAGATAAGCAACATCACAGATTTTTGCATTTGAATCCCCTTTGACAGAAGAGGGACTTCTCACATGGAACATCAAGACTTCAGAGCTAAGGGACTATGACTTTGGCATGCAGACACCAAGAGGGAGACAAAGTGAGCAGCAGTGTTTTTGTATTAAAACTGTTAGCTAACCGTGAGCCAGCAATGTGCCCTCTTGGCCAAGAAAGTCAACAGTATCGTGGAGTCCATTAAGACTGGCAGACTTTTGCAGTCCATTAAGACCCCCTCTGCTCAGCCTCAGTGAGCCCATATCTGGAGTACTGTGTCCAGGGCCCCAGATTAGGGAAATGAAGCATCTCTCTTACAAGGAAACACTGAGAGACTTTTGTCTGTTTAACCTGCAGAAGACTGAGAGGGGATCTTATCAATTCTTATCAATACTTAAAGGACAGGTGTGAAGAGGATGTGGCCAGATTCTTTTCAGTGCTTCGAAGTGACAAAAGGCAACGGGCACAAATGAACTTAGGAAGTTCCAGCTGAACATGAGGAAAAATGCTTTTCACTTTGAGGGTGACAGAGCGCTGAAACAGACTGACCGGTGAGATTGTGGAGTCTCCTTCTCCAGAGACTTTCAAAACACACCTGAATGCAATGCTCTAGGTAAACCTGTTTCAGCAGAAAGAAGCTGGACTACATGATTGTCACAGGTCCCCTCCAGACTTCCATTCTGTGATTTTGTAATTCCACTGAGACACTTGTTACCTTTCTTCATAGTCGGAGAACTGTACTGTCGTGCTTCTGCATGTGATCTGCCATCAGTCAGACACATAGCCTAAATGCAGTGGGTACTAGTCACTTATAAGCACAATTGAAATCAATGACAGCTTTGCTCGGGGAGGCTTTGGATAATATTGCTTAGGCACCACTACAAGCCCAAGATATGGATGTGTTTACACTCTGCTAGCTTTCAGCTGCAATTATTAAAACGGCACTATAAATCCAGGATGAGAATTTTGTGTTTTTATAGGATCTCAACCACGATAGGAGGAACAGTTACTAATATCTGCCTCATGGCTTTGAGGCTTAAGAATGCAGAACTTTTATTGATGATTTTCTCATAGTGAGCTATTTTCTAAGCCTTCCTATTGATGTGATTTCTTTGATGGCATGGCTGCGATAAGCTGCCTTTCCCATATTCCCAGGAAAAGACCCCCCATAAACTACCTAGTCTCTGCTTTCATGAATGACATAACATGGAGAACTCTGAAACAGCTCCTCTACTGTCAGATCTTTCTGAAAACAAAAACCAGGTTTGAGTATTGCTGTAAGAATGTAAGGAGAGAAAGTCAAAGCTAGGGAAGAAGGCTCCAGCTGGGGCACCCGTCACCTGGTGCCAGTTAAGGTAGGTTTTTCCTTTGCAATGGATGTAGCAAAGGTTCTCCAAAGAAAACCTAAGCAGCACAATTAAAACATGGCTCAAATATAACACAGGAGCTGTACTGGTAAAACCAACCCATTTCCCAACGTGCCACTTCACCCTGCTATCGTGGGCACGCTGTGCTGCTGCCGGGTAGCCAGGTCCCTGCAGCACTTCATGCATCTCTGCACTGTGCTCTCCTGGCCTAAATCCGTAGCCTCCCTGGCCACTCCAAGGTGCGCGGTGATGCCAGCCAGGTGTACCAGGCCCGAAGGGAGGCGGCAGCCCCGCACACGGACCCCCCGCATCTGGAAGCCCAAAAGGGCAGTGGCCCGCCCGGGAGAAGCCGCCCGGCGGCCCCCGCCTTGTCCTGCCCGGGGCGGGCCGAGCCCTCCCGGCTTTGCCGGCGCTTGCTGGGGATTAGCGGGGCCAACCGCTCATCCGCGACTGACCCCGGGGCCGTCCGCAGGAGGAGGCGAGCCCGAGGCGCTGTCGCTGGAGGTGGCCCGGCGGCGCTGGCTCTGCGGCGTCCGGAGGGCCCGCTGCGGGTAATGCTCGGCCGGGAGCGGTGCCGGGGGTGGCGCGGAGGGGGCCGGCGCCGGGATCAGCCGCCGCTGTACAACCCCGAGGGGCTTCGGGGCGGCCCCCTGGTGCGGCGGAGCAGACCGGTGCCTTCTGCCCCCGGTGGAGCCGCTGGGCCGGGGCGGGCGGGCGAGCGGGAGCGGGGAGGGCCCAGTGCGAGGAGGGAGCTGCGTGGAGGACGGAGGGGGGGTTACGGATTTGCAGTGGGCTGGTCCGGGCTCCTGAGGAAGCCCTACTGGGTTCTATTTTATTGGTTCGTTTCTTTTTTATTTTATTGTTTTACTTTTTTCTTTTTTTCATTTTTTTTTACTTATTTTTTTCCCCGTAAGTTTGTTTCTGGGTCAGGAAAGTGTGCGGAGTGTCAGGAGGGATGTCCAGGCCACTCGGTGCTGTGGTCAGCCCTACAGAGGCTACATCGGGTGCTGTCACGGCCTCCTGGTGCTGCCCACGCACTGGCTGGACTATGGGCCTCGCCAGGAGAGAAATCTTCCTGTGCCCACAATGTCCCAGTATACACTCATTCCCCGAAACTTCTTCCCTTTTCATGCGAACTGCTGACAAATCTGCTTGTTACCTCCAGTGCCTGCCCTATCTTGCTGTCATATATCACCTTAATTTCAAACCCTGCTGAAGCTTATTGATACAGCTGCTAAATTAATTTCCATTTGCCATTTGTCTGCTGTTAGAAGTTCTAAGAAATAAGGAGCGAGATTGCACCGTATTGATTTCTATGGCCTTATGAAGTTTTCTGGTCTTAAAATAGGAAAATTAAGTGATGCTTTGACTTTGAAAGCTACATTCTTTGCTAATGTATTGATCTAGCGAGTAGTGACTGAAAAATTATTTTCCTCTCTTGCAATGCCTCTCTTCTGGAAGACATAAAATGGACTGACTATAATTCAATTCATGGATTGCTAATGTCAGTTCATTACTTCTGGTGGCTCAAGGTACAAGTGCAATTTGATGATGAACCATTCCTCTTTCCGTTATTAAGTTTGTTTTTGTGATTGTAGTATGCCTGCAAACATATTTTCTGTTGGTGACAATTGCCACAATACTTTTTGGTTCTTTGCTTTCAAAATTTCAGAGCTTTTAGAATTTACTACAATAACTAGACTTTGCATTTTGTTCTCATGTGCTTTTCATACTCTTTTCCTGTAACTAAAGTTGGCTCAAAAAATTTGGATCCTGTATTGATGTCATGTTTGAGCTCTGAAGGATTATCATCCAGTGGATCATGAGATGAGATTGAATGCTGACAATCCTTGCTGATCCTTTAATTTGTTGATTAAAAAAACCTCTCCTCCAATGGTGTTTCCTGAGAACTGTAAACCTCAGCATGCAGGAGGTCTTCTCTTGTTGCAGGGCATGGGGAGGAATGGAAGAAAACCAAGATGGAACCTAACACTGAGGTAGATCTATTCCTGCAATGCCCTCTGACAATGTTCAGAGATGAAGAACTGGAGCCTTCCATGAGCGGGGCTGGCCAGTTCAGGCAGCAGTGAGTTGAAGTGTCAAGATCAGCTGAATAATAATCAGCAGATGAAATGTCAGTGTGGTCACCCAATATGCATTTATCAATAGGAGATCAGGTAGTGATACCACACAGTGCTGTTTCTCTACCATGTGTAGATGTTTTACAAAGGTCAAGGAATCCAGAGGCATCAAGTTTCTCTGAAAGCTGGACAGCTTTGTTGGGAAAGTTGTTGGTAGATAACAGTCAGCAAAGAGGAAAAGTGTTTTCAGAAACAGAAGAAGCAGTTATCCAGCCCATCAGAGAGTGAACACTAAAAAGTGCCCTCAAAAATTGATAATTTTTCCTTTGAGCAGCCATTAAATAAACTTATATGCTTTGAACTGTGCTCAGGGAATACATTGTCTGAGATTAAGCTAAATTTGTCCCCGTTTTTTGGCTCCAAATGCTATAAACCATTTATTTCTACGTTTAGGGTCAGCTTCAATGTTTGCTTGACATGGTTCTTGCCTCTGCTGTGCACCATCAATGTCCAAGTTGCCTGGCAAGTTTCAGGCCATGAGATGTGGCTAGCTTGCAATTCCCCTGACTGTAGCATGGAGCTGATGTTCACTTTGTCAGTTGTCAAGCTAGAACTCTTTATTTACAGCAATTAAATAGGATAGGATTAATTTTGCCTAACATCTGGAGCTGTGTAGCTGGTTTCCTGTTGTAGTAGGTGGAAGTTCGGTCAGTGCAGTGAATACAGTCTGGACAGCAAGTGTCCTTATGCTAAGGTAACCAGGTCAGGTAAATAAATTTTCCATTGCTCTGACTGACTGAAATAGAAATACAATATGTAGCTTAGGCTGTAATACGTGTATCGGATGTGTATCGACTGAGGTGGATCCAGCTTTGACTGTATGGTGTGGTTGACAAGCTGGAGGGAAGAGAGGCCATCCAGAGGGACCTTGACAGACCTTGGGAACTGGGCCTATGCAGATTGCACAAGGTTCAACAAGTCCAAGGGTTGAACCCTCTCCAAGGGATCTCATTTGTGTTGGAGTAACCTGAAGCACAAATACATGCTGGGTGGTGAATGGATTGGGAGCATTCCCTCAGAGAAGGACTTGTGGGTGTTGGTAGACGAGAAGCTCAGCATGAGGTAGCAATGTGTGAGTGCAGCCCAGAAGGCCAACTGTGTCTTGGCCTGTATCAAAAGAAGTGTCACCAGCAGGTGAAAGGAAGTGATTCTCCACCTCTGCTCTGTTCTTGTGAGACCTTACGTGGAATACTGTGTCCAGTTCTGGAGCCCCCAGTATGAGAAGGACGTGGAACTGGTGGAGCGAGTCCAGAGGAAGGCCACAAGGATACTCAGGGCTGGAGCACATTTCCTATGAGGACAGGCTGAGGCAATTGTGACTGTTCAGCCTGGAGAAGAGAAAGCTCTGAGGGAAGCTGGAGAGGGACTTTTTATGAAGGACTTTAGATAAGGGGGAATGGCTTCAAGCTAAAATATGATAGATTTAGATTGGATCTTAGGAGGAAACTCCTCACTGTGACACTGGTAAGGCACTGGAACAGGTTGCCTGGAGAAGGTGTTCATCCCCCCTCCCTGGAAGTGTTTAAGGCCTGTTAAGATGGGGCTCTTGGCAACCTAATCTCCCTGCCTGTGGAAGTGGGGGGTTGGAACTAGATGATCTGTAACGTTCTTTCTAACCTAAGCCATTCTATGATCACAGTGGGAAGCAAAAATGTGACAGCAGTCCAGCTGCTGTTGGATCTGCTTTTAAAGTTTATTAAGTAAGCAAATGCTTTATCCCTTCCAGATTTCAAGGAAGCTTGCAGACAAGGGATACTGGCTGCAGGAGACAGTGTTTTGCAGGTGATAATGTTGCATAGTGGCCCTTCAGGTCTTTGTGTTTGCCTGTCTTGCCTACGCAGTGCTCTCGTGTAGACATAGTCGTGCTGCCCCCAGCACATACCAGGCTTTAGCAGGAGCCAGGTTAGCCAAATCTGAGCAAGAGTTGAGTGATCACTGAGCACACAACATGTAGTTGAAAGGGTTTTTATAGAGATTCAAGGGTACACTGCTAGCACAGAAGTTTGGATCAAGTTTTGGGGTTTTAATGCACATTTTTAATGGTGAGGGTTATGATAAATTACCCAGTTGTTTGGGCATCCAGACATATTGCAGCAACAGTCCAATTTATTGCTGAAATATGAGATTAGATTATTATCAACTTTCCTGACTTCACCAAGATGTAATAAAAGATTATTCATCACCCAGACTGGAGCAATTGAAATAATTCTATTTAATCTTATTTTAATAATAGAAGTGGAAGCTAAACAATTTATCTGCAGGGAGCTTGTTCTTAAACGTGATGGAATTGAGGAAATATGATTTCCAGTATAATTTATTCAAGATGTGATTTTGAAGCTGTAAATCAAAAGACAAAGGATTAGGGTTAACAATTTTTTCTGGAATAGCACTCTTAAATTCTTGAACTAAGCATGACAACACTAGCTGTAAGTATGTGGTGACTGTCCTTAAGACAAGATGACACGCAACTGGTGTGATTTGCAGCGGAGAATGCAAGCACATGGGAACAGCATCTCTAGCACTCTGGTAGTGAAATAGCACCTGCAGGATCAGGTTTCCTCAGCCCTTTAACAGTTCTCCTTGTACCAGTCTCTGCAGACAAATGAGCAATTGATACTGGGAGTCAATGAGTTTCATCTGTATCCTGTTAATGTATAGGAAGTTAATGCAGCCTGGGGCACTGTCTGAAGCTGCAGATTTTGATGTAGGTATTTTTTCTTAGAAAGCTCTGCACAGAGGGATGTGGGTTTTTGCTTGGAGGTATTTTTGGAGATTCAAGATACTGAGTGTTTCCTGCTTGGCTGACCAGGGCTAAATTGTGAAGCTAGTCTTTGCACTGTTGCATCATAAGTAATTGTCTTTGAAGTCAGTCTTTCTTCAGCTTCTGGATGTCTTTCACTGTAAGCTGTCTGGGTCAGAGGCTCTTACTTTGTGTCCTTGTAATGTGGGACATAGCAAGCCCTATATTTTGGTGGAAACTTAGTTATTGTAGACAATGACTTGCAGGTGGACAGGCTCAACTGTGATTTGGACATCCCAGTTATTATGAAGGTGTGCATTAATAGCTTTCTTTTTCTTGCCGAAGCTCAGATAGAGAAACTTTGAAATTCCATGATTGTTTAATCCCTCAAAGCAAGGATTTGGGATTATGACTCCTAATCCCTTTATCATCCCCAAATTGGTTATTATTTTGTGTAAGTCCAATTACGAGCTAATCACAAAGCATTTTTATATACATGTATAAAATGGTGTGGAAAAAGCAAAATCAAAAAACCGGAGCACCTGTATTTGAGCCCTGTTGTGTAGGTAAAAGAAAAAAAAAGCAAGTTCCAAGAAAATTCTGCAACTTGTTTGCATTCCTTTTCTGTGAAGGAAACTGCTTTGCCTGGGTGTGGTGAAGCTCCCAAGGCATGGAGGAGTACTAGGCATGAGGTGGAAAGGTAATGCCTTTGAGAAGAGACTGCAGTCAGTGTCCAGGTTGAGTAGTATCAATATGAATACCAAGGAGAGGATCGGGCAAAAGGAAAACTTTGAGTCTGGAATGGAAATTTGAGCATTTGCATATTACAGCTACAAGTCTCTGGTTCTTAAGCCTCTGTTTTTACTTTGATCTTGACTTGGATTTGTGTTAAGGGAGATTTAATTGTAGCAGGTGTAATTGGGTCATTTTATTTCAACAACCCTTGAAATCAAGGTACTGGGCCAGTTCTGGTTGCAGTCACACAGAATCACAGGGTCACAGAATTGTGGTGGTTGAAAGGGACCTCTGAAGATCATCTGGTTCAACCCTCCTGCTAGAACAGGATCACCTGGAGAACACAGGAACACATCCAGACTCCACAGCCTCTCTAAGCAACACAGAATTACACTTTAGAGTAAATCAGTACAGAAATACGTGTTCTGAAGTGGCTTCCTTTTCCATAATAAAGCATCACAGGAAGGGATGTCACACTTACACAGACTGAATGCAGGAAGTAAACCATAGAATGGATTGTGTTCACAGCAACCTCAAGTATACAAGAGACTGCTGCAGGTTTCCTCATATTATGCTTTGCTGCACGAGCAGAGAGGTATAGAAGTTGGTAAAGGACAGGTCTATATTAAAAACAAAAGGGGAGAGGTGGTGTTTCTGTTTTACTGTTTGGCTAGGGGTATCCAGAGTGGTTGCTGGTTTGTACCAGCAGTGGCTGGATAGTTAAGTCACTGTGAAGGCACGTGTAATTGAGTTGCATCTGTCATTGACCAGGGCATAGGTATAGCCTGGTCAGTGCTGGATAGAATTCCATCATTGTAAAAGGTGTTTCCTTTACAGTATGTAAAACAGTTGTTAATGAATGTACATGTTTTCCATGAGTGTGAATGCCTGACTGTCAGAAGGCCGTAGATTACGGTTTTATTCAGGAAACTGGCTGTTTCCTGAAAAAATTTGAATGAACCTAATGCTACTATAACACGCTTTGTTTTGTAGTTTGTTTTTCCCCTCTTGCCAGATTCTTGATAACAGATCCAAATTCTTTTGGATTTTATAAGCATGACTCACATTTTCTTGCCACCCATAAAATCCCAGAGTGACATTATAGTCTAATTGAATTGAATGAGGAAGCTTCTACTAACTTCGCTCAAGCCTGAAATTAGTTGTTATTCAAGTTATTACACAAATTTCCCTCAATTTGATTTTGTGTTGACTGCACATACCTGTATTAAGTGTAGCATTTCCTGTTCATTATACATTCAATGCATACACACTATATGCAAAAACATTTATAGTGTTTCAGCCTGGAATGTGTTTGAGCCTCTTTGCATTTATAGGAAACCATTTGCTAGTAACCTTTGTTGAGTGAACCTTGAAACATCTTTTTTCCTAGGAGCCATCGTTTGAGATGCTTCCGTTGACTGGGAAGACAATAATATTTGATAGCTTTCCTGACCCTTCGGATACCTGGGAAATAATTGAGACTATTGGCAAAGGAACATATGGAAAAGTTTTCAAAGTGTTAAATAAGAAAAATGGCAGCAAGGCAGCAGTCAAAATTTTGGATCCTGTTCACGTAAGCTACTTAATTTACTTGCTTTGTGCTTATTTAATTGTAAGTTAATTTATATAGTCTTTTTTCTTTTAATCTTGGTAGATTGTTTGTACTATAAATTATAGTGAAATAAACTGCTTCAACCTGCTAAAAGTAGCAGGCTAGTCATCATGTATTTTTCACATCACCAGTGATCTTGGAAGTGGTTGCACATGGTAGAAGCTCTTCCTGTTTCAAGTGGCCCCTCTGAGCTCACCTTTTATGCTGCCAATGTAGGACTGTGAGGCATGTGCTTCCTTTGCACCACCTCTGAGCAGGAAAGCAAGAACAGCACATCATGCTGTGTGAAACGCTGCCAGTCTAGAGCTGCACAGCAACACATTTGCCCCTGCATACTGTGACAAATTATGCTCCCATGGCCTTTAAATGCATGAAATATGTTTGTGAAAACACAGTGCCTTGCCTTACCTTTGCTGTGTTTTTTTGTTGATCTTTATTTCAGCATGCATCCAAAGCAACAAAAGAGGGCTCATTTCCATTCAGTGCCATGTACCTCTCCCAAAGTAAACATGATTTGCAGCCAAGTGATAAGGATTTTGATGAATTCAAATGCATTGAAAACTCTTTCTGATTCTGTTGCTTTCTGTAAACAGGGCTCTTGTGCTTACAGTGACTAGGCAGGACTTACATGTGGTCGGTGGTCATCTAGAAGCCTGCGTGTTAGGAAATGCTTCTGCCTTCATCTATTTCACAAGTGTTCAGAAATGATTCCTAAGTTGTAACTGACTATGTCAGGGATTACTGAGCACATCAGGGAAACTTTCAGTATTATGTACACTTTGGAATTTGTAAAGAAAGGATAAAGGATGATGATGGGAAGAAAGAGGAGGTAGTAAAGCTGTTATTAAAGGAAAGAGAAATGAAGTAGGAGATAAGGAAGTAGAATATAAAGAAAGAAAAAATACAATGGGTAGAGATGCAACATAAGAAATATAAGAAGGGAAAAGATATAACTGATGAAAATGGATTCCTTGTATTAGTAAAAAATGGAAGGCACTCCAAGACTTTATCTTTTAACTGAATATATTCTCCTTCTTATTCTGAGTATCCTTTTCTTCTTTTCCTCTTCCTGTCTACAGGATGTCTCGAGTAAGTGATGTACTCCGTGTTACTGTTAAACTGACAGTACTATAGTAGAAACACAGTGCAAGCAATAAAGTAGGTCTTTTTGTTTAAACTGAAAGTACTACTAATGGCTGCAGAGGGAGCCATTGCAATGAAGAAAGATACTATCTGTATTTTCTTCCTTAAGTTTTTTTTAGTAATATTTTTCATTGAACATGGACTGCAAAAAAAAAAAAAAAGGAGAAGAAATGTGGTTATATATATCACTTGGTTTAACTGGTATTTCCAACTTAAACTGGGAAACTACATTATCATGGGTGGTGTGGGACTGAAACAAGCATTTCATGTTTAGTGCTTGAGAGCTCTCAGATTCTTTGTGTGGAATAACAGCTCAGCTTTCTGAAACTGAAACATGGAAGTGAAGGTGTTGAAATAAGAATATGTGAAGAACAAAGTGAGAATGTTCTTAGTCTTGTCCTCAGGGATATAAGTGCCATTGTACATTTGGGCTCTTAGCCAAATTATCCTTTGTTTAAGTTCACATGAAAATACTCCCTCTACCATTTCTAGATACTCCTATGCAGGTTAATGTGTTCAATTCAACCAATATTTCAAGCTGTCTTCCTTCATAAAATTCAGAAGAAGATTTCTCTTTCTAGTATGCACAGAATGAATATTCTATTCATTTCATTGTCTCACCTTTCATTTCTCCTTATAATAGTAAAAACTCATAAAATCTAAGTACCCCTCAGGAGATGGAAACCTCTATTAAATCACAGTTGGACACTGGGCTAGATCTTTTCCAATTTCCCCAAGGCTGTTGTGTGGCTTTTGTGTAGTATTTTGGCTTTCAACTCTGTTTTATTCATTGGGCTTTTCTGTTTTGATTTATGATTTGGCCTTTTGTTTTTGCCAGCTGTATTTTCTCTCTGCATCCCTTCTTATCTTTCACTCTTCCCTTTTTCTTCCTCTTCCACTTTCAGCATTTTGGTTCTTTCTTTCCTCCCAGCATCTCTTCTTTTTATTTGCTCTATTCTGTGTTGTCATAAGAAAATGAACTTAAAGAGTGTTCCTATTTTTCCTGAAAGAGGAAGATTTCTACTGTTTTTCTACTACCTCAAGAGAAAAAAACATTCTAAAATACTTCCTTGTGAGAAGACATGTTCTTGTAATCTCAATGGGAAAGTTTAGTGGTCTAGTTCCTGAAGATACTGGTGACCTGCAAAGCTCCTTGAGGCTGGTTAAGCTGGTTTCAAGACAAAAGGCCAATATAAGGAATTTGAATTGGATTTTGCATTGTATAAGTGAGCAAAGTCTCCTTAGGGCCTTTGGTGGTGAGAAAAATGAGGACTGTCACTCATTGGGAATACAATCCCTTTTCTCTGCCATGATCAGTTCTGTTTGGCAGTGGTGAGACAGGTTTTTGGCACGAGTAAGTATTTTTCATTGTGTTGGCAAAACTTGTTCTCATCTCTCACGTCCAAGTGGACTTCTCTCACTGTATGAGAAACCCAAGGTCTGTAACAAAAGACTGACAAAAGGCTATGACTCTTACAGCTCAGTCAGAAAAACTAGAGATCATCAACTCACAAATTCTATGATAGCAGAAAATGAGATAAACGCTCAGATGGTTCTAGGAAGTGGAATGAAAGATGAGTAAGGTGTGGCTGCAGTCATAGTTGTTTGTGCACAAAGGGGTAGAGTTGTAATTACAGCTGCACTGTCTCTAGCTGGGGATAACCCTGAGACTAGAGGAGTAACGTGACTTCCTGAGCCATCTGTATACCCACCCAATGGCAGATTGCCCTGGATTTCCCATGACATGCTTCTTCCCTGTTCTTCTGGTGTATGTGGTGTGTTCGTTAGTTGAAACCGATAAACACCATGTAAAAAACAGAAATACTGGTTTCTATTGAGGCAACAGAATCAAGATTTACAGCCCTGCAAACGGTACATTCATATTCTGTTTGGTTTTTTCCTTGCCATTATTTCAAACTACATTTAAATAGGCAGAATAAGCTGGGTTTGTAAATGGCTATCCTTTGTTTGTTAACTGCTGTATATTTCTCACATATACGTCTCACTAGGATATTGATGAAGAAATTGAAGCAGAGTACAACATTTTGAGAGCGCTTTCTGATCATCCCAATGTAGTCAAATTCTACGGCATGTACTATAAGAAGGATGTGAAAAATGGAGACCAGCTTTGGCTAGTTCTTGAGGTAAATAATTCAGAAAACAGAGTTTTAAGACAGTTGGCATTCCTATGTTGAATGTGAACTCTATGAATAAGATGCAAGTAATTTGTTTGATGTTTTTAGAGTGGTTGCTTATGAAGTGATAAATGCTATTGTTTAGTTTTTCCAGTGCTATGAATTAATGGTCTGCTCTGACTTCAGTATTCTTGTTTTGATATTATAGTGATGATATTGTGCCAGACAGAATGAGAATGTAAATTCTAATATAACTTCATAGGATTTGCTACCTGAAATCTGTGTTTGGTGAAAGGCTTGTCTTGGAAATCTTTGTCAAGTAGCATTTCTTTGAATATGACTAAGATATGGCCTAACAGTTAAATCACTATGATGATTTTAGTTCTACACCAAATTATAGAGATTAATTTATTTAATTGGATTTTTTGGTGCAAGTAAATGCAGAGATAGATTAGAAATAAGCACATAAAACAGGCTGTTGCCCAAATACTGTTGAAAGCAGCAGGATTTCCTCTAATAGTCAGACCGAGGTAAAGCTTATAATTCATGTGTTTCAGTCTTTAATTTTGACTACTCTAGGAGCAAAGACCTTAATTGGTACTGTTTTCATAGACTCACTAAAATTGATTCTAAAAGAACTTCCTTTCCCCTGAGGAAGATTAAGAAGAATGTCTCTGACAGGAAGAGTGTGCCTTTTGTAACAATCATGGCTCTTGCTGATGTTTGATCAGTGTTGGATAAGTCACAAAGTTGAAGAACTGGTTTTACTTTATGATTTGTCAGCTAAGTGACTACAAGTCTCCTGCCAAATATCTCAATGATACCATGGTGACTAATCCTTGAAACAAGCTTTAAAACATACCAAAGAGCTTTTCTAAATTCTTGGGTAAGCTTGAACATAGGAGGTTCCATATGAATGTGATTCACAGTAAGGGTGACAGCAGTGGAACAGGCTGCCCAGGAGGGTTGTGGAGTCTCCTTCTCTGGAGACATTTAAAACCCACCTGGACGTGCTCCTGTGCGACTTGGTCTAGGTGATCCTGCTCTGGCAGAGGGGATTGGACTAGATGATCTTTTGAGGTCTCTTCCAATCCTTGATGTTCTGTGATTCTGTGATTCTTCTGGCTCCCATTGGGAGGATGTTTTTAAGACAAGTTTGCACTGGGAGTTGTAATAAATGATTAGGTTAGATTGACATCAGAAGATATCAGCTGTTTGTGCAGTGGGCATCTTTGAAAATAAAGATTCTGTTGTGTCTGATGGGCATTTGAAACTCCACCTGTGAAACTTCTGGCCTAGAAGGGATGGATGCCAAACAGCCAGGATGGAACAGATTGTTTGCAAACAGTTGTTTATGTTTAAACTTTTATATTTTACTTGGATTTGTTTTTCTTAATGTGAAAAACAAACACCTGCATCTGAAAATTGCATGTCAAGGTGTACATGTGCAAGTGCTAGTGTGGAGTGTGTGGAAAAGTCTTGTATGCTTTCTGTCGCTGCACGTGTAGATCCATGAAAGAAGTGGATTTTAGCTGGTGTCTGTACACATAGGTATGCAGAAGTGCAAAAATAAATTCCAGCTGTGACGTTTTTCTATTAATGCAAGTATCTATGAAAGAAAACTGTGATGGAATAGGTTCTTCTTTCAGTCTGTCTGCCGCTTTACAATAAAGCAGTTTCATGTCAAAACTATTGCTTCCCCTGAAGAGGTGAATCTGGTCTTGAAATTTTGATTTGCAGAGTTTGATACCAAAGAGGAGATCTTTCTCCACTCAAAAAAGCTCTAAACCAATCCCTGCAAGTTGTGTGTGAACATCTGAAATGAAAGACCTTTTGCAGTGAGCATCTAGCCTGATATGTTCCCAAATACTGGAAGGGCAGCGTAGACCAGTTTGCATAATGTGAAGCGAAATCATGTCAAAGAGGAAAAGCAGAGAACCAGTGTAGACTACTGTGTGATGTAGATTCTAGATTCCTCCAAAGCTGCAGCTGCTGGGAAAAACTCACAGAAGAGCTTGTTGCTCTGCTTTTGTGTTCTGAGATGGGATCTGTGGGTAGAAGGTTTTAGAGGGAAAGTTTCTCAAATTCCACCAGAAATGGGCTGGGATAGATGTCAAAACTCAGCATTTAGTAATGTGTTTAGAGACATCTCTGTAGTTTAGTAATAAAATTACTCAGGATGGTGT
Source organism: Phoeniculus purpureus (assembly GCA_028565055.1). Lineage (NCBI taxonomy): Eukaryota > Metazoa > Chordata > Aves > Bucerotiformes > Phoeniculidae > Phoeniculus > Phoeniculus purpureus. Next base: position 8,872,564 of record JAOXOE010000506.1, on the reverse strand, counting down.
TTGAATCCATATACATGGATGTTATTAAATAATTTTTTTACTAAAGGAAGCAGGTACTCATGTGTTTAAGACATGCAGGTATCAACAGCAAGCCAGTCTGCAAGGAGAGATTGTTGCCAGGTTAGCTTCTAACTCAGTCCTCAGCACTGGTGTTATGCACTGCACTGTTCAGTTCTTACAGCTTTTTTTGTGTGTATATATATTATATATATAGTATGTATAGATTTTTGACATATCCCATAGTTTTCAGTAGCTGTTTCTTATTACACTTGATCATGTTTTGGTTTTGGGGGAAAGAGGCCGATCAAATTTGAACTAGGATAAGGTAAATGTCTGCAGTGTGGGTTTGAGGCCAAAACTGACCAAGTAGCTGAACTACTATTCAACAATATTGTAGTGGGTTCTTGAGAGATTTTAGTTCCAAAAACTGGAATTAGCATATAATGTTAAAGTTCGTAGGTTACCACCTGTTCTGAATCTGGAAATGACTTTGGATGGGCTTATGATGAAATCACTGTAACCTTTGTGTGAGATGTTCTGCTCCATGTTCAATCTGTTTCCCAGAATAAATCTGGCCTTACATGGTTTGGTGCCTGTTGATCCTGTGCTCTCAAGTTCTTGGACAAGATAATTGGACATTCCATTATTAACTAAAATCAAAACCTTCATTTGTTGCTTACTCTAATTTAACAGTGAGGCACTGGCTGTTCACAAATTCAGATCAACGGTATTGTCCTCTGACTAGAAGTCATTAAATCAGATGACTATCAAGAAATATTTATCTACAGCTACATGGAATTTGGAGCTGACCTATTGGTGTGGGTCATCTGGCAGTTTATATGTCTATTGAAGTCAAAATCGGTTGCTTCAGAATGATGGAAATTATCTTTTGCAGAATAATCCTGAGTAAACATGACATTTCTTCTGAGTCTCTTCACTTAATTGCCTAATAGCACGTGCCTTCATAGATAATCTTTTTTCCAGTTTCAAAGCAGATTTCTCATTTTCTACTGAAGACTTGGATTTCATTTTCTTTGTGGTATTTCTCTGCTAGCGTGCAGATTGCCTAATTGATTGTAAAGCATTTTGAAATCGCACTGCTGTGGGCTGGAAATATGCTTCTGAGAGAGTAGGAGCTGTTGTTTGTAGGTTTTTTTGTCTGATAAAATAAACAAATACTTTTTTGACATAGTAAAGTATCAAGATATATGTAGTCAATCTCATGCTTTGGTTTAGCTCCTCTGTGCAGATCTAATCAGTTAAAAACCATGCATAATGATTACTTGGAATAAAACCTTTTTACATAACACTTCTGCATGTGACACTCTAGTACACTGTAGAAATGTAAAGTTAACTATGTTGTGTTCATCTTAACACATAAGGACTTAAATAATAGAATCATAGAATCATCATGACTGGAAAGGACTGCCAGGATCATCGAGTCCAGCCCTCATCCCAACATCTTCCTAACCCTTAGACCATGGTCTCGAGTGCTCTATCTACTCATTTTTTTTTAAACACCTCCAGGGATGGGGACTCTGTCACCTCCCTGGGCAGCCTGTTCCAGTGCCCAACCACTCTCTCAGTAAAGAACTTCTTCCTAAGATCCAATCTAAATCTCCCCTGATGCAATTTGAGGCCATTTCCCCTCGTCCTATCATTGGTAATTTGGGAGAATAGACCAGCACCAGACTTGCTACAACCTCCTTGTAGGTAATTGTAGAGAGCAATAAGGTCTCCTCTCAGCCTCTTCTTCTCTAGACTAAATAACCCCAGTGACTAGAACAGAATATGAATCTTAACAATTAAAAACTAGAGGAAAATGTAATATGAGAGCTTTTAGCATAATTTTTTGGTAGTAGAGTAATCTAAGTTTCTCAGTTCAGGATTTTTAAGGAAACCACTTACAGGAATGAGAGTGAAACAGGAATACACCTGAACAGGAGTAAGCAGTACTCTTGGCTCTCAGGTCAGAAATGCCTTTATTTCTTTACTCAGGCTGAACATCTACCCCTGTGTGGATCATGTTTATAATAAAGAATATTACTGGAGAGAGGATTCTTTCCAGCTGTATTGAGCCTTGTCACATGTGTCCAGAGATGCAGGCAGAAGAAATTTGCCTATCGAGGCTCTGTTTGAAAGAAACCATTTGAGTCATACTTGGGATGAATCAGCTTAGCGGTTTTGTGTCAGCAGACATCAGCTTGATGACCCAGCTAAGGCAGATAGTGCTATAGCCCATTTCTTTCTGCTCTGGATGTTGGTTCAGAAGGGAGTTGATACAAGATGGAAATAAGCTGGTGGAAGATGGGGCAGAAAAGCAGATTGTATCAGGCACTACAGATGAGCATATAGATCCAGGGCAGGTGGGGAAAACAAGAAGCACAGACTCTTCCCTGAGGTCTGGTGCAAAGAACAACCTACTTGCAACTGAGTGAAGACTGAAAATACCACAGCAAGGTAAATGGTAGGACTTAACAGAGCATTTATTGCTACTGTAAGCCAAGAATCATTATACAACATATTTCTATAGTTCATTGCCTACACGGATCAGGTAGAACTTTAAGAAGCATCTCAGTCCATTTTCAAAAGACTCATAGTTATGCAATATATAAGAAGGATTTGTGTTTGTGTGTCACATACGTAAGCTATTGTATTTTATCTTTCTCAGTATATTTTTTTCTGCTTGGAAAAGAGGTGACTTCCATTACTTTTATAGCAAAAGAGTTTTCACGATTGAAAATGTAGTGTGGTAGGGAAAAACGTAGATGGAGTGACCTGGCACCTTGAAGTACAGTTTTGCAATACCAAAACACTCTGTAGAGGCCTCTACCTTTTTCTGAGAGGCGTATGTCCATTTCCAGACAAGTGGCAGAAATTGCCTGAAAGTAACAGAAGTAAATCCCTTTGTGCTGAATTTCAAAGCTTCCTTTTTTGGAGTTTGCTTTTGCTAGTGTGTGTACACGAACATTGCAAGAACATTTGCAGTGCCCTGCTGGGTTATACCAATGGTCCATGTAGCACAGCATTCTGTCTCCAGTGCTGGCACTATTTGGGAAGGGTCTGTCCAGTTTTTGCAGTACTTTTCCTTCACAATCTCCAGCAACTGTTGTTGTGTTAAGGAAGTCTCAGACTATTCTATTTAGTAGCCATTCGTGGACACAGTAGACCTGATGATGACACTGTCACGCTACACACACTCCTCTTACAGCATGCAGTTTTTTAATTTCTGTGTCATTATTGTATACTTGTTACTACATACCTTATCCCACGTACTAGAATTTATTTGGAAATGTTTTCATACTATAAATATTTTTCAGTGTGTGGTAAGAAATTTAGAATCCCATTTGTTTGAAAAGGACAAATACGTTACAACTTGCCGTGGACTTCAAAGTCTGTCTTCTGACCAGGTATTTAAGAAATACCTTCACAAGGAGTTCAGGTTGTTCAGGTTGCTAGTGCAATCTATTCTGGTGCTTGTTATGCACTATAATTAATTTCATTTCACTCTGTAATCTTTGTTCTTATGTAGACTTTTTTCTTATCTTCATCAGAGAAATCATGTGAAAGTGTAAAATCGCTTGTTCTTGGAACCTGCTTCCCTAAAGAAGAGCCATCTTAGCCTTTTCTGTTCCCTCAACTTTCTAACTTCAAAAGGAAGAGCAATAAATGAATTGGCAACTTGTCTCATTATGCATTGTTGCAGGCAAAGTGGTACACTTTGAGTTCACTTTTCTGGATGTTTCTTGATGTTAATTAAACATGGTAACCAGGCACTGGTTACTCATAAGAATTACAGAAAGATTGTAATGAAGGATTATTGTGATTAGTTGGCAGCCATGGTTGCTAATTCAAAATTTGCGTGAAGAGATTAAAATTTGTTACTTAACTTTGATCTTTTGAAGTTAACACGAAGGGGAAAAGCTCTGAATACACAAATATCTAAATTATCTTTTCTAATCTTTGGGATGCTTCTATTTGTGTTGCTTTTAACAGAGAGAACACAACCATTAAACCCCATAAACAGAACCTGTCAGGACTCTGGATTCTGAACATAGAAAATTGTAATATAACAGTTTACATGGACCCGTTTTCACTAGCACAAGCAAAGTACAACCCTGTGCTGTGGATTCCATTTAATCTGAATCAGGACACTCTAGCCCCATATGAAAAAAAGGAATAAAGGTCCAGTATACCAAACTGCCACTGTACCACGGTAATGGCAGCCCATGGCTGCTAGACAATGTCTAGTTACTTGCCTGGGAAAAGTTGCACACCTCAACAAAATGTTTTTAGCAGAGTAAGACCTGTTAGAGAACTTCTGTTGCTGTGTGAGAACCACAGGGTAGCAAATCAGTATCGTTCTTGTTTAATTACCAATTACAATGGCAGTTGCAACTGTCTGGTTAATCACTTACATATCCTGAGTATATAACAAGGTGAGATCCCCTATTATACGTCCTTTCTGGTTTTGTGCAGATCCTTTAGAAGAAGTACCATTCTTGAGTTTACCCAGAGATGGAAAGCCCAGCACAATATGCAAAGTAGCAATTACTCCTTTCCAATCTTAGAAGTGAGCCTTCATAGCAGGGAGCTCACATCCAAGCTTTAAGCCAAATAGAACAAATGGATTTGAAAATTGAGAACAAAGGAGATAATAGAAGTCAGTTGTGATCTCAAGCAGCTGCAAGCATTTGTCAGCACTGTGACACACAAGGGTTATTAAGGGGGATTTGAAGGAGGATAGTGCTCTGGTTTTCTGTTTGTTTTGGCTGATCTTTCAAAGTGGAAAAGAAAACATGCCTACAGCTAGTGATGGATGCCAGCAGTGTGAGCTGATTGAGAACAGCAGTAGGTCTGTTGCCTCCTAGGGAAAGGTATTGGGACTGTGATCGGTTCTGATAGCAAAAACAAGTGTCTTATATCTGATGTGATTGAGAATGGGAATCCAGCGCAAGGGCCCAAGGGAAGAGTGGCATGGTCAGAGGTGGCCAGTTAGGGACAAGAATTCACTGAGGCCCAAAGAAGAAGGTGTTGCAGTAACTCTTTGGTGAAGTGAGGAATGCTGAATGACACCTCTGCACTGCTACACCTGACCTGGGGTGAGTCTGCTATGCTATTGCACTGTTGCATCTGGTGGTTGGAGAGAGAAGTTTAGCAAACCATATGCTTGCAAATGCTAACTGATCACAGAGTGAGCCCAAGTGTTCATGAAACATGTATATATTTTTCTCACAAATTGATAAGTGAACAGTGACAGCACAATTTACATGTTTGTCAGATAGAGAAAAATTAGTATAATTAATGCCCAAATCTTGTGTGGCTAATCTCTGTTTATCTAGATAATCTGTGTTCAGGGATGCCAATGCCTTTGCTTCAGTCCCATATACCAGTCTGCAATGTGCTCTGGGCAAGGGGTGGTTCTTGCAGTGAGAATGGGCTGTAACCCCACATAAGCAGCACTATGAGACTCTTCACAAGACCCTGCTCCTTTTCTGCATTGAGGCACAGACTGCTGCTTTGGAGTGCTGTTTGTGCCAGAGCAGGCTGAGCATGGAAGGAAGAAGCTGGGTGTGAGGCAGGTAGCTCTATCCTTGCCTCTTGCTGAGCTTTCCATTGCCTTTTAAGAGTCCTGATGGCTGGCAGTAAAGCATTTTTCTTTTCTGCATTAGCTTGATCTCTTTTCCTTCACAGTTATTGGTGTTGTGACTCTTTGGGCACAATCAGTGTATGGAAGAGGGAGAGAGAAGCTGTTGTCAGTATTTCAAAGCAGCTAATGCTTATTTTTGATGTGGATGATTTTGTTTGGCTGAGAAAATCTGCAGCCTCTGAGCCTGCAGGAAGACTCAAAGCCTGACGAGACACTGATCACACAGTCGTCTTTTGGGACCTTGCAAGGTGGAAGTGACTTAGACTAGTGTATCTGAAGTTAGCAGGCAATTTCACAGTATGAAAACTGTTGGTACTTCAGTTGCTGAGCAGCATTCAAATGGAGAGTTTGTCTTTAGAAACTAATACAATATGAAGGAAAGATCAGGAGTCTGGAAACTGGAGTTGTGCTTATTGCTGTAATAATTTTGGCAAGAGTGTGAAAATTGAAATTCAGTGAAATGCATTTTTCTGTGAGGTCTCTGAGTAACAAACTCTGGCTGGAGTGAATCCCACAGAAATCTGTGGAAATGTCTAGAAATAGGACCTAATTGTCTCGTGTTTGCTTTCAAAGAGATGAGCCTACCTGAGATGGACTAGAGACATCTCTGTGTAGGTTTCTTCTCTTTTATGTGACGTAGAGGACCCTGTGGTGTGCAGAGATTTAGTTAGGATTTTCCACTGGCATGCTTTTTGTATGACCTTGATCAACACAGCAGTTCCTATACCCAGGTATGTTTCCATCTAAGGGAATAAAGGCACTTTTGGGATTTTTGAAGAAAACTTTTGATGGAAGTTTTTCTGTATAATGGAATATATAATATGAATTAGAATAAGGAAGAAGATATGCACATTTATTTGATATGGAAGTTTTATTATAAAACAATAATCTTACAGGAAATTAGCAGAGTGACAAATAGCTAGTTCATTCAGGTTATTTGTCTAAATATTATCAGGTATTTCCAAATGACATATACAGAAGGAAACTTAGACAACTGAAAATTGCTTTTCCATATTTCTTACCATGGGTAATTTTTCACAGGTCTTTGCTTATAATTGCTCCATTCAGACCAACACTGGATATTTTGATCCATTACATGTCTGATTCAGTCTTGATTTCTCCATTTCTTACGTGTCCCTCTTCCCATTTATAGCAATTTTTCACTCTTCAATTACATCCTATTTTCTCAAGATCAAAGATGTGTGGCTACTACCATCATTTCATGCTTCAAAGTTTTAGTAAATACTTGCAATTTCTCTGCGTAGCGAGTATTTCATATTACATTGTGGTTTGCACAGTCCACATCTTCTAAACAACTACAGAACATGTTATGTCCCAGCTTGCTGAAGAATACTGCACATACAAAAAGCTTGAGTGACTCTGCTGGAGTAAAGTAAAAGCCAAAAAAAATTAAATTCTTGAGTTTTACCACTCCACTATGTAATTCTATAGCATGTGAATACTATGCCTTTCACATCCTAGTATTTAACATCACTCTGCTGTCTGTACATATTATTTTTGATCACATCTGTACTGAAGATGTGAGGTTATTTAAAAAAAAAATCAAAACAAAACACTACCCAAACACCAAGCCTCACCTTTGCATAGCATTTGGTTAAATTACAGGTTACCAAAATTCCTTTAGTTTTAGTGGAGGATGGCATGAATAATCATTAGCTAAGCCTTGTCTCTTTTGGCCTCAAACACCTGAGGATTAAACGCTTCAAGTGAGATAGCCAATATAGTTTGGCTGTGTTTGTTCTGTTTACATGTTGGGTCCCTCTGTAAAAGCTGTGAGTGGAGCAAATAAACTTCTCTGTAGCGAGAGATGTCTGCTCATCCTTCTTTTCTGTTGGTCAGAGAGGGCTGGATGCTGCAGACTATGGGAGTACTATGGCACAGAACAAGGAGCCAGGAGAAGCAGAAAGCAGACAGACAGGTGTCAGTGGTGGCAAAAAGGAAAGTCTCTTGGGTTCTACCAGGCATGTCAGCATTTGGTGCCATGCAGAAAGCTGCTGAAACCAAACCCTAGAAGCAAGAAACTGCCTTGCACAGAGTGAGCAGGAAGACATTAGTTTACAGAGCACTTTACTTTCAGTTTTGTCTGGTCTGATCTAGTCTCTATGAATTAATCACTGCAATAGTTTATTTTTAGAGTGAATAAAGTTTTTTTTAAGGCTTTCTGAATTTAGCATCCTTTGCTTCTTACAAAATTCTCTGTAAGAATGACTTGATATGTCTTTCAGGCTATTCTTTCTGTTTTAAGGTCGCATGGCAGTTACTGAGTCTCTGTAGCTCCTTTTCTAGTCACTAGAGAGAAGCATCTAGATCCTAGACCACTGAAGCTGACTTGGCCAGCTCACTCCTGAGGGGAGAACTGCCTTTTGGCTGAATCTGTTTCAGCTTCACTCCTTATATAAAAAGACCTTTAGACAAGACCAGACCCATTAGTTGGAAGTGTTCTTTCTGAGCTGTGCTTTCGGACTCAATAGAAAAGATTTCTGTTACAGTAATTTAAATTACAGTGAATGATACTCAATTATTGTCTTAATGATGAGTTCCTACATAAAACAAATTATGTGTAATGCAGACGTGACAATATCTGGACTGAATTGTCTGCACCCTGAATTGTGTAGAAATGGTAGTACAAAAGAGGAAGATGCTTTGAAACGCTTCCCCGTCAGTGAAAAGTGAACAAAAGCAAAGCGGTTCTGAGCAGGCGATACAGCAAGCACTTCACAGCTTTTACCACAGGCTGTCCTGTCTGCATGGGAGATGTCGAGTGCTTTCCAGAGCCTTGGCTAAGTTTGTAGCAGCCAGTTAGAAATACTTTTGTTGATATTTTTGATCCTAAACTTAGACTTTGGTTTTTTTTCTCCCACAGCCTTGTGTATGTAAAGCCTGGTGGCTTCAGTTATGCTGAGTTTGAAAGAAGAGCTTTCAAGAGTATAGCATATTTTGAATATTAGAATTTTGATAAAAACCAAAGGTTTTGTATGCAGTAGAGGTCATAAGAGTCTGTGTTTGGATGACTAATGCAGTCAAAATATACAAATGAGCCCTTATCCATCACTTTTAAAAGCACCACCTGTGGTAGGACTAGATCAGGTTTGGTACTAGATGAAGAACCTGGAGGTTGCAAGTGATGGATCTTAGTGGGATTCACCCAAGGGTTCTGAGGAACTTGTGGATAAAGTTGCTAGGCTGTTATCTATCATATTTGAGAAATCATGGCAGTCCAGTGAAGATCCTGCTGACTAGAAAGGGGAAACATAACCCCCATCTTTAAAAAGGGTAAAAAAAGACAACCCAGGAAATGACATGGACAGTGGCACTGAGTGCACCCTCAGTAAATTTGCCAATGACACCAAGCTGTGTGGTGTGGCTGACAAGCTGGAGGGAAGGGAGGCCATCCAGAGGGACCTTGACAGGCTTGGGAACTGGGCCCATGAAATTGCACAAGGTTCAGCAAGTCCGAGTGCAGGGTGCTACACCTGGGTTGGGGTCACCCCAAGCACAAATAGATGCTGGGTGGTGAATGGGTTGGGAGCGGCCCCTCAGAGAAGAATTTGCAGGTGTTGGTAGATGAGAAGCTCAGCGTGAGGGCAGCTCAGAAGGCCAACATACCCTGGGCTGTATCAAAAGAAGTGTGACCAGCAGGTGAAAGAAAGTGATTCTCCACCCCTGCTCTGCTCTTATGAGACCTCACTTGGAGCACTTCATCCAGTTCTGGAGCCCCAAAGATAAGAAGAACATGAAACTCTAGAAGCCAGCCCATAGGTCACAAGGATGCTCAGGGCTGGAGCACCTCTCCTATGAGGACAGGCTGAGGGAATTGGGGCTGTTCAGCCTGGAGAAGAGAAGGCTCTGGGGAGACCTTATAGCAGCTTTCCAGAACTGAAAGGAGTCCTACAGGAAAGCTGGAGAGGGACATTTTATGAGGGACTCTAGAAGTTGGGCAATGGAGAATGGCTTCCAGCTAGAAGAGGGTAGATTTACATTGGATCTTAGAATGAAATTCCTCACGATTTGGGTGTTGAGTCACTGGAACAGGTTGCCCAGGGCAGTTGTGGATGCCCCATACTGAAGTGTTCAAGGTCAGTTTGGACAGGGCCCTGTGCAACCTAGTCTAGTCAAAGGTGTCCGTGCACATGGTGGTGGGAGTTGGAACTCCCTTCCAACCAAACCCATGCTGTGATTCTATATGGGAGAATACAGCCTTGCCATAAATGTTGCCCTTTCCATTTTGGCTGCGTTGTGAGGCAGAGGTGTCTGTGGGCTGACTTAGGAAGACAAGAGGCTGTGAAAGCCAATATTGCATAAGATGAAATAAGCAAATTTTTCCTCTGGCTGGCTGTCTTGTTAGAAAAAGTTAAAAGGCAAACTGAAAGTGAAGCAACATCCAAACAGCCATGGGGCTCTGACTAACTCAGCCCTGGAGGTGCTAGATGGTATAAGAGAGCAAAAATTATAAATACCACATGGTTTATGGTCACTGAAGCTCAGGAAACTGAACTCAGGAAAGATGTCTGGTTCAGTGAGACATTCAATTCACGCTAAATTGAATGCATTGACTTTACCTGAAAGCACAGATTTGCCATGGTTTCTTTTGGTTATGGGTTTCTTTTGTTAGGAGAAAAGGAGCCACAGTGCACATCTTTCTTCTGTTTGAGGTGAAATTAGAACTGCTGCTCAGAGAGGAGCTGCACATTGAACCCCTTGGGCCTGTTGAAGCTGATAATAGTTCTCTGTAAGTCTTCACAAGGACCATCAAATGTCTGTGTTCAGTGTAAGGTGCTGTCAGTGGACTGTGCTGCTTGGCAGTAGCAGTTCTGGAGACCTGTCATACTGCAGACAGAGATTAGAGGTCAGTCTGGTCGCAGCTGACCCTGTATGACACTCCATAGAATTTTGACTTGGAGACAGAGGGCAAAGAAAGTGACTTTAGAACTGGCTGCATCACATTGATTCTAATAAAGAACATCTCTTTTGAAAACTTGAAGACAGAAGGAAATTGGAGTGAAAGAACCCCAAAAATAGTTGCACTCACTTTCCTGAGGAAAGGAAGGTTAATGGAGACTATGCCTCTACCCAGTCTGGCAAACTGGTGGGTACCAGTGCTTAGGAAAAATGAAGGAAGGCAGGGTAGTTGGCAGTTACTGAGAGACATTAAACACACAATAGCAAACTGGAGGATGCAGGGAAATGATAAGAGACAAGCAAGAATGCAAAAATCAGGGTTTGCTTCTCTGAATATTTCAGAATGCCTCTAAATAGGAGAAATAAAACATGCACAGCTAAGGTAGAGGCTAACGTGGAGAGTGGTAAAGACAAGACAAATGAGATGCAAGCATGTTGAATGTAACTCTTTATAAACTGAAGAAAAAGAATGACCTAGGGAAATACAGACCAGTCAGTTTAATTTTGATACCCACAACGATTCCAGAACAAATTAATAGAAATCACTGTAGACGTACTCAGAACCCAGTAAAATGATAAGTGAATGATTGGGCTGGAATAAATCATGTAAATAACATATCTTAACTGGATAACTGATGTAGCAAGGGGAAAGCAATAGAAGAAGTATGTCTTTTGTAAAGATTTGATGTGGTTCCATGTGGCATTCTCATGAAGAAATACTGAAACTTCACATAATAAAGCAGATAAGCTATTTTTCCTAGAACTGGACTTGGTAGTTCACTTTTGGGCTGAGAGACTATCAAGTGAGCATCTGCTTTTGGTCTGCTCTTTTCATTAGTAACTTGGGTGATGAAACAATGTTCACAGAAAAAGTCAGGAGTGGACATACAGTGTAGTCACAGGCTTGTTGGAGAGTAGCATCAGAATCACAGCTGTGAATACATACCAAAGGCAATTTTTTGAATCAAGGGGGTTAAAAAATAGTAGGCACATGCAAAGCACTGCAAAGACCTACCCGGCTGGGCAATGGGACTGCAGAAAGGAATTCCCTGCAAAGCGGAGATTGCTCTGTTCTGCCCAGCTTTTCCCAGCTAAGGCAAGATTTCCAAAGGGATTCTGCATGCAGTTTGAGGCAAAACATGTCACAAGCATCAGTGTCAATTTGCAGGCGGTCTAAACTTAGAAAACGGATCGTTTCAGCAGGGTACAGCCTAACAAAGGGGAAAAAAATGCATTCTGTGACAGTAGTCTGAGAGAGATAATGTTAAATAAGGAATAATAAGTTACTGTCAAAAACTGCAGGAGGTAAGGGCAAACTAAAGCAGTTTTATGGTAGGCACCTTGTTCAGGTTGGTTGGGAGGAAGAATGCTCTGAGTATCAGGTGAGACACAGAAACAGGGTACTTTAGGATTGGAGCCTCCTCCAGAGCTAGATTTTTAGGAGCTAGTTAGATAAATATATGTCAATGACCACTCCAAAGGACCAGGTCTCTATATGGTGCAAATGCAGTGGACTTCTTGTGGTCCTTTTTACTCCCATATTTCTGTAGTTTTATGACAAACACATAAGAATCTTTTGTTCTTATCGTAGTCAGTGCTAAACGGAAGGTACAGTCAGCTGAGAGGCTGTCAGTGCTGCTGTACCTCATGCTCAGAGGAACAGGCCAGATTATTGATCTATTCTATGAACAGGGGTAAAAAATAGATTGGTGCCTGAGATGCCTGAGATACCTTTAGCATCCTTGTGTGTGATAACGTTAATCAAGACTGGACAAGGCAACTTTTTCATCATTATCATCGTGCATGTGGTGAGTTGTGCATACGTGATGCGCTATCCAGCCGTCTGTGTCTGTGCAGCCTGTGAAGATAGGGACAGTTGTAATTCCAGTTGCCCTGCTGTTCACATCCAAGCTACTGAAATAAGATGAAAGCACTGTGACAACAGCAGGATGCAAGTAAATGTTACTTGACAGCTTAGTACATATGCGTAAATTAGGAGTAGTTGGATGATTAAAGGCTGTAATAGCCCAACAAAAGTGCAACTGATACTTTTCTTAAAAGCAAAGCTGATACTGAATCCTTATTCAATGGGTATCAGAGTTAAGAGCTGAAGAGACAGAAATGTCTCAGCTGGGTCAGATGAAGAGTAAGAACCTACAAAGAGAACCTGCATGACTGTGGTGTAATGGCAATTTTAACTGACGTTTCATGTGTTAGGATCATGCTTTATTTTATAAATCTGTTGCTGAAGATAGCTTTGCATACTAATAGCTCAATTACAGTAGCACAAGGTTGTGGCAGATGGGAGGGTGGAGGACTGTGTGTCATACCAGTATGAGTCTTTGCCTTTTGAGTGCCCAAAAATCATAAGGGAGGAGCCCTTTGCTACCACTGAGAAGAGTCATAAACATCCCTTCTGATGCACCTGTGTGTGACCATTCATGATTACAGTCCTTTCAGGCAGGTTTTCACATGGAGCAAGCCTCCTACCAGCTTACTCTTTCCCTTGCTCTGAATATAAAAGATCTCCTTAGTCCTTCCTCCCTGTTTCTGCTCTCTAAACATCCATACTAGAAACTGAATATTTTAAAACCCAAACGTTATAGAAACGTTATAGCTTGGAAGGAACCTTTGGAGATTATCTGGTCCAGCCCCCTGTTCACAGGTTTTTAAATTCAGTGTTACAGTTTGCATAGGATCTTTCCCATACAAGTTATGAGTATCTCCAAGGATGGAGATAAACAGATTTGCTCAACTACTCTCACAGGGAAAATTGTTTTTCTGTGTCCAGTAGGAACATACTGTGTTGCAGTTGAGAATCTTTCTGTGTGCCTCTGGGAAGCATCTGTCTATCTTCTCCACCCCATTTTAGATAGACCAGAGGGGTTGATTAACCCTTGTTTTTACTTGCTTGTGTTTGCAGGCACTGAAAATACTGTTGGTAAAGAAAACGTCTGTAAATCACAGGGAACAAGTGACTAACCTTAAATTGATTAAAATTGCTCAGATGCAGAGCTGGCAAGATTGTATTTCTAAATAACATCCTTATGGGAGAATCATTGCTACCTTCCCTTACCGTGGCTCATAGCCTGGAAATTATAGAAGCCTCTCTCTTTAATGTTATTCAAATTTGAAAAGAGGATTTCAATCCTTTTTGGGGGAAATGCAGCCTTTGGAATCTTCCTAAAAGCAGTTATGCATCTGCATATCAGAGTATCTAGTGTCTGAGAAACAGAAAGACTCCTTTCAGTTTACATCTTCTACTACTGCCACTGCCAAAAACTGAGCTGACAGACGCCACCACCTCTTCTCCTGTCCCCTGTTTGCCTCTGGTGATTGCTAGTTGCTTAAAGTAGGTGTTGTAAAACTGATGCACACTACAAGAAATACATCTGTGCATATGCAAGAGGGAATGAGTGTATGCTTTTGGGAGCGTGGAAGAGAGAAATAGAATTATTACTCTCTCCTCCCAGAAGAGCCCATGTGTCATGACAGTTTGAAGGACACATGCATTTGGTGAGGTACTTTGACCTTTCGGGTAGAAAGCAGCAGAGTAGCACAGTTCAGGTAGACACAGTTTCTACTGTATGTTTGTGCCCTGAGTTCTTTGTGAGTTTCGTGTTTTCTGCTTGTAGTACCCTTCATTAAGATACTCAGAGCGGACTTTGCCAAATTATGTGCAGTCATGACACAGACTGATTGGCTGTTTGGCCATGTGAGTTCACAGTGTTTGCATCGAAATAAGGAATACTTGCACCTCTTTTCTCTAGATGCTTCACTGGAAACGAGAAAGATCTTGTTAAAAAAGGATCACTGTTGCCTTCATGATTTTGTGTTATCCAAGTACTGCAGTTGGCTTAACTCAAACTGGATGGGTTAAGGCAATGATGGGGGGCTATTCGTGGTCTAGGGTTTTTTTCACCCTTAAGTTTTTTATGTAGTGAACTAGACTCTGGTCAGCATCCTCAAGGACAGTTTATCTCCCTGTCTACTCAGATTCCCAAGCAAGCATTGTCCAGCAGGAATACTGTCATTTTCTGTGCCTCCTTTTGAGAGGGAGGAGCCTAATTTGTTATGAGAAGGACTTTTTGATGTGTTTATGATACGTTTACACTAAGCACACACGTGGTTTGATAGCCTGAGTCAGGAGAAGGACTCACTGTTTGAACTTTAGCTTTGTGCATGGCATAGGGACATGTGGCAGCTTCACCTGCAAAAAATGGGCAGTAGGAAATGAGACTGGATACAACATTTTACCCAGGAGGACTTTTTTAGCCTATAGAAAACTGGAACAAGGTTAGTACTAGCCAGCGTCATCACTGTAGTAATCGTTCCCCCCTCCCAAGCCTCACAGCTCAGAGCACACGCATGCAGTGTCTGTCATAATCTCCTTTTCTAATTGTAGTCCTACTCCAATAATCCCTTTTCCTCCTTACAGCTGCTTGCAGTCTCATACCTAGCCCTTTTCCCCACTCTCTCTCCTATCCTGATGGTCTCATAAAAATATAAATTGTCTGATGTAATTAAAAGTAGCAAAAGTTTGTGCAAGAAACTGTCTGCGACATTCTCAGCTGAACTCTGCCTGGGCAGCCACCCTGCCTTGGGAGATGGAAGAGGTTTTCCATGGTGGTGAGGGTGACCTCTTTTTTTCTTCAAGACCTGCTTAGCTGACCTTTTACATATCCAGGTGCAGGTTTGTTTTGGTTTAACATAATCACAGTTCTAGTATCCTAATTTACCTGGTATTATAGGTGTTTCTCTTATAATACAGATATTTGTCTTGTAGCAGGGACTTACCTTATGAGAGAGGTGGAAAGCTGATTACTGTGGTATTTGGACTAGATTGTCTCCAATGGTGACTTCCAACCCCTACCATTCTGTGATTCTGCTACATGTTTAAGACAGTACAAGTCAACATTCCTGACCCAGACAAATAAGTTCAATCTTGGCTTTGCTGCATAGATGTTGAAAAAGGTAATTTCTGAGCTGTAGTCTTCTCCCACCTACAAAAAGAGTATCTTACTTTCTGGGTTACTTTTCTTGACTGTGAACAGAAATCCAACTTTGTGAAGAAAACTGTAAAAGATGAAGCAAACATGAAGCAAAATTTTAGTACCAGATAATGAAGAATAACAGTCTGAAGAATATTGTATGTGTAGCTTATTTCACAATTGACTTGTTACTTGCCAGGCAGTTTTAGTGCCCCAAAATGCAGCTGCATTAAGCAGAGGGAGTTGGGGCTGTTCAGTCTGGAGAAGAGGAGGCTCCGAGGTGACCTTCTTGTGGCCTTCCAGTATCTGAAGGGGACCTACAGAAAAGCTGTGGAGGGACTTTTTAGTGTTATCAGGTAGCGACAGGACTTGGGGGAATGGAGCAAAGCTGGAGCTGCATAGATTTAGAGTGGATGTGAGGAGGTTGTTCTTGACCGTGAGAGTGGTGAGAGCCTGGAACGGGTTGCCCAGGGAGGTGGTTGAGGCTCCGTCCCTGGAGGTTTTTAAGGCCAGCTTGGATGAGGCTCTGGCCAGCCTGGTCTAGGGTGGGGTGTCCCTGTCCATGGCAGGGGGCTTGGACTAGATGATCTTTGGAGGTCCCTTCCAATCCCTAATGATTCTATGATTCTGTGATCTTTAAGGTCCCTTCCAATCCAGCTCTTTTGATGATTCTATGACGCTTTGGTCTTTCCAGCTGAGGGAGGAGGAATGTTCTACCCCAGCTCTCTTTTATCAACAGCTCATCAAAGTAGACATATTTCTTCTGGATCCATGGTAAACATGAACACTATCAGACCTCTTCCATATGCCTTGCTGGAAGGAAAGAAACGTCATCTTTGTTTCTTCAAGAGAATCCTTGAATCCCAAGCTGCTTCGGCTTGCAAATCATAACAACCAGAGATTATTTTCAAGGATCAAGAGTCAGACACAACTGAAAAAATAAGTGTAAGTAACAAGATCTCTCGTTCCTTTGTCTAAGATTCTGAACACTGAACCAAATTCTCTCTTAGATAACCAAGCAGTGCAGCATTTCAGAGAAATGCTTTACCTCTTCATGGCTACGTTCTCTGCTCATCTCAGCTGTCAGTCTTAACTTCCCCTGGTAGCTTCTTTGCACAGAAACCTCACAGAAACCTTCTAGCTGCCTGACGTTATCAATCTTCGAAGCCATTGCCTCTGTTGGTTCAGAGTATGAAAGGGTGCTGTAGGTAAAGGAGTTTTACCTTCCCACAGGCAAAGTTCCAACCAAAACTGTTAAAATTACTGAGGTCACAGATAGGAGGAAATACTTTCATCAATTAGACGCTGATTAAAAGGTTAGAGTTACTGCATGACAAAAGACTAAAAGTGGGGTGCCACAAGGTACTGTACTAACTACCACTATTGTGTGCGGTATGTTGAGCAGTCGTCTGTGAAAGGAAGGGTGAACAATGTGATGGCAAATATTGGAGATGAAAGCAAATCAGTACCTGGAATTCAGATCCAGCTCTCCTAAGAAATCTCCCTCACGCACTGCATTTTTTTATCACAGCAGATACTTTTGGTCTTTTTCACTGTATTAATGAATGGAACTTGCACAATACGGTATAATACACCACCAGTCTTAGCCTTTCCACTATGAGTGAGGTATATAGCTTTTCATTTTCAGCCTTGGGCTGACTTGAAAGACTAAATCCATGTTCTAGCCTGCAGACTGAAAGCACTTAATTAGTATGCAGGGCAAGGATTGAGGGACGCTGTGTCTATGTGACATCTCTCAGTCCACTCACAGAATCACAGAACATTAGCGATTGGAAGGGACCTCGAAAGATCATCTAGTCCAATTCCCCTGCCAGAGCAGGATCCCCTAGATCCAGTCATTAGGGATTGGAAGGGACCTAGAAAGATCATCCAGTCATAGGATCATAGGATCATAGGATGTTAGGGGTTGGAAGGGACCCAAGAGATCATCGAGTCCAACCCCTCTGCCGG
>JAOXOE010000506.1:8837766-8853032 GCA_028565055.1 Phoeniculus purpureus | reverse complement strand
TCTGATCCACCCCAGGATGCTGTTGGCCCTCTTGGCCACAAGAGCACATTGCTGGCTCATGGTCATCCTGCTGTCCAGTAGGACCCCCAGGTCCCCTTCTCCTACGCTGCTCTCCAACAGCTCAGTCCCCAACCTATACTGGTACCTGGGGTTGTTCTTGCCCAGATGTAAGACTCTGTGCTTGCCCTTGTTATACTTCATTACATTTCTCCCTGCCCAGCTCTCCAGCCTGTCCAGGTCCCACTGAATGGCAGCCCAGCCTGCTGGGGTGTCGGCAACACCACCCAGCTTTGTGTCCTCAGCAAACTTGCTGCCAGTGCCCCCCTAATCTCTCATCCAAGTTGTTAATGACTAGGTTTCAAAACATCTTCAGTGTCTTCTAAATCAATACAGAGCAATTAAAGCAGCAAATTCGGGTGCTTTGTAGAGCATTTCCGTGCCGTGATTCCACATGTGCGAGGCGAGTGTACTCGAAAGAGAAAGACCACAAGTGCTAACGTTTGTAAAGGAGCCTTTAGCCTTATTTCGCTGAAGCAAAATCTGTATTGGGCTTCAGGAGTGAGATGGCTCAGCTGGTCATTTCTGTGTGGGTGTTTTTAAGAAACCAGAGCAATAGACTGCGCTGGTGCCACTGCTAATCATCTAGGAAGGAAATGGAAGCAGCAGACGGTTTGTCCAACTGGTGAGTGTATGTGGGATGTGGGAAAGACACCTGTGTGTGTACTTGTGTGGAGCTCAAATCCAGGCTGTGCTACGCAACTGCAGAAGGTTCATGCCATGCTTTTTTCATGTGGACACCTAGTAAAGTCCCAGCTCGTCCTATTAAAGTCGAGATGTTTATGGTTCTTAGGATTTTGGTGAGGAAGAACACTAAACTAGCAGCATGTGTGGATTATGCTTTTTCAGATGTCTGGGTTTATGTAGCACATGTTCTGTGGTCTTAAAGCTAGGGCATCTATTTTGGATAGAGGAAACATGCAAAGTGTTGTCCAGAGTTCCAACTGAACTCTTGTCAGAGCACAGAGAGGTCAAACTGAATGAATTTTAATTTTATCCAGACCTGACTTGTACTGGTTTTAGCTGGGATTCGTAGCAAAACGAGAAGTTTCAGACTGCTGTGGCAGCACCTTTCAGCAGTCACAGGCTGTTAAAAGCAGAGGAGCCAGAGATTCTGTTCTCGAGAGCTGTCCAGTGCAGATGTTTTATTTCAGTCATTGCCAATGGCAGGGTTCACAAGCGTTTGTGTCCTGATCTAAACCAGATCAGTGATGATGTGCTGATCGTTACCACAGCGTGCTGTCACAGGTTGCTAGTTCTGGTTGCAGAACAGTAACGTGTATTAGAAAACATAAGTCTGAAAAAGAGCTGTTTTCCATCATACTACCAGTGCAGTTTCTACTGCAAGAGTTCAGCAAGACAAAAGCAGCATATGAGGATCACACTGAATGTCTGAAGCTGGTCTGGAGCTGTGCTGGCGTTGCAGTGTCTGTCATGCTGGATTAACCACTTCCAGCCGTAGTCCACCCAGGCTGCAAGGCAAGAAGGCACAGGCATCACTTCTACTCATAACTAGCTCTCACAGCTCTGAGTTTCTGGAAGGAGTGGTTCTGCAAGAGAAGTATGAAATTATTGTGTTGTATCAAAAGCAAAGTGATGCCACGTCAGTCTGGCTACTGGGAACACAGGTCAGAGTCCTTCAGGGCACAGATGACTTAGCTGTAATGAGATAGTTTAAGATGATTCTGACTCTTTACTCTTTCTCCTTTCTTCCTTCACTCATTTTTCTCCTAGTGGAGAGAAATGCGTCATTTCTGATAATTACATTAGGCCTCCAGAAATGACTCATCATATTATAGAATCATTAGGGATTGGAAGGGACCTTGAAAGATCATCCAGTCCAATCCCCCTGCCAGAGCAGGATCACCTCGACCAAGTCACCCAGGAACAATATTATGGGCACCAGCAGAATTAACTGTTATGAGCAGAGGATTTTTTTAATGAACATATCCTGTTATATCTGAGTTATGAACCTTTGAAATGAAACTGTTGTCTTAAAAAGCTTATAGTCTAGTCATAGCACCTGTATCTGCCTCTACAACAAGAACCAGGGTTATTTCAAGCAATGTCAAGCGTCTGTAATATTGATTTGAACAAGAAGACATTATTAGACGTTGTCTTCAAGTTTGTCAAGTGAAACACCATGAGCATAAAGTTTCCTGATCTAGAAGCAAGAATTGTGTGCAATGGAATCCAAATGTATCGTGTGCAGTGACGGTATCTGAATGAGTTTGAATGCCTCTGTGTGTGTGTCCATATAGATATATAGATATATATATATACACGTGTATGACTATAAACTGTCTTTGCATAGAGTCTCACACATACAGAAGATACTGCAGTGTTTCAGATTTCCTTTTTCATATATAAAACTAATTGCAAATTATTTCTTTTTGTTCTTCTCACAGCTGAATTTTTATTCCTCTTGTGGGGTGTTTATCTCTGCTATGCAGTGCGGACAGTCCCATCAGCATTTCATGAGCCACGTTATATGGCTGTTGCAGTTCACAATGAGCTCATTATCTCTGCTATATTCCATACAATTAGGCAAGTGTTCTGTAGATCTAGTAATTAACTGTTTATCTTTCAGGTTTCATGTGGTGGGACTTAAAATGGGTGAAGGGGATAGGATGCATAATGGAAGGTCTCATACATATATAATTCTGCAAATGAAGTGATTACTAAACTTATAACTGTTCCTATACGATTCAAGAATGTGTAAAACCAGCTTGATGACTGTATAATTAGGGGGTTTCTCAGTGTTACTAGCTGATATGTTCTTGGAATTATTGGAATATGTTCTCAGAACTCAGTCTATGTGATAAATTAGCTATAGCGATACAGCAACACTACTTTGTGTCTTCAGTCATCTCCATGCTACTCACTGGTTTGTGCACCTAGAAAAACAGCAGGTAAGACTTTTGGTTTATATGAACTTGTCCAGGTGGCAAGGTGCAGCTGTATGTTAAAATAACTGCACAGGACTGTGCGTGAAGCACAGCATATGCACATGTGTGTGCTGACATAAAAGAGTGTGCTGACATAAAAACACGTTATCTATGTGATTCTGTAAATAATATAAAGCACATGTTTCGCATAGAATCACACACAGAATCACTCTGGTTGGAAAAGAGCCCTGGGATCATCGAGTCCAGCCATCTACCCTACCTTACAAGTTCACCCCTAAACCAGATCCCTCAATACCTCATCCAAACAATCTTTAAACACATCCAGCCATGGCGACTCAACCACCTCCCTGGGAAGCCCATTCCAGTGCCTGACCACCCTTTCTGTGAAAACATTCTTCCTAATATCTAGTCTAAACCTACCCTGCTGTAACTTGAACCCATTCCCTCTTGTTCTGTCACCAATTGCTTGTGAGAAGAGACCAGCACCAACCTCTCCACATTGCCCTTTCAGGTAGTTGTAGAGAGTGATGAGGTCTCCTCTCAGCCTCTCCTTCCTCAAACTGAAGAGCCCCAGCTCTTGCAGTCTCTCCTCATAAGATTTGTTCTCCAGGCCCTTCACCAGCTTAGTTGCCCTCCTCTGCACTATAGATCCTGTACTCACAGCCTGGTCCTGTGACTCCTCTGCAGCTGACCACGGTCACTAGTGAAGCACGGCACCCCATGTAGGTTCAAAACACTCGCCCTATTCACTTACAGCCACAGCCTTTAAGTCACTCTAATGTCCATCTTTGAGTTTGAGGTCCCATTCCTAGTCGTGCGCTGAGACCTTGACTCTTCCCAGGCACAGGTCTCCCATGTGCTGGCTAGTCCAGCCTGGAGTTTGCTCATGTGCGTACACGTACAGCGTGATGACACAGATATTAGGAGACAGAGTTAATGAGAAGACAGGAAACACTGCAGTGATTAAGTGCAGGGCTCAGTCAGTGACAACTTGCTCCTTTTATCCCTCCCGTTTTTATCATGCTTGTTCTTCTCCCATCTGCTTTAGCCCGCGTAGCTCTGTCCTTCTCTTCTCCCAAACAGATAACCAACCTTCTTCCTGTTGGTCCAAACTCTTCTGCATCTGTTCTCAGATGTGGTGTTTCTGATGCCATTAGTTAGGTGATCACAGCCTTAGCAGCATGTGCTATGGGTATGGTAGCAGCAGTACTGCTGACCTTGCAAGTCCTGTCCCCCAAATACCTGCAGTGCTCCCTTCAAGCTGCCTGTGAGGTTTGGCCATCTTTCAGAGGACTCCCCATTAATCATTCATGAAATCCCTCCCAGCACTGTCTGCAACTTTCGCTGGCCTTTTGCCATTATCTGTCACGTTCACCAGTCTCTCATGTCACAAGAGGAGGCTCTCGTGGGACATGGTCAAGTGATTGCCTTGAAGGTTGGACTGGGTGATGTTAAAGGTCCTTTCCAACCTTACTGATGATGTGATTCTGTGTCATCTTTACTAGTTCTCATGTGTTCAGTTAGCCAAACCTCAGGCCTGAGTTTCTCATATCCCTGTACACCTCACTGGCAGCATCTCTGTAGGAAACAACCGTAGTAATTTATTGTGTTCGTGAAACGTTTCGTTTAGGGAGGATTAAACGAGAAATGATGACTGTACCACGGCATCTGAGCCGGCGTTACATGCCAGCCTGTTCCTGTTAACAACAGCTTCTGCAGGATGTGCATCTGTGGACTTGGATAAGCTGCAAACATCATTTCTATCTGGATGGGTTTTGTAAACCTGCACATTACAAGCCCGTGGTACATCCATCCGTCTGTCACACTGCTTACCATTGCTGTCTTTGGGAGCTCGCTGCGGCAGATCGGCCACGCATGGGCCAGCCAGATTTAGCTGCAGCCCTTGTTCTACCCCTTCTGTAGAAGGCTCAACAAGGAACTCGTTTGGGAGGCTCAGCCACTCAACTCCAGCATTCACAAGGCTCCTTGGCCCCGCGGTACTGAGCGGCGGTACTGAGACTGTTTCTCTGCTCCCCACTAAAATGCATTTCAGTTCAGTCGTCTCTTCGATCGCTTATCAGCTGCACTTTGGACATCCTGTGTGGTTCTGAAGAGCGCTGCAGTTTCCCCTAGTCCCTCTGCTCACTTAACCTAGAATCATCCCCTCAGGTCCTTAGTATATGTAAACTGCCGTAGCTCGGTTCAGGCCAGAAAAGCAGCTAGACAGAGATGGAGAAAATCATCTCCTTTAAGGTCTGTTGTTTCTTTTTACGTGTCACTTGGCTTGGCGTGTCGGTTGTGGTTTTCTCCTGACTTGTTCAGGAAATGGGGTGTATCACCAAAATCACCCTCTCAGTGAATGTGGCCAGTGAAAGGAACCCTGAGGGATGTTTAAAATGTGAACTCTAACACACTGGAGAAAAGGCAGTGAATTGCAACCCTGAATTCTATTTCCAGGTTCATCCTTGCTTCAAGACTTCAGTCTGACTGGATGCTGATGCTGTTCTTCGCGCATACACACTTGACCGTGACAGTCACTGTTGGGCTACTTCTGATTCCTAAGGTACTTGAGTCTCCTGTCTCTTTTCTTTTGCCAGGGCAGAGGAAGCTGCGTGTTGTCATGCAGAAGTAACGCTGCTTGAAATTAGCAAGCAACTGACAGAAACTTTCCCTGTGCTACCCAAAAGCCGCCTAACTTTTACTTCAAAAGCTTGCACGTTTTTCAACATTCCATCTTGGACGTTTCAGAATTGCAGAGGATTAAAATACTTACAAATTTTCCTGTGTGATCAACACAGGAATGAGAGAATCCCGTCTAACGATGCTTATGGCAGGTACTTGGGCAGCCGTGCGCTCCTAGAGCTTTGTGGCATCAGACAAGGGGTTTAGGCGAGGGGATGGAAAGGTTAGGGTGAGCTGTTAAATAAGACTGGAATGAAGAGCTCAAGCTAGCCACTGGATAGAGAAGTAAGGACTTGAACCAGGCAAATGTTAAGACTAAGGAGAGCCCTTAGCAAATCAGATCCTGGGATAGACAGACACAGCGCACACAGAGAGAGTCATGGCCCGTTATACTCAGCCAGGACCGGTGCTGGGTAAGAAGATGACTCTGTGTGGGACACGAGAAGTGGGTAAGAAGATGACTCTGTGTGGGACACGAGAAGATGGCAGGAGGCAGGGAAGAACCAGAACTCAAAGCACACAGTCTCGCTAGGGGCACAAGAACCACAGGCAGGTCCACCTGTCTCTAGCACTGATCCACAAGATTTGAATGGAGCTTTCTTCTTGGTCTCCTAGCAAAGTGAGTGATTTTATAATGGCTTTTAAAATGATCAGTGATTAATCAGGAAGTAAAGAGTCAGAGCAGTAAAATGCCAGCCACATTTTACTGGGAGGTTCCAGTGGTTCAAGTTGATAAAGCTTTCAGGCTGCTAGTCCTGTCTTTTGCCTCTGTGTCAGCACAGAGTACGCTGGCAACTGTCAGATAGACACAAGGGGAAACGTTGATGCAGCCTTAATAGCCTTAATTTTATCTTAAATTACCTTTCTGGCCTTTAGCAATAGTATTTTCAGTGTCATTTCATGCATTGCCTGTCTTCAAAAATACCATTCTAGACTTACCTAGAACATTTGTTGACCTTTCTGAAGCTGACACGTAGCTGCTGATCAACATCTTCATTTATATCTTGTTGTCTCTGTGACACAGCACAGAATTCAGGCAATTAAGAGGGAATGCACAAGATTTAGTTCCATTCATAAAGTTCTGAGGCCAGATGACTGTGCAGTCGTTAATGACTACAGATGAGGAATCAGTATGAATAAATAAATTGCTGATGACGTCTCTCTAACTGTTGATCAGAGCATTTGATAAAACTTTGAAAAGAGAGAGATTAACTCATCTCCTTTTTTCATTTGCTTCCTTTTCTTGCCACCAGTCACACTTAGCCTGTATCCAGGGCTGCACTGCAGTAGCTGCTCTGTCACCCCTGGGCAAGAAGGGGTATCAAAATAGAGAGACCTGTGGGTTAACATGAAAACAGATTTGAGGAAACAGCGAAGCTAATACCAGTGCCAGCATAGTGTGTATGAAGTCATAGCCCACCAGCAATTGTGCAGTTGTCACATCAAATGGGAAAGCAGTCCTCAAGGGACAGAAGAGGAGCAGGAGCAGAAGGAGCTCAAGCAAGAAGCATATGGTGAGGGGTACACCTAGAGCCAGCTTGGGTCAGCTGCTGATGACCAGCAAAGCATGGCTGGCATCTGATTCTGTCCCAACACAACCAAGACACCGTGTTATCGCTCCCTTTTCAGGGTTAGGATGTAGAGCAGGAGAACCACTTTCTGCAGGATTACTCGATGATACGGATTAGAACGTACAGCGTCATGATGTTAGCAGCCAAATTGGAAATACTGGCTGAAAGACTATTTCCATACTAACTTAATTTAAGTGCAATGTAAAGGAGTTTCAAGTAAGCATCAAGGTAGAGAGACGTCTAAGATGCATCAGGTTAAGCTGGCATCAACAGCAGTCTGTTCCACACACTGATCCCCTGTATGATGTTACTTACACCGATGGTGCCTCCAGCTAGTATTTCTGAGGTCAGAAAGTTACGGGAAATGCACAGAGGGATGATTGTGCCATAAAAGCTGCCGGTATAAACTCGTACGGTGATGTCGAAGTCATCTCCTGCGCTGATGGCAATGTATTTTTTTATGAACGCTCTTTGCAGTTTTCTCATTCAAGCAATAACCCAAGAGATGATATAGCTACGGAAGCCTATGAAGATGAGCTTGATATGGGCCGGTCTGGATCCTATCTGAACAGCAGCATCAATTCAGCGTGGAGTGAACACAGTTTGGATCCTGAAGATATTCGGGTATATCTAACTCCTTTACATAGCATTTCTCCTCAAGAGCAAGGCTTTTCCCTACTAGTACACTCATGGCAGCTGAAGCGGGCCAGCTTGGCTCTCTCAGTGACTGTGCTATCTGAGCATGTAAAGTCTTGGGGGAAACACTCACTGCTGTGAAAAGAAGCTGCATTCCTAGTCGTAGTAAAAGTCACACTTGACGCTAAAGAGAAGGAACCATCCACTGCAAGATCTGCTGACCACTTTACGTAGGCTCTTCAAATTACTATTTGAAGTGCAAACAGGGCGACCAGCTGTTTGCATGGAGCTTTATTTCTGTCTTACACACCAAAAGCACTGATGTTCCCAGGCTAAAGCGTAGCTGTAGAGTTCAGCAGCAAAGCCCGCACCACACGACGGTGAAATAAATGCACCTGGATGCCTTCCAGTGTGATGTACTCTAGGTGACCCTGCTCTGGCAGGGGGGTTGGACTAGATGATCTTTCGAGGTCCCTTCCAACCTCTATGATTCTATGATTCTATGAATGGTGCATGCTGTACGATACACAGCTGTGGAAGCCAATGTGCTCGTGCACACATCTATTTGCAAACTGAGGGAAGAATGGGATCAAATTTGATGGGGAAATTGCATATTCCCCTATAGGGAAAGAAAGCTAAACGAGTTTCATTCCATTTATAGAGCAGTGGGTTAGGTGTTCACCGGGTGCTGGTTTGGCTAGGCTCATTCTGAATGTGCTGGTGTGCCATTTGCTTTGCTTTGCAGGACGAGTTGAAGAAACTGTATGCCCAGCTCGAAATCTATAAAAGGAAGAAGATGATTGCTAACAATCCACACCTCCAGAAGAAAAGGTGCTCTAAAAAGGGCTTGGGGCGCTCGATAATGCGACGTATCACAGAAATCCCCGAAACGGTCACCAGGCAGTGCTCCAGGGACGAGAAGGACCTGATGGAGCACAGTGCTGTGAAGAACGTGGCCACTCTGAAGAAAAACCCACAGGATTCAGTGAGTTCTGC
Source organism: Phoeniculus purpureus (assembly GCA_028565055.1). Taxonomy (NCBI): domain Eukaryota; kingdom Metazoa; phylum Chordata; class Aves; order Bucerotiformes; family Phoeniculidae; genus Phoeniculus; species Phoeniculus purpureus. The sequence continues at coordinate 8,844,181 of JAOXOE010000506.1, read as the reverse complement.
AAAGCCAAAAGAAGAAACTTTGAAAAACAGAGTCTTTTCCTTAAAAAAGTCCCACAGCACTTACGATCACGTTAGGGATCAGGCAGAAGCACCGGGTAGCTTGACTACTGAAAGCACAGAAGTTATGGCTGCTGACGGTTCAGTTCTGGACTCCTTGGACGGTAATAAATTGACGAAGAACGCTCCTGAAAGCGTTGAAGCTGTTTCCACTGAGTCGGTCCCTTTGGTGTGCAAATCAGTAAGCGCACATAACTTAAGTGCCGATAAGAAGCCTCTGCACCCGAGAACATCTGTCTTGCAGAAATCCCTCAGTGTTATTGCTAGTGCCAAGGAAAAGACTCTGGGACTAACGGGTAAAACACAAAGTCTAGAAGAAAGCGCTAAAGCGAATAAATCTCAGCAGAAGGCGAAGGAGCCCAGCAAAAAGCAGCCCACCACAGAGAAAGGGGAGCATAAGGATTCCCACCGTAAGAACTCTACCCACTCTGAGGAAACAAAGAAAACCCATAAATCTGGAATTATGAAACAGCAAAGGGTTAGTCAAACGCCTACAAATCCAGACACAGGTCCAGGTAAGTCTCTGCACAAGGACAGTTTTGACATAGGAGAAGTTTGTCCTTGGGAGATATATGACCAAATTCCTGGTCCTGTGCCTTCTGACTCTAAAGGTCAAAAACATGTGTCTATTGCTTCCTCAGAGCCAGAGAAAAACCACCCTTCCCAGCCAAAGGGGAAGACTCCTCATAAGCCGAAGACGCCCGAGGGGTCCCAACAATCAAACCAGAGGAGCTCAGAGAAGGTGGAAGCGGTCACTCGGGAGACACAAGAGCAGCCAGTCTTTGAGAATGAGAAAAAACAGACAAATTCTAAGTCTCAGATCTCCCCTGGGCTGAAGTGTGAGAATGTTAATAGATGCACGCCCCACACGTGTGGGGGGCAGCGGGAGGAGCTACCCCAGGCAGCAGCAGCAAAGGAAAACCTCAATAGATGGGCAGAACAGAACAGAAACGCCTCTTCTGAGGGAAACGCGCTTTCGTCTGACCCCCGTAAGCCAAGTAGTTACTTACACCAACCTTTAGCCTCTCGAGCTGAAGTCTGCCCTTGGGAGTTTGAGACACCAGATTTACCCAATGCAGAAAAAAGTGTAGCTTTATCGAACACCTCTGCTATAAGTGCAAATAAAACAGCAACACCTCGAAAATAAGAGGCTTTGGGACTGCGGAGAGTAGCAACGCTGAGAAGAAAGACGTCAGGAAAGACAGAGGGAACTTAGGCCAAAAGGATCTGAAAATTCCTAAGGAGCATCACTTAAGTCAAGGGAGTCAGCACTACAACTAAGTAGGAGTTAAGCAAAGTCAATTATCCTTAATGTTATTGTTTATTTATTTATTTATTTATTTATGTGTGTATTTATTGATTTATTAAGTGCCAACAACGTGATCAGCAGGGCCCAGGATGTGGTCCCTGCTCCCAGAGCGTTGCTGTGTCAAGGCAAGAAACCTGCCTTTGCGAAGTCACTCAAAGGAAAACGATGCGGCGGTAACCGACGCACGGCGTAGGTTCTCACCGGTTTGTTTCTCAGCGCCGTGATCGGCTTTAACTTGCCCTTGGGACTTTAACGATCCAACGGAAGTGGGGCACAGAAAAGGTCCTGATGGCAAAAAGGGGTACCCATGAGCAGCTGGTTAAAGTGACACCTTAGCACGTTGTGTGTCTAATCCAGGCAGCGCTGCTAGCTCAATGCATCCCAACAATACGTTTTAGACGACGACGACGACGACTGCTCCCATTGTCTTAGTGCCGCGTGTTTCAGTTCGTTGTTGGGTCTCGTATGAAAGCGTTCCGGATCGCATCGTGTCTGCAAATAACGTCGCTATTGTGCGACACCACAACACGTTTACGCAAGCCGCAGGTACTTTCTTCTCCTTGCAAGTGAGAAGAGCCGCTGTAGACTTTGTGTTTGGAATTGCAGGAGTCTTTCGCTGGCCATGGAAGCTGTCATGGAAAGGCCTTGGATGGGGTTTGGTTTTTTCCCTTTTCTGTGATTTATATGGTGAATTTTTTGTTTACTCTCAGTGATTTAAATTTATAGTTTGATACTGTGTTATTCAGGGGTTTTACACGCGGTGAGGTACTCGTCGTGCATGTCCTCGATGATGCTCATAGACTTTGTTAGCAGTGGAAACTGGGTCATCTTAGCTGCATATTCTGGTAAGTCTTGGGACAACTCACCTGGTGTTTGTTACCAATTCCAAAACTTAAGTCTTGGGACAACTCACCTGGTATTTGTTACCAATTCCAAAACTGAAGTCTTGGGACAACTCACCTGGTGTTTGTTACCAATTCCAAAACTGAAGTCTTGGGACAACTCACCTGGTGTTTGTTACCAATTCCAAAACTTAAGTCTTGGGACAACTTACCTGGTATTTATTACCAGTTGGAAACCATCACCTGACAAGCCAGAATTGTTTCTTTAAACATCGATGGTGATGATCTTATTCAGTATTTCATACTGAGCATATACCCTGCTAAGTTAGACAAGCAGGAAAGACAACAAATATACCCCAGACATTATCTGTTTTACTAGAAGCAGGCAGCTCCAGGAAAGCCACTGGGCCAGTTGAAGTAGAGCAGTGGCTCACTGTTTATCCTGGTTGGCAATGTCCAAAACCTGGCCTTTTGACTTATGAGAGAAGTCTAGAGTGTTCCTCTTCCCCCATATATGCAACTGTAAAAGACACTAGGAATGGAGACGATGGCACCTCTTTCCCGCTCTCCAAGATGCTTTGATTTTGTTTTAAATTGATTCATTTACAATAAAAGTTAGTGTTTAATACAGTGCTTGTTTCCAGTAACAGCTGCAGTCCTCACCTTGCACATGAGCTTAATTCATAGATGGCCCATGCACAGCTATGAGTCTTAGAGATGGGTCACCATCAAGGTCTGAGGACGCGTTGTAAAGGTTCTGAGGAGCATCACTAATAATAATAATAGTAGTAACAGCCCCTCAGCCTTCAAGTGCAGTATCAGTGAAGTGCTGTTTGCTAGAATTGGCTATACACAAAGTACTCCAAAGCAAAGACAGCTCAGTCCTAAAGAACTCGTGCAATTGGAGAGAAGTGGTGGGGTTCAGTGAAACAGCATGAAAAGATGATGGGATGGAATGTTTTGTTTAATATATATGTATTATATATATATATATATAAAAAAATAGATATTTATATATGTTTAATATAAAGTGTCCTATCTAATGCACACATGCACATACCTGTATGTAGTATAAACTGATTTTTTGTGGCATCATAGAAAAAGTGGCTTAAGATAAAATGCAATCAGCAGAGAGACTTGGCCATGAGGAGGACTTTTTGGTCCTTTAGAAAAGACAGGAGTCTGTGGGCGTGTCTACACTGACAGATCAAGAAGGATCTGATCTTCCTGCTGCCTCTGCTAAGCCCAAATCTGGAACATGCTGACACCTGAGCCAGCTGGGGATGAGGCAGCTCAGGACTCAGAGCTGTCTAAATACATTGGCCTCACTTCTAAATTCCGCTCATTAGCTCCGGATTAAAGGAGCTGAACCGCCAAAGCCAACCGGATCAGCCTGGTTGGTGCTCAGTTCTGTTATGGGAACATACTGACTTAGGAGAGCTGGTCCTTGCCTTCAACACATATCCTCTGGCTGGGACCCCTGCAGTCTGGAATACCTGTTCACCTGTGAAAGGGAAGTCAGGTGTCTAAGTCTGGGTGCTTTGCACACACAGTGCTAGTGGCATCCTACCTGCAGCCGAAATCCAGCTCTCTGCTTAGTGAGGAAAAGGTCTGAGGTTAGACCCGGTGTGCCGATTCTCCCTTCCCAGACACATACGGGATCTGTCAGTAATTTATTGATGGATTTCGGTGGGATTTGATCAGCTCTTCAGAGTGAAAGTAACTCTTAAATTTACCTGCGTGGGAAGAAGCCCATCTTGGGAACACTGCTTCCCGAGAGTCCTCCAGGAGCACACTGCCCCTGCTTGCAGACAGGTTGCCGACTTCACACCTGCTGAGCATGGTGAGCACCTTGCATCTCTCCTGCCCCTGAAGGGATGTTCTGTAGCCTAGCTCAGCACAGCGGTTCATGTGAATGCAGTGAGGGGGGAACAGCTTGTGATGGGAAGCCCTGACTTGCGAACAGGAGCCAGGCACCGAGGTTAGTAGTGGACACCCATGGACGAGTCATGAAAGGAGATACTTGTATGTACTAACTCTTTTCTGGAGACAGATGGTCACGTGGAGCAGGCGCCAGCCCTGGTGCCCTCGCTTATCTTGCCCTCCCTCCTTTATCTCGGGGCCAAGCAAGGACACACTGCCCCTGCCCTACTCTGCAGGAGCCATGTGCACCGCAGGCAAAGGGGTCCACATCATCCAAGTGTCTGCACAGTGCGTCACTGGCCGGATCAAGCCCTTCGTGCATGACTGTACCTGTGCCACCACTGTCAACCTACAAGTACTTGCTCGTTTTCTTTTACCTGTCTTGTTTTTAAAAGGTACCTTCATCAGAAACACAGAAACAAAGCCCATTCCTTGGCCAGTGTAAAGCAGCCCAGCTTCATGGCAAGCGAAAGAAGGCTGGGTGATTTAGCTGGGCAGGCGCTGGCTTGTATGTTGTTCGATTTTGCTTTATTTCATCCCAACTCTTTCCTTCTCTTCTTAAAATGCGTCTGTTTGGGTTCTTCAGGCTTGTTGTAGTGACATCCCCTAAGGCTGATGTACTTGGAGAACTTTCCTTGAGAAAGCAGGGAGGCTTTCCCCAGTTTATTTAGCGACTGATACTTCAGCGACAGATTCAATTGGACTTTAAAAAACGAAGGGCCAAACTTCACGCAACTCTTCTATTTCACTATGATGCTGCTAGAAACATTGCTGAATGCAGACACACTAAGTTAGACATGAATAATGTTCTGTATCTCATAGGTTTTCCTCCACCAGCATATACTGGCTGGCTTGCTTGGTTGTCTTCTTCTGGAGTTTCCTTGTCGTTCTTCAGCCAAGAGAAGTGCAACTCTAGAATTAAGGTGTTTTCTAGCAGAACTGCTAAGAGCAAAGATAATAAGCACCGAGGTCACCAACATTTGCTAGGCTGTCCTTTCAAATGCATGTGCAAGCTGCATTTCTCCTTTATTTCTAAGCCATGTTTTATAGATGATTAGATTCATACCAATCTTATTAGACTTGTATGATTTATGCAAGATTATGTGCTTGAAAATATAAACCAGGACGCACCTCATCGGCTTTGGTGGCATCATAGACCTGAGACTGGACAATACTTTTGTATTTGCTCTCCTTAGGCTTTTGCATGCATTCGACGACAGGCAGCCCTGAGAAAACACTGCCTTCTGACTCTGGACATTTTAGCTCCTCCAAGCTGTAGAGTATATAAAGCTGTAAGTCTCTTCACTTTATAATGTGGTTCTTCTAACAATGTTATCTGGCAACCAACAGCATCCACCATGAAATACTTGATAGATTTATGTTGTAGTGTGTTGCAGCATGTAAATAGTGTAACTTCTCTGCAATAAAGCACATTTATATGAAACCTGCAGGCTTGCGTGTTGCCGCTGTCTGAAGTCATTACTGATCTCAAGCTGAGCTAAACCCAACTAACAGCACGTTAAAGCTTCCACGACCTGATCGGCTTCTTCTAGGTGTTCCTCATGCTTTCTTGACATCCCCTAGATGTGCACGTGATGTACTCAGGATTTCAGGTTAAGGGAGGAGCTCTCGTGTCTGAGCGAGGTCAGAATTTTAGGCTCTGTGCTATATTCTAGTGGATTTAACGGCGAGTGGGGGGTTAGAAGCTGTTGGGCAGTAACTGGTAGCGTTTTATGATGTCACTGTTGTAGAACCTCTTCGCTCAGCAGATGTGTGCCTGCCTGGATTGCTCATCTAAAACGTGTGTCTAACAGATGCAGAAAAGGTTCAAAGAATGGTAACGGTGATGACCTGAGACAGAGAATGGCTGCTGTGCTAAATTAAATGCAAGCGGTTTAACTTGGAAGAGAGAGAAGGCTGAGAGATGACTGCTATGTGAAAGTACAGATGGTCCAGATGTAATTAGAAAAACCAGTAATTGCTGCGTTTGTCATGTGAGAACTACAGAAGACCCAGTGGAACCACCAAGATTTCTTGTACGTAAGTTACGGAGCTCATTTTCACAGAGTGCTGTGGATCATGAGTTCAAAAAGCATTGGAGATGTCATAGAAGATGAATTCATCAAAAGCCCAACAGAGTCCAAAGAGTGGTGATTCACTCAGAGGGTCATTGGCCACTGGAATGGCCTGCCCGGGGAGGTGGTGGGGTCGCCGTCCCTGGAGCTGTTCAAGGCAGGATTGGACATGGCACTTGGTGCCATGGTCTAGCCTTGAGCTCTGTGGT
>JAOXOE010000506.1:8790921-8823662 GCA_028565055.1 Phoeniculus purpureus | reverse complement strand
TTTTCCTGTGACAGTGGCTAGTCCATAGTTCTGTCTATCTCGAGTCAGTTTACTTCCTATCAGAACTGTCACACACAAATGGAGAGGGAATGGTGAAATATCACCATTGGCACACCACGTATCTAAAGAATTACCGTTCTATTGATTATCTTCTTCCACTGTAGATACTTGGTAATCAAGTAAATTTTGTCTTTCAATCAGAAAAAAGGGTTTTTTAATCATTAAGAGGTCTCCTTCTTAAGACCCATTTTCTGGTGTTTAGCTCATTTTAATGGCTTTTTCTGAATTTTCTCCAGTGTACTGCTGATCCTTCATGAAATAGATGCACCATGAAAGGGCACATGTCCCAGAATGTGCTTTGCTGTTGCTGGATTCACGGATGTCATAATCTCCCTACTTCACCACTTGATGTTTTTCCTGGTATTATATTCAAAGATGATCCTGTTTGTCTTACAGGTGACTGGAATATGTCCACTACCTTTGTTCTTTTAATATGTTTGGACTCCTCAGTGGATCAAAACTTAAATTGGTCAGTATCATTAGCCAAACAGAATTGCTTGTAGCTTTAGTGAAATAGGAGATTATTTCTGTAAATTTTGTAAGTATTAATATTTTTACTCATTTTTTTGCTGCTGTCGAGAATTTGTAACATGAAGTACATGCTCGTAGTGTCTGTATGTGTCTAACTGATAAAATAAAGAGAAATAAATTGAAATTTGAAGTGAACTGTGCTTGAGGAGCCACAACACTTCAGTATTTACCTCAGATGCTTCCCTAAGCAAGCTACTTAATTGAACCAACTGTTGGCTTATTACTGGTAGGTCTGTGTGTCTTTTGCATCTTGCAGCATGTAAAATGTGCCACTGAAATAGCAGATGGCAGAATACCAAACGTTGTAATTAACACTCTTTCAAGGCAGTATTCTAAATTATAGCATACCTAGGTATCAGCTTTCCTTAAAACTTTGCAAACCTGTTTACCTCGGTTGAACTGGCTGTTGTGGTCTTTGTGTAACTTGAACTCCCGGTGCCAGTGCTTAATGTCGGCTGTATTGAAATAAGCCATGGATAAATTATCCGAAATCAATGGAATTGCCTTGATGCCCTGAAATGTGGAACTTTTAAAACAGCTGCTTTGACTGTGGGTGGGAGGAACAGAACTACTCTCTCTGTATAGTCCTGGCTAAACAACTTCATTTGTGTCTGCAGCATGTTTGTAATCACTCACTGACTTTTAACGAGGTTTCTGTGAAGGTGTTCTGATATTGGTTGAGTTTCTTTCAGTGATCTGTGTCCAACCACATGAGACTACAGCTGTTCCAAAACTTTGTTAATTGACAAACACAATAAGCATTTCCAGATTAAGGTTTTGTAACTTCCATTTCTAACAACTGAAATGAGTCAGGACACTTTATTGACCTAGAGGTAACCAGTAGCAGAAGTCTGCCTGGCAGGGAAGTATTTATGAAACTTACTTATTGTTTTCAATAACTTAGGCTCTCACTTTGCATATCCTTCAGTCTTTGACTCCTTCCTATAACTGTTTGACTTCTTCTTTTTAATTGTCCATGCTTCTTCTGAAACTTGAATGCTTTTTGATTATGGCCTCATGAGTGCTGCAGTATGGTATTAACATTCTCTTCACGCTTGCAGTATTTTCCTCCTGATATATGCCAGGATCAGCTCTGCTAGAAATCAAGAACAATTGGTGATGAATTGTGACCATTAATTTCTAATTCTTCTGAAGTTTTGACAGTTTCTCTTTCCCAGTTTCAAGCTGACTGGTTACCAGACTCATTAAGTATATGCTGAAGATCTGAACCTCAGTCACGCTCTCTGTAACTGCTTTCCCTAACATTGTCCTTCATCTACCTTAGCTCATTGCTCCTTTAGGCACAAAATTTCATGTAGTGCTACGTGTTTTGTGAACCTCCTTAACTGGCTGTGAAATTCTGGGGTTGTTTTAATGTGTAACTTTAGTAGCACCTGTTCTTGATGATACCTGCCTTCTAAGCAGCGGTTTTCCAAGCTTGACTTCCCATTTCATGGGGCACCAGGGAGTTTCCTGTCTGTCAAAGAGAGAGACTATCTCTGCTCATCTCTGAGTGAATGCTCTTTGACCTTAACTGCTTACACAGTTGATACTAGCTGAAGATGGCCGAATTCATTTATTTATTCAAATTCGGTATCTTTGACAGGTTATCTGTTACCTGCCCAAGCCTGTTTTTAGTTCAGTTGCCAGATGCTCAGCATGCTGGCCTCTATTGCTTGCTACTAAGAGATAACGTTTAGTGTTATCTAGGACTGAAGCATCTTGCATAATTTTCTGCAAGTTTTCGTTCTGCTCATATAAATGAGGAATGTTTGCAGATGTTCTTGTAACAGAAGGGCAATGTTTTCTTTTTAGTATAAGCAGTAGCCTGACAGCACAAGCAGCTAAGGGTATACATGAAGCTTCAGGTCTGTAGCAGCTACGTAACATGTCTAGACATCCCTGTCGGGCTGGGACAGTTCTGAAAGCTGCATGTCCTGGCATCCTAATGGAAATGGTCAGGATATATTTGTCCTGATATTTTTCTCAGGGCTTGTGATTATCTTTCTACAAACTCCTGCCTCCCCCATATCTGTGGTTGTAGGAGTTAAGCTGTTTCTGAGCTTCAGCTGGGGAATGGGATCACTGTGATGGGTTATGGAACCTGGCACCGATGAGCTTGCTGTCACATGCACTAACGGGCCATACAGAACATAGCAAAGGTTGTACAAGGATCACAAACAGGAAAAAGAAAAAGTCTATTTAGAAAAACAAGAGATGAGGGTGTATTTTAGCTACATTTTCTGTGGCTTCTTAATCGATAGTGCTTAATTTTTGGAGACCTACAAATTAGTAAGGTCCAGCCAAATGATTGACTAATTAAGGAGGTCCAGCATCACAGCAAAGCTGAGAGGTCACAGTGGACATCACAGTAAGTGGTTAAAAATCCCATCAGCTCGAACCACTCATGGTCAGCAGTGGGAACGACTCTCAGGGTGGTTAGGGCTGCATCTGTTCTGTAACTTTAGTTCTAAGTGTCACAGCCCATTATGCTCTGGAGTAGCTGATCTCTGTTACACTGAAGAAGCAGAACTACTGCTGCTCCAAGTTACTTCACAGTAGAGCACAGTACAGTACAATGCTTCTCTCTGTAATACAGTTAAGTGTTGCCAAAGGGTTAACTTGGTAGGTCAAAAAAAGGTGAAGATTTCATGAGAATGGAAAATCCTCTTCAGTCTGTACAGTTAAGAGAGTTCTTTGTGCTGATGGTGATGACTGGCCTGTGAGAAGCAGACCTTCGTCTATTAGCATAAGAAAAAGTAGATCTACTATCTTCAGAAGTATGCTTAGCTTTTTCAAATGTGTTTGCTCAGTTTATATATAGTCTATTCTTTTGCTTCAAGCTAGTGGATGTTGCCCGTGTAGAGCAAGCATCAGCTTGGGAGCTGGATGTGTTTCCAATGACTGTATTTCAGTTATATCTGGAAAATTGCTCTCTGATATTTTTAGCCTGTTCTTGTCATAACACATTTCTAATTTTTGCTCTTTCCTTGCTTGTGTCTGAACAGTTTTGTTGTTTCCTGCTGGCTAATGTCTTCTAGTAGAAATGGCTGCTGCTGTGGTAATGGATTTTGATAGACACACTTCAAAGCTTCAGTAAAGCAAAATAATTCTCTACAGAGACATGCACTAACATAATAGAAGAAAGGTAATTCTGTAGAACAAATGGAAGCCATTAGGTCTTTTGTTTCTGCTCTTTGGGAGAAGTCCTAGAAGTGGCACTCCACTTTCTTGAGAAAGACAAAACCACTGATGGGGGCTCTGTGACTGCAAACACATATAAAATCCTACCACGCTGATCGGAACTGCAGTAAAACATCTCAGCACCCTGGCCCTGCTCAGTTATAGGGATTTGGCATAACAAAAAGTTTTCTTCTGCCCCTGGCCATGTCACTGGAAAAACTGAATTGTCTTTGACCCTTGCGCCTGTGTCCACTGTGGCAGTTATGCAGCACTGAGTGTGTAGAATAGACTGATTGAATGATTCTGCCCTTGTTTGTATCATAAGGTTTTTTAAAGATTAAAGACAAAGGCCAGTACTTCAGTACTTTTTTTTAAAAACATTTTTTCAGATAATTACACTTCTAGTTTAAAACAGCAAATGAAAACACTACTTGGAGCATGGGCGTCAGCCAAACTCACTACATAAGGCTCGGCAAACTGGATTTGTCACCAATGATCATCCCTAAGTTCTATGAACTACTGAAAAATTACCTGTGAGTAACTGGAATTAAGTGGAAAAAAGAATCAATGAAATATCTGTAGTTTTTCTATTTATGAATCTGCTGTTGTTGTTTCCTGTGTAAGTATTAAATTAGGTTTTGTGTTGATGAAGCACATAGTGTCGTATGGTCAATAGACTAATAGCCCAGTTAGGTGGTGTGCAAGAGGAAAAGGAATTCTTTAGTAAGTATATCTATGTTCTTGTTTGTATTAAAGGAAACAGCCTGATCTTTTTCCATTAAATGGATAGCATGTTGAAATTCAGCTTGGGAGTGTGGCTAATTGTTGCTGAAAGCTGTCTTTAGACCTGTGGATGTGTATAGGTGTACATGAGATTTGCTTTTTCCTTCTCAGGAAACAGTTGTTCATAGAAAGATTCAGAGAGAAGAGCATTTACTTCTTCCCACAGGTAATGAAAAAAATGCAAAAGTACTGAAACTTAAAACGTGATACATAGCAGACTGGAAATGGAGCTTTCTGCTTAAAACAGGGGAAGATCTCTTAAATTCAGAGGTTTGCGTGGTATAAACTAGCTGTCTGTTAGGGATGTTACCTGCTATTGGTGCCATCAGACAAGCCAGTGCCTTTTCTAGGCTCTCTGGTACAGACCAGCTCTGCTCACTGTATAGTCACAGCAGTGGTTGCTTTAAGCAGAGTGTGCTGATGTCTCCCAGGATCACATACCATTATATGACCGTGTTGGAAGCCTGTGGTGACAAATCTCTGCAATTCTACTTTGGGTCGTAGTGTGGCTGTTTCCTCATTACTTCCAGTTCCCTTCCTTGGGATTAGCTCTGTATTAGTTAACTTTCCTCAGTCTGTGCATGTTGACCCTGGCATACTTACTTAATTGCTTCCTGTGCTCGTGTGAGAAATGCAGTTGTAACGAATCTTATATGGAAATACGCCAGGAGTGTTCTTTGGACATTGACATGAAAATCATGTCAAGTGGTTAGACACAAACACACATTGGAGCACACACGTAACCCCTTTGAACGTGAGTAATCTTATCGATTAGTCTGTTGACTGTATTCACTGTTGCCCCCATCCCTCCCAAACAGGCTGTCAGACCAGAGGCTAGTCGGGTTTCTTGCAGGCTGCAATACTTGTAGCAAGGACTTCATCATGGGAGTCTGGATGAGCAATCTCTGCTACCAACTACAGTTAGAACCATCAGCTGTAGTGGCCTGCTGTGGTGTTTGGGATACTGTTGTCTGTTGGAGAAGAGGGCTCTGGTTTCTCAGGTTGCTAGGATAGCACCATCCCCAGTCAGCCTGCACATCTCTTCCAGCACTGGTTTGTTATTGTATATGAGGAAGTCAAGATCTGTCTGATTCTTTCCCCTACAAATGGTGACTAGGTACCAGAGATGCTTTCTCTTTCTTTAATAATGATGATCTGTGAAGAAAGATATCAATTGCATCAGGCAAGGGACAAAAAGAAAGGATTCCTTTGTCTGCAGCACTCAGTACGTGCCGATACGTGCAGAGCAGAAAATCAGTGTGGTAGGGCTTTCTACTGCAAGGTGTAGTTTGCTCTTGTCTTCTAGCTTCCACAAGTTTTGGGACTGTAAGGCCATGAACCAGTTTGGTAGCAGGATGGCTGCTCTCGCCCATAACATCTCAGACAGCCCATGCAGGTTCAGTGTAACTGTCAGCAGCTCGGTTATGTCCTCCCCCTCCCTTACCCACTACATATCAAATCATATATTTGCTTAGTTTCTTACCAAGTGTTTTCTATATGACATGTTTGTTTGTGCACGGGTGCACTAAAGATGTAAAAGCAACAGATTTTACATCCTGATGCTTCAGCCACACCTGAAGCACACAACTGTGGCTGATCCACATTATCATAAGTGAATAATTTGTAGCCTAGTTCCAAATGCAGTAGCTTTCACAAATACAGTGAAGCCGACTTAATTTGAGGTGTCTTGGTTCTGTCAGTTTTCTCAACCTCGTCAGTACTACTGGGATCATGGTTGTCAATGTTTAACTCAGGAATGGGTTCTTGCAATTATCATATTCCCTTTTCAGTGTAAGGCAGTTTTGCCTGTTGGCAGTTGCACCACACTATTCTAATCTGTGTAATATCAAAGTATCTGAGACCTTGCTGAGCTGTCAAATAATACGGCCAAAAATCCTACTGCTTAATATCAGCTGTCAACCCCCCCAAAAAAAACCTTCTAAGTGGTTTCATTTAATGAGAAGGGTCAAAAGATCATGAGACTGTCAATGTTTCTTGCAGTAAGGTAGAAGTGGTGACAAATCCTTTCTCTGCCATGGAGAGATGCTTCAGGTTGTCCTGTGGTGCTGAGGTTGTGTTGTGTTCAAAGGAAGACCTGAATATGGTTTCTCACAGTAACTGGGATTGGATAGTAGCAACACGAAAGTCAGACTATCATTCTAGACCACTCGTTGAACAAAATGATGCTGTGGAAGTCAGTCATGATATTAAGTGAAAAATTGACTTTATTAAAAAATAATGGTGTAGGTACTGAATCACTAGGGACTGCAAATTGTATATGTGCCCATATGCACAGGGGGGGTTGTGGAGTCCCCTTCTGTGGGGGGCGTTTAAAACCCACCTGGATATGTTCCGGTGTGACTTGGTCTAGTTGGTCCTGCTCTGGCCAGAGGGATTGGGCTAGATGACCTCTTGAGGTCCCTTCCAATCCCTAATGTTCTGTGGTACTGTGGTGTCACTGGAAGTTTGGTATAACTTCTGTATTGCTTCTATGAAAGACTTTTAATACCTATTATCACTTTTGAGGATCCGCTAGTTTGAACCAGGAAGTAGGAAAATCTTATTCAATTCCACTGACTTCACATTTGCTCTAGATCAGGCCCAAACAGAGCATCATGTTTATCCCCTTTTGCTGCTGCTGGAGTGAGATTCCTTCTGAAGGACTGAGTGTGATCCCCACTTGCTTCTCTTAGTCAAATTCAGCCTTAACGGTAGAGTGTTTTCGCTTCGCAGCTTCCTGCACTGTGAAGAGCAATGAGACAAAGGAAAAATTGCAGTTGGTTGCAGAATGGTTTATGGTGCTCCTGCTGAAAGACATCACAGGGTACAAACAATGCCTGGAAATTCTTGTGTAAGCTTGTGTATTATTTATGCCTTCACCTAAGTCTTTACTGCGAATGACGAGATATGGCCCTTTGCTATCTGCTTCTAATCTTGCCTCTCCCGTTTCAGAGATGACTTAAAGATCCAGTATGTAGCACTTCTGAGAAGTTAAAGGAGAAGGTTAATGCTCTGCAGCCTTTGATATGTTTTTGTAAGCTGTTCTCGGTTAGTACAAGGATCTGGTTTCTATTTCTGGCTGCTCCTGAGTTGTTGTTACTATCACATCCAAATGGAAATGAGGGGAAAGGGAAGTAAAAATGTTAGAAAAATGAATTTTTGTGAGGGTTTTTCTTAATGGCTGGTATTGTGCCACGTGCTAGGAACAGAATGAAATGCTTTCTGCTGTTTGATGGTTGAATTCCTACATTGCAATAACACATGGGATGTGCTGCTGCTGTTGCTGACTCTTGAGATGCTAACTTGCTCATCCCCAAATGATTTTCTGTGGGAACCTATGGACATGTGAATTCACTCAGTCTTGTGGTAGTGTAATTTCTAGTCTTTGGGCTCTTCAAAGACATGAATACAGTAAAGATTATAAAACCACTTAGCATTCCTCCTTCTCAAAATTGCTGCAAGTCAGCAGCGTTAAGAATTAATGTTATTGAAAGAAAGTACTGGTGGGTTTTCTTTCCCCTATAGAAGATAAAACTGATAGCAACTTCATGGCTCGTGTGTACATTAAATGCTTCCTAATTTTGCACTGGGATGTAGTCACAGCTAAGCAACATGTTTCTGTCCAAGAATACTAAGAGCTGGAATCAGCTAGGAACTTGTAACTTGATGAGCTGTGCCACTTTTCCATTGTTTCAGGGAGAAACTAGTCAGCAAAATCTACTCATTTGGTAAGTCTAGATCACATCAAACCAGATATTTTAGCTTCAGCTGTGACTCACTGATTTCAAGGCCACACAGAGATGATGGGGAGAAGGTCTGATCACCTGCATAGTTCAACGCACAAACTGTCATTTGGTAATTTCTGCTGTGGAGGAAGTTAATCTTTCTAAGGAAAAGCTGTCAAGTCTGATAAACTGTAGCTGAGCTTCAGTATGTCTTTAGAGAAACCTACAATCTGAAATTAAAGACTCTAATCACTGAGAAGTTCCTTCTGAAAGTTCCTTTGGATCCTTGGGTGATTTATTCCACTGTGTTACTTATGAGCTAGTCACAGCCGTACGCTGCTGCTGTTGGACTGAAGAGAGGGGTGATTTGAGTGGATAACACGTATGCTAATGCCAGCCCTTCTGCATCTCTGCCTTTCTCCTGGTGTGCTTTTTTACAACAGTAATTGTCAACTTGATGAAAAATGTGCAAAGTGAAAAGAAATGACAAAAGTGTGGTACGCCGGAGCAGAGCAGGAAATAAAATTACCAGTGAAGAGATAATGAGAGAATTTCAACTGCAGGAAGCACCTCTTCAGTGCAGCCTTTTTGGATAGTGCAGCCTTCTTGCCAGTGGGTAGAATGGGCAGGAGTGATGCATATCAACCCAGATAATTAGGGTAGTAGTGTTGAAATCGTTGAGGTTGTTAAAGTTCGATTGGGAACAGAATTTGTCTGCTTATTTTTAGCGCATTACTCATATAAAACCACAAAGATTGGTTTAGTTTTCAGAGCAGATGTCTCTAATGCTTATTAGAGCAGCCCTGCCCAAACGTTCTGGAACGTCTGCTTATCACAGAGGGTATTTCTTGAAGGTGTCTTTGCAAAACTCTCATATAGGGAGGATGACAATGCCTCTGCAGAGGAGAAAACTGAAAAGCCAATCTATATTTTGAACTGGGAGTTGTGGAAAAGGTGGTAAGGAGGCAGCATAGAGGTACTCCTCTCTTAATTCAGGATGAAAGCCATGTCTCTCACTTTGGAGTCTAGCAGAGGATTTTTGCTTTGCTGCTGCGCTCAGAGTTGCACTCTTTCCCCCTAATTCTTACCTGCTTGTTCCACAGCTATCAACATGCAAAACATTCTGGAGTTTGGTAAGTGAAAATGCTTAAGGGGGTTTGTTTTTCCTTAGTGTCACCCATCTCTCTCACAACTCCTTAAGAAAATCTGATTGAAATTAGTATAATGCTGTGATTCCAGCCTGCAATATGGTGGCACCATTTCTGGTACAGCCAGCAACACTGAGTTAATAAACTGTACAGGTCGTCTCACAGAGGAGCCACTTCTGAATTTGAGGTACTGCTGTTTGCCCCAAGTCCATCCAGTTGGTACTGCAGCTCTGTGCCTGTGATGCTGAGAGGTGAATTCAGGTATCTTGCCACATTGGCTACTTTGTCGACATATCTTTGCGTTACGTCTCACCTGCCTGCGTGCACACAGAAAAAGCACAATATAATCCACCTGTGCATCTTCACTCTTGTAGTAAACAAAACTGTATAAAAACCAGTACTTCCAGTTGTCTCTAGATAAGAACAAGTGCTTAAGGTTCAGTACGTTGTGCATACAATTGAACTGTATTTTTAAACAATGAAAACGTGCATTTCCAACTGAACATTATACTGCTCTAATACCTTTAAAGTGTAGAAAACTGTCCCTTAATAGTATTTTTTATATTCAAACCTGATGGCAGTCATGAAGCGAACGCTTGTGAAATTAGTGTTGAGAATGTTGAAGATGGGTTATCCTGATCTCTAAATGCAAGGGGGATTTTTAACATCTCTGTGCTCAGCAAACAGGGATAGGCAGAAAGGACTTGCCTATAGCCTTGATAAGAGGATAAAATTACCTTTAAAATATATAGCCCTTGTCAGTTGAAGTCCTGAAGTAATTTCAATGTCAGATAGCATCAACACCTTATCACTGGACAGAGTTTGCTAATTATGTCTGATTTGAGCTGTCTGGACTCTCCTGTAAGTGATGACTGAATTTTGGCCATGGTTTCATGGAGGTTGTGAATGAATAGAGGCATTAACAGTTTTGTGCAGCAATGCCTGTTTCTGCTGTTGATGTAATTCAGGATCTTATCAGTTGCCTGCAGAAGCAGCTTGTAAAGGTGGGGTGTGGTGCAGGGGATAAGAAGTCACATTCACTCAGCACCCCTGAATGATTTTTTTCCAGTAGGAACAAGAGGTGCTTTGGCACTGAGAGACAAGGGCACTCCTGGACTGAGCCACGACTAAGGACAAGCTTCA
The DNA here is from genome assembly GCA_028565055.1 of Phoeniculus purpureus. Classification (NCBI taxonomy): domain Eukaryota; kingdom Metazoa; phylum Chordata; class Aves; order Bucerotiformes; family Phoeniculidae; genus Phoeniculus; species Phoeniculus purpureus. The sequence continues at coordinate 8,813,089 of JAOXOE010000506.1, read as the reverse complement.
GCCTAATCTGATTTTTAGCTCTTGGAGCTGCTGAAGTTTCCTTTATTGTGCACTTGCCTAAGGTGTAAATATGTTTGTTTACTCTGCAGTGATGCCGCTGTTCCCACATCCGTTCCTACCTTGCAGTAGCTCCTGAAGTCTCATGCAGCAAGACACACAGTGGCACAGAAGGTACTTGAATGCAAGAGCCTCTGATTTAGGGAATAGTCACTCTGGCTCAGGAAACTTTTGTGCTTTCTTGGAGTAGCCTGGACTTCAGTCCTGCTTGCTCTTCCTGGCTCCTCCACAGAGGCTCTGGGCAGGCAGCTCCCTACCTCTGCCACTACTCAAACCTTCTTGGGGCAGCTCTGTAGGGCTTGCACACTGGCTGAAAATGGCACCATTGCAACCTTCTTTAGCCTGCTCTCATACTTGACTTTTACACTGCAGCCAAGGATCCAGGGACCAAAGGAAAAAAATCAGTGCAACTGGCTGTGCTGGTCCAAACTGGAGCGGTACAGTGTGAGCCAGCCTGTTTTAAAGATTGTGTTGGAGTCATGTAAGGTCAGGCTGGAGTCATTTCAGGTCAGAGTTGATGAGGCTCTGAGTGGCCTGACTTAGGTAGAATTGTCCCTGTGTAGATGACCTCTAGAGGTCCCTTCCAGCCTAGAACATTCTATAATTCTGTGGTGTCTCTGTGCTGCACTGCCTCCTGCATCATCAACACATGCACTGTCTCCTGCTGTTTGATTCCTCCTGTGCTGCCTTTACTTGCTGCTTCAAGGTAAGTGCTCTGTGGTGTGACCTCAGGTTTGTTGCTAAGAGGTAAACAAAAAGGGAAAATGGAAAGGAAACTGAAGGGCAGTATGACTGTGCCAGCTAAATAGAAAACCTGTAAGACTAAGATTTCTATTAGCCAGCAGGAGTTTTGCTGATTCATGTCTGCCATGGATCAAGGCTGACAAAGAGGAAGAGTCAGGGAGGTGGATCACGTGTTTTAGGTGTGTGGAGGAACCAGGGAGATCAGCCTCCTCAACGTGACCTGCTTTTGGAGAGAGCTGGCACTTAGTACGTTTGGTAACTGTGCCTTTTCAGGTGGATTGAGTTGAGGCATCCTGAAACCAGAGTATGTACAAGAGCTGGCTGCTGTGCAGAACGCTGCCAACATCTATAAATACCTTTGAGGTAGTAACAGAAGTGTAGGAGTGAAGCATTGCTCTGTCTGCATCCATAGGAAGACAAACAATTATCTGAATTAAAGTCCAGGGACTTTTAGAAAGAAAAGTCAAATTTCTAAAGCCAAATACAGCAGCAAGGGCTGAAACTTGAAGAATGTAGTGATTCTACAATGGAAGCACTCAAAGGGCTTTACAGTAATGCAGATGCTGTTGGCAGCAGTAAAAAAATGAATGAGACTGTCTTCACAGAACTTAGAAGAAGCAGCAGTGAAGGACTTTGAAGGTGAGATCACAGAAAACACTACCTAGAATATAGTTTAAGGACATATGGAAGGAAGAAAAGACAAAGCAGGAGGGAGTGGAGTGTGTTAGGCATCAAAATGAACAACTGTGTGGTGTAGTTTAGTCTGCCCTCAGCTTTGGCACAGAGTATTCTGTCCTTGCAGAGAAGTTCTGGGTATGAGATGCTGTGTTGAGACACTTGCTTCAGCACCAGATGGACAAGTTAGTTACTGGTTTGATCCACCAAATTTTAGCTATCTTGAATTTTCAAACTTGCCTTTCCAGTCACTGACTTTTTCTATTGAATAGGTTTTGTCCCTTCTGTAGCTCTGTGGGGGGAAAAAAGATCTCATGACCTCTGTTGACAAAGTCTGTTTTGCATGTGGTTCGTGTAGCCTGGACCACGTGTGGTTTGTAGATGGAAGTTTGTTACTTCTGCCATTACGTTTGGGTGCATGCTAATTGAGATGTTTGCAGTTTCTGATAAGCAGAGCTCTAATTTATAGTTTATATATAAATTACAATAAGCAGACATGTAAGTTCATACTGTTAATTTCAGATGATCTAATCCGATATTTCAAGTGAAACATGATGGATAAGTGCCTTATCACATTTACATATGGAAGTATTGCGATTTGCTATTCCATGTGTCACGTCACAGTTTTCATGACCTGTAAATCATTATTGAATGGTCAGTATCATCAGGTAATCAAGACTTCAACAAAAAGCCCAATGCAGTGTATCTTGTCAGAATCAGAGGGTCATTAAGGTTGGAGGAGGCCTCTAAGATCATAAAGTCCAACCCAATACCATCATGCCCATTAAACCATGTTTCTAAGTGCCAGTTCTAACATGTTTTGTTGAACACCTCCAGAGATGGTGACTCCACCACTTCACTGGGCAGCATGTTCCAATACCTGACCACTCTTCCAGTGAAGAAGTTTTTCCTGAGGTTCAATCTAATCCTCCCCTGGCACAACCTGAGACTTTCTCATGTCTTAGTGCTAGTGACTTAGGAGAAGAGACTGACCCTCAGCTCTCTACAGCCTCTTCTCAGATAGTTGTAGAGGATAAGGCTTCCTTTGAGTCTTGTTTTCTCCTGACTTAAACAGCCTCAGTTCCCTCAGCCATTTCTCAAAAGACCTGTCCTCCAGGCCCTTCACTAGCCTTGTTGCTCTTCTTTGGACCCACTCCAGCACCTCAATGTCCTCCTTGTCAGTAAATGCATTATTGCAGGCAAAGCCTCACTAGTGCCAAGTGCACTGGTTACAATCACTTCTCTAGTCCTGCTGGCTACACCACTTCTGATGCAGATTAGGATGCCATTTTCCTTCCTGGGCACGCTGGTGGCTCGTGTTCAGCTGGTGTCAATCAGCACCCTCATGTCCTTTTCCACTGAGTAGGTCTCCAGCCCATAATGTTGCTTGGGATTGTTGTGACTAAAGTGTAGGACCTGACACCTGGTCTTGTTAAACCTCATAAAATCTACCTCAGACTAGCAATTCATCCTGTCTAGGTCATAAGAGTGATGTTGTGTGTTAAATAGGTGGTCTAGTGAAAATACTGCAGACTGATAGATGAAGGGTTTTCTTGCTGTTAATAAACATGTTGTTGCTTTACTTTGATGTGATGTAATTCCCCCTCACTCCTTGCCCTACAGACCTGCCCATATGGGAGACTCCCCTCTAAGCTATAATTGGAAAAGTAGGACAATTTCAATTCTTTCTCCCAGAAAGGTGCCTTCTCTTCAGGCTTCTGAGTCACCCTGGCTGTGACTCATATGGCTTCCTTTCATGAAGATGAGTCACTCCAGATTTTCTGGCATTAAGACTGTCCTACTGCCTATCGGAGCATATCTGCTGTACACTGAGAAATGCTCTGAGTTGTAAACCACCCAGTTGTAGAAACACAATAGAGAAGGGTAGCAAAGAGAGGAAAAATCTTGATGTGATGGTTTGTTTGGTTTTTATCCTTTGAGGGAGCAAAATGGAAGCAGGTGATGGTGGTCCTAGGTTATTCTAGTGATACCAGTATAAGTCTTTTCTTTGACTGCCAAGTTCTGTGGTCAGCAATTTGTGAGACTCTTGCAGAAGGACTCTGCTAGTTAACTGACGTAGAGGTTGAAAGATCACGTTTGAAAATAAGCTTTTTATTCCTCTAATAGCTGTAGGAAGCAAGTCAGCAGCTGTAGCAAAGGCTAGAGAAGCTGGGTAGGGATCAGGTGCTATGTGAGAAGTACAAGAGTAAATACTCACTTTGTTTAGTGAGCTGTTACTTCTTGTCTTCAACAGACCCAGAGGAGGGTGAGTGATAACAGCAAAAATGGTTTTGCTTGATCGTTTGACTGTAGACATGAACTATGAGAAGGTTCTCCCAGAGGCTGGGCAGGCTGTCTCTGATTCTTCCTGCATTTGGCTTTTTTCTCAGCTTTGCCCTTTTCCTCAAAGTAGGGTAATGGCACCTAAAAACCAAAATCAACGGGGCAGGAATAGTGTTTGTGTATGCCTTGGATTTGTCCGAGAGGAAATGTGCCAAAGGGCATCAACACCCTGCAAGGCAAACTCATGTAAAGCTGGGGAATCTTGAGCACCTGAGTCCTCTTTCAGTGCTGGGAGCTCAGAAGATGCAGCAGAAAAGGCACTGGGTTAGAAGGCAGACTTCAGTTCAGTTCCCCGCTCTGCTGTTCACTCAGTGCATGACTTCTGGTAAGTCACCAAAGACAGGAGAGAGGGCTTTTTACGTGCTGCTGACCCTCTGCTTCATTATGGACAACCTTTTTTACTTTTTCCTGTGGAATAAACCATGTCTCACTCTTCTAATTTAAAACACAGCTGGAGGAAGAGCTGCTGCTGGTGTCCTGGCTCAGTAATTAAAGCTCTCACCCAGGATGGAGGAGATTGGTTTCCAATAGTTTTTTCTGAATGAATATATAAAGCCTTTAAGATCAGAGGAGTAACGTGCCACCACACTAGTCCTGTTCTTAGCTGGAGTACTCGCATCTTCTGGCTGTTCAGATGCCACTGTGTAGCCAGGCATTCAAGATGAATTGGAGTAAAGGATTGGGGAAAGGACTATTCTGTAGCTGGCTAGTCAGGGAGCTCACCAGGTGTGAAGAGACTTGCTTTCTTCCTGCTGTATATGTCATTTCTTCATCTCGTGCAATGAATCTTTAATTCTGCTTGATAATGCTTCAGACACATGGCTGAGGAGCCCTCCCCACCTCCTGCCCTCCATCTCTTTGCATGTGCAGCTTAAACTGGAGTTTAATGTTCTTTTGTGGGATTTACAAGATGTACGTTGGAACCTTTTTCAGACAAGGTATTTAAACCTGTGACTTTCCACACCCAGTGCAACTGCTTTAACCTGAAAACTCTTACAAAACGAGGAAGAGGGGCAGATGCTCAGCTAGGCAACTGCAGCAGCTGCCTTCTGCAGGTATCCTGCTTCAGTCACTACTTGCTAGGCTGCACACTGGGTATGGGGCTTAAGCTCGGGAGTATTTAGCTTCTGCACATCTGCATCTGTTAGGAGACTGTAAAAGCCTAGTTAGGTCTTGTTAAGGGACCCTGTCAAGAGCTTTAGGACCCTTGATGTTGTATGACCAAAGATCTGCACTGCTTTGGCGGGGGATGAGTGTTTAGGTCTTTGAGGCTGGTAACCCAGTAGCCTTTTTCAGACTTGTTCCTGTGTGGGTTGAGGTCGTGAATGCTTAGAGGTTAAGGCTTGAGTTACCTTCTCTGAAGGATTTGTCACTGAGACTGAATTTGGGTTAAATCAGCTTTAAGGTCTAAAACAAGTTGGTGGTATCCCTTTAAATATGCTTTTGCAATGCTGTCATCAAGCTAACTAGCACAGCAGCGAGTGCCACGAAGATGCTTAAACATGCATATTTTATGAGAATTTCAGAGACCTGCCACACAAAAGGAGAAGTAGATTATGTCTGCAGTATTATCACTTCACCTACAGCAGCCTCAAGGATTTTTTTTTAGATGAAAGAAAAACTGTGGCAGAGCAGGTTCAGAGATTATAGGAAGGAGGAGGAAAACAGTAGCTCACTGTGTTTGAGGACTCCTGCTGCTTGTCACCTTTGGTGCATGCCATCTGATTATCGAACCCTGATCAGAGCTTTATTCTAAGGTTATTACTGGAGTAATTGAGAACATATTTAACCCTGACAGAAATGTTGTCTGGGCACTTCCTATTTTTTTGACTCTATAGGCTTGTGAAAGCTGTGAATTATATAGGATTTGTAAGATGGATAGCATTCTTCATCTAGTTTCTATCAACCTCTATGAAAACAGCTTTTCTCCTTAGTGAGAACAAAGAGAAATGTTTGCTGAAATCACAGAATCATAGAATGATAGGAGTTGTAAGGGACCTGTGGAGATCATCTAGTCCAACATCCTGCTAGAGCAGAATCCTCTAGAGGAGATTAGAGGAACATACCCAGGTGGGTTTTGAAAGTCTCCAGAGGAGGAGACTCCATGATCTCTCTAGGCAGTCTGTTCCAGTGCTCTGTTACCTTCCTCATGAAAGAAGAAATCCCTTATGTTTAAATCAAACCTCCTATGTTCCAGTTTGTGGCTGTTGTGTCTTGTCCTATGACTGGGCACCACCAAGAAGAGCCTGATCTCTTCCTCTTGACACCCACCCTTTAGATACTTGTAAGCATTGATCAGGTGTCCCCTTAGTCTCCTCTTCTGTAGGCTAAACAGACCAGCTCTTTCTACCTCTCCAGGCAGATGCTCCAGCCAAAATGAAATGCCATAGTGGTCTGTTTAAGAATAAAACAGCCCAGTCTGAATCCTTCTAGTGTTTTATCTCCTAGAACATTTTCAAACTAATTCAACTATAAAACTTGGTGGGAATGCTAGTTTAGGTGTAGTATTATGCAAGTAAAACTCAGAGTGCTGCACACCTTGTGTTTGCAGAAGTACGTGGTGTGGTGGTGTTGTACACAAATACATAGGAAGAACTGCGACTTTGGCTTCTAGCCATTCAGAAACGTGGCAACCAGAGGCAGAGATGACCTCCACACAAGGCTCAGATGTTGTGTGCGGTGTGCTTTGGGAGTGGGTGCATGTTCATTATTTTCTTGTGGGCTTTGTTTCTGTGCCATCTTTTCTTCCTGCCCCCTGCATCTGGCTAACCATCGAGGTTGCTGATCATTCTGTGTGTGATTATCAGATTACTCCAGCTGGCTTCCCTCTCTAGCAGCAACAGTGTCCAAGTCCAATGTCATCTGCTGGGTGGTTGTTTCTTTCTTCTGATCGCTTTGCTTTTGGTTTAATCTAGGTCCCCTGTGCCTAGTACTGAGCAGATCTCTACCTCTTGGAAAACTCTGTTGTGCTTCCTGTCTTGATATGATAGTTGTCAGAAGAACTCATGACAACTGTCCAGAGCAGCACATCTTCACAGCAGCTGTTGAGACAGGATGTGAGCTATCGTTGGGTATGATGAGGCTCAACCAATTGAGCCTGAGTAGAAAAACTCACATTCTTAGCACATTCTTCAGTCTACTGGCATTGAGCACCTTACATGCACCCAAGTGCCTGACCATAGGACTTAATGAGCCTGGGCTGTGTGCTGTGGATGTACGTGGCCATGGATCAGCTCACCAGCATGCCAGATCAACTAGACATAGCCTGGGCAGGGGCACAAACAGGTTCTTCAGGGAAGCACATAGTTACCTGAACCACAAAATCCTCTTGCAAGTCTCCTAACGCTTTGCCTCACATTTAGTACACTGCTCGATTGATGCAACAAACGAAGCAAGGGTTACTCAGGCACCGGGCGCAGTCAGTAAACACTGGGGTTTGTCCAAGTCCAGATCTAGCTTGTGTCCCAAAGGAATAAGGGGTGACTGCCTTGGATTGCACTATTACAGATAGGGTGCTGTCGTAAACACCAAGAAAAATATTTGCAGTATACTAACTTCCTCTCCTTGTTTCTGGTGGTAGATAAAGCAGCGCTAGAAGAGTCACATAGATGTTAATTTTGGGACCATGGGGTGAAGGTAGAAGTCAAGGTCAGAGAAATCATCCCATAAGATCTGTTGCAGCTCAAAAATAAATGAAAAGCCACGTGGCTTAGCTGGAAATGATGCCAGACTGAAGCTGTATGTGATTTGTGAAATGGAACAATCAGTCATATCAATTCAGAGGTGAGACGATGTGTAAAGTCTATGGTGCATGGCTTGTGAAAATGATAAAGAAGTTGGTTCAGGGCATTCAGGAATGCAGCTGGTGACACAGCTGTGAGAGCGTAGCCCAGGGAGTCTGCAGCAGAGAGACACACATGGCTCACAGAGCTGTAGTGTCATCAGGAACGTCAGAGGATGGTGACCAGGAATAGCTCCCACCCCCTGGCATGGTGTCAGTCTTGGTAGGAAAAGTCAGAAAGCCAAGGGAACCACAAGAGGAGAGCAAGGCTGCAGTGTGCTTTCCCCAGCTTTCCCCTGAGCATCCTTTCTGATTGGCATGCTTGGTAGGAAGGTGTGACTGTGCAACCAGGCTTCTGGGAGCCACAGTACAGTGCAGAACTGGGGCTGAAAACAGCCCTGAATTGTTCCTTTGTATTGGTCAGAAGCTGTGGCAGAGCTGATCAGAACTTGGAGCAGACAGTTCACGGTTTACACTGTAGCCCTTTGAAGTGCATCCTATTCAAGTATATATTGCATTTGAGACAGATTCATGTCTGCTGCAAGTAAGTGTGAGCACAGATTAAAAGTGTGAGGAGATTTTCTTTAGTCTAGAACTGGCCAGAGACCACTAATCACTTGGCTTTCCCTGGTCCTTTCCTAATGCTGTCCAGAAGTCTTTAGCAATGCATAGACCTGGATCTCTCACCATTCAGTTGCTGTGGTTTAAGGTCATTTGACTCTTTTCTGGGAGGTCCTCCTTTTCCTACAAGAGGTAGGTCAGGTTTTCACACTCCAGGATCAGTCAGTTACCACAAAACAATGTCACTGCCTGGTTTCACTGTGCTGGACACTTGTGTGTTTGTACCAGAGAAACTTAACCCCTCATTTTCTTTTATTATGTGTTTTGTTGTAGGAGTTGTAAACATTGACCTCAGTTCCACCCAGTATTTACTGTCTAACATAGAAGGGTTAGTATACATACACAGTGCCACTACTGAGAGCCCAGTAACATAGCGAGTAGGATCATGTGTGTGTGTCTGTGAACAAGAACTCGATTTGCACCATATCTGTTGAATGAGCAGAAGAACTACCTCTGCAAACTTTCTAAGAGCCTTCATGTTGCTGCCACGAACTGCTCAAATGGCAGGAGGCGAAACCTAGCGTCACTGAGATTCTGGAAACAACACAGGATTTCATTCTGATGTGAAATAATGGGATGGGTGGCAGCTTCTGGTGTGAATAAACAGCTGGCAGTGGCAGAGATGGTCCTGGGGCAGACAGAAATGGAGTGTTGGGGGGTGTGGTTTAGGGGTGAACTTGTAGAGTAGGACTGATGGTTGGACTTGATGATCCCAAGGGTCTTTTCCAACCTGAATGATTCTATGATTCAAAGAAATTACTCTTATATGGTCTAGATAAGATTTGTGGCAATGGGTAAATATGTAATTAGCCTTGGGAGGGAATGTAAAAAGAGAATTAAAAGGAGGAAACTACCACTAGTGAAGTAACTTTAAGCTAGAGATGCAAAGGAGTGCTGAAATGAGGAAGGAGCAAGTGATAAAGAGCAAAGATGTGCTGCTACCAGATTATCTACTAAAGCAAAAAGAATCACAGAATCATCAGGGATTGGAAGTGACCTCGAAAGATCATCTAGTCCGATGTCCCTGCCATGGGCAGGGACATCCCACCCTAGATAAGCCTCATCCAGCCTGTTAGAATGCTATGAGCTATAATTTTTTCAGAAATCTGTGTGTTGTCTTCACAGTAGTATTTATTTAATGCTTGGTTCAAACACCACAACAAGGAAAGAGGATTTTTTTTCCATCCACTTGGACTGTATTGGATTTAAATTCTCTATTGTGCGACGTTGGTATTTTTTGTTGTTAATTTCACGTGTACTGGGTAGAACTGAGGAAGCTTAAAATCTCACAAGCTGCCTTTAGAAGTTAACTTCCTAGACATGGTGGTGTTTTTTTTTCAGAGACTATTTTGATGGGTAATTCTTGGTTTTACCTTAGCTTGTCTTTGCGATTTAATGTTCCAAATTCAAGCCGTTGCTTTTGGTATCCTTAGGACGCATTTGTCGTGTGTTCTGTATCCTTATTTGTATTACAAGTTAGGCATTTGTCTTTCAGTTTTAATCGTTTGCAGCATTATTTCTGTTGGTAAACTGCTTGGCTGATTACAAGTGGGAGTTTTGATACAGGAAGAGTGATTTTAAACTTATAGTAATTGCAGAGTGTAATGCAAAAAGTGTAATTAAAAGATACCAAAATGGGCATCTATGGTTTAAAACCATTCTAATGAGTGAAAAAGGTAATGCATATTTGGAATGACAGCTATTTATATTGCTAGATAGCTAAAGAAGGCACCATTCCTTATTTAGGACAGTGATACAATGATCCCAATATAAATACTTCATTAGCTCCTAGATAAGTGCATTTTTTAACTGAACAAATGCAAATGAACTGTGTGTCAGATTTAAATCCTTCTAAGGAAAGTCACTTTGAGAGAAGTACCAGCATTGCATGCTTTCAGTGCACAGCCACTGAGAAATGAAATGGAAAATAATGTAATTCCTAGACAACAAATCCAACCCTAATTTAGCTGAAAATGTAAATATGTATCTGCTAATTAAAAATCTTATTAGACTGTTACTAGAATTTCCCAGTGCACCCAAAACCAAATCTTAAATTCAAACAGAAGGCTAAGCACAGATGCAAATGTGTACCCATATCTTCACTGAAAAAGTAACAGCACCCAAATCAAAGACTCTTTTTTTATCTGTCAGTAATAATGACAGAGCCCTGTAGTGGTTTAGTCAACCTTGAACTTTTTTATTTTCTAAATGAAAGTATTATCTCTGGCCTTGAAAAACCACCTTTGAGAAGGCATCTAATAATTATTAAAGCTCTGGGGACTTTGAAGAAGAGAGATAAAGTAAACGCTGCCTGTGTCTTAGACTCTGACCCCTATTTCTCCTAGAAATCTCTTCACACCATCGTCACAGTGTTTAGTGGACAGCAAAGACACGTTCCTGGTGTGTTGAGAAATAACACGGGTCTCTTGCTGCGTCCTTGCCTTTAAGCGTAGCAGACCCAAACGTCTTGAACTGAATCCGTTTGGGAAAACGTGATTAGAGAGTACTTTTTTCTATAAGCAGTTGTCTGTAGTCTGTCCTCACATCTTTAAAGCTGCGAGCGCTCCCTTGGTTAAGATTGAGGACAGTCAAGTTAATGGTGACTGTCTGAACAAATTGCATCAGCCTGCCAGCTGTGAGGAAACTTCCAGTGATTTTCCAGCTTGAAATGATGCGGGTTGGAGCTGTCCAGCTTCAACTGTTATAGTCTACAAATGTGCCTGATCATGCTACTGTTTTGTCAGGATGCAGGTCAGTGCTGCTTGCTGAATTGTTTAGGCAGATTTGCATTGCTGTTGGAGCTCCGTATATTGGGGCAGGTTCTTTCAGGCTGCAGATGAATGACCTCCCTGACTGGAAAAGGCCCATTACGAAATGGTTGTACTCTTGCTGGTACAAGTTAAAAATGCCTCTTTATTTTAGGAGGGGAGGGTAAGATTATCTAATAACAAGGTCACTAGGTAAAGTCTGCTCAGGAAGCTGGTTTGTGCAATGATAATCAAGTTAGCCATTGGTCAATAAGCAGTTAGTATTGCATCATCATTCATCATCCTTGGTTTGTTGCTGCCTGGAACAGGATGGGAGCCATACTGGCAAGGAAAGAAGTGGCAGTGGTGGTGGTCACAGAGTGATACCAAATAAAGCAGTGGCAGCTGCTTAGGGTCAGTGGTCAGCTGCTGCTGTTGACCTCTTTGTAGCAGACTGAGTGTCACTGGGACTGGTTAGAAATGATCCTATACTGCCCCTGCTCAGACAGCTTGAATTGCTGGATGAGTCTCACCGAGACATCTGTAATCAGTCGGAGCCCATCTTTCTGGTGTTGGATGACTACAGAGGCTGTTAGCATGCTAATGTAATGACTTTGATCTGTTGTACTTGAATCAAATAGTGGTACTGGACGCAAGAGACGCTTCTGAGTGGTGATAGCGAGTTGTAGTGCTTGTGGAAATGCAGAAGCTATAGCTGAGAAAAATGATTCAAAGAAAAAATACGGGCTTTTTTCTGATTATTTGTTACTTTTAATTGCTAAACTACCATCATTTCTCTTTGGTGGTCATACAGCTGATACAGAGAAGTGCAAGGTCAACAGCAGACAGGTGCTGAAACTGAGCACTCTCCGGTGGTGTTCGGTCCTGCCCTGGCTCAAAGAGTCAGACTTGGTAAATTTGTTGGCACACCCAATACCCCAGTGCTGCTAAACAGGGAGGCCAGACATCTGGGTTCAGTAAGGACAAACTTGCAGCTCTGTAGGTAGTACATACAGAATCTAGGGTCTGAGAGTAATGAGAGTGACGAGGAACTGTGTTACTCTTGGATAGATTTCTGTTGGAAATGTAGCCTGACTTCCCATGTAAAAGATGCACTCATCACTTAGTTGTTTGACTGTCAGGTCATCTAGAGCAAAAAGTGTTGAGCTAATTGGCCAATATGACAGTGGTTTGACAGTGTGTTATGGTCCTGTACATTTTGTGAAGAGAAAGGAGCAGAGGAGAGTGAAAGCTCTCCATGAGTTGAAAGACATGGAGTGGCTTAATCTGTTTCAGACAGGAGAAGTTCTACAGGTACCGGCGATGTGAGACAAGCTAAGTACAGCTCACAGTGAAACACCAGATGTGTCTGTAAGGAACCAGACCTCCTTCATTGTGCTGCTGATAAGAGGTTGGGTTGGTTTTTTTAGACTGTAACAAAGGCATCCAGAGCAGCAAGAGAAACATTAAACCCTGTCATCACCCATCCTCCTTACAGTTTGAGGTCTAAAAGCAAGGACTTAACATTCTGCCAGCACCGTAAAGCACTGCACAGCCTGGGCAGGTGTTTTTGGGAAAACTAATTTCCAACAAAATTCAAGGGACAAAGCCTTGCACCTCCCCAGAAGCCCTGCTGCATTCTTACATCCTAACCACACGAGGTATCTCAGCAAATTGCTTTGATGGGGCTCTGTTCCTCTGTGGCCTTTTAACTATTTGCTACTCTGATAGCACACAAACGGGTAGTAAAGCAGCATTTCACTTGTCAGCTGCACCCCTGCTGTTGATGCTCCCCACTAGGGAGCCATTGAATTAAATGGTGCATAGTCAGCTGCCTGTATCTTTCTTCTCTCCAGTGCAATGACTTCACCTCCTTACCCCTCGGGTGAAATTGGAGCTGTCTGCATCAGCAACCTGCTTCTCATTTCAAAGAATAAGCTAGGTTTTAGGTCTGTTGGCTGTGGCAGGTGGGGGCATTGGAGCACTAGCCTATTTTTAATCTATTATACCAACATTTTGTTGCAGCTGCTGCTTCTGACATTAATTTTTGGGCATTCTTGGTAAATTTTTCATTTGAAATACTGCAGGAGAAATTTGAAAAACATAGGAAAGGAGAGCAACACTACAGAGAGAAAAACATACTGAAAATCTTCCCTGTGACTCCTGAGAAATGGTACAGTAATGCTGCACATGAACGTTCAAACACTGCTTGCAGCTCTCCACTGCATAACAAAATATCTAAGTATGTAGGATGTAAAAATGCATTAGTAAAAGAAAAGGGGGAAAAAATACTGCTTAGTTTGATTCTCTGCTCTAGCAGCTTTTTAGGTAACTGAGCACTTCTGATTGTCTTTGTAAAGTAGGCTTGAAAACTCATCAAAACCTTTCCTATTATTCTAAACCAGTTGTTTTAAAAGACGTAAATCCCTTCATTTCTGTGGAGTTGAGCAGCAACAAATAATTACAAGCATAAGCTAGGATCAAGCGTATCTGCTAATAAAAGCCCTTATTCTCCCAAGGCGTCTCCAGCTTGAGTGTGCCTGAATCCAGGCTGCCCAGTGAGAGGTTCCTTGGCATGCATCTCCTAGCAGGCTAATCCTGCGCTGACAACGCTTAAGAAGAAATATTTTTTCTTCATTCTCCCTCAGCATTCAGCATCTAATACAGATTTCACGTGTATTTGAGGCAACTGCAGGCAAAGAATGGGTAGAGGATAAAGACTTTCTCAGATTCTCTCCCCAAGCATGGCACTCTTTGCGGGTGCAGTTTGTCACAGACCCCAGATGGGAGAAGCACTTCCCACAGAGCCCTTGGGAGCCCATAATGTGATGGGGCTCTACCAGTTTGTATGCTTAGTTTCTAATCCTCTTGGAAGTTACCAGCTTTCCATTAGGAACTGCTTTAAAGACACAAAAAGGTACTGAAAATGTGGTAATACAGATAGTTTGGGAAGCTGACAGAAGATGCCAACCTAAAGGTGCTTCTGAATCCTTTTTTGGCTGCACAGTTCTCTCTGAAAAGTTAACTTGTAGAGACCTGCTTGATGACTTCTTAATTTCTAAGCATTTCATGTGTCCTGTGTGACAAACAGTGCGTTCAGGTTTGTTCTTTGTATCAATGGTAATAGTAGGTTTGATTTTAGTGTAATAAAATTGTACTAATAAAGGAGTGAAAAAGAAGAGAAAAGCAAGAAGCAGAAGACAACTGAAAAAACAGCAGACCATTGCCTGCATATGCAGCTCAGTGTTGTAATGATGCCTCCTGAAAGCTGAGGACAGTAGGGGATGGAGAGGAGAGGGACCCTGCAGTAAATGGGGAAAGCTTGGGAAGAGCATCTCCCAGAGCTCAATAACTGACACCAAACTGCCTTGTCCTTGCCTACTCTGGGCTGTGAGTTCCTTGAGCAAGGGTCCTGTGTGCCTGCCATCTGATACTCTTGAGCATACTAGAAAATATCTTGATGCTGCAGTGAATTGTGTGAAAACCTGGAGGGCACCTTGAGAAGGAGACAAGTGTGTGTGTGGGGAAGAAAAGAAGTGAGGGGAAGAGACTTTTACACTTAGACTCTACCCTACTAGCATCACTTAGCAGCACTGTAAGTGACTTATTATGAGACATGGAAGCACCAAGGAGGTGAATGTGTCAGTAACCTGGTTGCTAAAAGATGAGAGGTGAGTTGCTTTTTCTGAGGCACAGTCAGAAATTTGAATTCAAGTGCTCAGAGAGCACTGTCTTGCAGTTTTGTCTGAAAGAAATGATATCCCCTCTGCCCCTGAACAATTTTGAGTGCTAGGGCAGCCTTGGGGAATGAGATGCAAGTTTGGGTCCTTTATGTCAAGGGAAGCACCTGAACCTGTGATGCCTACACTGCCATGGTATGTGTAGATACTTCTGGCTTTTCTGTTTCTACAGAAACTGTAGTCTGCCACTAGAATTATAGAATCAGAATTGCAGAACGGTAGGAGTTGGAAGGGATCTCTTGGAGACCTAGTCCAACCCCACTGCTAGAGCAGGATCTCCTAGAGGAGATTGCCCAGGAACGTGTTCAGGCAGATTTTGAAAGCTTCCAAAGATGACTAATCTACAACCTCTCTGGGTGGTCTGTTCCAGTGCTCTATTGCTCTCCCTGTGAAAAAGTTTTGCCTTGTGTTTAGATGTGTGGCACTGTGTTACAGTTTGTGCCCATTGCCCCTTGTCTTGCTACTGTGTTAATCACTTAAGCTCTCTTCTCCTCGCAAGCATTTATCACTGAAGTAGATTCAGTTTAAATATGACCCAAACAATTCCTATTTTGCAAATAACACTTGGAAAGTTTTGCTCAGTCCTGCCTGTGGTAGTGCTAAAGCATTCCTTCAGCTCATATCCCATGGCTGCAAAATACAAACAACTCCAATTTTTAAGCAGAGGCACTGATTTTTCTCTCCTCAGTTGGTAGAATCCAAGTCTGTGTGATACATCCATTGCATGATATAAGTTTGTGAAGGCAGAAAGTGGTGTCATAGCAAGTGCACGCCTCTGATAGTGAGTGCACAGCTATACTGTTGGCTCCCCACATACAGCCTTGGCTTCTATTCGAAACCAAATGTTTTCCTTTTGCTCCTGTTGAAATAAGTAGTACTTGTGTCTGCCAGGCAGCTTTTTAGCCAGGATTTCGTATGGTCAAAAGTGGGGAGGGCAGTGGACTTTGCTACTGGGTGGGACTGATGCTTCCTACCTCCTTGGGATCCATATTAAATAGAGCAGAAAGTAACGTTGTGCTGTGCTAGGTATTTTTTGGCAGAAAAACGGTGATTTGCTAATGGCCTTTCCCCAGTTAAATGCTGTACGACTACATTATTATAATGGATATTTAATTGGACTCTAATAGCACTTTGTGCAGGATTCAGATGTGCTGGTGAGACCTTACTGCAGCATCTTGGAACTTTGGGCTCTTGTGCTGCTTAGAGGACAGTTGTGTGCATGTTTTAAAATGATAGCTCTGCTTATACCTCTGCCTACATCTCTGTACTCAGCGTAGAGGAAATGTATTATAAAACACGACTGCGTTTCACTTCGTGGTATGAAATCTTACAACACTGACAGCAAAATAAGACCTTTTGAGGCTACACTTCCTTCAGAAGAGTGGCTGGTATATCTGGGAAAATATTATGGTTGTTGGAGGAAAAGGCAACGACTCTTGGAGTGGAACTGGCACGTACTGATTCTTTGAACAATCTTACTTGGGAAACTGAAGGTTCATAAAAAATGATAGTAAAGAGCTTTTTTTTCCTGTATTTGCTCTCCTCTCTGAGCATCGGATCTCATCATGGTGCCACCAGGTAATGTGGCTCTGGCAGTGTTAATAATAAAATGTTGGACTCTGTTGCCAGCCAGAAAGTCAAGCTACGATTAAAATACGCAATGAAACTGAGTTGAAAGCTACAGGTGTACAATTAAGGATAATAATGTGGAAAATCAGCTTTCCTGGTGAAGTAAGCGTTGACATCCTCAATATTGTGTTTCAGGTTTGAATGAAAATGCTTATAGTGTTTTTCTTCAGTTGTCATTCAACCCGATGTTAATTACGCTGTAGGGCTTCCCCAATGACATGTTTATTGAGCTGTATGTAAGCGACAGGATGATTATGTCTAAATGATGGGTAAATGTGTTGGCTTGGAGGGCTTAGATATTCGTGTAAGTTGAGGAGCGCTTGACGTCTCCACAGATACAGTACAACAGCTTTGTTAGGCAACTTATTTTAGGGATCTGTTCTGATCGTCCTGCTAATTTGATAGTTTCCTTACTCCATGAAAATCCAAGGGGCTGTTTCAGCATAAGAAGCGAACCAGTGTAGAAAGTACAGCTGAATCTCTCATGCAAAGAAGGAATGTTTAGCTTTGAGACATATGCAGCTTTGCCTCTTCACCCAATGTTTCTGACTCTTCTTGAGCACGGAGAATATTACTTTTTGCAGTATTTTGGTTTTCATAACACTGGTTCTGGAAGGTTGATACGAGTGACAATAGGATTTCACCGTAAGCTTTTGCCATGGTCCATTCAGGCACCTTTATAACTCTATAATATAGCGAATGTAGTCCCATAATACGCCAACTAGTCATTGTGTATTGGATATAGTTATCACATCACAGGATTGCATTCACTGTTTCATAGCGTTATAGATTTTGTATACAGAATCCAGAATCTTCCTGGAATCTCTGAAGCTGTGACAGTACATGGGAGAGTTTGCCTCAGACTCAAGAAAACTCAACAGAAACTCTTGTCTCTAAACTTGTTCAGTTTAGAAGTCGCTTAGAGCACAGACAGATAGTAATTCAGTATACCTTCAGGAGGTATCTTCTGTTTTAATGAAGTAAACAGTCAAGGTGCAGTTTTGGAAGTCTCAGAATAGAAATTTGGAAGATCCAGTCTGTGGTGTTAGAAGGTTTGGAGAAGTACCGGTCAGTGTATTTGAATTGATAAGACTCTTCAGACTAATGAATAAGCTGGTGCCTGGATTTGCCTCTTCCTTTGTAAGTGTTGGGAGTAAGAGTCTGTTGGACGTTGTTGGGGGTGAGGTGGAAGACATTTCTGGGCAGATGGGTCATAACTCTCCTATTTTTGGTGACGTTGCATTTTGCAGTAGAGTTAAGAGTAGAAAGGACAGACTGGGAGGACAAGCACCACAAGACATAACAGTAAGTTAATTTTTATAAGTCTGTCTGCTGTAATGTAGTTCCTGTGGACTCACTAACCCAGAAAGACGGGCCAGCATTATTTATTTATAAATATGAAACAAAATCTGATGCTATTAACTGCAGCTTAATGGAGTTATTAACCAAACATTTTCTCTATCTGAAAGTTGTTTCCTTTTCCGTTGTCACCTTTATAATACCTGCACGTTACCACCTAAAACTTAGGCATATGCTACTGGAGCTCCTTCTGTCGTCCTTCGACCCAGTTTGATTTTGCCAGTTGCTAGAAGTGATAACCATGTTGTAGCCTCTTCAAAGTGAGAGTCAAAAAATGAGATTTTAAGAAGCAGAGGTGGGCTTCTGTGGTGCATGTGTGTGCCATACTAAGGGTGGCAGGTCTTTGGTGCGACTTCTGTAGACTTCCAATAAAATGGGGTTACTCTGTGAGATGGAAAGGAAACTTGACATTTCGTTGAGTCTGAGGCAAAGTCTTCCAAGTATTTTATTGTCTGCTGAGGTTTGTATGTCTGCTGCTACCAGATGCTGTTTCAACAGTTCCGAGAGCTCTGAGAACAAGAGGTACATTTCTATAATTAATAATAGAAAACTACTTCCTTTTTAATTTTAACAACGTCAGAGTAGATCTAGTCCATCATGGTTTGTGAACCAGCTCCTGGCAGCTGCTGAATAATAGAGAGAGAACTCTCCGGCTTGCTCTTTCTCCAGTGCGTGTATTATGTCACTTGCTATTCATTAGGCTCTGTTTTTATGAAAGATCCTTAAATAGAATTGGTGGGTGACGGGCACCTTACTGCCTGAAGGCCACTTTGCTTTAGTGTCACCCTTCTGCCACCCTACGCTTGCAAGTACTTGAGGAAGAAGTAACTACAGTGCATTTAAAACTGCTGAATTTTCTGATGCTCTTAATGATCCCAGAAAACTGGCTTCCAAATTTGCAGTTGCAAGCTTTTCAAATGGTGTTATCGGTGGTTATCCTGCCAGGAGAAGGAATACAGGGTTTCAGTTTCTGGTTCCAGAGATTGTTTGGTGCTTTGCCTTGGCTTCCTGCTGCAAGCTGGAACAACTTCATTGTCCTTGTTTCGCTGTGGTGTTGCCATCTGCTATTGGGGCTAGCAGGGAACTCATTGTAGAACTTGACTAAGCAATCTGCTGGTTGGGACCTTGGCTCAAAAATGGAGTGTTGCTAAGCTGAGGGAAAGCAGAGCATTGAACAAATGAAAGTGTATTTAGTCCTTCCAGCTTAGATTTGAATTTCACGTTCATTTTGCTTTGTGTGTTGTTATACATCTTAAACATTTCTATGCTTCTGTAGTAAAGATCGGTTGTGCTTCAGGTTTACAAAAGAATAAGGCTGTCCTGCTTGGGCCACTCACAATAGAGGAGGACTACTACCAAGATTTTAAGCCACCTTGGCACACTTGTGAGTCTAGGTTGCCCCTTGGAGGTCCTGCCATAACAACCCAAAGACCCAGCAGGGCTCTGGGACCCATTCAAGCTGTGGGGTGATTGCTCCAGCCGACAATCGACTAAAATTGCTGCGGATATGAGTTGACTCTAGACCACAGGGACTGCCTTTTGGAGACAGGACTAGTGAATACGTGCCTAGACACTGTAGTTCATTCTCAGTCTGTTGAAATAATGCTTCTCATAGGTCTGTGTTAAATCCAGTGTTTATACCATGGGCTTCAGAGAACATATGTGTAATGTTAAATGGAGGATGGCCATATCCTTGTGTAAAGGAGGAGTTCAGCTTGGGCTTAAATGACAGTGATGTAGAACAGGGGAAGGTAGTTTTAATCACCAAGGAACAGGAATAGCCTTGCTGGGCTAAGTGGAGATCTAAGGGGGGGAAAAAGAGTAATGAAGCATCATTAAGTATCAGCAGAGGCTGTGCAGAGAGAGCCTTCAGAGTTTACATCCATGGCCAAACTGCAACTCCAGAAAGCTACTCATGAAAGGGTAAAAGGTGAGAATCTAGACTTGTGTTAAGTTGAGCAGAACAAAGATTTTCAAGGTGTCTGGAATATGGTGACTCAATATAGGGAACTGCATCACCAGCCTTCTAACTAGCCTTAGTCCTAGAAGTGAGGGTTTACTTGTAGGAAGGTTTCTACTCAGAATTAGGGCATTTTTCCTCAAAGCTGATAAAGATTGCAAGAAAAAAGCAAATATTTGGAGCAAACCCACCAGGATTTCATGGTGTTTCCTCATGGCTGATCTCTCTTTGGTGCCCTGGATGGGAAGTGCTAAGTAAACAGGTATTAATTTATGAAGTGTATTGCTGTTTTATATTAGCTATAACCTTTTGTTTCTGATTTGTTACCCAAAAGTATAGTTGAGATGAGGTTGAAAGCAAGGAGACTTGTAGGTTAACAGTATTCAGATCATAGGTTGAGCCTAGAAACTGTGCTCTAAACTTCAGTTCTGAGAGACATCCCAACCTTGAGGATGGGAGACCTGTCTGGAACATAGAGATGTGTTTGACTAGTAGAAAAACACAGACTTTGATATTGTCTTGTAAGCAAGCAAGATTAACTTTCTTGATTGAGCTGACACATTGTCAATCTTCAGAAGTTACAATCCAGAATAAAGCAAAATTAATAAGATCAAGTTGTCAGCAAAGCAGTAACTGCTGCACATCTTGACTTTCTGAATGCAAGATATAAACTTCTAAAATGCATGTTGCCGATGAACAGAACGTAGTTGGGAGTTCTGTTTTACCAATGACCACAAAGTCTCATTTAATGGACCATTTAATACTGTCTTTTGTGGTTTAAAAAGTAGTGCAGTGCATTCCTTCAGGTAGTCAGGTGTTTCACACAAAATGTTTAAGTACAATTTCAGCAAGAAATAATTTTGTGACTAGGAGCATCACTTATCCAGCTTTGCATATTTGGACTTAACTCAAGGCTCTGGCAGTCCAAAGCGGTAAAAACCTCTGGGAAAATGGGCTGAGTTGTCCTAAAGATGAACTGAATGCCAAGAAAAAAGAACCATCAGATTATTGTAGCCTGGTTTTCTAATACATTGTCTTGTGCTGTTAGCTGCCATCTGAGCAGGTCTCGGCACCAGCTAAAGCTTTTCTTGTGACTGTGGCAATTCAGAGCATTCTCTAGTGTCTAATGAAAGGTATGTCCTCATGATGTAGTCTGTCCCTTGGAAGGGACAGTAGTAAAGTGTCTCTTTTCTCCCAGGAAGTTACTTTCATGAAACTTGTGGGAATTTAGCAAGTTTCTTGCCCCTACTGCGCTGTCTGGTACCAGCCAGTAGATCCAAAAAGCTACTGTGGCTTGGAAAACAGACATACCTTTTCCAGTGTTGTCACATATGTCTTGCTGGTGTATTGAATCAGCCCAAAAATACTGCTTAAGAGTCAAGAAGTGATTACACGAGTAGTTGCTGGGAAATGTAGTAAAAACTGCTAGCTGCAAGAGCAGACAGTGTTGGTTCAGCAGTGTTTTCCATGTTAACTTATTAAAATATTGTGGACTGTTTCCCACCATTTTATTTCCCCTCTTTGAATTACACATCTAAATTACACATTGATTGTAGCAGCAGTTAGCTTTTGGATGAGCTCTAGGAAATTGTTTCCTTTTCCAAATAACAGAGCTATCAGATGGTCCTGTAGCTTCATGCTGATGGACCTGTAGCAGCTGGATTCTTTCTAGAGAATACTGCAGTCTGCAAGATGTTTGGCCATGCCCTCTGTGACATGAGCTGTGCAATTCCTGCACATCTTAAGCACACCAACTGTCTCTGGGATAGAATCCATTAGGCAATGAAGCAGCTTGGGGAAACAAAAGGGTTTTGTTGACTCTACATCCAAGAACAAGAGGAGGAAAATCCCAAAGAGGTGAAACAAACAAAACAGAAACTGCATCACAACAGTGTTATACATGTTCTGAGGAAAAATGGAGAAAGATGGGATCCTCTGGTAAAGGGACATATATAGCAGCAAAGGAGACGTGTATTGCATCAAAAGGGAGAACCACCCCTGGGACACTTCAAACCCCTGTTTCTCAACATTCGACCAAAGGTTTAAGAGTCACAAGTCCTTTTAGCTTCTTCAGACAAAACAGTCCAGCCAGCCTGAAAAGCAAACCCCCTCTGGGTCTCTTTCTCTTGCTTACTCAAACATGTTCCAATTTCTCAGTGGCAACTGTGACGTAACTTCCTTTCCTCACAGTCTAATAGATCAACACAGTGTCGGCCACATGGCCAGCATGGCATCCTAGCGGAGACATGACTGTGTGGCCAACAAGATGGCATCCCACAGGGGACATGACTGCATGGCTAACAAGGCAGCTGGCCAGCAAACCAGCAGGAGTCCCCTCTCTTCTCTGGGGCCTCGGGACCCTTTCTTCTTTTCAGTTAGCTCATCACTCTGACATAGGATACATAGGATCATAGGATGTTAGGGGTTGGAAGGGTCCCAAAGAGATCATAGAGTCCAACCCCCCTGCCGGAGCAGGACAAAACTATCTAACACAGATCACAGAGGAACATAT
>JAOXOE010000506.1:8766018-8778846 GCA_028565055.1 Phoeniculus purpureus | reverse complement strand
AGGCGCGGGCGGGGTCGCCGCAGCCGCTGCCGCCGCCGCCGCCGAAGGTGCTCGACGGGGCCGGCGGTGGGGCCACAGGTGACGCGCGGGTTGGGGGCCGCTTATCTTCCCGTCCCGCCGCCGTTCGGCTGCCCTTGCGCGTTCGCGCCGCGGCCGCCTGCGCGCAGCTCGTCCTCAGTGCCGTCGCCGCGCCGGGGGACATGGCTTCGCTCCGGCTCCTTCTCCTCCTGCTCCTCGCGCAGCGCGGGCTCGGGGCCTCCGCTACCCAAGGGCAGGCGGTGCGCAGCCGGGAGCGGGCGTTCCGCGGGAAGCAGCAGCCGATTTATAACCACATCAAGAGCCAGGAGCCGCCGCCGCCGGCCCCGCGGAGCCGCTCCGCCGAGAACACCATCTTGGCGCAGCGGCTCGCCCAGGAGGTGCCTCAGGACGTGGCCTCGTTCCTCTTCACGGGTGACTCCCGGGAGCTGCGGCGCGCCAACTGCTCCGGGCGGTACGAGCTGCCTGGCCTGGCCGGCAAGTTGCGTTTTACCTCGCACCCGTCCCTGCACGGGGCCCTGGACACCCTCACCCAGGCCACCAACTTGCTCAACGTTATTCTCCAGAGCAATAAGTCGAGGGAGCAGAACTTGCAAGAGGACCTGGAGTGGTATCGCGCCTTGATCAGGAGCCTTCTGGAGGGGGACCCCAACATCTCCAGGGCTGCTATCACCTTCAGCATGGAGCCTCTCTCCTCCACACCACAGGTTTTCCTCCAGGCCAGTAGACATGAGAGCCAGGTCCTCCTTCAGGACTTGTCCTCCTCAGCTCACCACCTGGCCAATGCCTCTGTGGAAACTGAGTGGTTTCATGGCTTGAGGCGCAAGTGGAGGCCGCATCTGCACAGGAAGGTCTTAAACACAGGCTCTAAAACTTCAGAGACCAGCTGGAAGAGGCGGGAAAGCTTCACTGGTGATAAAAACCACATCAGGTGGTCCTCACCCTACCTGGAGTGCGAGAATGGGAATTACAAACCTGGCTGGCTGGTGACTCTCTCAGCGGCTTTCTACGGGCTGCGGCCAAACTTCCTTCCCGAGTTCAGGTAGGAGGAGTGTTCCTCTGCTTGCTTTCTGGAGAGAAGGGGTTAGAATGGTGGGGTTTTTGTTCTCCTGGGGAAGGGTGTGCTGTGCCTCTGGAGTGACCTGATGAGCCCTTGATAGGTGAGCTGCTCAGTCACACTACAAAGTGTGGTAGCTTGTGGCTGCAGCCTGAACGGGCAGTAGGAGCCCTTTCCATAGGATGCTCCTGGTTACAGAGCTGTGTTGCACATACCTGTCATATGTGATGATTTCCTAGTGGTTGTTTTTCCTTCATTGCTATTACCTCAGGACTCTGCCACTGGGCTGTGACTAGTAGCAAGGAGGCTATAGAAAGGCCCATTCTTACATCTTCATCTTTTGTCAGCAAAGCAGCCTATGGTGGGGTATGAGATGCCAGATTTTCCCACTGGCACCTCTGGTGAGGCTCAAGGGTAACGCTATCCTTTGGGGAATGTCTGCTGCCTAATAGAAGCTGGTGTTTGTCAGGGAGTGAGAGGAGCGCAGAATTTGTGCTGAAATCAGTGGTAGGTAGAGGGAAGAACATCTCAGGCACTGAAGAGATTTTGCCTCACTTGAGCAATGAGGCAAGAGTGTTTTGTGGATGCTGTTTTTCTTGGCTCAGTCTAAAATCCAGTGGCATCAAACAGATATGAACGCAGTCATGCAGCCTTGAAAAAAGTTAATAGGTCTGTTGAATAGAGAGTGTCTGCTTATTTCTCTATTGAATTACTTTTTGCTCTGTGATTTTTCATAACTACTGGACTGGTAGGGTTAAGGTAGATTGAGCTCATCAATAGGCTGTTTGCTGCTGAATTTTTCTCAAGACCACAACTCCAGAGTAGCTCCACTGCAGCTCTTCTGAACCTTAGCAGGGCATCCAGAAAAGTTCAGGAAACCTCCTATATATCATCAACACACAGCATTTCATGCTTGGAATTCAGGATGCAGATACAAGCTAGTGTAGGCTGATACTCTTGTACCAAAATGTCACATAACCTGAAGAATACTGTGCTGTCTGTGGAGTGGCAGCCACTAACCAGTTAGCTGAGAATTTATATCTTGATTTAAGGTTTAACTCAAAGAAGACTTGAGCAAAAAGATGTCTTTCAAGCAGAAAAATCCTGAAGCTTCCATCTCTGCCAAGAGATGAGGAAGCATCTCGGTGGTATGGGTTTCTGATTGGTAGGTCAAGTGTTCAGAGCAGACCAGGTCCATTTTGGAGTAATCTTGGTCAACCAAGGCAACCAGTAGAGGTCCTCCTGGATGCAGTACTGCCTTTACTTCCTCACATCCTAGCCTCTCTTCACCATACCAGAGTCACTTCAGTTGCAAAACAGAACAACCTGTTGTAACTCTATTTCAAAGAGCATCCATTCAGCACATCTGAGAATATAGTCTTTCGGTTGGGGTGTAACTGTGCAACTTCTGGGTGTTGTATTACTGGAGCTCTGAACACTTAAGATGACACTAACAAAGTTCTGTTGTATTAGAAGCAGGCATGAGTTGGTAAGCATTTCTAACAAAACAGGTCAGTGTGCTTTTTGGTTGGCTTGGTGGTTTTTGTTTGGGTTTTTTTATGACTATACAAGGAAGCAACTAGAAGAGTACCTGTATACATACACACACGTTCTGGCGAGGCTAAATTGTAGTTCCTGTGTTTTCAGCTTGAATTATGTTATATAAGAGGTGGACTTACAGTAAAAGCTCATTATTGTAGATACTGAAAAAGCAATTCTCCTGCTATGTAGGAAATACTATAAACAAAAGACATGTTTCCCAAGGCTTGTGGGATGTCTTAATATTGGAACAGTATTTTCTGTACTTCACAGGCACACAGCCTTGTGAGCCCTTAGGAAAGGGCTTAAACATGACATACAAAAATGTAAGGTTGGATGTCATTATTAGAATGCTAGTATTGATTACTAGCAAGTGCCTCTTGAAGCTTATGTTCCCCCCCACCATCTGTCCTTGACACAGTGGTTTAACTTTAAATTCCTATTTAAGGCCCATATGAGAGCCACGTTTTTTCTCCCAACACAGTATCTCAATCATCTGTTAAGAACTGCTCTTGAATGAGTTTACATGCTCCTTCCACTTAACCCTAGCACTAGGTAATTCGGTGCATGCTCCTTTGGTGTTCTAACAGCTTATGAGCTTTCTTCTTTTGCTGGCTTTGGGTTTCTGGCAAGGTTCATTAGTGTAAGAGTCATTCAGGATCACGGTATCACCAGGGAAGAGAGTTCTTTCAGATTGTAGAAGTAAAAGCCATTGCTCCCACTGCTTTGTACCTCTTGTTGCAACAAGTAGGTATGTAACGTGGTGTAGTAATGTAGAGAGTTTAATAAAGGCAGTACTAATGGTTATGTCCAATACACACCACCACTGCAGAGCTGTTGTCAATGACGTTCTTGAAGTGTATAAAAAAACATCTTGGTTTGTGTTGTGAAGGGTTACAGTGTCATAGGTGGGGAATGAACTTGCAAACAGCTTGCTGTTTGTCTTTTAGTTGCCTTCCCATCCTCTTACCCTCATTTCCCAAACAAATGGAAGCCAAACTGAAGGCCAGGCAAGGTGAGGTAATACAGTTGATTGAGTTGTCTTGCTAAGGCTACCTCTGTAGACCAATACTGAAATGGAGAAACCAAAGGTAACTTGACTGTGCTGATGAATGTACCAGAAGGTGTTGAGGCCTCCTGGGGTCACGTTAGCCCACCACAATGCTAAGCTAGTGGTGATGACTGCGGCTTCTTGGCAGTTCTTGCTGGTGCTTTGTTGTTCTTGGATCAGTCTTTGGAACTGCCTGAGGTGCAGGGAGAGGATGTTACCACATGCTTACACAGTACAGCGTAGGCTCTCATTCAGAAATGAGGATCCAGAGAGACTAGAAGCAATCACTTGGTGATATTAACCATTCCTTTCTTTAAAAGTCCGAGCTGATGTAGTTTTCAGCTGGAATTCACCATCTAATTGCACTACGGCTTTAGCGCTGCTGAGGGTAGAGCCTGATAGCGTTTGACACCAATCTTCTGTGACCGTCCTCTGCTACTCTGACCAGATGAGAATGAACCATATTCTGTGGCAAATGGTAGTCCAGCTAGTCTCTTTGTAGCCCTGCTTTCAAAGTGGAAAGCTGTGAGACGCTGCCTGTTGCAAGTATACATCTACAAAAGCACTTGCTTGCCCCCTGGAGAGGAATTGGGAGGTTTTCATTGCTTTGGTAGTCTAGGAGGACAGCAGTGAGGATCACTCTTTGATCTGGAGGAAACATAAGCAAGTAGTCAGCTACTAGGAACATAGGAGTTTGTTTTGTTGTTTGTTTTTAATGGTTCTGGGTCACTGAGTTAATTTCCTGCTGTTACAACCCTGCTTAATGTCATGAGTTGACCAGTGGGTGGTTTACCCTTTTGACTCTCCAGCCCACTGGCATGCCAGGCCTAATGGTTGGATAGTTGCCTCTGATTTCCGATCTAAATTTATTTGCAGTCCTTATCCGTTTATTGCTGTTCTGGAAATGCCTTCTAGCTGAAATATCATACTCTGCTGATGTTTGCTGTCCTGACTTATTTATAGGCAGCAGTCCCTTCTCCACCTTTGTTTACTAGACTACACAAACCAGCTCTCTTTAGTCTTCTGATACAAGCTCTCTGTTGCCATGGTCTCTCTTCTCATGTCGTCTTCCAGTATTTTTGGAGTATTTAGTCAGTTTCATGTGCAGTGTTTCAGCTTTGTGCAATGACATCCGTTATCCCCCGAGCTCTGATGAATGAATTGCTGCTTTTGCTGTTCAAAGTGTTCTCTTTCGTGCCATTCTCATTTTCTTTATTGCTGTGTTGTAATACATCAATGCTTTGGGAAACAGTCATTGCTCTCACATCTTTTTGTTTTGTCTAGGAGGTCAGAATACCCTTAGGATGCAGGGACACTTCTTTTCTCTCACCATGTTCCAGCAAGGCAAGATAGCGTTCTCCCCAAATCCAGGGCAGTATTTACATTATTTTTTAGGGACTATTGGGGGAATGTAATGGAATAGTGAATGTATTGGCAGGAAAGTTCATGATCAACAAGCTGAGTCAGGGTTTAGTGTTTGGTAATCTTCAACAGTGATGAGTTCTGGAGCACTTGCAGATAATTCAGAAATCTAGCGGAATGAAGTGCTACCTCTTAATATCGTCATCTTGACATTTGCTACTTCTCTCTTAATTATCGGAAAGTTACTCCCTGGTGCGTAGACAAATCTTGATTAACCTTGACAGCCTTGCAATGTAGTGTAGTGATTCCCATTCTATTAACAACAATGATTTGGACCATTCCAGTATTAGGCAGTAATGGGGCTTTTAGTTAAAGAAACATTATTGAAGGCAAATTAAACTGTGGAAGTAGACGTATATACGACAAATAAGTAGCTTCTTAGGGAATGCACATGACTTCAGCTTCTGCTAAATACTTCTCAGCTATTAAATTACTTGGTGACATAACCATAAATACAGACAATAGAGATGGTAAAACGTTTTTCTTTTGATTATGGTCTAACCTCTTCCATTAGCCCTCTTTTTTTTTTAAGTTTCCACCCTTCTTAATTTCCATCCTAATATCTTTTTAGTCTCAGACCTGAACTAAGAAAGAATCTTTAACTGTTCAAGGAGGCTTTCTAACGTTTTTTTGTGATATAGTTTTATAATGTTGAAAACATCTTAAAGTGGTGAGGCTGATGTTATTTCTTGTTACTTGCCCTTGCTCATATGATATGCTTGAAGTTGTGGGAGGGTTTAGGACAGGACTTAAAAATGAGAAAACTTATTTCCTAGAGTTTCTGATAGGTTTGAATTTAGATTCCTGAAAGGAGTCGAGGACAAAGAAAGGTCTTTCTGGGATTTGCTATCTGCTTATGGAAGCCCCCAGTATGTTTCGAGTATTTCTAGACAATCAATTATGTTTCAGCCTTTTTCATTGAGGTCATAGATAAGGATAAAAATCCGGATGATGGTGGAACAAAAGGAACAATAAATAGGGATTTCTTTTTTAGAAACATGATTCAGCTTTCTTTAGTATTGGAGAAACATGAGTGGGTCTTTGAAGAAAGACAACAGATATGGCCAGGACAAGATGGAAGCACATTAGGTGTATTGAGTTTATGCCTGTAACTGTAGTACACGGTAAGTTGCAATAAAAGGAACTTGCTTTAGGGGTCTGACAGCTGTTTGGGCTCCTCTTTTCTTTAGCTCCACCCCTACTGAGCAAGGCTTCCAGCACAGCAGGTTATCAAAGCTCCTTGGAGGGGAATGGACGTGTGACAGTCCTTACTATCTGAGATTCAGCTTTGGGACTGTCACCTCATCTTCTGTCTAGTCACAAACCTGGACCAGCGTAGGGAGATGTTCCTGAAGGCAAGAAAGATAAGTGTTGCTGTGTTAGGTCAAGTGAAAGGCTTACCTTGCCCTATTTCCAAAAGCAATTCATGGCAAGTACTTAGGGCAAAAATGTTGGGGTAGTGCAAGTGCTGAGTTCTCATCTTGGTTATATTCCATTTACAAATAATAATTTAAGAAAAGTTGCTTTTCAGATTATCTGCATAGTGTTGACAGTAAGCGTGGATTTAACTGACCTACATAACTTTTAATTAATTTTTGAACCCAGTTTTGACTTCTATGATCTACATTGGCCTTGGATCCCATAAGATAAATATCAACTGTTTGGAAAAAAATAATAATTTCCTGTTTTTCTATTTGCTTTGTGAATTGAAATTAATTTGGAGATCTCAGATTCTTGTGCTTAAAGAGAACCAAAACAACCTACACAACAAAACGCTGCGGGAAGAGTTGCTCTGCCAGCCAGACTTGGTTGTAGCTTATGCTGAGTATTTTTCTCATGTGCAAACTTTGTCCCTGGTTACGTATTCTTTGTAATTATGAATGTGGAACAAAGAAGGGATCATGGGCTTGTTAACATCCTTGCTTGTGAAAGTTGACTTTCGTCACACTGATACCCTCAAAAGGCTGGAGCCTTCCTTGCTCGACAGTGTGTGTGAAGAAAATCTCTCTGCAAAAGTTGTATCAACTCCAAGCAAATCTTGTATCTTGGTTGCTTGGTGGCCTTACAGTTTCTACTTCAGGCTTTCTTTTTCTGAGGTGTTTGGAAAGTCTTCAATTAGTAGAGATGATAATTTCAACAACCTCTGAACAATCTTATAGTTTTGTTTTATATTCTTGTAGTTTGTGTTCCTTGCCCAGGTTTGCAACTCTTGATTTTCCTTAGTTTCAATGATTACTTCCATTTTCCCATTTTAAAATTCTCTTATTACCTCTAAATAAAGCTGCTGTGTCAGAAGACTGTGAATACTTGGGCTGGTACCATCTCTCTTGTGTAGGATATTTCTAATTCAGTGGTTTTTTTTTTTGTTTCTAACCTTTTTTCCTATATAAGTTTCTGTATTGTTCCTTAAGGCACTTCCTTTCTACTTGTCTCTCTGACCCTATAAATAGCGTTAAAGAAGTGCTGGTTTCTTGCTAAACAGCTGGATTTTGGCTCCAGGACAGTTTTTCATAGGGAGGATGCAGTATAAGTGCTACCCCACCATCATCGACACTGTTTTCCTATACAAAGTGGTGTTTTGTGACAGAGTTAAGATGCTAACAGCAACCTGAACATCCTCAAGCAAAAAAACATCACCACCCCCACCCCCCTAAGTGTGTAGTGAGCTCTGACTAAACTGCAGGGAAATCTCTGGAGAGGCAGCCCTGCATGCCACAAATCTGAAGGCAGATTTAAATCCAAAATAGTTCTTCAGACAACTGAGAATTCGACTTTAAGTATTCCACCCTTACAGTACTGTTCCAAATGGCCTACAGGGGTTTTCTTTGCCGGTGAATTCTAATTCATGTGCCCACACTGCTATACCTTACTCTTCAGTTACGTTCATTTTTAGTGAGAGCTGGTTCTCCTGTGAAAATTTGTGCTGAAAAGCAACAGTTGGGCTATGGCTGATCATCTAGGTGGGTTGTCTTCTGTCTTGTTAGTGAAAAGAGTGCGGTAACCATGTCGCCAATTAAAATCATGTGTGTGACACCCCAGTAGCCTCTTGTGAATTTGGATGTGCAAGGTAGTAGTCTAAGTGCTGCAGAATCCTAGATCTTAAGTTGCAACAGCAACTTGAACCTGCAGAAGCTGCTAATTGCCAGTTCATGGCAGCTAAAAGTCACCTGTGTGTTTCATACCAAAATTATTTTTGGATGCTTGGTTTGGTGATACATTGAAGGAGCCTCGGATGTCAGATAGTCTGACATCATGGTTGAATGTGCTTGCAAGCATCAGCCTCCAAAACAAAAGGAATCTGTCCCAAAGACAGTGGCTCTACTAGTTACAGAGTGCATTTGTCTAGAGGTATGGGCACTTGTGGGTTAGGGATGGCTGTAGAGCATTTGTTTTGCAGCAGGCAGGATTTATGAAGGATGGCATGTAGGGTGAATAAATCTAGCAGCAAAAACCTATACAGGCATTTAGACTTGTAGGATGTGATAACTATGCCTTAAATCTTAATTATGGCTGCTTTCAATGCTAGCAGGTACAAAACGAAGTTCACAAACCTAAAGACAAACTTTGAGTGCCCGTTTAGCTGGGTTGTGGTGAACTCTGGGCCAAAATAATCTGAAGATCTGTAGGAGAAAATACTGTTTATTGCATTTAAACTACTCTGTGTAGTTGTGGCTTAAGCTGTCTGGGGGGAAGAGAACCCACTCCTACTTTTTTATGATGTAGCAATACAGGCAAAAAAGGGAAATTATGTAGATACAGCATGTTGTTGCAGTGAAATATAACTACTGAAACTAGCTGGTGGATTGGGAAAATAAGCTTAAATCGATTTCTGGCACAGATTTCAAGGCAAACAGCACACCAACAAACAGTAGTACTGGAAATTAAGACTGACATGAAAGCCTCTTAAGTCAAACCTCTGACCTGACAGAAAATCCTTGCTGACATCATTCTCCAGTGACTCTCTCTTATGTACAAATCAACTCATTTTTTCTTAACTACGTGTGGAACAAATGTGCAGTCCTTAAGTATGTAGTTTTTCTTGGCATAGGGACTGTAAAATTGTGGCAGAAAACAAATATTTATTGTTATAAGAAGATTAAGAAAATACACTTACTTGCCAGGCAGTCCAGAATTACCAGTAGTAGCGTTACTAACTTGGCACAGCGGCTTGGACTGAGCCAGGCAGCAATGCCAGTGTGCAAGACAAGCTGAATCTGTTCTTACACTGCTGATATTTGTCTTGATTCCTTCTATCAAGATAGCAGAGCTGCAGTTATTCCCAGTTAGTTCAGTAAATACAAGGCTAGAGATAGTTGGTCTGTATACATTCTAGGAGAAAGTGTTCCTCCATATGTTCCATTTTCTGAATGCTGAATCAAAATAGCTGCAAATGTGGGTGGCTGCACAGGCTCTGCCAGCTACTGCATTAATCACAGATGAATTTCAGAACTACATCATTCTGTATGTATTGGTGTACACTGTGTGTGATAACAGTGGGGTACAAGTCTGAGATGCTGTTTTAAAATGGCAAAGTATCCCACATGGATGCAGTGAAAGTCTTTTACCATCATGATGCTTTCTGTAAATGCCACATGTGAGCTTAAACTCTTCTTTTGTGTTATATCCTCAAGTGGTTGCAGATCTTGTTACTACCCCAGCAGAACTGTATTGTTGTCATGAGGCTTTCACATGTAGTGTAGCAGTCGGGTGGAAAAATACGCACTGTGGGGCAAAACCGTCTACTTCTGGATGCTACTGGTTTTCCTTCCTGTAGATTCTCACCCTAGAAATCATAAAGCTCTGCAAAAAGAATACAGTGAGACAACTTAATGGTATCAGAAGTTCAGGTTTGCTATGGAAGAGCGCAGGTAGAAATGTTTTTGTTGAGTTCATTTCAACTGTGTTTTAAGAAAGGCAAATGTTCCTGTAAGATAAGCTTTACATAAGAGAAGCAAGGGGAGAAATGCCTTCAGCTTCAAATGGAAGTGTTTTGTAGTGTTTCTGGAAGAAATACTGTGCTAATGTTTCAAAACTAGGTAATTTTCAGGCAGGCTGGGTTAACAGGGATCAAGCAGAAGTTGGAAGTGCATAAGAGGTGGAGAAAAAGGCCAGGTTACCTGAGAGCAATATGGGGATGGGTCTGACCCTGGCTGTGGTGTCAGTGTGGCCAGCCAGACTAAAGAAGGCACCGTTTCCCTGTACTCGGCACTAGTACTCAAAGCTGCACCTTGAGTACTGTGTTCAGTTTCGGGCTCAAAGATGTTGAGGTGCTGCAGCATGCCCAAAGAAGCTAGTGAAGGAGCTGAGGATTGTTTAGCCTAGAGAAAACGAGACTTGGGAGATCTTACTGCTGTCTACAACTACCAGCTACCTGAAAGGAGGTTGTGAGGTGGGTTTGGTCTCTTCTCCCTAGGAACTAGTGATAGGACAAGAGGAAATGGCCTCCAGTTGTGCCAGGAGAGTTTTAGTTTGTATTTAGGAAACAAAAACTTCACTAGAAGTGGTGTAAAGCCCTAGCACATCATCCTTCGAGGTATTTAAAAGACACGTAGCTTTAGATTGAAGTAGAGTAAAACAAGCTGGAGAAGTGAGCAGACAAGAATCTGCAGTTCAGCAAAGGGAAATGGCAAGAACTGCACCTGTGTAGGAATACCATGTGCCAGTACAGGCTGGAGCCTTGGTAATTGGAAGGCAGGTCTGCAGAAGAGGCCTGGAGGGTCCTGGTGGACACCAGTTTGACACAAACCAAAGTGTGCTTGTGGCAAGGACAACTGAAAGCTTCCTGGGCTGTTGGAGGAACAGCATAACCAATGGGTTGAGGGAGTTGATTCTTCTTCTTTACTCAACATGCTGGGGCCCCATCAGGAGTGGTGTGTCCACTTCTGGGATCCTCAGTACAAGACCCATGGATGTGCTGGAATCAACCTAGTGAGGGGCCACAAAGATGCTTGTGGACCTCTTGTCTATGAAGCACTCCAGAGCTGAGTGAACTTGACTGTTGAACCTGGAGAAAAGTCTCCAGGGGGATCTTAATGCATATTTGTGTTAATAACTGTGCAAGTGTAGAATGGATGGAACTACACACTCATTGGGGATAGTCAGTAAAAGGACAAAGTGTAAGAGGCACAAATTGAAGTATTCAAATTCTCGTTAAATATCAGAAAACTTTCTGACACTAGGGCTGATCAGACATTAAATCAGGTTTCCCAGAGATGACAAAGTCTCTATTATTAGAGATACTAAAAAAGCCAACTGAAGTCAGTCTTCTCTGAGTGGGTGGTTGGATTTGATGATTGCAATAGGATTCTTCCAAGGACAGCAACTACTTGAAGAGTTTTCAAAGGTTATGAGTTAGTTAATTAACACTAATGTGAAAAATGCAGAAGTACACTTCCTTTCTTTCTAGTACATGGCCCTGAGTGTCAGGATGCCTGTTCTGCTTTCTGCCTCACTACAACATGCCACTAATTCTTTATGCTGCAGCATGTCTGGAAGAAGGCTGTACTCTGATGCTTGCTCAGTGTTCTCACTGACCCTAATTCCTCTGGTTTCCACATGTTGTCTGTCTCACAACTAAACTCTAGTTAAGTTTTCTTTTGGAAGATTTTTACATCCTGTTGTGCTGACACTGCAGGGTCTGCATGTGATCTCACAGCAAACTCTATAAAAGGTGGTTCTCGTCTCCTAGCAGTGATTAGTTTGCTCTTAGTTTATCTCTGCCTGTCTTTGTGAGAATCTTTGTAGGAGAGCAACTCCCCTTTCCTTCTATCAGTTAAAAACAAGAAGTCATCCATATAAAGGAAACAGAACTACTTCCCTAAGGTGCTTGAGAGTCTCACAGGTGGATGTACTGCAGTCCTAACAAGCATGGATCATCACTGCTTTTCCTATACTAGAAATGGGTTTATTTTGAATAATTGGAATGATGCTAATGCTTGAGAGACTCTTGCCAAGGTGCCTGGTATGTAACGTGAACTAGAAGAGTGAGGCGTAGTGGTGTTCTTGGTCCTGCTGCCTGCTTTGTGCTTGTACGCAGCCATGAGATTATTCACTTGCAAAACAGGACCTGTCCCCCGCCCACTTGCTAATATTTATGCTCACAGTGGTTGGGAAGAGCCTAGCAGATGTGATCAACATGTGCCCAGATAAGGAATTAGTTACCTCTAGTCCTATGAACATCTGAGATCAATACCTTAGTTATCAAGTTAAGATAAATTTGTAATGCACTGACATAAACTTCTTAACAAGTGTTGGTGTGTACATATGGCAGCTTTGCCTTTAAGGTCATTGATCCCTGGAACATGGGAGAAAAGTTAATTGGGGTGGAAGTCCCCAAAGAAGCTGTTGTTCAAAACAAGAGTGGGAGAGTACAAAGCTATAAACTAAAGTTATTCCTGAGTATTCTAGAAGTGGGTTGGATGCTGTATAACAGAACTTGCTAGACCCAGTGCTTACGTACTTCAGGTTGTTTCTAAGTGAGGTACAGGAACGGGTTGCCCAGGATGATTGTGGATGCTCCATGGTTGGATGGGGCGCTGAGCAACCTTTTCTAGTGAGAGATGTCCCTGCTCGTGGCTATGGGGTTGATCATAGGATCATAGGATGTTAGGGGTTGGAAGGGACCCAAGAGATCATCGAGTCCAACGCCCCTGCCGGAGCAGGACAAAACTATCTAACACAGATCACAGAGGAACGCATCCAGGCGGGCCTTGAAAGTCCCCAG